>CM026426.1:28687036-29429451 GCA_014871385.1 Ceratodon purpureus
CGATTACGGTATTGTAACGATACTTTGTGGCCCACCCAAGTATTCAGCAATAAGCCACCGTGAGGTAGTTTAGGGCCCAAATTCCCGGATGAGCGTACAAAATAAAGGTGACAGATGGTACGTGGCGTTGTCAAAATACTGTAGACCCCACCGAAGTACTCAGCAATAAGCCACCGTGAGGTAGTTCAAGGCCTGAGTGCCAAGGTGGAGCTAAAAAAAGTGAGGGGAAGAGGGCGTCCACTTCACTTATATAGTCCGGGGGGGGGGGGGGGGTATGGGAGGCGCGAGCGGGTTAGTGGGGGGCGCGAGCGGGTTTAGGGGGTTGCGAGCGTGTTCGAGGGAGGCGCGAGCGGGTTCAGGGGGGTTGCGAGCGTGTTTGAGGGAGGCGCGAGTGGGTGAAGAAGCTTGAGCAAGGGTCACGGGGGGTCCCACCTTTTTTTTTCCATGTTGTAGACATCAAGTTGGAAGAGAAATAAATGGAGGATATTAAAAGAAATGTTAAAAAAATATTTAAAGAGATTGAAAAACTATACAAACATTAACATTGGAAGAGACATGGAAAATTATAAAATCAATAGAGTAGAATTGAAGAGGGTTGGAAGAGAAATATATAAACAAATAATTAAATAAGGAATAATGCACAAAAAAAATTAGGGATGAAACAATAATATTGGATAAAAACAATCATGAATATTAGAAGAGAATGGGGATAAAAAGGGATGAATAACATGGGATGGAAGAATTTATGAAGATAAATAAATCTCCGAATGATTAGAAAATAAACTATGCCATAAACAAACAATGTTCTAACATAGGATTAAAAATAAATGCAAGACATTAAAAAATAAAACATTAATATTAAAAGAGACGAAAAAAAATATGAAACATTAACTGTTACTGCCCCAGCAAGGCCAGCGAGGATAGCCTAGGACGGTGGAACTGACAGTGCAACAAGGAGTTACAAGGAAGAAGTCTAGTTAGATTAGTATAAACAAGGTATCCAGGGTAGAGAACTCACTCCTCAGTTTTGTGGTTAGAGTCGAGTCCGGTCTCAGAGCAGCTGATTTTCCTAGGACAGTTTGCCCCCTTCATGTAAGCGCCTGAACCTTGGAGTTCGTGGACAGTCTTGGGTTACTCCGCTAATACTACACTATGCCTTCTCTACTCTCTGCCCCTCCCTATCTCACTTGGATGCATCTTGCTTGCTGATTGTCATTGCATGTTTAAGCTCACCTTGCACTGTCCCCGCTACCAAACCCCTCTCGGAATACCTTTGCTTCTCTCTCTCTTTCTTGGTGTTCACGGAGTCTTGGTCGTGACTTCACTGGTCGGTCTTCCCCGACCAAACCGCGTGCCCGTGGAAGACCCAACGGTCCCAGGACCAGTACTCAAAGGGACACCGTGATGGCCCTATGACCGTGTCCCAAGACTAATACCCTTGGTCAGTCTTCAGTCTACCTGCTACTAGCAAACTTCTACCTTTAGCCCCTCTAGTTCTCACCTCAGGCAGCTCCATGTTATGACCCAGGATTACATTTTGGCGACCATGCTGGGGATGGTCTGCTGAGGTTATTCCAAATACTCCTTGAAAACTAAACTCTCACCATGCCTCCAAGAAAACTCCCTTTGGAGCGAATTAATGAAGCAGAAGACGCTGCTCAACAAGAGGACCCCGAATCCACAAAAGAATTCCTAGAATGGATGAGGCAACAAATGATTGATCTGGTAGCCAAAAACGAGGCTACTAACGCCAAGTTAGAGCTACTCTGTGTACAATATCACACATTACAAGAAAGCAGGACACAGGAGGCTCTCCACCCCATGGCTCAGGCTTCAGAGGCCCTCCCTGAAACTATAAGGTCCACAACGTTACCCCGAGAAAATCATACTGCTGCCACAGGACCTATCCAAGGAGACCTAGGTAAACATACCAAGTATCCCAAAATCTCATACCCTGTGTTTGATGAATCAGGGGATCCAGATTGGCACATCAGACGTTTCAAAGTTATTGCCCGTACAAATTGGGTCACCAGCACTGAAGATCTCCAAAACATTTTCGGCACCACACTCCAAGGAAACCACATTAATTGGTACATTGATTTTGAAACTGAACACTCCCACGCACCCTGGGAAGACATGGAACGGAGTTTTCTACATAAATTTAGAAAACTTAAAACCAGTTCTGAGGTCCTGAGAGCTTTGGGTAGCATTACTCAGGACAGGAATGAACCCGTAGACAAGTTCTACGATAGATTCAAACAACTGGCTGACAAACTAAGTCAGAGACCTGAGGAAGATTATCTTTGCAAATGGTTTAAAAAAGGACTGTTACCATGGATTCAACAAGGCATTGTAATCCGTGGGGTTAAGACTTTACAAGATATTCTGAGCGCGGCAAATGACATTAGCCGAGAGTTAAGGGCCTTGAACAAAACCCAAACACCCTTGCTACCTTTGCCAAATTTACGACCCGAAATTAGATCACCAGTAACTCCCTGCTCCAGTTGTGGAAAAATCCATGGAGGACGTTGCTGGTATGCTAATACCCCTTCTAGAACTGAAGAGAACCGCCGTCCCCGTCCTACCACGGCAGCCGTGTATCCAGAGGAAATCAATGTTGATGCTTTCCAGCCCAGCCGAAGCGATGCCTGCTGGGAATGTGGATCAGTAACCCATCGACGGAGAGACTGTCCACAGCTACATCAGAGATGGGCCCAGTACCGTACTAACCCAGGGACTCATGGCACCGGAGAACATCAGAAAGCTCCTGGAACCCCTCGACGAGGAGGTGTCACACTTACTGAGGTCCATGGAGTCGAAACTAATGTATCCACAATCAGCACGGCCGTGGTAACCACTAGATCCAAAACTGCTCCGGACGAACATGTGGTTGAACACAAAAAACCATTTTCGGAAAATCATTGGGAAAGACTGCATAGAATCAGGCAAGACCTACAAAAGGGGCTAGAAGGTTCCCACGACACCTCGTCATTACAGCAGATTTTAAATGACACCAATGTCACCATCACATTGTCCAAGTTAATCAAATTAAGCCCAGAACTTCAGAAATACTTACAGCAAACAGCCTCACCGGATGAACCATCCAATCCAGAGGTTGTTGAAGTTAATGCTACTACCTTGGATCCGGATGCTGCAGTGATACATTTACAACTTGGAAACCATGAATTAACCAATGTATTAGTAGATGGAGGATCAGGGGTTAATGTTATGAGCAATTATTTAAGAAAACAATTGGGATTACCATCACCCAAGTTAGCCTGGTTTATCCTGCGAATGGCAAATGATGCTCCAGTAACACCCTTGGGCATAATATCAACCGTAGCCATTACTACACATGGAGTATCTACCCCAGCTACCTTCGTAGTGATTGATATGCCTGATAGTAGTAACTTCCCTGTCATCCTGGGAAGACCATGGCTGAGAGATATGAATGCAATACACGATTGGTCCAGGAATCAGATCCGAATTCAACGACAAGGAAAAACCGTGGTCATCCCAGTAGATAGCTGCATCACCAGGGCAAAAGCAAACCAGATTTGACACAAGGCAGGAACAAGCTGGGAAGATGGTCTTTCCCCACCCCAAGAAGCCTTGGTTTTCCAAGCCAATCCTGACTTGATTCCAGTAGCAGAAATTCACTTGGCAAGCATGGTAGCTGAGCAAGACAAAATGGACATACCTCCACATTTTTCCCAGGAAACTCAAGAAGCAGTAACCGTAAATGCTATTCCTGCAGACCAAGCTCTGCAAAAGGAAGTGATTACTGGTTGGTCTCATGGTGCTAAAGACAAAGTAGAATTAGTAAACTTGGGAACCATAGAAAACCCCAAGTATATCAAAATCAACGCCGATGCCCCCGAGCAAATCAAACAAGCCGCGATAGCCCTGTTCCATGAATACCAGGACATTTTTGCATGGGGCCACGAAGATCTAAAAGGGATACCTCCAACGCTAGCAGAACACACTATAGACCTGGTCCCGAATGCAACCCCAGTCCAACAACGGAGATACCGAATGAACCCGAATTACGCAGTACGAGTCAAGGCTGAACTGGACAAACTCTTGAAAGCCAAGTTCATTTCACCAGTGGACTCTGCACCCTGGTTATCTCCCATGGTGATTATTCCCAAGAAAAATGGAACCTTGAGAATATGCATAGATTTTCGTAAATTAAATGCGGCTACCAAGAAAGATCATTACCCCCTGCCTTACATGGAAGAAATTATTGATGAAGTAGCTGGTCATGAGATGTACTCTTTCTTAGATTGTTTTTCAGGATATGACCAAGTAGCCATGGCTGAGCACGATAAAAATAAAACGGCTTTCTCTACCGTGTGGGGACCTTATCAGTTTGAAAGAATGCCTTTCGGAGCTAAAAATGCACCCATGACTTTCCAACGTGTCATGGAATTAATTTTTAGACCCTATTTGAAAAGATTCTTTAGAATATATCTCGATGATGGAACGGTTTATGGACAGATTAAAGATCATGTGTCACAACTCAGGCAAATATTCGAAGCTTGCCGAGTCAACGGGGTTAGTTTGAATGCAGAGAAATGTATGTTTCTCTTCTTTGCGGGTGTGATCCTCGGCTACATCGTATGCAAATACGGAAAACTCCCGGATCCCGAGAAAATCAAGGATATCCTAGCCATCACCCCTCCCACAGATCAGAAGGGGATACAACGATTATTGGGCTTATCTCAGTTTAACAGAATATACATAGAGAAGTTAGCCCATATCACTGCCCCTATCACAGCATTGAACCACGAAAAGTACAAGTACCCTCAAGACTGGACCCCTGAAGCCCAGGCTGCCTTGGAAAAAATCAAGATAGCTTATTCTCGGGCCCCAATTCTCATAGCCCCAAATTGGTCCAAACCATTCCATGTTCATACAGATGCCTCCAATATCGCCGTGGGTGTCATGCTTGCTCAGAACTTGAATGGAAAATATGACCAACCAGTAGCATACGCTAGTCGCCTGTTGAATCAAGCCGAAAAGAATTATTCTACCACCGAAAGAGAAGCTTTGGCCATGATTTATGCTGTCAAGAAATTCCGCCATTATCTCCTAGGCAACAAGTTCCGTTTTATGGTTGATCATCATAGTTTATCTTACCTGGTAAATCAACCCTTGGTTACAGGGCGAGTAGCCCGCTGGATCATGATTCTCCTGGAATATGATTTTGAAGTAGTTTATGTACCAGGCAAACGGCACATAGTGGCTGATTTCCTATCCAGGGATTCCAAGGCAACCGAGGAAGGCATTGATGATTCATTTAATGAGCCGTATATCCAGACTGCTAGCCTTGAAATTAGTATTCCCACGGACTGGCGTGGAGACATCATACGCTATCTAACTCAAGGAGTAACCCCAGAAGGCCTCTCAAGGACAAGGAAAGTCAGTTTCGTACGTACAACCTTGCCATATACCGTGGTTCAGGGACAACTCTACCGCCTCGGACCAGACCAGGAAACCCGCCTCTTCGTCCCCACAGGAGAGGAACAAAACATAATTGCCATTCTCCATGACGGACCTGCAGGTGGTCACCAAGGCCCTGACACCACGATCAAGAAAATTTTGACTGCCCGCTATTGGTGGCCAACATTACACAAGGATGTCCACGAGTATGTTAAGCACAGCCATGCATGCCAAATTTCTACCACGAATTTTCAATATCAAGGCCGTGTACCATTAAAATCCATCCCGCCGTTGGGACCATTCCAGCGTTGGGGGCTAGATTTTGTTGGCCCCATTAGACCCGCAACCAAGCAGGGGTACAAGTACATCTTGGTAGCCACGGATTATACCACCAAGTGGGTTGAGGCAAAACCTCTCAGAACGAACACGGCCATGGTCACAGCAACTTTCATATATGAAAATATTATTACCCGTTTTGGCTGCCCCTTGGAGATAGTGTCCGATCAAGGAAGCCATTTTGTAAACGCAGTAATAGAAGACCTCTTGGATAATCACATCATCAAACACAGAACTAGCACAGTCTACTACCCCCAAGGAAATGGACAGGCAGAGTCTACCAATAAAACCTTGATCAACATGTTACGTAGATTCATACATGCAAATCAGAGTGATTGGGATGACTGTCTGCCTGCAGCCCTGTGGGAATACCGTGTTGCCACAAAAACAGCTACCCAGGTAAGTCCCTTCGAAATGGTATATGGTACACAACCTCTACTACCTACCGAATACATAGCCCCCACGTTCCAATCCCTGGATCCCAAGGACTACACGCCCCATCGAGTCCTGGCTGCTCGGCTAAGGGACATCCACCATCTAGAGGAAGTTCGAGCCTTTGCACTTAAAAACATCCAAAACAAACAGGAAAAAACTCCAAGGTACTTCCAAGCTTCCAAACCAATCCGGGCTTTTGAAAAAGGCGACCAAGTTTTATGGTGCCCCCGAGACCCAAAAATTAGGAAGACTAAATTTGAATCAATATGGCATGGGCCGTACAGGGTTCAGCTGGTGCTTCCAAATAATACTGTCCTATTGGTAAATAACGATTACTTTGACAAACATGCTACCATTGTTAATTCCACCAAACTTAAGCATTATCATTCGGTCACCACGGAAACCGCCCCCACGCTTAGCCTTGGGGAGATTTATAAAACCATGGCCACTGAGGCACAGAATGATGAAGACCCCGAGGAAACAGCCCAGTCCAAGGAACCCCTGGACCCCATGGAAATTCACATTAGCCTAGTTCAGGTATGCCTACATGGTAGCCAGGACTCCATGGACAGTCACATCGAGGGGACACTTCAAGTTCCCCTTAGCCCCCGCACTCATAGGCCTCAGCCGCCACAATCATCGCGGGGCAGGCAGCTAGGTAGAGTCCAGCCAGACTGTCTTCTCCAGCTCCCATCTATCCCGTCACGGCCGCCAAGGTCCCATGGGGCTGCCTCAGCTCACCACCCAATTCCTTCCCTCAGCTTCCATTTACCTTTGCGTCTGTCCACCTCTCTGTCCTCATGGTGTCTCGGTGCACCATTCTCCAAGCATTTCCATGAATACGCGCTAAGTACATCCCAAGGCCTTGCCGGCTCATTGTCTTTTTCCTTATCTCTTCAGCTCCCTGCATTGCGCTCTCACTGCCACTGCTACGTACCTGCAAAACACTGCACCGAATTAGCACACATGGAGAGCCGCAAGGTCCAGCCGCCATTCCATGTCCCACGCATGATCATGGAATGGAAGAGGCAGCCGAACCTCATCTGGCTCACAGAGACAGGGTTAGCACGTTACTGGACCGCGCTTGATGGGAAGGTTAACATCAAGCATTGCACCGAATTCGTGAACTCTATGCGCACTCAGAGTGATTCAGCAACTCACCCGGCTCGTGTCGTGGAGGGCGTGCTTGTGGAGTATACCAGCAGGTATCTCCACAAGTTCTTCGGCTGGGACGGACTAGGTGCCACCGCATGGAACGAAGGATCGCGCTACCCCCAACCCGACATCTTGGCTCGAGTAGGCAGCTTGGAGCCCCGGAAGGATTCAAGGTATGATGTCTTCGCATTAGGAAATCACATGAAGGATCCATGGTTTTCCCGAATGCGTGGTGTTCTATCCCAGGTGTACTTCCAGAACAACTGCAATGGCATCCTGCCATCGCAGTTGTCCCTACTGCTCTTGGCTGACCTCGGAGAGAAGATTAATTGGGGCCTCATGGTGGAAGAGAATTTTCTCATCCAGATGCGTGGGTACCGGCAGCGCCTCGATTACAGTAGCCCCGTGGGTCCGTTTTTAACAGCCTACATCGCCCACTTCTTGGCCTTCCACAAGCGATACAACAGATCGCCCCTCATGGGAACCTTCTTTGACATCCAGAGGGAGATCGCCACGGCCACGGCTCGAGACCCCTCTCTCCCAGGTCCCAGCAAGCGCCCCAGGAGCGAGGAGCCGATCACAGCAGCAGCAGTAGCAGCAACAGCCTGGGGACCCGTGGCAACCAAGTTCCACACCAAAACCACCGCACTCACGGGCTGCATGACAGAGATGTTGGAGTGGATCCGCACTGCAGAGAAGGAGAAGGAGGAACATCAGGGCATCGAAGAACGATACAAGCATCGACTGAGTGCTGCAATCCAAGGAGCCAAGGAGCAAGCACAACGCCTGCAGGAGCAGGCCCGTACAGAACATCGCAAACAGCAAGAGGAAACAACACAGACACTATCTAATTTCCGAGACCAAGTTGCTAATTTGGAACTAGAGTTAGCTGCCACCCATGCGAGCGTGGAAATGCTTACCAGGGAGAAGGCGACCGCGTTGGAGCACACCAAGCAGTTGGAGTAGCAGAACCAAGAATACTTGGCCAGATGCAAGACCTTGGCATCACAGGGGCAGAGCTCACATAGCAACGAGGATGTGGCGCAGATCCAGGAGCAGAAGATGGCTGCAGAACTTGCAATGCAGACATTCGAGGCCAACAAGGTCGGGTGGGTGCACAATGCAGCCAAATTGATTGCAACCAATGCATATCAGTGGCTGCTCACCCACCCCCAAACAGCCACGGATCCCCCGCAAGACTTCTTGAACCAGTGCATCGATGAAGCACTCGTAGCCTTGGAGTTAGAGCAGTCAGAAAACGATTGGGACAACATGGAGCTCGAGGCCATGTCTCCACTTCCGCACGTGGAGCTCGCACCCCTCAGCCCTGCCACACAGCTACAGGAAGATCAGCAGTTGGCGGCCATCTCCGACATCGAAACCCAGGATGACCGAGTCCATATCCCAGAGCATTTCACGGATCCCGAGGATACACCACAGCCGTCACCTCGCCTGCCTCCTGCAACCCAAGCTTCGCCAAGTCTGCCCCCTGCACCCCAAGCATCACCAAGCTAGGTTACCGCGCGACCCAAATCCTTTAGGAAACATAAGGAAGCATTAAAAAAGATAGAAGAAGAGTTCGGTCTTGAAGATCAGGCCAGTGATGAGGATGAAGCCAGGGACGAGTTAGAAATTGCTGTTGAAGAAGTTAAACGTTATTTTTCTGCAAATCCGGATTTGATCAACCTCTATAATGATCCTGAAGCTGACCATGTGCAATGCCCTGCTTGCAACAAAGTCCTAGGAAAAACCGTGTATGACGTTTATCACCATTCCATCACTTCCCGGTCTAAACATAACCTAATCCATAAGGGGGTGGGTGCAGCCATAGCAGCCATTTACGGAGACCAAGCACCTCCCCGTCGACATGCACAGGTACCACGGGAGGAAACCAGGCCGGATCGGAGACCTGCTCATCAACGAACGCGTGTCTGAAGACCAACAATTCGGGACGAATTGCACTCTCCGAGGGAGGGCAAAATATTACTGCCCCAGCAAGGCCAGCGAGGATAGCCTAGGACGGTGGAACTGACAGTGCAACAAGGAGTTACAAGGAAGAAGTCTAGTTAGATTAGTATAAACAAGGTATCCAGGGTAGAGAACTCACTCCTCAGTTTTGTGGTTAGAGTCGAGTCCGGTCTCAGAGCAGCTGATTTTCCTAGGACAGTTTGCCCCCTTCATGTAAGCGCCTGAACCTTGGAGTTCGTGGACAGTCTTGGGTTACTCCGCTAATACTACACTATGCCTTCTCTACTCTCTGCCCCTCCCTATCTCACTTGGATGCATCTTGCTTGCTGATTGTCATTGCATGTTTAAGCTCACCTTGCACTGTCCCCGCTACCAAACCCCTCTCGGAATACCTTTGCTTCTCTCTCTCTTTCTTGGTGTTCACGGAGTCTTGGTCGTGACTTCACTGGTCGGTCTTCCCCGACCGAACCGCGTGCCCGTGGAAGACCCAACGGTCCCAGGACCAATACTCAAAGGGACACCGTGATGGCCCTATGACCGTGTCCCAAGACTAATACCCTTGGTCAGTCTTCAGTCTACCTGCTACTAGCAAACTTCTACCCTTAGCCCCTCTAGTTCTCACCTCAGGCAGCTCCATATTATGACCCAGGATAACATTAACATAGGAAGAGAAGCGGGGATAGAATACAATCAATAGCATAGAATGGAAGACGGTTGGAAGAGAGATAAATAAATTAATCTTTAATATAGTTAGTATAGAAGAAACAAACAATGGTCTAATATGTAATTAAAAATAAAGGGAACCGTTATGAAGGGACCAAACAATTGAATTGGAAGAGAAAGGGAATAGAATAAAATCAATATCATAGAATGGAAGAAAGTTGAAAGAGGGATAAATAAATTAATCTTTAATATGTTTAGTATAGATGAAACAAACAATAGTTTAACATATAATTAACAATAAAGGGAACCGTTATGAAGGGGCCAAATAATTGAATTGGAAGAGAAAGGGGATCAATTAAAATCAATAGCAAAGGATGGAAGAAGGTTGAAAGAGAGGTTGTTCATGTATGAAATCTCAGGGGATTTCAGTTGTTTCAAAAGAAAAAAAAAAAATGAAAAAAAAAAAAAAAAAATGAACTCAGAGGAGAGGCGCGAGTAGGTCCAGTGGGGGCGCGAGCGGGTTCAAGAGGGGGGCGCTAGCGGGTTCAAGAGGGGGGTGCTAGCGGGTTTAGAGGGTGCGCGAGAGGGTTTGGGGGGCGCGAGCGGGTAAAGGAGGGGCGCGGGCGGATTCAGGGGGGCGCGAGCGTGTGCGCTTTCCACACACTATATTGTAGCACGACGTGGTAACCGTATTCCTCCGGAAGGCACTTAATTGACACTAAATACCCTCCAAAGTAAACCACTCCATGTTCGTTCCCACGAAGACCTATAGTTTTCTTCCTTTTAGACCATAACGGTCTTCACCATCCGATTCCAACCGTCTTCCGTTCCATGTCCGGTTGTCCGGAACCGGTTTTTGCCTTGTTCCTATTTTCCGGATTTTTAGACTAGTGGCTGGTTCCCACTGATCCGTCTATTCTTTCAAGTGGCTGGATTCTCCACCGTCCCGAGACTTAAAGTGGCTGGACACCCCAATATCCCTATCTACCACCCGGAGAGTGGAGTAATAATCCTTCCGTATGGCTAGAGACCGGCCCGGATAGCTACTCAGTACCGGTTACAGAGACGGAAATCATACTACAACGACATCACCAAACGGTTGTACAGTATCCTAACTATATCATCTCCCTTCCGGATTGGTTCGCAGTAGGTAATCCGGCTTTTATCCCATCTACAGGAAGCGACGGGTCCGCTCTCGGATTCCGGTGTACACACGTCTCTCCGTGTCCTTAAGACTACCAGCCCCCCTGCAGTACGTCTTTCCTTCCCTCCAGGCTCCTTCCGGTACTGGAAATCGTCAACACTTGGCGCTTGACACCTTCCCAATCTCTGCGGGCGCTCTCCAAACTACCACACTGTTCAATACTCATCCGGAACACCACTAGAGACCATAGTACCAACAAACCTTTACGGTATCGGGCCCGTCCGTCAGCCGGTCGACACAACAAATCTAAAAGTATATTTTCAATTGCAACAACAAAACATCTTACAAAAACAAGGCCGCGGCCTTGGAAAAACGTCAAGCTTAAGTACTAATCCTAACGGGCCTATAGCAAACAAGTGGCCAACCGAGATCCAGAAATTCCGGATCTTGGATTCCGGGTATCCCGGACCGGTGGCCGCCTTCTATTCCTAGGTACTGCCGCTATCAATCCGGATTGACAGCCGGGTGCAAGTGAGCCCCATCATTGTTGCTACCATTTTATCCGGTCCTTATCCTAACTCCTACTCCTTGTTCTTATCGAACCTTGGACTGTGACGGATTCCATCCGGTTGTACCTTCTTCTGTGGCGCCTTCTTCAACTTCTTCAAGGAGGTGTCGGCCCCTAGAGTATCAGGTACCGGATGGTCAATCGCCTTCCGAACTCGTCCTGCCTGTGTCGCTAGTGAGGGAGATCGTGTAGCCACCGGTGTCACACCAAGGTCCGTCCGCCTGCGTTCCGGGGATGGAGTTCCCTGCACCAGAACAAAGCTAGCTCCCGGTGGTGGTCCCTGGTCCCCCTCCAAGTGGATGTTCTCCGGGTCAACGACCTCAACCCCCTCCGGTATCGTCAGGTTGTGAAGACTGTCCATGGTGTCCGGAAGAGGGTCTGCCAACGGTTGTCCAAGCTCCGGTTGAACTGGCCGCATGGTCGACTGGATTGGAGAGGCCACGGGTGGCACCCGTGCCGGTCCCATGGTCGGAGCCGATGGTCTGGACTCCTCTCGATCTGCCGGGGGCACTGGTGGATTTGATGGACCGACCTTACCATCGTAAAGGACTTCCACTAGGTTCCTCATCTTTAACCAGGTCTCCTTCATCACCTGCGTCCGGTCGTGCATGAATTTCACAATCAATGTCCGGGCCGGATCCGGTTGACGGGTCAAGAACGCCTAGTAGACGGCGCACTGATTGGCCACATCGACAAGAAGGGCTAAGGTGGTCTTGACCTCTGCTACAGTCTGCATGGCCTTGGCTGCCCGGTCACGAGCTTCCTGGAAGTCCGTCTGTACATCATGCACCTCATGCTGGAGTTTGACGATTGTCTCCCGGTATTGATCCAGCTGTTGGACATGTCGGGCCTGCAGGCTGGCCAGGTCTAGGTGCTTGTGAAGAATGGTAATGCATTCTCCCAACCGGTCGGTGCCTGTAATGTGAATCACCTCCTTAGCCAACTAGCTTTCGAGCTGCCTATTCTCTTGCAGGTACCGGACATACGCCGTCATCTGTTGCGACAGGTTGACCAAGTCTTGACACGGATCTCCGGTGAGGACCGGTGGGCTAGTGGGTTTGAGGACTTCCGTGCTCAAGTTACGTTTAGCCGGTGTGGGAGTCCGGGGAGAACTGGACGGCTGCCCCTCCTCCGGACTGGGCCGGGGTTTCTTTGCCGGAGTGGGCGAGACCTCTATCACATCGTCATCGTCCTCGGACACCTCTTCCCATTCCGCGTACCGTTGGAGGCTTTTCAATTTGTCATACTCCAAAACCTCCTTGGGGTTCAACAGGCCCTTGTGACGATAGAGGTGAACAAGGAAGGACGGAAGGCAAGTGGCCTGTTTCTTGGTCTTCCTCAGGTTGGCTACCTGCCGATTGACTATCATCTTAATCATAAGACCCTAGTCCACTGTGATATGGGCGTCCATGGCTCCAACAAAGACGGATGCCCATTTGATGGTGATCCGTTTGGACTTTTTCAGATGGAAAATTGGGTTCATAAACCCTATCACCCTCTTGGCTCTCGGGTCTTCGATGTCATCCAGGTCCTACCCTTCTTTCTTGTCTCTAGACGTCTTGATGTAATTGTAGACGAACTCCCGGGTCTCCGGCGCCGAAACTTCCCCACCCTCTCGGAAGCCATACGTGTCCCTCCAATCCTGCGCCGTCCACTGCTCCGGCTCTCCACGGACGGTATTTCAATGGTCGAGGTTTTTCACGAGAATTTCCTGTGCTGGAAGGGCCTGCTTCCATCCCCATGCTTTATCCAGTAGTAACAAACATCCCATGATATCCAAGGCATTCCGGAGCAGCTCCCACTCGTCGTCATCTATCGGCATCAACAGCATAACTCGTTGTACCTTCAACAATGGTCCTTCTTCGGCCAGCTCCTTCCCCTTTCTACCCATACTGCTAAACGTCCTTGCGGTCACTCCGGTAACACCTACACGCACGAATCTCCCCACAATCCCTCGACTAACAGAAACACTTCCGTCTCACCGTCTCTCTCCTACCGTCCTAACTCGTATCGCGAACTACGCCGAGGAGCACAAGGGTCCGCCGCTTCACAAAACGACAAAAGAAAGGAGGAACACGGTTGCCCTTCCTCCTTTTATACCCTCACGCACCCCAGCCCGTCGTAGCTCATCATGGCGGACGGTCGTAGCCCTTCATCATTGGACGGTCGCGGTCGGCGACGCTTTAATTGTCGCACCCGTCTCTCCCGCGTGAACCACACCCTCCGACTGTTGCCCTAAGTCCGCTTGATCAGGGTTCCGTCGCGTAGGCGGTGCTTCCTCTTAACCGGCTCCGTACGACCGGATCTAAACCGGTTACTCGTCCGGTTCTCTTATTCATTCAACCAACCGTCTTAACCGGTTGTTACCTATATCTACTTAATACTTCCGTGTTTCTACCACAAATTTTTTAATTTTTATCATTTTCTTCCACCGGAATTAGTACTCCGGTGTGCCAACCGTGGAAATCACTTTTGACAAGGATACAAAAGGCCAGCGGAGATAATGAGAGGGATGCCGTATGATACTAGGCCACTTGCAGGAATAGGAGTACCAAGGGATACAGTGGACAGTAGTTATCCAGTGAGGCATGGTCCACGAGCCTACCCACTAGCTGCTAGACCCAAGGTACCACCAGTGACAGGACCAGTCCTTGTGGCACAGAGGAAGCCGCTGACCGACTCCAAGTACAAGGAGGGGACGAATCTAGACGCTCACATACGGCAATTTGAAAGAACCCTATGGCCCAATGGAGAAACCGATGAGCAGGTGATAATCAACCTGATGGGTACCACTTAACTGGAAAACGTTGGTGCCTCGTATGAGAATTTCCTAGAGAACCATATCTACTGCTCATGGGAGGATGTTAAAGCTGCTTTCAGAAGGAAGTACAGAGACCAGACCACGGATGAGGCAGTATACAGGGAATTGAAGTCCTTCAAACAGAGGGACAGAGAGAAGGAACAAGATTACTATGATCGCTTTATGACACTAATCAAATGTCTTCAATGTGATCCAGGAGAAGGGTTTAGAATCACGAATTTTTGAGCAGGACTACTAGAGTATATCAAGATTACTACCAGTTTAGCACTTGTCAAGAGCTTGATAGAGTTAGTGGATGCAGCCTAGAGATGCGAGGAAAACTGCACTGACTCCACTAGTAAACCCACTAAGATTGAGGTGAAGAAAGTGGAGACCAGTAGTAAGGCAGCCACAGTGACCAGGAAGGAACCAGGCCAGGAGGCTCCAAGGAAAGCCTGTGGAATCTGTAAGAAGCTAGGCCATGACGATGCCAACTGTTGGTACAATCTAGCCAACCAGAGGGGGTCAGGTGCAAAGAAGGAAGGAGAAGAACATGTTTGTGTCAATGAAGTATCTACTTCTAAACCTGCAGGAACTTACAGTTACAACCAAGGATACCAGCGAGCAGCGAACCCCAGGGCGGGCAGTAGTCAATAGAGGAGTTATGGTGATCAACCACCATGTTGCTTCTTGTGTGGAGGAGCAGACCACAAAAGCTAGAACTGCCACAAGAAGGCACAATGGGATCAATTTTTGGCCGACCAGGAGAAGACCAACAAGAAATAGGATCACCATGTAAGCAATGTGGAGATTGAGCTCATAGAGGAACCTAAAGAGTCAGTGGGGGTAGCTACCATGACCAGAGCCCAGAGGCTGAAAGCAGGACTGTTACCTATCCAGGATGAATCAAGGGAACCTGAACCAAGAAAGGCCAGGACGAAGGAGGACTGGCAGGAGGAAGAGAAAATTAGGAATTCGATGTTAGAAACCTTGAAGGAAATCCAGCTTCAGGAGGAGCAGGAGAAGGCAGAAGCAGAGAGACTCAAGGCGACTTTTAAAACAGCAGAAAAGGAAGGAGATGGCAAAGTAGTGGATAATGAGTGGGCAGGGTTTCCGGACTTGGACACATTAGACTACACCTCCAAGACCATATAGCAGGAATTGGGCGCAGAAGGGGGGACCAGCAGAGAGAACAACCAGGAGCAGCATTATGCAGATGTAGTTAGAAGAAAAATACTGGACAGTCCCATTACAGTCTCACTAGGACAGCTGTTGAAGATGGCCCCTAATTTGACGGAATTTGTGAAGGCCCACGTGTTCCCGGAAATGGTAGCAGACCAGCCCACTCAACCAGAGCCAGCACCAAGCAAGAAGCCAACAACCAATCAACAAGGTAAGACTGATTTAATAGGCACTCTAGCTATCGATGTTGATAGAGAACTGCCGGTGTTAACCGTGCAGATATGCAATGGGACTCTGGAGAATGTCTTGCTGGATGGAGGATCAGGTGTGAACCTGATATCCGAGGAGGAGCGTAAAAGACTGGGCCTCAAGGACCCACAGCTTGCTCCTTTCAGATTAAGAATGGCGGACCAGACAGTCGTTGACCCGGTGGGGATGATTCGCAATGTGAAAATTCACATCCACGGTATTCCTTACCTTATTACCTTGACTGTTATTAAAAATAAAGAAGTTAACGAAGCCTATAGTATGTTGCGAGGCAGACCTTGGTTAATTGATGCTAAGGTAAATCACGCCTCAGGTAATAACCTGGTCACTATTAGAGGTAATGGTACAAAAAAAACAATATCACTGAGTCACAGGAAGGGGCCCAGACCAAAGTTATTTGAAGTCCTAGTCTGCTATAATTTTACTGAAGGACTAACAGATGAGGAGGAAGCTTTGTAGTTAGCCAGTGAGCAGGACTTGCTAGTCGTTGGAACAGTCACACTGCCCCAAATGGAGCAGAATAGGAACCAGGACCACAACCAAGTCTAGGACGACATCAAGAGCCAGGCAAAGAACCAGGACCAGAAGTAGGGACAAGAGGGGAGATCAGAGCGAGCCTACCCAGACCATTTTTACTACTTTGAGGAGGGTGACATCGAAGTGGATGAGACCCCAGCCCCGGAAAAAGTGAAGAAACTGAAGATTGCATCCTGGACCTTACCAGAGTTGGAGCAGTTGAGAAAAATTAACCTTGGAACAGAGGAGGAGCCTCAGTATCTAAAGATTAATGCGGCCATAAGTCCAGAACAGGCTTTTGAAGCAGAGGCTCTGTTCAAGGAGTTCAAGGATGTATTTGCCTGGACCTATAAGGACCCGAAGGGTATCACACCCCCAATTGCATAGCATAGGATTGAGTTGGAGAAGGATATCCCACCTTCCCACCAAGCCAGATATCGCATGAATCCAAATTATGCCAGTATTGTGAAGCAGGACTTGGTTAAACTGCTCCAGGCCGGATTCATTACACCAGTAGAGGATGCTACCTACTAATCCCCTATTGTAATTGTTCCTAAGAAGAATGGGAAGTTGAGAATTTGTATTGACCTTCGTAAATTGAATGCTGCCACTAAAAAGGACCCGTATCCATTGCCATTTACTGAGGAGGTGTTGGATTCTCTGGCAGGACATGAGATGTATTCCTTTCTGGATGGATACCCGTGTACCACCAGATTCAGATAGCACCAGAGGACTGGCACAAGACTGCTTTTGTAACGAACTGGGGAGCATTTGTGTGGATAGTCATGCCTTTTGGGCTGTAAAACGCACCTCCCACATACCAGAGGGCAGTAAACAAAGCCTTTCGTGATTTCATTGGTGATTTTATGAAGTTGTTTTTAGATGATTTCAGTGTGTACAATGACATTATTAGTCATCAGGTCAAGCTGAGGAATTGTTTTGAGAAATGCCGTGAGTATGGTATAAGTTTGAACCCTGAGAAATGCTTATTACTGGTCTTCTGTGGTATTATACTGGGCCACATTGTGTCAAAGGAAGGGAAATTTCGTGATCCTAAGAAAATTGAAGCAGTAGAGAAGATGCCTAGACTAGAAAAGCCAGGTGATGTGCACGTTTTTAACGGTTTTGCCCAGTTTAACAGGTGCTACATCAAGTCGTATGCACATATCATGGAGCCAATCACCAGGCTCATGAAAAAGACCAAGGAGTTCATCTGGTCAGACTAGTGTGAGCAGGCATGGAAGAAAATCAAGGAGCAGTACGAGAATTCGCCAATTTCTCATTGCACCAAGATGGAACCTGGAGTTCCATGTGCATACGGATGCTTCAAATATAGCAGTAGGGGTGATGCTGGCCCAAAATCCAAGAGGGATGTGTGACCAGCCCATTTCTTATGCCAGTAGACTTCTGAATTCTGCTGAGAGGAATTACAGTACTACTGAAAGGAAGGCCTTAGCAATGGTTTATGCTCTGAACAAATATAGGCATTATCCGCTGGGCAATCATTGGAGAAAATTTTGGGTGAAGGAGTGTCCAGTACTTTTGGCTTGGAAATGCAATTAAACTTTTCCAAAAATTAAAGAAATTGGCCAGTTTGAGAACTTGCAGCAAGTTGCCATCAAATCCATCGACCAATCAAAATGTGGAGCCATGGGGAAGTTGGCCATGCGGAGCCATGAGTGTACTATATACGGTACACATGGTGCCAACACGTGTGTGTGTGTTGCCACCAACAGAATGGCCGAGAGATGTGGACAGATTGAGGAACTGTTGTGGACATGTAAAAATTTCCCGCCATTGGGGACAAGACCAATGAAAATGTTTCCCGGCAAATCCCAGCCATGTCCAGACTTTGTTCTACAAATAGAATTCTTTCCCGCCCTATACAGGGTTCTTTCCAGGTGGCCACTTGATTGTCTCAGTTTTGTTGTTAGAGATGGCGCTTCAGGATGTTGCCAACAGGGGAAGGGGTAGAGGATACACGACATCTGTAGCTCTTGATAGCAAGTTCGCACCTATTGTCAAGAAAGGGGTTCGACTTGATCAACAAGTCTCCAGATTAGAATTTCCAGTCTTGAGAGCATCTGGTGCCACCAACATGGATCTGTGGTTGGATGGAAATTTGTACCCAACAGATCCACTCACTAGGAAGCCACCGCAGTTTGGGACGTTGAAGAGTTGTTTGGAATTCCTTTGTCATGGCGAATCTGGCCTGTTAGGATATACAAAACGCCTCGTTAGCACCAACGATGCAATAGTGGGGTTGGAACAAGAGCTAGAAAAGGCAAGGACTGATTGCATCCGTGAAAAGGTTGGCTTGCAAAATTCCGTTGCCAATCTGAAGTCCAAACTTGATGCTGCAAATAGCAGATGGGCAATGCGTTCAGCTGACCTTCTTGCCGGTAGTACAGAGGAGATTAATATGTTGAAGAGCGAATCTGAATCTTTGAGGTCTCGATGTGTGACACTGGAAGATCAGTTGGAGCGTAACGAGTACAATTATAGGAACAACTTACTACACCTCCGACAGCAGGGACAAGAAGCGGCTGATCAACATGCAGAAGAAATATCGTTGGCAATGTTGCAAGCAACCCATGGTTTGCGACAAGTACGTGAAGCGCACCAACAACAACTTGCGGACGGGCAACATGAACTGACAGAAGCGAGGAGGGCTTTGTCGAAGTTGAGGAAGAAAATTGAACGAATGATTAGTACTCCACTAGGAGCACAATTGAGAGCATCCAAGGGTTTATCTGAATTAGCCAAGACTGGTGGAGCTGCAAGAGCTCGTATAGCCAAAATTAGAAGCTTGTTGCAACTTAGGGTAGTTCAATCCATACATGATGGAAACAAGACATCAAAAGGTAGGAAGCGGTTGTGTGGCGACGGGGACATACAAGAGGGGACAGGCCATGCTCTTGCTCAAATAATGTCACAAGGAGAAACAGTGGCATTGGTGTCAAATCCGCGAAATAGTTTTGCTGCGACCAGGATGACCAACTACTACCTTGAGAGAATTGGGAAGGAGCTAGGAACAGAAGCGGTTCTGACAGCATGTGATATGACTGGAGTCTCTCAAAAAGGATACGGTGAGATCTATAAGACAGTTAAAGGGAGAGTGCAGCTTGTTGACAAACGCTTAAAGGCAACATTTTTGCCAAATCCTCACAAGGTATGTGGTAACACTTGTTGGGAACACTGATTTTGAAGCAGAGTACTAGTTAACCTTGATACTAGTCTTACTGTTGAGAACACTGTTGGGAACTAGAATTTGTGAGAAAAAATCATTTGGTTTGCAATTTTTTGGTTCTAATCAAATGACATGCATGCATGTGATTGTTGTGTAACTTTTTAAATTGAACTCTGGGCAATGCATTCAACAGGTCAGTTTGTTGCGAACAGAATTAAATTCAAAGTTGAATGATCTTGTTGGTGACTATTACTCCATAGATAATACACTGGAGCTGGTAACACAAGTTCCAACAACCAAAGGAAAGAAGAAGAAATCAGAGATTGAAAGAGTTGTCTTGACATCAAAAAATTCTTTGTTTGTTGACATCGAAGCTGTGGAACGGAGTATGGTGAAGCTGTACGGTTTTACCACCGAAGGTAACTACTTCGTTCAGAAGCAACCGTAGACAAGTATGGACAATTAGCTATGTGTTCCCAACGGGTTTCTTATTGATTAGCAATTCTACGCTTTGTCATGAGTTCATCGTGCTCAAGTGTGGTAGCTTTTGGGAACTTGGGATGTGCAGAAGTTGGAAACACGCCTTTGGTCTTTGTGTTGAAGATGGACGAAGCTGAGATTATGCATGGAAGGAAGTATGAAAGGGTTAGTTTGACAATTATGAATCGTGCCTTAGACACCAGCATTGAAAAAAGCGACGATAGGTATTTTTCTGTTCAGTCAGAAACAGAAATATGGCCTGTTGCTTGCTTTGAGATTGCCAAAGAATCACATGAGGTCCTCAAATGGGTGTTTGAACTTACTGCGTTCCAAGCATTGATCAAAGCTCAAGAAGGGGGCGAGCTGCTTTCTGTTGAGGGTGTTGGCAACTTCAAAGTCGAGTGGCACTTATCTGCAGATATGAAGACAATCAAATGCTTGTATGGATTGAAGCATGGTGCCAACGCGAAACATTCTTGCATCTATTGTAACCAAGAGAGGACAAAACCTGTGGTGGGAACAGCGGCAGGTGCCACCTCTGAGGCAAAGAGAAGAAAACATACGTGGCATGGAGGTCTCTTTGCAAGTAATATCAGATCCAACCCGTCTCCTATTGTAGAAGAATCGCGATGGAAACCTATACTGCCTATTCCACTTGAAAGAGTCCATATTTGTACATTGCATGCTTTGACAAGAATGATTGAGAAAATTCTTCACATGCACTTCATGTTCATTTGGAACATGGAGAATGAAGTCTGTCAACATGCTGCTATAGAGAATATGGAAAAGACAGTGTCTGCAGCTGGGCTTCATGGTGGGAACGTGCGCATAATGAAGGATGCAACACTTAGCGGTGCTTCCAACAGTGTCCCTATCAAACCTTCCCTCAGTGGCGTGACTGCAGCTAGGATGTTCCAACCGTCCACTTGGTCAGGGCAAGATCGAGTGTGGAAGGATGTTTTGCGCTCAGAAAACAACACCCTAGATCAGGGTAGGCAATATCTAGATAGGGTGGAAATGTGGGAAGCATTGGAACAAGTGTTTCCATATCTGGTGGGCCTTACCTTGAATCAGGAGCAGATCAGCACTTTTAGGCCTAAAATTGAGAAATGGGGGCGCCTTTACTTGAAGTGTTTTGGGGAAGACCACGTCACTCATTATATGGTATGATTTTGGATTTGAACCACCATTACTATTTGATCTTAATTGTTGCCAACAGTTCTAGTCATTACTACCGTGTTGTTTAGGATGTACTAATAATTCATGAAACTGGCTTTTTTTGTAGCATAACCTTGTGAGGCACGGTCCTTGGTATGTAGAAACATACGGGAGCCTTGCTGTTTGGAACAATCAAGGTATGGAAAAATCGCATCATGCACCTAAGGCTGCTAATCAACACCACACTCAACACAACGGGACTAAGGACAGGACAAGTGCTATTGTTCAGCAATATCAACATTGGTACCAGAATATACAACACCGGTTTGCAAAGAAGGAACAACTGCAAAGAATCAACAACGTTAGGTCAGTGGAAAATGACGAGTTCATAGCAGCAACATTGCAGAAAATGAGGATGGCATATAACGCATCAGATGCGGTGGAGGGAGCAAGAAGGTGGAGGGAAGATAGAACACGGGTTGGCAGAGCTTGGGTTAGGGTGGACGTGACAGAAGATTCCATCGATAACAATGTTGTTGGCAACGTGGAGTCCTCCGAAGATCAACAAAGCCACATAGAAAATAGCGATGATGATACTTAGTCTAAAGTTTACCTCAAGGTTGCAAACTGTTTACCATTGAAGTGAAGGGCTCTTGAGGTTTCACATTGGAGTCTAAAGCTTAAACCTTGATCCCTTTGGATGTGCTTATATGGTTATACTTTTGGTGAATTTTGGCATTGAGATCTTTAAGAGAGTATTTTAGAATTAGTACTGTTGGGAACTCCGGTAAGTTGAACTGGCACGAGGGACTCTTGGATTTAGTTGGTGGAATTGTGAGGCTTCTAATTTCCCGTTAGGAACTGTTCATGACAAACAAGAGCAGGTTGGTTTTGTGGTTTTCAGTTTGTTATTTGGAATATGAAATTGCATTACAATATGCAAAAGTCTTGTTTCCAGATTTAATTCTTGTGCTGACAGGTTTCCAACGCATATGATATCTTGCTAATGTACTTATTCATGTACTAATTTCCCCATCAAGCAAATGCCAATGTCAAATATGAATCCGAATTACCTATTATTCCGAAGATGCCTTTACTTGAAATATAGATATGCTTCAGACTTGGAACAATGTTCACTGCACTTGAATAGTTCATTTTGCAAAAATGAATTCATGGTGCTTATCAACATCGTGCAGAATTGACTAGGAGTATCATGGATGGTGTTTTAAGACTAAAATTCTGTTTAATCTTTCCAAAACATTCTGTTTAATCTTCTTTTTGTCGTTCATGTACCATTCTCAATTAGAATTCAGTTGTAGAACAGAGTAGCGGTCTCTAAACAAAACGCCAAAAAAAAAAAAAAACGCCAACTATTGCTAGGAATATCACCTTCTCATTCATTTCATACTGTTTATTTCATTACAGATTGTATTCATTTCATTACAGATTGCATTCATTTCACTACAGATTGTATTCCTTGAATTCCCCATTCAGTTTACTACAAAGCTTCCACAGCAAATGTTATGTTAAGCGAATTCGTGGATGGTATTTTTACCCTTGTCATGTGTACACCTTGAGTAAACCAACTATTAATTATCAACAGTAGATTTAAATGTTTTCATCAATCAAATGAAAACTCTAAGTTCTTTCAATCCTTATACCGAATGGCTACGATCTTTGGTGTAAGCCTTTGTTTCCACCCCCTTTAAATCAGTTTGCCTTTGTTTCCACCGCCTTTAAATCAGTCTGCCTTTGTTTCCACCGCCTTTAAATCAGTCTGCCTTTGTTTCCATCGACCTTAATCAGTCTTGAATCGGTCTGTTATGTTTTTTCTGGTCATTGATCCACCCCCTTAATCCAATATATCATCAACAATGACTACCCAAGTATTCTGATGAAGAAAAATTGCGTTTGAATGTGTTGGGCCTTCTTGAGGCTACAAAAAGGGATGTGGATAAACAAGATTTCATATGTGGCTGAGTGATATTTTGGCAAAATTTCTTATGTGGCAGGTGAATTTTGGCATTGAGATCTTTTAGAGAGATATATTAGAATTATTAAAATAAAAAAAATAAAAAAAATAAAAATTTCCACCATCAACTGCGCATCAGAGAGCGTGGTGGGGTGGGTGTTGGAGGGTGGATTCGAACCCGGCACTAGCACCCTGGGGTTGCCACAACAGTTCGAACCTGAAGCCTCGGATCACCAAGCCACCAAGGCTTTCATCGATGATTCAAACTTTGTGATTGTACTTATATCCAAATTGAGTCGATAAAAATACAAAAAAAATAAAAAATAAAAAAAAAATTGAAATTTGTTGCCACCGCCTGCCTTCAGTAAATTGTTTTGCCCCTTGACATTTCACTATATCTAAGAGTCCCTCGACAGTTCAACTTCTTGGAGTTCCCAACAGTACTAATTCTGAAATATCTTTTTAAAAGTTCTTTCTAAAAGATCTCAATGCCAAAATTCACCAAAAGTATAATGTTTCTTGATTAATGATTAATTCCAAGTAAAATGTTGCTTGATTAATTAGTATTTGTGCATTACCTTTAGACTCCAATGTAAATCCTCAAGAGGCCAATTTCCACTCATATCTGGAATTTGATTCGCAAATAAACTTTTACTTTTACTTTTCCACTTTTACTTATTATTGGCAAATTTTAAGTTCTAGAAAGTAAAAAGTCCCAGCTTTCTAATTTTCTTCGAATAGTTTCAAACATTTATTTTGTGCCTTAGCATGCTAATGTACATAAATTCTGCATCAACATCCTCTACAAGGGGTATTTAAGTAATTATGGAAAAAACGCTCAACTATGGACTACTTTGCATCATCAGTAGACGTCCAATTCATGTGTTATCCCTCAAATTTAAAGATAAAGATGTCAAATATTTATGCAAAAATGCATTCCGCTTACAAGGGATAAAATCATTTGAGTGAATTTTAATATAATGTTGAATAGAGGACATCCAAGTCCCACTGTCATGGCCGAATCTCTCGGCGAGTGGCTGACTGAGAACCCTAAACCCTAGAAACCCTAAACCCTAGAAACCCTATCCTTAGAAATCTATCTGTTCTAATTAAAGGAAATACTTGCTCTGCAAAATGTGGATCTGTGAAGTGAAGCGGGTGAAGGGAAGATCGTCGGCGACCCGCTGAGTGGACACAACTGCCAGGCATCTCACATTGGGGTGTCCGTCTGTGAGGACTCCGGAGTTGTCGTTTAGAATGGACATTATTCACGGTCACAACGAATGGAAGTCCTTTCTAGTCGGCTGGCCGCCGACTAGGAGAGCCAACCTCTTCCTCACTGAACCGACCTCTGGAATTTGAAATACATATAAAAATGATGAGGAAATAAGTCCTAGTCCTAGTGATAAAAATGATGTCCTAGTCCTAGTCCTAATGATAAAAATGATGAATAAGCTAGTCCTAGTCGGCTACCAGCGGAGTAGGAGAGTAGGGGCTACTAGTCCTAATGATGAGTAAATAAGTCCTAGTCCTAATGATGCAAATGATGAGTAAGCTAGTCCTAGTCGGCTACCAGCCGAGTAGGAGAGTAGGGGCTACTAGACTAGGTCCACGTTGGCAACTAGTCGTCCAGAAAACCCTAGAGAAGTGGATTACTAGAACGTTTACCAGTTTACTAGACGAACTCCAACCGGATACTGTAGAAGAAGGTCGCATACTGTAGAAGAAGGTCGCATACTGTAGAAGTTAGTTGCATATTGTCCAATATTTTGTCGTTATGGGGAGGCCGGGTAGCAATGTGTGGTATCCGCAGTATCAGAAGACACCTGTTGACGTCGAGGAGCTCCGGCCATGGTTTAGGGCGGTGGCGGCCCGTTCTCGCAACATAGCTATTCCTGCGTTCAAATACATCAGTGAAATTCTGCAGCGAGGTGCGGAGTGGTTTTGGAGTATTGCTCACACCATAGAGTTGTTGGAGATCTCTGACGCTTCCGGCATCGCCTTCCCACTGACATTCGAGGAGTCCGAGGAGTCTGAGGAGTCCGAGAGTGTTGGCAGCGTTCACTTCAGCCACACAGGGGAGGTGTCAACGCAAACCATGTCAACTGCAGGGTGGCTCCGCATTGTTGGCAAAGCATACGACATCTTGGAGGGTGCTGGAAGTCGGTGCTCTGGCCTAGATCAGTGGTGCGGAGGGAACGCAAGCCCGCAGTCCACGTATTCGTCGTTTGGATCCGTGCATCCATCCGTCGATACTGGGTGTAGTGCTGTCCGAGCCAAGTCTACTGCGAAGGACTCATCGATGCATGGCGTTGGCGACCATATGCAGCTTTTTGGTTTTTTGGCTTTAGGGTGAATTAGTGTGTGTTAGAATTGTCCAGCTCGTTTTCAATAGAGCTCCTTCACACACCTGGATAGTTGTAGAATTCATGGTTAGTATTTGTTACTGAGGCTTTAGGAGTAGTGGCCTCTCTGATGTATACACAATACAAAGTAACATGTAAAGGGCGGAACACTACCGTTGTACTCCGATAAGAATATAATGAAATGGATAAATATTTTTTCCCAGTTTCTCAAAGCGCATAGTGGTTCTACCAATGTTGTGGAAAGCGTCGGCGGGCAGCCGACTAGAGTAACAGTGTCCACCGTAAAAATCACAGGCCATACAATATAGACCAGCCTCACAAAGTCACCGTTCATGATGCTTATCTAACATGGTTAGAGGCATCGGCGGACAACCGACGACCACCGAAGAAGGAAAAGTAAGGCATCAGAACAACAAATAGAAGACAAAGCGTAATACATGACTAGTATTGGGTCTACGGTAGAATACAATTCTTATTCGAAGGAATCACAGTGTTTACAATATTCAACTATAACGTTTACAGAGGAAACCATCACTAGCTACATCTTCTACAGCTAAGATCACAATCGTCGGCGGGCAGCCGACTAGTCTTCCTCCTCGTCATTCCAGTTCATCGAGATTCCATGCGATTCGAAGTTTGCCATGGCAGCAATCACAACATCTTCGGGTATTAGATGGGACTTTGGGGGCCCCTCATGCGTAGTTTTCTTGGTCCTATGAGTGTATACAACGGATTTAAACTCCACCCACTCCGCAAGAGTCAACTCCCTTTCCCACCGTCTTGTCCAGCACTCTCTCGCAACTTTCTTCTTACCTTCCTTCTTGCCCTTCATCGGAGTCCACCATTCAACCTTGAACTTACCGTAATTAGGACCAGGCTCTGTTATAACAGGCTCTATCGCCCTACCCATCCAAATGGGTAGGTGGTCTTCCTTACACGGACGACAGAAAACCCAATCGCCACGTAAAACGTCACGATATGGGTTAAACACAGACTTCGGCCTAGAGTTTTTCGGACCACAGAAAGGATAGGGCTCCACCTCATCCTCGTCACCGGGACGAATATCCGGATCCGGTATATATTCGTCCTGTGCATCGAATGTGGTGACGTGGTCCCGCTTCCAGTCTGAGATAGGCCAGAATCCTTCCTGTAAGGTGGCGGAATTGGGGGGCAGTGGCTCGTTGACCTCCTTTAAAATTCGCTCCCAATACAGTACATATGGTAACATGTCTTGTGCGTATTTCTTATCCCGAGCCATGCCAGTTCTCCAGTACTCAATGTACTTAGATAATCCACTTTTAATGACATTTCTCTTCTCTGAACACTCCGCTGCCCTTGCCACCTCTTTATCCGCGTTCTTCTTGCCCTCATCGACTTCAACACTACCCCATAAGTGCTTATGAGGAACCGGTTTGGAATCACCGACAGGCAAACGTGGTTTACCCTCTTTGTCTGCCCTCCACATTTTCACGGGTTTGCCAGGTGGAAGCCATGACGAATCAGTTGCACGCTTCTTGTACCTCATCACGGGCCACCCCGCATCCTCCCCATCCTCCACTTCATAGAACTTAAAAAGATGCATTTCACTATGACCTTCTATCGCATTACCTCCGTCGTAATGAAAATCAGCAACATAACTTTTGAAGTCTGCCACTTCCTGAACAACCTCTGGAATAAAGGCAACTGTCTTCTGAGAATCCATGAATGCCTTCATAAGGTCGGCAAGGCAGTATGTGTTCTTTCGCTTAATGAGTTTCGACAGGTGACTGAAGTGGGCGTCGATGTCCTCATGTGTGTGTCCCACAATCAGGAAACCAACTGTAACTTCCTTGAATATTCGCCTCGCCGTCAGCAACGAGCAGAATGCTAGAAGAAACCGGTTCTTGTTGTCCTTCGCAGAATTGTCAAGCTGAAGATACAACTTCTTCGGCCAAGGAACAGCAGGCCTACCAGGCAGAGGTGGAGTGAGTGGTTCATCTCTAGAGGGTGGAATTGAGGGGATGCAACATGACGATCCATGCATTAGCGCTTCAAAGAATTCATTCTGTGGCGGAGCCTCGAAGAGTGCTTTTGACTCCCGGACAGGTAGTCTCTCCAAGGCACGGAATACCCTGCACAACGAGGAGATTGTGAAATTTGGGTCTCCTGGCCACAGGGTAGTTGCATAGTGTGCGTAGGCGCCATCTCCGTGACGGTGAGTCAGCATTCCAGTACAGGAAATCGGAATTTGACCAAGCCCTGCCGTAGCCTTCGTGATACGTTGCATCCGGGGGATCGCTGTTTTCGATGTGTCCATCTTATCGTGTATGATGCATAGGAACTCAGTAGGACTTTGTATAGATTGGGTTGTCCATCCGTAATAAATGTTGCGACAAGCTCGCTGATAGTTCAAATGCCTGGTCCTATCCTCTGTCAAGCTCTGCCACTCGTCCGACCCTCTAGGATACTTGGCAATGAGTTCAACGAGGAAGTCACACTCAGTGCACTTGGAGAAATTACTTCCTACCGCCTTGACCTCAACGTTGCGGAAGTACTCCTTCCTCATGCAACTAACGGAGGACTGCGAAATCTACTTCGCGTTGCACTGCTCATTGACCTGAATAGCACAGAGTGAGGCTGATCAGTTGGCAAGTTCGTCATCCAGTCGGCGGGCAGCCGACGATAGTAATCACTACAATTCAATAAACTATCCAAAGTGAAAGAAGATGAGGAGGAACTTACGGCGTTGGCCATTTCGCGCATGTGATTCCAGTTCATCGCAGACGGGAGTACTTTGAGTGCGGCCACTCTCTTCTTGCCAATCATCCGAAACTCATTGGGCATTTGGTCTGCATTCTCATTAACGATAGTGGTCAATGTCGCGCGGGCCTGGATTGTGTGAATCTGGGGACGATGTACTCCGGAATTTCCGTGACTCCCATTGACACGGCTACTTCGCGCCGAAGCCTTGTAGCTGTAGTACGCGGATTTTGATACTCTGTGAATGATATACCACGCCACTTCACATACGTCAACGTTCGCAAGAGTAACATAGAGCTTCCGCTTGCCGGGTACAGTATGTAAGTGCCCTTGCACAGCGAAGGACATCTCTCGCCTCGCCTCGAATGTTGTTGCGTAAAATCTACGACGAATATGCACAGTATCTTCCCATCTAAATGTCTAGCAACATCGGTCCTTGCAACACCGCTTTGAGCTCACTAAGCCGCATTCAGCAGGGACAACCATTCGACGAAGCTTAGTAGAGGAGACGTCATCTTTTTCGCGAACTTTCTTCCTCAATGATCGATAGGCATTCTTCGGGACACCATCCAGACCATCGTCCGCGTTGGCGTCTGCTAAATTCTCGTAGCAGTAAGTAATTATATCATAGAGAAGGTGACCCCCTTCTAAGCGAGTGTGAGTCAGACGCCATCTGAGAGTTGTCATCTGTAGATGATCGTCTTCAGAGACGAAGAGAACCCCAACCTCTGTATCCCCTAGGACTTCATCATTTCATGCCTCGTCTCGTAAACATACTTGAATTATTGCTCTACCACGGACCGATAGGTCATCATTAAGAAGTTCGACATACCTATTTCTCCAGAGGTGGCGGTCAGGATAAGAAGCATCTGGAGTGGAAGGAGTACCCGAGGTCCCGGAATCCGGACCCCAACAATGATCATATGTGTCTACGTCGGATTCCCCCTCTTTAGACACATCGTCGTCACTGCTGATATTTATTGGAGACCTAGTCCCCAGATCCTGCTCAGACGGAGCGGAGTTGCTTTCATCAATTTCTTCGTTGTCGTTCCCCAAGTGAGGTTCCGTCGACGGGTAGCCGACGGGACATGTGCCAGCCAACGCGCCGTTCACAAGTTGACATACCTTGTATCCACTCCAAAGTACCAATCGCCCCACAGCACACCCAATCGTTAATTCATCCGGTAACTCGCAGAAAGCAGGTGTTTCAGAGAATTCTGGATTGACGGACGACACTCTCACTATTAGAAAGAAGCTGTGAGGAATCAAGAACCCCTCCCACGTTCCTTTAGGAGAGCACTCTATAATGACTCCAGCGGCTACACAACGCTTTGAGCCTCCGGATTCCTCGAGGAGCGCAACTTCCATATGCTCTGCGAGGTCCAGGAATTCTTGAACGGGCTTGACATCTTCTTCAACATCCGTCGGCGGGCAGCCGACGGCGTTGATGTCATCGTCTTCCACCTCTCCGAAAGGCCTGAGGTCGGCCGCCTCCCACAATATCATGCGCCCTAAGCAGTTGCTCAAGGACTTCACACCCTCATCCGGAAATGGTATATTCATTTCCATGCTGTCTGAAACCTCAATCACTTTTACCATCACCACTATAGGATCAAATTCTACAACACGTTGGATCACGGAGAACGCTAAATGCTCCGTAGGGAAGGATAAGGCGGGACGGCGCACCTCGGCTTCCACCGTGGCACGCCACCGTGGACGGCCCCGTTTTCCCCGCGCCCCGCCTCCCGGGTAACTCCGCGCCCCCGTAAATCCGAACTCTGCGTTACACTGTGACACAACCACAACTCCCGTGACACTAAACACTGAATGTGCCCGTGACACTAAAATTTTCTACTGACCGCGATCCAGAAAAAGTGACGTCACGCCACGTCAGTCGTCTCTCACCTCCCACGGGCGACTAGGGATTAGGGTTACCCAGTGTTTCGTGTTCTCGTCGTCTGGGTATGATTGTTGTTGAGGAAGTGCGATTTGATGGTTGCTGGGTTTAGGGTTTCTAGTCGAAGTTATTGTAGATTGTAGGGATTGTACGTTTTGTTCGTTAATTGCTCCCACCGCTTCGTGCTTCTGCTGTGTTAAATCGGTCCGCGGTGGAGGTTTAGCATAATTACGCCATCATAATGCTAGGAGGGCTGGAGATGACATCTATGGCACTGGGCGAGAGCTCTGTCTTCATGTTGGAGAAGGAGCTACTCTGTAAACATCGTCGCTATGGAGGTAAGTTGTGTTTTTTTCCGAGATTATGCGTATCCCTCCAATCTGGTTTCGCTGCATTGCTTGTTATCGTGATGGAATTGGATACTTTCCACATTGCTGACCTTCGTGTTACGTCTAGGAGCTCCGTGGAGACGTCGCCGGACCCCGAATTTGCATTCTGGAGCATTCCGAGGTGGGGTTCCGTCTTCTGGGTCTAGGGTTTGATGTTGCTCCCGATTTCTACATGTTACATGTGTGTTTTAGGGTCTAGAAATGTTGCATTCTTCGCGGGATTTTAGCACCACAGTAGGTATGTCAACTCCCGCCATACTCCACTTATTTCAGTGAATGTAATATGGAAGTTTTTCGAATTTGAGTTGTATTGTGGGGATGTTCCGGGTGCTGACGTAGAGGTTGTTGCAGAGACGATGTCGAATACCTTGAGGAGGACTGGTATTTTTCAGAGGTGCTGTGCCGAAGCGGATGCGGTACTCTTATTGGGGTCGTGAGTAGGTTTAGGTATTACTCGTTTTTTCCAGCAGGGTGTGTAAGGTGTGGAGCGGGTACAGCAGTTTTCAAGGCTACCGATATGGCGATGGAGCCTGTGACACTGAATGTCGTTATCTACGGGTATTCCTACGAAGTGAAGTATCCCAGTCAGAGGAGGGTGGAGGATCTGCAAACCGAATTTGCCACGATGTGCAAAGGGAAGAAGAAGGACGACGGGGTTCGGAAATTCTTTGTCTGTATACATTGCGGGAAGAACGACTTCAGCAATAAAATGATGTTGAATCGTCACAGGTACATCGAAGGGTGCTCGGGAGCTACGTATCCGGATGGGACCATGGCGCTCTTGCTCCCTTATCCTGATTTCAAGAGAGGGGAAGGGAAACGAGTGGAGGTCTTGTGCAAGAAGGCATCACCATCGAAGAAGACAGTTACAGGTAAAGGAGTGAACTCGAGGGATAGAGGGGGGCAGAGTCTACCTACGGGCGGGAGTTCTACTGCGAATGCTGTTCAAGGATTCGATGCGATTCAGCCGGTGGAAGGGAAAATGCCGATTGCAGTAGACCTCATTTACAAGAGAGTATCGGCTACAGAGGAGCAGCCGAAGGTGGGTGCGGATGGGAAGAAGGTCCAGAAAAAGGTCTCCAATGCAGCTTCATCCCCGGCCAAGGGCTGCAGAAAAAGTGCCATGCCTGGACCTCGTGAACCAGCGGTTGCTAGGAGTGCTGACAGGGACGACCCCGTTGCCGAAGGTTTAGGGCCAGTGGAAGAGATCTGTGACGCTGAAGATGCTGACGAAGACATAGACCTCTTTCGGGTACCTAAAAAAGACACTGTCGATGTTCAGGTGGCTGCAGTCCAGAGATTACTGTCACCCGAAGCGTCTCCACCGCTGGAGACTGTATCGATAGACAGAATCGCAACCAGTACTCGCAGGGGTTTACAAGGTACCATGTCAATAGTGCCTTGTAACACCAATGTGCAGGTACAGATGTCACCGGATCCGGATGTAGACGATCCGACTCGCGGGCCCACTATCAAAGAAACCCTAAAGCGAAAAGCAGAAGAGAAGAAGGTAGGGAAGAACTGTCGCAAGAAGAAAAAGCCCTTGAAAATTCACAATGGCGGTGAGCCATCGACTTTGGAGGTAAGCGACAAACAGATAGCAATCGATCTTTTACGTGATAGGTTCTGTGTTAAGTATAGAGTTCCCGACATCCGTTTACGGGCCGTGGTTTCAGATTGTATAGATAGACAGTTCCAAGAGGTCGAGGTCATTAGACAGAAACCCTGTAACGTTATAGAGGAAATGATGCAGTGTCACAGTGGACTCCATGCGGGAGACGACCTCCCTGTCCTCGATAGTCCGTCACAGCAGCGTGTAGAAGTGTCGCGGTTGGAACCTGAGGATGAATTAAGGAGGATGGCAGTTTGGGACGACGAATTCAGGAACGCCAACGACCTCCAACAGTACTGGGCTGACGGGAAGGGCTGCCCTGGACCGTTCACACATCACCCAGATGCGTACAAGAAGTTCCAGCGCAGGCAAAAACGTCTCGAGGAGATTGAAAAGGACCACGTCATGAAGCAATGCAGTGAATCGGAGTCGGTGCAGCGACATCCGCCTCCGCCCTTGCGTCCCGAGGAACCCCAAATGCCCGGTTTGTATTACTTGAGGGAGATCGGAGAGGACGTGACACTGCCCTGGTCATGGGAGTGTGACACTGGAGAGGAGTTTGTGAACCGCTGGAATGAAGACATTACCCGGGAAGAATTTAGGGATAAATTGATGCGCCTGACGTATTGGTGGTCCCGTAAAAAGGTTAGTCACAAATTTATGGAAATTCTCTTAGTGTTTAGGTTGTATGGTTACTCTGTTTCTAAGGTTTTTGCATTGTTTTTGACTGTTAAGACTTTGTTTCCTGGGCAGGGGGATAAGAAGGCACCACTGCCGGCGGCTGTGGTTCAAGCTGTTTCGAAATCGATTGATGCGCTCGTTGAGAGTGTCGAAGACGTCGCTCCTTATGAAGACCTACGTGCCTTAGGACAATACGTCCAGTGGAAGGTTGACTTCGACCGATACCAGATAGCATTAGATGCCTATCGGGTGGAATTGCGTCAGGCAGACATGAAGCGAGCCAGTATTGCGAGGATGCATTTCAGGGAGAAGAACGGTCGCCTGTACGAAGAGGCACACTGGGATTGGTCGCCACTTTGGCGAATTATATCCTCAGACCCGGACCTTCTAAAGAGAATGCCTGGGTTACCTTGGCGACACGATGGTGAGTTCTACCTGTGAAATTTATATGATGTTTAGCTCGTCCTTTGATATACTTCGAGCATGAATAAGAATAGGTTGCAGATTATATACGTTTAGGTTATTGTTGTATAATGTTCACAGAGTTATCGCTTGCTGATATCCTGTTATGTGCATTAGCCGTGGAGGCTAAAGTAATTCGGAGATCCCTTTGCGAAAACCGGGTCGAACCAGCAACACCAACACCATTGCTTTACGTAATCCGCGTCCTCTTCAAATCACTGTACGGTCCCTACAGATTAATCACTTGTCCTTTCTATGGGTTAACCGAGGTTATCGTCCGGAGGGAGTGCGGATTCGTCCCCAACATCCACCGCGCTTTGTCTACTTTCCTGACCGAGGGACTTTGCACGTATTCAGGAGTTCCCTTCGGGATCGGGGAGATGCTGCGAGAGAGGGTAATGGATGAAGTGAACAAGATAAACAAAGGGGAAGGTCAGGAAATAGTGGAGAACCTGCTCGGGTGGGTTCACAGGGTGCGATTGAGAGCAGTACAAGACTTGGCGGTCTGTCAAGCTATGGAATTCACCCATATCTGGGTTAATTCTTCTCATGAGCAGTGGATGGAGCACCAGAAGACGTGGGATTGGATATTGAGGACTCGAGAGGAGCACGATATTGGATGGGTTCTCAGTGTGCAGACCCCAAGCTGGAATCCAGGCGTCGCGGCATTAAGACTTCGTATTCAGGAATCGGTTTGCGACATCAGCGAGACGTTGAAAAAGGAGGACACAGCATACTGGATGGTGTGTGCTAAACAGTTTTGTGATACCGTAGGCTTTGAAGAAGAACACTCAACATGCGTGGGTGGAATACCAGGATCCAAGAAGGATGTACTTGACACGGTCCCGCCAACACGTGTAGGCGATGAGGAATGTACAGCCCAAGCGGATCAGCAGACCCCCATTTCAGCACATATGGTGATGCATACCAAGACTTCAATCTCGGAATCAAGGGACAGAGACATAGAAGGGGGGGAGGAGGACATGCACTGTGATTCAAAAACCGTACCTGAGACCGGAGTAAATATCGACCTTCAGTCGGTCCCCCGTGTTCGTATAGAAGCCACGACAATGGAGTCAAGTACAATTACGGCTACACTACCCCTCTCCCACGGTCATGGCCAGCAGGGTGCGAACATACCCAGTGTCACGACATCCGAAGAGGTAAAATCTGTCGGCACTGCGGTTGATGTTGATGGCAGTGTAACGGGATTCTCTCCAAGACCTTACCTCATTGCTCCCGCCGGATGCATTGACAGTGTCGTCGACGGTTTACCATTGCTCCCCGAATGTCCCCCATATGAGCAGGCATTCAGTGTCACAGTTCGGTCTTCGGATGTGCAAAGATCAGTGTCACCCCACTCTGATATGGCTGAGGGAGATCCTACTGACAGTGTCACAGTGGTTGCCACGGTCATAGAAGGGAAAGGGTTACATTCAGCCACGGTTGAAGGGAAGAACTTGAACCCTACGATGACATCAGACCCTTCAGTTACACTGTCAACATCGCATACGTCGGAGAAAGATTCTGAAGCCACGGTGACACTGGGTGACACTGTCCATGTGCTCCCTGTCTCTGGTGAGGGAAACTCTGTGCCCACTGTCTTCCCTGAAATCCGCGACATTCTTGAGGGGGACTCTTCGCCATCGGTTGTAACTCCGTTGTTGACACTAAGTCAATTCCACAATACTGCTCACGCAGGTGACGATATGGTGGTGGAGGAAACAACGTTTTCGCAAGATCCAAGTTTCCAGCAGTGGGTGAAGGGAAATCCAGAGGAAGCTATGCGAACCCCATACAAAGGTGTTTCCATTGTACCCGGGAACAGTGATTCAGAGGTGACACTGGTGGAGAAAGACTCTGCGTGCCGGAACCTGAGTTCTACGTTCGATGAGGAAGACGATCTCCAAGTCACTGCTGCCGAGCTTGTGAGCTTATCACAGCGGACCGAAAAGAAAATGAAGAACACTGACGAAGAAGTCCACAGCGTTGAGGATACGGACGTTGCGACTGTCGTGGCAGCAGCTCCGTGGCCAGGTTGTGCTGTAGTCCGAGTTGAGGATGTTACTGTGATGACATTGTCTCAAGCTTACAATTACTTACACATCGAGCACTTGTTGCAGACGATGCCGGGGCGAAAGGGAAAGAAGGACGGCGCAGTTGACGTGGTGTTCTTCAGTGAGAAGAACAAAGAGCTAGAGGTGAAGTTCCAAGAGATAAGAGAACTCAAGCGAGTACGGACTCGGCTTGGGAATAATATCGTGGATTTTGTCATCTCTCGCCTGTATTTTCAGTACCCTGCTAACAACAGGCACGAGATTATGTTTGCTCTCAGTCGGGTCAGTTCTACTTTTAGATGTTCAATGTCGGACCATGATGGTATGCTGAAATGGGCGAGGAAGTTTCTCCAGCCAGCACCTCCTGTCGGAGTTCATCAGGTGAAGGAAGTGTTTTTGCCATGGGTGGGTGAAGACCACTGGTCTCTTTTGGTTTTACAATACGATAAGGTGGTGCATTTAGACTCCGCGGAGGGTGACTGTCATAAGCCGGATGGGATACATAGTTCGTTTGTTCAGTGGATCTCCAGAGCATGGCAGACCCTCCGTGGTGTCGAACCTTATGATGTTCCTCTGGTGAAGGTGGAGGCGTTGCGTCAAACGGGCGATTACGAGTGTGGACACCACACTATTCGAAATACCATTTTGTATCTCAAGGTAAGCCAGCACCAGAACCCTGTACCGAATCTCATGTACTGAGTGTTTGCTTCTCACTTCGGAATAAATCTAGTAGAATGCTCTCTGACTCTGTGGTTACTGATTTGCAGTTCCGAGCGTGGCCTTCTTCGAAGAAGGTTGATATGATGAGAAGTGCACTGATGGCCCCTTTCAGTCCAAAAGTCACGAACATGGAGATACTATGTCTGCTAGCACGGGAACTAGACAGTGCACGCCGTAACACTAGATTTAGGGCACCCTTCTATGTTCCTCAGAAAAAGTGAATGATTACTGACTTACTGCTGCTGTTTAAATATCAGACAGTGGTAGGCCTTGACTCAGCACAAAACGTTTTTTCATCAGTTATGTGACAAGAACAGTACATGCTTGTGAGGTTGCAATTTAAGCATTCAGTTCGAACGTCCTTAGTTCTCTTTGGTTGCACTGTAAGTTGTTGCTGGTGTCAGTCAATGTTTCCATGGACGTAGTGACACTGAAATGAATCATTTTGACTTACCAATATCAAGTAGTGAGTAACGCTAGGAGATCACATTGACTCACAGTATTTGATGAAAACCCACAATCAGAAAAGATAGTTCATTAAAAATCAGAATTGTAACTCTAAGTTTCCATCCAATGACATGTATAGTCCATTACAGACTCCAGTGCACTAGTAATAAGTTCTATACATCTAAAGGAGCAAGACTCAGTGTCACAGTGTACCTTCTGTTGCATAGTGTCACAGTGTTATGAACGTATTACACTTCGTACAACTCAATGATTAATAATTGCGCGACAAGAGGGCAGTGATTACGAAGATGGATATTTTATTACTGTTCTTGACGAAGCTGGATTTGTTCTCCAAATACAGATTGAGAATTGCATAGAACAAACGTAGAACTAATTTCACGAAAATAAAAAAATCAACTAATATGAGTACATGATATCATAGAGCTGCAATCACATATCATGGTCTTCTTCTCACATGACGTTCTCTTCCACATAGACCGCCCTTGCAGTAGTTACGCGTATGTACTCGAAGGCTGTACTCCCTTAAACCGTTCGCTCCCGGGGAAGAGAACCACCTTCTTCTTATCGGGAGCCTTTGATGTCACACCTAAAGGATTTGCCCTTTTACGCTTCAGCTTGGCATGTCCTGATGTCAACGGGGGAGGGTATAGTCGATCATTACACACAGGCAGAACCGTGACACTGGAAGTCGGAACAGAGAGACCCGTTCTCGGGACAGCTATGTCGACGTAGTCGGCCATTCTAGCTAGGAACTCCAGTACTTCTGATTCTAGACCTTCCATCCCTAATTTCCTAAGTGTGCAACGACAACAGAGCAACCTAGGTCACAGCCTAAGAAATGGATCTCCTAAAGACAGAGTGCAAGAGAGGGTCCGAAGCGAAGAAGTGATCACTTATATACAGGCAAAGAGGAAGTATGACAGATGAACGTCCCACGTTCTTCTCCATTGGGAACTTTGCAACTCCCAAAATTGTGAACCATAAATCTAGTACGGTTCTAGATTGCAGCCGTGGGCAATAAGGACCGGAATATAGTAGAGTAAATATTCATAATAAATATTGATTGAGTAAACATACATGTAGTGCTTAAACATTTCCAAAGTAATTAATATAGTTTATTTTTTTATAATATACATTACTAAGGGGATACGCTCGTAAGTAAAAGAGGATTCAAATGTAGTGTGTATTGACCCTAATAGTTATAAAGGTGATTTCTAATGCATGAATATGATTCTATACATTTAAGAAATATAATGTTAGACGTTATGTAAAAAACACATATACTCTTTCAATATGTACATGGATATATAAGTATATATGAACGTACGTGTAAGTTTTTTGTATTATTCTTTACGATTTTATTTGGGTTTAAATTTATTATATTATTTTATGTGTTGTACATGTACTTCAACGTTTATAAAATGTATAAAATAATTAATTTCAATTTGTTTCGATTTTATTATTATACGTACATAAAAAACAAGCGACAATTACAAATATCAATGGAAACATCTATACAAGATATACAATCATTAATTATCGAATATGAATCTGGTTAAAATGTGTATTATGAATTTTTAGTCCTACGTTTTAATCCTTGCTTGTGATTGTAAATCTCTAGTCATCATACCTTAATAAGTGAAATCATGATTATTAAATTAGAAATTCAAATGGATTCGCAAAGTCTTCTGTAGGACTAAGGAGTATATTTTGACGTATATGAAACATGCTTGGAATGAATATATCCTTGTATAAATTCAAATTCGGTATGTGTAAATCGAAAGTATTATAATATAACCCAGAAAATTGCTTGCATTTATAGAGGTTTTCAAATCTACTTAAATGAGTTAACGGGAGAGGGCTAAGTACATAATAAGCTGGTTATTTTAATTATAAGTTGGGTCGCAGAGTGAACTATAAATTTTTTTTCGACTCTTTCTGAATCACAGAATACGAAAAGAGTAGCTGAAATCATAACTACTGGAGATAACACATGAACTGACACAGTGTCACCTAATGACCATAATACTAAGCAACTTCAGTGTCACAGACAAGATGACCGCAAGGGCTTCAATTGATTATATCTGACATAGTCAGAAATGATACATTCTACGAACAGGTCAATGTACGGAAATATAGGTGACACTGTAATAACCTACTTCGCACTGTAATTACTTAGGTTGTCCCATTCATGTTCACCGAGTCCGCCGTGAAATTGACGCATAACCCATTGCACTTTAGTTTCGTCGTCATCAACAGATTCTTCAGAGCACGATTGCGGGGTCTGGGCAGACAGGTCATCCACTTCTGTGTCTGTTCTCCCCCGGTGGACAGGAATGCTAAAACGGTCTCCACGTTGCTTCGACTTCCTCAATGTGGGATGAGAACACAGCATCGGACAACCTGAGCGAGAAACATTTCCCCCCTGTACAAGTCCGAAACTGCCGTTAGGAAGTTCCTCTACGTCGCACGTCATAGCCATTCTCTTCCAAAGAAAAAGGAGTAGGAGTAACCCTAAACCAAGGACCAAAACCTCCACTGTATCAAACTCGACGTGGAAAACAATGCGGATCATCTCTTCACACTGAACAGACCCAAAATACAAAAAGAGGTGGGCGTACAAAAGAAAGGGAGTCTTCAATCTGGTGGACGGCAATATGAGGGTGACATTCGTGAACAGTGTCACGCTGAGAAAGCGTGAAGAAGAAGTCAGGTAGAGGATGGACTCTGTCCCGAACGTGTCACTGGAACAGTAACGTTATCTAAAGACGACGTGCCACGGAGGACCCGCCGCGTTCGAGGAAGTCCTTTCGTCGAGCAAGCTTGAATCCCATTCCGTCATCGACAGTCTCAAATATCGGAGAACCAGCCATGGGATGGAGGGTCCCCTCCCTTTTTTCCACTTTCAGTCTCCTCAGTCGACCAAGCGTTTGGTTCAACTCAGCCACGAGATGTTCCTGTAAAAATGAATCTTCTCCTACTACTTCGTGGAGGTGGATAAACTGTTGTCGCAGAGTCTCCGGTAGATCAAGAGGACGCCTCCTTTGAGGAGTCGTAATGGGAGTTTGAGGCACCGATGTGTGATCAGGTAAAGTAGTATACACATCAACTGGTACCTTATTCTGAGCCATGCTCGGTGTTAATAATTGCTGTAATCCTCCGTTAACATTACCAGCCATTCTCCCACAGTATCGTGCAATCGTGCCTTCCGCTATCTCAGGATGCATCATCATAACAACTTTTACATGATGTTTACACATGTTACCACGTTGCGCCCAAATACAATTGCATACGCCCCACTCTGATCCCGGATTGTACACTGTGTACCGCATGTGTCGATGGGTTGTAGATGTCACCATGGCAGTGTCACCATCCTTCTTCGGCAACGTCACATCAGTGTCAGGTATTTGCCTTGCCTTCAAAATTGAATCTACCACTGTATCCTGCATTTTCTTGTTATCAACAAAACCTTTCTCCTTTCGTAGATCCTTATACCAGTAATGGTCCACGACATCCTCTGTAAGAGCAGTAATGCACCAATCAACTCTTCTACCTGTCATCCTACACCGTTCGGACTTCAGTATGGATTTCGCGAACCCATGATATCCTTCTATCGCTGCATTTGTATCTTGACCGCAATAATGCAAGTTCCTGTAACCCACCACCCACATATGCGCCTTTTCCACCCATTGTTCTTTCATGTATGACCAGAACTCATTTTCTTGTGGGTATGTTTTCTCCAAATCCTCTATTTTCTTTCTAGCCCAGTCTTTCCCTTCTTCTCCTGGTGGTGAACTCCGATCATACATTATCTCCCCCAGTTCCTTCATAATTGCAGCTCGTCTCCCCAAATCACATATCTTGTAACAGCTGTTTTTTTGCCATGCCCTTCGAACATGCCAAAGACAAAGGAATATAGCTGTTCTGGGCCACACCTCGCTGCAAGATTGTGTCAATAATATATAAGGATCTGCGACATTGTTGACTAAGGGGAATAAAATATATAATCAGTGACACTGTGACACTGGATTATAATTAGTGGAATGGGCAATATTAGTGACTATTCAATTACCAAAAATAAACAACGGTTAAATGATAGAATCGCACAGGAAAAGACTGAAATTCAGAGGGTCCGGAACTCACTTTATAGCATTTATCTCTCCTTGGGCACAGTCGACAATGAAGGCCGCAGGTTTCCAATCAGGTTGTTCAGCGACCATTCTGGCGTTTAAAGCTTTCATCCATGGGGTTAGGTCAACTTCTGCACAGTTGGATGTCAAAATGAATGCTACGGGGATGCCATTATGCCACTCGACGAAAACCATGAGTGTATAAAGAGGGAACTGCACCGCCCATGTAATTTGAAAAAGGTCAGTGTCACAGACTTACAGCAGATCTAACAAACTATGTCAGAAGCTGAAAGGAACATAAGAGTGTCACAATTGTAGGAACTACTGACCTTCTTTTCGTTAGTACCAAACGTTGCATCGACTGAAATCCCTCCATTGTGACCGTGCTGTAACATCATCTTCCGTTGCCACTCCGTTTGTATGCCAATAGTGAAAGGCATATTCGTACCTGTAAGTTCGCCAGGAACAGGAACTGGCTTCTCTTTATTGGATTCTGTGTAGTAGAATACTTTATCTGGATTTTTTTGAACCCACATTCGAACACTCTGTGCGTCGTTTTTGTGTAACATGTAGGTCTCTTGAGCCAATTTACCAGAGATATTGCGAATGTCTTTAGTCGTGAGCAGTAGATCCCGTGTTATATCCCTCACGTCGGCCTGATATTGTTTCAGAAGCTCTAAATGCTTCTTCATTATTTGATTGGAGGAGTCTTTCCGTCTTACACATTCCTCCACAAATGTCCGAATTTCAGGAGACAAGTGTGCGGAGAACGCGCTCCTATCCCCCGACTTCATCCCATTGTGCACAACGAGGCCGTCCCGATTCACATGTTTCCCCTGTATTATGCAAATTTCAGACACATGGGGCGCATGAAGGAGACTCTTCACAGTGAACTGTGCTAAGCATCCACGTTTTATCGACCCCCCCCACTTCTTCTTCGAGTCTCTCTTGCTTTTCGGACCCAGACGTGCCTTGAGTACCCCATTCTTATGAAATTCCGCTTCGGCCTCTTCCACCAACTTCGATATGTCACCCAACTGTCCCCCTAATACTGCTTCTCCTTTCCCCCCGTCTCCTGTCCCAAGTAAGTTCGTTTGTGAGCAGACATCGTCGCCGTGGGTACACAGCGCAGACAGGAGTGGGGTTAGACTGTCAGTGACACTGGAGCATTCCTGTGAAAGGAGAACGTCAGTACTTGGTAGAGCTCCCACAGAATCGCAACCTTCGGAAGCCGTGTCTAGCGCCGTCTCCTGTATCCGTGGTGTTGTCTGCTCCATCCCCCTGTGACACTGATGAATTGGAGAGCACGATCCCTTCTTTTTCCTCGGTGCTCGCTTCTTTGCAGGACCTGTAGTAGTAATCACGGGATCAATTACTGAACCTGGATCTGATGTCTGCGCACTTATGAGCCCACCTCCGGATAAACCTTCGGACGCTTCCGATTGTACCGCCGTTTTTTTAGACCTCGGAGCCCTCTTCCTGACCACTTTGGGAGCCGCTACTTCAACTGTGACACTGGACTTTACACCTGTGTCATTGTCTTTCTTTTTCCGAGGCCCTCGCTTCTTTATTGCTGGCGCTGGGCTTCTGTGCATCTCCTCCTGTGCAGGTAACTCATTCAGATCCGGAATCCCTGATGACAGAGGTGCCTGGACAGTGTCAGGAACCGAATGCTCAATCCCGGCATCTGGTACGGTTTTCTTACCTCGTCGCTTCTTTGGTAATGTAGGGGAACCAAACAAGTTCGACTCCACCGCATCCGAAGGAACCCCAGGAGTTTTGGACTTAAATCTTCGTGGTGGTTTTCTCCCGTCTGGGTCTTTCACTCTTTTTGCACGTGCTTTACGTGTGGGAGCGATGGAGTTTCCTTCTGGAGCGCAATCGGGAGTGCGCTTCTTCTTCCTCGGCTTGGGCAATAGCTCCTCCGAAATTGGCTTCACAATGTGCGAGAAATCCTTCGGCCCGTACTCGCATCTATATCTGCAGAGATACTAAACGTTCCATAAGAATCCCTAATGCCTTCCAAACATGGGAATTGAAAAAAACGGCACATCCAGTACACTGTGACAGTACATGATTGACTTACCGGGTGAAATCGAGAGCAGTCTTGTGTCCTTCTCGGCTTTGATTGGGACGTCGATTCTCCTTGCTAGTTCGAAACCTGCACTGCGCTCCCTCCCGGCCGCACTGCATACCCTCTACGAAATCTTGGACACGACTTGTAGGCACATAACATTGTTGCACGATGTGGGACTTCTTGTGCTCTCCTCTAGGCGGTCGATATTGCAGCTCCCATCTCAAATCGCTTGGTCCGAATGTGCCTGGGGGAGGATTCTGAACACGTTCCTCAATGGCCTGGACTTGGAGCTTGTGAATGTCGTAAACACCAACGTCTATGTCGACGCCATCTTCTAAACCTAGGTCGACGGTGGGGGACTGCGTATTCTTCCAATCCTCGGTCTCCATGTTGACAGCGACGTTGGGTTCCTCAATATGCCATAACATCCTCACTCCAACCCTAAACCATAGATCTAAATTCTAAACATGTAAAGCGTAGGAAAATAAACGTAGAGGAACACTGCAAGCCGTAGGTGACATTGAGCGTTTTCAATCAGTATACATTGGAACTCAAGAAGCACGCAAGAACAAACCGTAACACGAGCTACAAAGGTATGGCACCAGAATTGCATTGTTTAGATTCGCATTGGAAAAAACACAGAACAAACCTACCCGAACAAGCATAACACTGGGTAACCCTAATCGCATTCAGAACCCTAGTGGCCCGTGGGAGGTGAGAGACGACTGACGTGGCGTGACGTCACTTTTTCTGGATCGCGGTCAGTAGAAAATTTTAGTGTCACGGGCACATTCAGTGTTTAGTGTCACGGGAGTTGTGGTTGTGTCACAGTGTAACGCAGAGTTCGGATTTACGGGGGCGCGGAGTTACCCGGGAGGCGGGGCGCGGGGAAAACGGGGCCGTCCACGGTGGCGTGCCACGGTGGAAGCCGAGGCGCGCCGTCCCGCCTTATCCTTCCCTACGGAGCATTTAGCGTTCTCCTTGGATCACTGCCCTGCCTGCATTATAGAGCCCAGAATGAGTAAGGGCCACGACAACGCCCTTTTTAACCTTCCACTGCCCTGATTGGCCATTCCTTAGAAACGTCTGGATCGGCTCTACTTCCATTGGATAAAAGAAGAAGACCTCGTCGGCGGACAGCCGATAGGGTTGATGGGAAATGTCCCCGCCGACGGAGAAAAATGTATCCGCCGACAACAAAGACGACTCGCCGGGCAGCCGACGCGGATCGTACAACTCGGAGTGTGCACAGAAATAGTATCCGCCGACGATGACGGACACGTCCGCCGACAGAAATTGCAGGGGACCTTAGTTGAGAAGCAGTATGATGTCCTCTAACCTGTCCAATCAGAGACTCCTCTCAAGCGTCTAATCAGAAACGATAAACGAAGACAACAGAAACGGCAACAGAAGGTGCTGGACAGTTAAGCACATGCGAGAATAATAACGGTCCTCTCAGGAAACGTGTGCGTCACGAGCACTCTCAGAGGGAATCGAAAGTGCAATGACAGAAATAGAATGAAGTATGCGCATTTGACGGGGGGTTAGTTATGAATTCTCAGGAGTACAAATTCGCGCCAGAATCGAATTCAATTTTGCGCGCCTTCAACAGATCAAGATCCCATCATGGCGGCGAGATACCCCCGCCGTCGCAGAACAATGTTAGTTCATTATTACGAATTTGAACGTGGCGATTGGAGCAGCTGTCATATCACATGCCCATGCCATCATGACTTGGTGATGGATTGAAAAATAGTCAAAACACGTCCCATCATCATCCTACGTGGCGTGATGGGACGGATGTTAGGGATGACCATCCATGCATGGATGGTATGTACATAGCCATACGTCATGACCCATCGGGCGTGACGATTCAGTCTCGGGAGGTGTGGGTCTGCAGGGTATATACCCGCCACTCCCGACATTTCCTCCTCATTTCCAGCCTTCTCTTTTTCAGCTCTCTTTTGTCCTCTTCTCAGCGCTCCGTAGAGGTCGCGTCGGCTGCTAGGTTTTCTTGCGTCGGCTGGTAGGGTTGAGGGCGTCGGCACCTTCACTTGCGTGCGTCGGCTCCTGTTTGTGGATCATCCGCCGACGCCATGGCAGCCTCCGAGAGTGGGTAAGTTGTCCAGTCGGCTGTCCGCCGACGCTCCCCTTCTTGAGTCCTTCATGTTTCCGTTTTCTCGCATGGGTTTGTCCCTCCCGTCGGCTGTCCGCCGACGCCACCCCTTCTATTGTCCTTCATGTTTCCGTTTTCTCGCATGGGTTTGTCCCTCCCGTTGGCTGTCCGCCGACGCCACCCCTTCTTTTGTCCTTCATGTTTTGTGTTCTCTCGCAGGGGTTTGTTCCTCCCGTCGGCTGATTGCCGACGCCACCCCTTCTTGAGTCCTTCAATTTTCAATTTTCTCACATGGGTTTTCCCCCCGGTCGGCTGTCCGCCGATGTAGGGTTTCTGAGTTGGGTTTATTCCCCTCGTCGGCTGTCCGCCGATGGGGAGGGGCTGTCCATCCCCCTCGTCGGCTGTCCGCCGATGGAAGGGAGTGTCCATCCCCTCGTTGGCTGTCCGCCGATGGGGAGGGAGTGTCCATCCCCCCCGTTGGCTGTCCGCCGATGGAGTGAGAATTTGATGGTCTAATCTTGTGATTCTGATTTTGCAGGGCGATGGTCGACCCCACCGCAAAACCAAATGGGTTACGGTGGCTCTGTGACAAGGTTGTTGATCTTGAAGGAAGAATACAAGCACGGGGCTTGAAACCAAGGGTGACATTCCTCGCTGATTCGAAGATAACGGAGTGGGGCATCACCTGGCGTGACACTCCCACGTCACTGGGCTTCGTGACCAAAACAGGTCAGAAGCAAATGGCGGGTGGACCAAATTCGAGATTATTGGAGCCAGGGAATGCAAGGATAAGGACAACGTGTGCTTGGTGTTTGCATTGGTTCCTGTTGCGGAGGGCACTCCAGTGGACTGCTTTGCGGTTGTAATTCCGGCTAAGAAGTGCATGGACAGCTTGTGCTCCAAGGAAGTATAGGAAGCGGCTCCTTGGGGCAGGGGCGAGAACACAGAAATGAAAAGTGACGACATACTCGACGTGATTGATACGCTCGGGGACAAAGTGATGGAAGAGAAGACGAAGAGCTTGGTTAAGCCTTCACCAAAGAAAAGATACGGCCGCAAGTCCGCTGTAGAAGCAGGCACTGGTACAGTCACTCCCGAGACCGGAGAGACACAGGCGACAGGGGAGTCATCGAGAAAGAAGAAGGTAAAGGCAGCGGCTGCTGAGGGCAAGGGTGGGAGACAGAAGAGAGGTGGGAAGAAGGAAGAGAAAAAGCAGACCGTCGCGGAAGCTCTCATGCTCGCAAACAATCTCACTTCCAAAACAAAAGACACCGACGTCCTTGCTATGTACCAGACGTTGGAGGAGGGACTTGGGCACTGCTTCCCCAATGGGCAACGTGCCCTTCCTTGTCTGATTCCATATAACAGGATACACATAGCTCCCGACGAATTTAAGTACAGAGCGATATTCAGGAAGAGGCAGGATCAGATAAGTCTTTTCTACAAAGGACTAGGAGCGATCCGGAAGAAGCCCGAGCTGTACTGCCTTCCTATGAGTGGTGACCCCAGAGTAAAGGATCCAGTGATGGGCGAGATTAAGCTTAAAGGCTTGGAAGGACTTCTTCGACCTTGGATAGCCCTTAATTTCAAGTATTCACTTACACTGGATGACGGCCAAACTAAGCTGGTACCTTGGTATGAAGATGAGGGCATCCACTGGTACATAATTGGGGGCCAGCACACGTTTGAGGCTTGTCGAGAACTGGGAGAGAAGGAACCACTGGACTCTCCTATGCGGCAGTATTACCTTAACCACGACATCATTCCTGTATATGCTGATAACAAGGATACCCTCATTAAGGTCTCTAACGCATTAAACATCGAGGTGAAGGATAAAGTCGCCGAAGTAAGTTTCAGGTCCCAGCTGGCGAAGATGCGCGCCAAATGGATCGAGCGGGGGAGGATCGACAAGAAAGATGACTACAGCGCATGGAAGGTAATTCACATCTTCCTCTTTTCCTGTTGTTTCCATGTAGTTGAAAGTCGTCGGCGGCCCGCCGACACTCAGGTGGTTTTCCGTATTGTAATTGTGGGAGATATTTATCGATTTCATTTTCTTCTTCCTTGCAGGAGTTCTGCAAAGAGTACCTCAGTCCGATTCTCGGAAAGTCCCCTACGTCCCAAACCTTCAAGGTGCCCTTAGTCTTCGTGTCTGACGGAACATACAACATGTGGCAACTGGTCTTCAACGCCTGGGAGGAGGGGAGGATCATCGGGGAGGACGGTTTAAAACCAGGATTTCCCCTAAAGCCAGCCCGCCGGGACATAACAGTCAACGACATGCAGTACGTGATCGGTCTTCGGGACCACGAATGCAAGAGGCTGGCCAAGGAAATTCTGGACCTTAAAGTGTACGTCAAGGTCATTGGGAAAGAGGTGGTTCAACGGGACGGAATATCCTTGGAGAATTGGTGTTTTCATGTGAAGTACAAGTATGTTGTCCGAAACGAGCTTATGTGCATTTACAGGGGCTTCGCACTTAGGAAGCCAGGGACTGGGAAGCATATTGAGTGGAGCATGGATGACTGGAATTCCCTTCAAGTCGAGAAGGGGTTCAATGATACGATGATTAGTAATATTCAGGCTGACTTGGAAGATAGTGCTGAGGGGAAGGAGTGGCTTAAGGGACGGAATCATTTGCTCACGCCGTCGCACGGGCCAACACCAGAATTCTTCAAAGACATTGTGCAGAAGTACTGGAAGTCGGATGTGGACCAGTCTTCGCAGTCGTCTGTACAGTTCGATGCCCGGATTGCACAGGACCTAGGTAAAGTGTGCACAGCTCTTGACGTTCGCGGAGCGTTCTCCTTCAACAAGGCGCAATATGAGATGTTCGTAGTCTTTGGCTACGATCCAGCGGGAAAGGAGATGCCGAACATGCGACAACAACACGTTATAACTGTCGCTGAGAGGATTCACCGTGAGGTGGAGGAGGAGGTCATTCAGGTGGATGGGGAGGTAGATACAATTAAGGTGAATAAGCTTGTCACCCCATCCTTGTGGCTACTCGATGCTGAGTGTAATTACACTCTTCAAGGCTTGTCAAGGCTGACGAGTAATTCGTGGACGGTTCATACTATGCAGTACTTCCCTGATAGTTCCGCCGGGTTTCAAAGGAGTTCTCTCATTGACTCTAGACCCAAGGTTCATGTGTCCGTTATGTATCCAAGAACAACGCCCGGGGATGCATGGAATACCTTCTCGGACTTCACTGGTTTGAAACGTCCGCTTCCTCCCTATGTGGACAAAGGAGAAGATCATCTTGGGGAGGATTGGTCAAATGGACACTGCCACGCTAGTTTCTCTTTCCTCCAATCTCTTCTGGAGAAAGCGATGCAGATTGAGGACGTTCGGGTGATCAATTGCTGGGGAGGGGGGAACGTCACGGCCCTCGCTCTGGTAAGTTACTGCAGTCTCTTCTGGTGCCTTCGCTTTTTGCTCACCGATCGTCGGCGGGCAGCCGAAGCTCATCGCATACTTCGTGTTTCTCGGGTACAATATTTCCTGAACCGTTTTGTCTTGTTCTTCTGCAGAAAAACCATTTGACTGTAATTGAGATCGTGCGTACCGAGGAAGAGAGATACGAAGCGCACTGTCGGGTTCGGAATATGACGTTCATTCCGGGCGTTTATAACGTGCCCGTCGAAGATCCAGTTCGGACCACGCAGTCTGGGGCCGGGCCGTCTGTCCCCGCCTCTGCTAGAGGCAGGACTGGCACTCTCACGGCTGCCGACTTAGGTGTGAATGCGGAGGAGGCCCATTTGGTCGGGAAGGGTGGATGTATGGGTTCGGAGAAGACTGCGGGGGTTCCCTCACAGAATTTTCAGGACTCCGACGACGATGTCGACGAGGACCCACCAGATGTACCCGATCCAGAGGTTGAAGATGAAGCTTACCTTCCAACTGGAGATGCTGAGGAACAGCCAAGAAACGAGGACAACCAAGCTGAGGCTCGCATTCCAACTGGAGATGCAGTGGTAGCCGAGAAATACACGGAGTACTTAGACTATGAACCTGAACCCGACGTGGTACCACTGGAAGAATCGAATCCTCGTTACGTGAACCCACCGCTGTCGTAAGTTATAGGGGAGCAAGGAACTGACTCCCTCAGCTTCGGTATTATTTCTCCTACATTTCAAGAGCAGGAGACTCCTCTCGCCGAGCCAGAACGTGATTTAGACCAGGCGGGGCCTCAAAAGAAGATGCAGGTTCCTCTAGCATCGAGGCCTGACGATGAAGTGGTTCTCCGTGTCCAGAAGCCAACCCAGGAGCCTGCAGTGAACATTGAAGGGCCTCTTCCTCCTGCTGCCGTCGGCGGGCAGCCGACGGCAGACGAGCAAACCTCATCTAACCCCTCTGCCAAGTCCAAGTTGACAGGGAAGTCAATCGCATTCGTCACTCAGGGTGTGAAGGGCGCAACTTGAATGATTGGCCCAGATGAGAACCCTCTGGGCAAGACACGAGCATTGAAGAGAAGTAAGACCGATGGTACTGCTCAGGATTCCTCTCTTGTGGGTAACTTATCGCGTGATTCCTCAGGGGTTCAGGAAGGAGAGGAGTCCTCTGGGAAGGGCAAACGGAAGGCTGCTTCGAAGAAGACTTCCTCCAAGAAGGGCACATCTGGGGAACAGCTCATGAGTCCCAAGAATGTGGACGCTCAAGAGGACGTTCTGTCACCTCCGCGGGCATCCAAACGGGAGCCTAGGTTGAAGAAGCACAAAGGTGGAGGTCAGTGAATCAGGCGGTGGCCCAGTCCATCTTTTAAATGCCTGCATTGATAATTTAGTGTAGTGATCGGGCGCTAGGATTGTGTTAGATGTTTGTACTGCCAAATATGAATAAATTTTTGGTAAATGCCAAGTTGTACGCTCTCCCTTTTTCCAAATAATGTTGCTTGCAAGTCGGCTGTCCGCCGACCGTCATCCTAACCGTCACGTTTGTCCTCTGCTTTGTTTTCTGTCACTCCAGAGTCCGCGGACAAGGAAGTCCATGGAAAACTTCGCGAAGACAGACCCAATGCAGTTATAAAGCAGGGACCTCCACCTCTGAATCCACTTCACATAGCCCCGGAATAGGCTGGTACTCAGGTACACGATCCAGTGCTGAAGTACTTTCTGGTTCTGGATATTAACGGCCTGCTATTAGTCCAGACGAAGCAAGGCACAAGGTGGAATACTAAACTTAGACCGGGTTTAGAGAAGTTCCTAGAGTTCTGCCTGGACAATTTTGAGGTGGTCTTCTGGAGCTGCGTTCAGGAAAAGAGGTTCGAGATTCTATGGACAGTGTTGCAGCAGCGCTGTCCTCGTCTAGATGCCAAAGTGCGCTACAAGTTCGACCAGAGTTTCTGCGAGACTTGCGTTCATAAGGCTGGTAGGGAGTTTTATTTGAAGAGACTCCAGACCCTCTTTGACCTCGATGACGGGCTGAAGGGGACGGGGGCGTCTTCAATTAACACTCTCTTGGTTGATGATTCCCCTTATTAGAATGTCGCAAACACTCCTTGGAACGCTGTGCACCCTACACCATATACCTTCGAGTTGAAGGAGTCAGAAAATAAGAGGAATTATCTGGTTGGAGAATTGATTCCTTGGCTTACCAGTTTGAAAGAATCTACACTCCCCGTGCCCATGTACTGCCAGAAGCACTCCAAATTCGGTCAGCGTCGTCTCTTTCCGGGGGATGAAGCTTATAATCTCTTCTCTCCACACATTGATTGCCCTAAACGAAAGAGAACATAGTAGATGTAGAAGCTGTTTTAGAGAACATGCACATGATTCAGTCGGCTGCCCGCCGATGGGATCTTCATGTATTTAGACTTTTACAGTAAATAAAGTTTTCCTCCTTTTAAATATATGAGAACGGAACTCAGTGTCGAGACTGTGTATTCTGTCGTGGGTGTCTTATTGTATCTCCTATTGTACACTAGAGCAAGTATGAATTGTGAGCACGCGATTGATCACCCATGTTTTCTTGGAATTTGTCCTTCATTGTTCAGGAGTCACTCGAGGATGACGCTGAAATTGAAGTGCACCAGGGACCTTCCCTTCTTAGTACGCTCTTGGAGCAGTACCCAACATCTCCTGATGGTGATGCTCACAGAGAAGAGTCTCCGGGAGCGGAAGCCGAGAATAAAAGTGATGGGGAGGACGAGTACGACTATCCAGTCGGTGGGCCGCCGACGCTGTCTGCTGCACATAGCCCTGGCCGGTGTGCAATGGCTTCCACCTCGTTCGTCGAGACCAACGTCGCGATCCCGCGCACCGGTTCCCCGCGCGATGATTCCGTCAGTGTCAGCACTGATATTATTGCGCGTAATATTGAGGTACCTCTCCAACGATACTACCTTGTCCTTGACATTAAGGGATTGCTCATCGCGGAGCACCACGGCTATATCGGTGATGACCTGAAGACAAAAATTCATATCCGGGCTTGACCAGGACTTCTTTCATTTCTAGAGTTCTGCACGGCAAATTTCGAGGTAGTCTTTTGGTCCACGGTTTCTGAGAAGAATCTCGATCGTCACTTCCAGAAGCTGTTAGCCATTCATCCTTTGCTCAGGAGCAATTACAGACGCCTTCCAGGATTCTGGTGTGATATCTCAACAAGGAATAATCCGAATGGGAAACGGGAGTACTTGTTGAAGCGTCTTGATAGACTTTTCTGCGACACTAGGCTACTGGCTCGATCAGATGCCACTGTCCAGAATACCCTACTGGTAGACGACCGGCCTTATAGGAATGTACTTAATCATCCATTTAGCGCTGTCCATCCTAGCGTGGGGAAGCCACGTCTTTTTCCAGAATCCTGCGAATACCAGAAGTATAGGGAGGTTATTCCTTCTCATGCATGCGAGTTTGACGTCCCGGGTAATCCTGGATCTTGGTTTGTGAATTTACCTTGTCCTCCGGAGGCCCCTGGTAGTTCCATCGGCGGCGGGTAGCCGACTGATTAGAGGCCATACCAGCGGCGCCACTTGTTTTAAAAATCACATATGATACTCTACACTCTTTAGTTTAATACGCTAAGACTGTTCCCTTTCTGAACTTCCCTGCACCACACATTTGTTTCCAATGCTGCAATTCGATACTTCTTTTTGTAGATACATGCATGACATTTCCCTTGCTGCACATTTACCTTTGAGGTTTCTTCAATGCATCGTTTTATCAACGGGTCACCGACGACTTTGAATATAGTCCATTTCTTTCATATACTTTGTCCTGTTCCTTGATTTCCTTCACTGATTGCATTTCATATTCTTCAGGGTTCCTCGTTTTATTTCAAATGCCTTCACGGTCCACCCCATCATGTCAAGAAATGTATTGTCCTATGCGTCAATGGCCTTCTCTGCTATGTGGATCCCAGGATAGAGGCTTTGCCATGGGATACAAATCGGAATGTAGTGAAGCGCCCAGGTTTGAAGAAGCTTTTCGACATGCTTTTCTTGAATTTCCATGTTGGTCTGTGGTCGAAGATGCCCTTGGGAGAACTGAAGCCTTTACTCACACATATTGTGCCGGCCGGTGTAATGGAGAGGCTATCCTTTGTGTATAGCAAAAGTGACCTTATCGACCGGGAGAATTTCCCCTGGAGTTATAAGACATTAGGTCAAGTTTGCTCCAAGGTACAGTCTCCTAACGTCTGCAAACTAGATCAGGTGCTATTTATGGATGTTGACCCGAGGTCATTGAGGAGGATACCAAACTGTATGTGCTACATTCCTTGGCCTTTTCAGGGTCATCTGAATTTTCCAAACGATGATGGCGTTATACCTAACATTGCTACAGATATCCTTCCTCTGGTTTATCCCTTGCACAAGTTCGGATCTGTACCGGAGTATATGGCGCAGGCGTGTAGGCTGGGGCAAGTGCACTGGGCAATTGAAGCTGCGAGAAAGTTTGGACGTGCACGAGTGGACTGGACTAAAGTTTGCTGGGACTGAGTTAGGCGGACTTTTTCGCCTACAACTTGGACTTCTTCCCTCCTCCTAACCAACAGAACACCTTCCATCGGCTGCTCGCCGACTTGGTCGACCCGTTTGTGCGGCCTTCAAATATATGATTTACTCATTGACCTTACGGCTATGCTTTCAGGGAAATAGTTTTCCGAGTAGGTTATAATGTGATAGGATTTACGTCAACTTGGTACATAGTGGTGGGCGTAGACTTAATGTTGTAGGACTTAATGACTCAAAGTGCTACGGGACTAGTTAGTTTAGCGTGTTCTATTATCGGCGGGTCGCCGACTCTGTATTGTACATTTCATTACTTGAATCAACATGATATTCTTTAAAGTATTCATTGTAACTCTTATTCTGCATCATATGTCGCAATCTTCGGGTGCTTATATCCATCACTGGCAAATTCTGCCCATGCACATATCGATGTCCAGTTTTGCATTCCATATTCTGTGGTATTCATGTACAATGACAGTGTTCATCTGTGGTCTCCATCCATCGACCGTCCGCTGAGTTTGCATTGGTCATTTTTGAATTCTGGACTTTTTTTTGTCCAGAATTACCTAAATATCCCTTCTACGAGTTATCAGAATTGTAGTCAATATATACTTCCTCATAAGTCCATCATTACAATTCATCCACGTTTAGATTAAACCTCCAAAATTCTACACCTAGTAATTTCAAATTCAAGATAACATGAAGAACTATTGAATTCTCAACAGTATGAGCACTTCGAAACAAAAATGACAACTAGGTGATAAAGCCGATGACTGAAAAGAATGATCAGGAGGTGAATTCAAACCGTGCTTGCTTTCTCAATTACAAGATTGCTTCAGAAACCAGCATGAAGTTCAAGCAAGACATCTACGTTCAAAGTAAAACGTGACCATGATATGTATCAAATCCGAGAATGGTGCTAAAATACTGAAGAGTGTCTGAAAACCCTACATCAGTCAGAGGTAAAGAAACACCCAAGGGCCAAGATCATAGCAAGTGTACCAAACACAAAACTACTGAAACACTGGTAGACTGTCCTAGCATACAATAGGTGTAGACAGTTACATAAAGAAAAATGATTGTTTGGTGCTTCATTTCTAGAGTCCCTGGCTTCATTCTACTGTCCACGTTGAGGAGACTACTCTGAGCGTGAAGATACGAGAACTGGAGACTCCGCGCGAAGACCCTGTGCTCGGTCAGTTCCCATGGGGACATCCGCGACTATTCCACTTGGAATAGATAGTCTGCGGGGGAGTCCTACAGTGATAGGTTTGGCCACGGTAACATCAACCTCCATCGGCTTCGACTGCCCTCCTCTTTGCCTCTCTACCTCCTCACCCATTGATTTGCCATGTTCCTCCTCCCCCTCGGCCACATACTCATTTGCTGTTGGAAACAGACCAGACCCATTCCAGACATCAGCAACAACCTGTGGTAAGTGAGTTTCCAACAACAATAACGATTATTATAGTTACAAGCCAAGAAAACAAAGAGCTCTACAACTAACTGGCTACAAATAACTATGGTGGAAACTAAAAGTGTGACGAGGAACGTACTGTGAAGAAATAAGTACGCCACAGCCTTAGCAACCGCTTCTATCTTTTTAAAAGAAATTTGCTTTTTCTTGTTAGAAGGTTTTAGCTGTAGTGTCTCAAAACAAGGAAGCTCTTCGGGCAGTTTTAGGGGGGGCAGAAAACAAGGAAAATCCGAAATGTATTCTGTAGGACAAGATAAAGGAGTGGAGATTCTGTGTTGAGCCTTACCAAGCTCAGGTGAGGGCTCTGAGTTCAATGTCGCTCCAGCCTGAGACGATTCACCCTCACCAGGCACAGGGGTGGGCTCTGAATCCAATTTCGCCATCTTTAGAGGCAGTTCACACTCAAATGAACCAGACCCTGGTCTCTTCCTCGAGAGAGGGATGTGAGCGTCTTCGTCAGATTCATATGCATACGCGTCCACAACTGGAGTAGAGGTCACGTTGGTAGTGGTGTCTTTGCCGACTTCTGGCTTTGGTGTAGAGGACACGTTGGCAGAGGTGTCTTCGCAGGCTTCTGGCTGAGTTGCCAACACATCAAACCCCCATGCTGCCATCCATTGAGGGTCACCTTCTTGTTTGCATAGAGGACACACACGACCTCCTGCAAGAAGCTCTGCCCACAGACACCAAGGGTGGAACAAACAACCACAAGAAAAAGGGAAGACGCTGTTCGCAACAAACTTGAGGTGGCACCGAGGACAAGGTTTGTCCAGGTGAAGAACAGGGTTCCCACTCGCCTCTCCTCCGTTGTTTCCAGCAGGCGCCTTTGGCTTGATGGAGGCTTGAGCAAGTTTTTCGACTTTGCACTTCTCCTGGAGGTCTGCGATTTCCTCCTCCGCCTTCTTGTACTGCATTGCAGCCACATCCACATCTTTCTTTGCTGAAGTCCTGGCGGGGTCAGCCGCATCCCACTCCAAGATGTTTGCTTGAATCTCCCCCCCGACCTTGCCAATCTCCCTATCATTCAGAATCTTCTCCTCTACATCCCCGGCCCGCTGTAGCTCCTTACTCTTCTTCCGCAAGAGCATTGCATGCTATTGGAGGCGCTCATCCTCGGCCTCAAAGTGGCAAATCCTCTCATCCATCTGCAACAGGGATTGCTGCTTCGTCTCCAGCTCTTTCTCTACAGCTTGAAGCTCGGCCGTCTTACGCACCACCTCCTCGAGCAATTCTATGAGCTTAGTGGTAGCACAGCCCTTCGTGCCGCCACCAGTACTTCCTTCTTGGTGCGGTTCCTTGACGTTGCCAACAGAAGCGGCCCCAACTCCATCACCCCAAGTATCGCATCCTCCATCCTTCAAGAACTGTGCCACCTCCTTGAGAATTCGCTCAACCTGGTAACGGAGAGCTGGGGGTCGCAGCTTCAGGGGATTTAGGTTTGCATGTTGGAAACGTTCCTTCGGAATCTGAGCCGCTGCCCCAGCCCAATTGACTGGGTGCCCCTCCTTGAAATGGTAAATGCAAGCCCGCAAGAATGATTGACTGAAGGCCTTGTTGTCTGGAGCTTCCCCATACACCTCCATGTAGCATTGGTTGTACTTCTTCAAGGCTACTTCATCACAGCAGTCTCTGAAGTAGTGTCAATTTTTGTTGACACCATCACCAGGAGGCCATATCTGATCGTACCAAGAGTGAGGCACCATAGCTTCGGTAACCTTGTTGGGCATGGGTCCTTCATTGCTGAGCCCGAACGCCTCCACGAAAAAGGTAGGTGGGTACCTGGCGTCGTCCCTCCCCAGCAGCAACCAAGCCTTAGCCTGGAGGCGCTCACATAGCTTTTGTGGAATCCCATCCAGATTGAAGGGAGTCTCCCACTCATAGCTGGTGATCCCTTCTGGCCCTGGTTCCGTCTTGACCTTCGGCAGATCCGTCTTCCCCTTCGCGGAGTCGCGCCGCAGCTCCTCCTCTTGTGCCACGACTTTCCCTTTCCCCTTCGCGGAATCGCGCCGCAGCTCCTCCTCTTGTGCCACAGCTTTATCATCAAATTGCCATTCCCTCTTGATCCTAAAAAATATTTTCTAACTAAACTGGACGTTGCGTCCGATCAGTAAACTATTATTTCCAGTTCAACACAGAGCAAGAAAACAACATGAACGTCCTAGCTGCAGTCACGCCACTGAGTATCGAAGGCAGGCCGTGGCAACAAAGGTAATAGATTTCTAAACATACCTAGCAGTTTCCTTGAAAGCGTAAGACCCGGCTGCTCCAATTCGAACTCCCCTCGGCCGCCCAAGACCTTTACATCACAACAACAACAACATTAGGATGCTCGAAGACTCAATGAAATGCAATGTGGCCCATATCAGATTTGTGAGTTCATTGGAAGGGTGTTTCCACCTAGAACTGGCTGGGTTATCATTCCCTCTTGATCCTAAAAAAATATTTTCTAACTAAACTAGACATTGCATCCCATCAGTAAACATTCATCCCCAGTTCAACACAGAGCAAGAAAACAACATGCCGAAATCAATTCACGAGCCATGCACAAATAGGTTTGACATTCTGCAACCACAGCATTACTATAAGCACAGAAACAAGCTCGCGCACTTCACGGAATTTGCCCTTCGCAAACCTGGTTCTGAAATACTATGCTAAATAAAGCAACACACACGGCCACAACCCTCTGGTAGCAACACGCACGGCCACATTACTCTGGTAGCAACACACACCGCCACAACCCTTTGGTAGCAACACACACGGCCCGAACTCAACGCTGTGGTAAAACCCTATGGTTATTTAATAATCACGGCCACAACCCTCTGCTAAACCCTTGACCTAGTTCGTCGACGCCCAACCCCTAAAGCTGGGACTTTTTACTTTCTAGAACTTAAAATTAATCAAGCAACATTAATCAATCAGGGAAATCAATACTTTTCTCATTTAGTAATTGCTAAACTACCAAATTCCAAGTAAAAGTGGTTATACGGCTCTTGAGGTTTCACATTGGAGTCTAAAGCATAGACCTTGATCCCTTTGGATGTGCTTATATTGTTATACTTTTGGTGAATTTTGGCATTTAGATCTTTTAGAAAGATATTTCAGAATTAGTATTGTTGGGAACTCCGGGAAGTTGAACTGTCGAGGGACTCTTAGATATAGTGAAATGTCAAGGGGCAAAACAATTTACTGAAGGTAGGCGGTGGCAACAAATTTGAATTTTTTTTATTTTTTTTATTTTTTCTGTATTTTTATCGACTCAGTTTGGATATAAGTACAATCACAAAGTTTGAATCATCGATGAAAGCCTTGGTGGCTTGGTGATCCGAGGCTTCGGGTTCGAACTGTCGTGGCAACCCCAGGGTGCTAGTGCCGGGTTCGAATCCACCCTCCGACACCCACCCCACCACGCTTTCCGATGCGCGATTGATGGTGCAATTTTTTATTTTTTATTTTTTATTTTTTTTCTGTATTTTTACTGATTCGATTTTGGTATAAGTTTGTTGAGAACATTTACATCTTCAGTCAAAGCCTTGGTGGCTTGGTGATCCGAGGCTTCGGGTTCGAACTGTCGTGGCAACCCCAGGGTGCTAGTGCCGGGTTCGAATCCACCCTCCGACACCCACCCCACCACGCTTTCCGATCCACAGTTGATGGCGCAAATTTTTCCTTTTTTTAATTCTTTTTACTTTTTCCGTTTTCATACAGTAATTAGTTTTAATTAGGAATCGCTAAACTTATCGGAGTTCCCAACAGTACTCTAAGTTTTGGATCTGAGGCATTCATTGTTGCCACCACCTTCAAATCAGTTTGCTTTTGTTGCAACCGCCTTGATTTCTAGCCATTTAATTATCAATAGTAGATTTAAATGTTTTCGTCAGTCAAATGAAAATTCTAAGTTCTTTAAATTCTTATACCGAATGGCTACGATTTGTATAAGGATTTTTAAGGATAATGTCACAACTATGTCAAGTTGCTTTTGCAAAGTCAAAATATCCTAATGAATAAGTCTTACTTTCTAATCAACCTTCAAAAGAATTTTGTTTACATTCTATTCATTACAAAATTTTAATTAAACGATTTTGAAAATTGATTGACAAATATTAATGATAACTTGACTACATTTTTTATTAACATAGAAATACAATCTACATAGCTATGATATTGAAAGATCTACTCGTCAATTTTAAGTTAATTAGTTGTTGCCAAAAATTAAAAGAATGAAATGGTAAACAATTTAAAATAGAAATTGTTTTAAATTATAGAAGTGCAAAATTATTAGAGATTTGCACTAACTTGTTGCATTTATTTATGCACTAAAGGTTGCATTAATTTGTGCACTAAAGGTTGCATAAATTTTTGCACTTAAATGATCAATAATTTTTGCTTTAAATGGTGCAAAAATCGTTTCATTGGGTTGAGCATTAATTTTTGCACAAAATATGCAATAATTTATGATTAAATTGTGCATTAATTTATGCACTAACTAGTGCATTAATTTATACACTAGTTAGTGCATTAATTTATGTATCAAGTTGATTAGAAATGTATGCAAAAAATTTTGCAATAACTTATGTATCAATTCGTGCTTAGATTTACGCAAGAATTTTTGCATTAATTAGTGTTTTGATTTTTTGCAATACTTGGTGTATTAGTTTAAGAAGTGAGGATTAAGAAGTGAAGCTAAATAAACACAACATGGTTTAAGAACTTGTATCCGTGTCCTCTTGCATGGAGCCCTGTAAAATAAACAGGGAGTTGCAAATCAATCAATAAACATCAAAAGTGAGAGTGTTGACAAGATAACATGATGATTTAGTCAAGAATTCTTACATCTCCATGCCCATCCCATAACAAGAACTGCCGGCTCTACAAAAACTTCAATGGTGAGAGAGGTGTTAAGTGTAATATGATCGACAGCATTAGAGTGAGAGTTATGTGTAATGTGATGAACACATCTACTAGTGATTCGGCGCAAATAAAGAAGCATTTTATTGCTTCAAGTAATCCACATCTGGAAAATGATGTCACAAATGTCTATGATCAAACGATTAAAACTTTAAAAAGCTTAAAAAGAAATGTAAAATTGGGATTGAGAAGTTGACACAAATGCGCAAGATAGAAAATTAACAAAATCAAAAAGACACTACTTCACGAAGATCCATTGCGACCCAAATGTTAGGTTATTGAAGCATTGGAAATATAAAATTGGAATTGACAAGTTGACATAGATAGATTAAAAAAGCATCAAATGATATTTGAAAATGAAAAGCATGAATTGCATCAATGATATTCAAAGATGCCAAAAGCTACTTAAACAAGTAATCACTAGATCCTTTTAAAAAATATGTAAATTAGATAAAAGTATGGAATGTAAAAAATAATATTTAAAACTGTAAAAGAAATAAAAAACAATCACTGAATGATTGAAAAGAATAACAAAAAATACATAAAAAGATGAAGACGAGAAAACGAAATTTAAGAATGTCACACAAAAAGAAAAAGAACCAAAAGCATGTAGAGCATTTTAAAAATTAATCACTAGATCATATTAAAAAACAATAAACTCAATTAAAAGAATGAAATGAAGCAATAGATATTCAGAAAAACCCAAAAAATAAAAATAAATTATTGAATGATCTCTACGAACAACGGAAATTCCATAAAAACTGAAAACATAGTAAAACAATATTTGTATTTAAGAATGTCGCAAAGAAAGAAAAAAAACGAAAAGCATCAAATGAAAATTAAAGTCTCATCCAAAAATTATCATCCAGTTGGCACCGTGATGACAGTGCAATTGAGTGAAGCGAGACAGCTTGAGGAGTTCAGCTCAAGACAATGGCGGCTTGAATGAGTGAAATCAAGCTGTTGGCATCAAGAGCAGCAGCTAATGAATTCCTCCCAACCCCTCCAGACTCTGCGACACCAGAGATCGCATAGCAAGTTTTGGGGTTTCAAACAACGTCTACAATCTCTGCCGCACCCAACAAGCATCGTTGCGGCTGCATTGTCGTATGCATGAATAGGAGAGAGATTGGCTTGAGTATGTGATTGAATGGAGATCAGTTTGTTATATTGGCAATTCTGTTTTCTGCAGTTTTGGTGGTGTAGTGAGTACTTTGTAATGGTGCTTGTACGATGTGTTTTGAGATGTCCAATTTCGTTTTGGGAATGCTAGAACTTGCAAAAGATATTCTATTTACTATAGTATTTTAGAACCATTGAGCTTGCTGTAGATGTTGAAGTGCCTCGAATCTTGTTGTCATCGTTGCCACTGTTGCGGACTGTCATTGTTGGAACTGTTGCTAATTTTAAAGGTATAGTTAGCATTTGTGTTAGGCTTGTGTGGTTTGATCATTGAGCACTTAATAGAGATTAATTACCGTTTTATATTTCAGGGCTGTTTGGAACTTCTCAACAACCTCCTACGTAGTAATCCTTCCAACCAGGTCAGCGTTGTTACCATGCTTGTTTTTTTCCTTTTGTTGGAATTCTCTTGTTGGTTGATGATGGGTTGCACACGAGCTAACTTTAGCGAAGGTGGGTATGGAGCGCTATATTGTCTTTCATCTAAATCGTGTGCACAGTGTCAACTTGCAGCTGTTGAAAGTAGATACAAAGTCTTCTTTTTGGATCGCATGTCTTTATACATTGCCTCGGTCTTTGAAGGTGTTAGCATAGTTAGCTGTCTTGAAAGATGTGCGTGTTTCCAACTTAGGCAACTTCTACTACGATTTTGCCTTTTAATTGTGCAGTTCGTGTCTTTGATAGTTTGTTTACATGCTGATTTAGTTTAGTGATGCATGCAAGCGTTTGCAGTTTACGATTCAGACGATTGCTCTGTAAGAAATTCAATGAACTGGAGATGGTTTTTTGATTGCAGTTTATTTCATTACAGGACTTAAGCCCTTTGAAGATTCTAAAGTCTGTAGTTGTTTGTTTCCTTTCAATAACAGATGGCAGGAATTCAGGTATGGTAACTTTCAGATATACACTATGAAGTGGTTGTGATTGCTCTGCTGGGTATGGAATTCAGAGCATTGGTTTCATGAGTCCTTGGAACTCTTTTGCTACGAAAGGGGTCTAATATCTCATTGATGAGAATACAGCTGATTTCATTTTTTGATGTGGCAGACTATCTTATGTGTGCCATGAATGAATGGGGTGGTTGAGCTTGGTTCAACTGATTTGGTGAGTTTTTTGAAGATTCTAAAGTACTCATTGAGATTGTTTGTTGGTTTTGTGGTTGTCATGGTTGCCACTGTTGCTAACTGTCATCGTTGCCATAGTTACTAATTTTAGATATCAAAGTGGACAGTGAACTTTGAAGCCAAAGACTAGTGTTTTGGACTGTTTTTATGGGCGGGATTTGTATGTTGCAGGTGTTGCTATCTCCATTTTTGTCTTGTCCTTTTGGTGGTATAGTGAGTATACTATTTTATAACCATTGAACGATAGTGTAGATATTGAAGTGCCTTGAGTCTTGTTGTCATCGTTGCCACTGTTGCTAATGCCGCATCCAACAAAGATCGTTGCCACTGTGTTGGACCATGTATGAGGTGTTGCCAGCAAACGCAAGGGACATTGACTTTTTTCATTTCCATGTCGCAGCTACCGACTGCTTGTTTGCATCAGAAGGGCCAGTGAACTTTGAAGCCAAAGATTGGTGCGTCTCCTGTTTCTGTGGGCGGGATTTGGAGGCCAATAGTTTTGGCTGCAACTTTTTTTCCTTTTCTTATTGCAGGTATTGCTATCTCCATTTTCGTCTTGTCCTTTTTGTCGCTATGCTGCAGCTAATCATTGCTGGTTTTTGGAAACTGATACTTTAGATTGCTTAAAGAACCATTGAGACCAGTTTTGATTTTTTTTCTTGTTAGAGGTATGAGTTGGGATTTGATAGCCTTGTTGGCATGTTGCATGGATATGAGAGAGATTGGGATGAGTATGTGATTGAATGGAGATCAGTTTGTTATATTGGCAGTTTTTTTTTTTTTTTTTTTTTTTTTTTTGTAGTTTCGGTGGTGTAGTGAGTAATTGGTAATGGTGCATATACGATGTGTTTTAACTTTTGAGATGTTGAATTTCGTTTTGGGAATGCTAGAATTGTCAAAGATATTCTATTCAGTATAGTATTTTAGAACCATTGAGCTTGCTGTAGATGTTGAAGTGCCTCAAAACTTGTTGTCATCGTTGCCACTGTTGCTAACTGTCATCGTTGCCGCTGTTACTAATTTTAAAGGTATAATTCGTATTTGTGTTCTCTTGTGTGGTTTGATCAATGAGCACTTAATACCGATTAATTACCATTTCATATTTCAGGACTGTTTGGAACTTCTCAAAAACCTCTAGGACGCAGTATTCCTTCCAATCAGGTCAGGGTTGTTTCCATTCTTGTTTTTTTTCCTTTTGTTGGAATTCTCTTGTTGATTGCTGATGGGTAGGACTTCAGTCGTATTAACAGCACTATGTGTTGTGGTCTAGATGTGTAAGTGATAGACTGAGTCCAATATATACCTCGAACTTATTTTAGGTGGGCTGCAGATTTTGATCAGCCGAAACTTTAGGGCTTCAATACATTTGTTAACTTCTAAAGTTGCGGAAGGGGAGTGCAGATAGTAGTACGCAACAGAAGGTAATTCTATTTAGTATAGTATTTTAGAACCATTCAGCTTCTTGTAGATGTTGAAGTGCCACAGTGTTGTTGTCATCGTGTATGGCCTTTGAATTAGATGTTGTATTCAGTCGTGGCTTCTAGTTTTAACAGAAGTTGCGGTCGCTTGAATCTCGTTGCAGATATGAGGAGACTTCGTCGCAAGTGTAGAGGGGATTCCATGCAGCCTCACGATGGAGCAGATGCAGTGGGCCCAGAGATGTTGGAAACAGGCCCCAGAGATGTTGGAGACGGCACTGTTTCTATTGGCAGGGGAGACATTGGCAGCGATGAATTCCAAGAGCCGATTATGTTGGATGGAATTCCGGAAGATCTTCAACAACGAATGTATGCTGTGGCGCCCATGCTTAAAGGCCGTGAGGGTGTCTATGACTAGCGATTCTTCACCCTTGTTTGTGGACTTTGTAACCATGGTGTTGAGGTAGACCAAGTCCAGACGGTGGCAGCTGTTTCTGACGCCGAAATTCTCACAAAGTGGTCGCCTTCATGAGACAAGTACAGGTTTGCAATCGACAACTGTGTTGACCAGGACCAAGCCGCACAGTTCTGTGAGCACTACAGGCTTGTCTATGGAGGCCACCCGACCAACAGTTCCTTTTCTATGAGGTTTTTACGGGCTTGCTATGCGACATTTGTGCACAATGTCAAGGTTGATTGGGTGGCAGAGGCTGTGAAGAGGCACAAGATTCGAATGTCCACTAAGTCCCTAAACCGCCACAAATTGGGCCCTGTGGCGATTCGGGAGCAACTGGCCTCCTTGTGCGCCGTCGTTGCTGCCAAAACAGCGGCAACTGGATTCAAGAGGAGGTCCTCTAAATCGCCTAAGTTGCAGAGAGATCAGACTATACGCGATGTAGAGACAGCCTTGAGAGATAGTTACAAGCTTCAGGAAGAAGCAATGGCTGTCCATGACGATCTGCAGCAGACTGTGATTAAGTTGAAACAAGGACTTCTCTCCAATGGCGAACAGATGAGTGCGATTCAAGAGGAGTATAATGAAGCTTATGCAGTGGCAAATGAGCTGAAACTAAGAGGTACCAACCAGCTGTCCGCTCAGAAGTGGCGTGAGGGAAAGGATTTATTGGAGAAGCTGATTGAAATGTCAGATTTGCAACAGAAGACGGAGGAATCCATACTAGTCATTGAGACTAGCAAGTTGCCAGAGGCTGCCAATGCAGTTGAGCGAGCAGCTCGTGCCATTGCTGCCAACAAGGAGAAGTTGCTGAGCCTTCAGAATTTCACCTTGATGCTGCAAACAAGAGCTCCAATTCTGTATCCAACAAGGACGTCATTGCCTGAGTTGCCAACACAGTCAAAGTTGAGACTGTGCGCAGGATGTGGGCAACATGGATTTGTAGCGTGTGCTATTGTTGTCGGTTCTTGTGGGTGTGGATTTCATCCAACGTGCATTGCAGTGTTGCTACAGTTCAAGCGACCCACTTGTCCACGCTGTTGTACGTCCTTCACTAGGGCTTGGATGGCTCAGTTTGGGCTCCCTCTTACAGCAGAGATGGAGGAGGATGTCTCCACCGTGAAGAAGAGTTTGGAGGCAACAACTGGTGGAAGTTCAAGTTCGTGTAAGTCACACTTACTACTCCTTGGTATGCCATGTAGAGTATTTGCATTCTTTGTAGAAATGGCGGCTTCTTGCAATTATTGGCTAACAGTTTTGTTTTCTCACTGGTACAAGGAAAGTGGACGCATTTCAAAAGGAGTTGGATCTGAAGACTTCAGAACTCCAGCAGTTTGCATCTCCACTAGAAAAGAAGAAGGTAGCTCACACTCGTTTGCAAGCTCAGATTTTGGCGTTGGAAACAGAGGATGAGCGGCTAAATTCCATGAAGGATGATATGCGGAAAAGGAGCAGACAGTTTGCTACAGCCGGAGAGCTTAAAGAGAAGGCGGGTGTAGACAAGGAGCAACGGGAGATCAACAAAGCGATTGCTAACAACATCGCCACCTTGGAAGCAGCCCAAGAGGAAGCAATGAAGCTGGCATCAATCATAGAGCGCGACACTTCAGCCATCCTATGTTCCCAAGAGCAGCTTCGCCAATTTGAATCGAAACGTGGACAGTAGAATGAAGCCAGGGACTCTAGAAATGAAGCACCAAACAATCAATTTTCTTTATGTAACTGTCTACCCCTATTGTATGCTAGGACAGTCTACCAGTGTTTCAGTAGTTTTGTGTTTGGTACACTTGCTATGATCTTGGCCCTTGGGTGTTTCTTTACCTCTGACTGATGTAGGGTTTTCAGACACTCTTCAGTATTTTAGCACCATTCTCGGATTTGGTACATATCATGGTCACATTTTACTTTGAACGTAGATGTCTTGCTTGAACTTCATGCTGGTTTCTGAAGCAATCTTGTAATTGAGAAAGCAAGCACGGTTTGAATTCACCTCCTGATCATTCTTTTCAGTCATCGGCTTTATCACCTAGTTGTCATTTTTGTTTCGAAGTGCTCATACTGTTAAGAATTCAATACTTCTTCATGTTATCTTGAATTTGAAATTACTAGGTGTAGAATTTTGGAGGTTTAATCTAAACGTGGATGAATTGTAATGATGGACTTATGAGGAAGTATATATTGAATACAGTTCTGATAAATCGTAGAGGATGTTTATGCAGAATTTATGTACATTAGCATGCTAAGGCACAAAATGAATGTTTGAAACTATTCGAAGAAAATTTGAAAATTTTGAAGTCAGACGAGTTAGTAAAAATACAGAATCAGTTTTTACGATACTCATCACTTTAAATTTCAAGTCAAACATGAATTTCACAACAACCTCCTACGCAATAATTAATCTAAATAAATTGTTTTTCCCCTTAGAGATGTCACTAAATCCAAGAGTCCCTCGACAGTTTAACTTACCGGGGTTCCCAACAGTACTAATTCTAAAATATCTCTCTAAAAGATCTCAATGCCCAAATACTTTATGCTTCATCAGAATACTTCGGTAATTATTGTTGATGATACATTAGATCAAGGGGGTGGATCAATGACCAGAAAAAACATAATAGACTGATTCAAGATTGATTAAGGTCAATGGAAACAAAGGCAGACTAATTCGAGGCGCTGGAAACAAAGGCAGACTGATTTAAAGGCGGTGGAAACAAGAACGGTGGAACCGTGAGGCTCTGTCCCCAATAATGATATTTTATATATATTTTTTAAATGAAATTAAATTCAACTTAGAAATAATACAATATTTTATTGAAATGATTTTATCAAATGATAACTAAGTCATTTCAATTAATGTTTAAAATTTGGTTTTTCAAATTCTCTATTTTTTCTACAGAGGGATCTAACACGTCAATTTTAGTTCCTACAAAAAGAGGGGATTTTATTAAACCTTCTACATTAAAAGTATTTCCAATCAAGATTAAATTTCAATCTTGTGGTAAATAACACTCTATTAAGTAATTAAAATTCAATATTCTTCTCTCACTAGATACATATTGAACTTCATCTTTAGTAAATATGAGTGGCAACGGTTCACTTAAAAACTTTAATGGAAAATTTAAAGATGGAGCACTTTGACTTTGGTAAGAGAAAATAAAAATAATTTCGGATTTTTGTTGAAAACATATTGAGTTTTGTTGATTATTATCTTGTAAAATTTTGCCTTTATGTTGTTTAGGATACCCCCAATTGCCTTGCATTATAATATGTTCATCATTTATTTCAAGATAAGAAAGTATCTCATGTGCAGAGGTGTGTATTGGCAATAAGAGAATTACATTCCAACGTGAAATTGAAGAAGTCCATCTTTTTAAATTTGTTCCAAATAAAGTATAATCCTTCTTGGACCAATGCCGTCCATTAACTCCTTGGCGTGGTGTATCAAAAACAAATAAAGAATCATTTGAAAGAGCATAGGAAGTTATATTAAAGTTTCCAATTTTTGCAAAAATTTCAATGGACTTATTTAAAATAGGACTTTGAATTTTCTCATTCCATGTCCAGAAATTAGAAGAACTTGGAACCATTGATTGGTTCAATAAAGATTTATTTGATTTGTAATGATCAGATATGAGTGGAGGAATGTATCTTTCATAATTAGGTAATTCTTTAATTTGTTTAGGTAATCACTTTAAATTTCAAGTCAAACATGAATTTCACAACAACCTCTAATTTGTCTCCCATTCTATTTTTTTATTTTTAACTATCGGAAGAAAGGAAAAATAAATAAAAGATTAGGGGATTATATTATGTACAAGACAATAATAAAAAACAGACAATTGAAATAAAATACAATATGACAATAAATGAAACATAACAAATAACCGCGAGCCAGACAAACTACAATGGGAAAAGGTTTGAAGGAAATAGATGTGTATAGAGAAGATAGATATCAAGCGAAAAAACAAAAAATAAAAAAAGTACATGAGAGGTAATAATAAATCAAAAAGATAATTAGAATAAAAGATCAAATAAAAAATAATAATAATAATTGCAAGAGTGGAAATGACATACAAGAAGAAATGAGGAGTATGAAGTGAATAGAAAAAACCATGTCATGGTGATAACATTATGGCAAAAGATGAAACTAAATAAAAATATCCAACTTAGAAAGGGCTTTTTTCTTAAAGATTAAAGGATTAGATAAAGCACGAGACAATAATTGGAAAATAGTTAATTATAATTACATAGAATAAAATGGTATTTGAAAACATAAGAAATAAGTTCAATAACACTAAGATATACAAACTACGATGGACATAATTTTAAATACCCAAGAAAGCAATTAATTAGGAAAATATCATTTTCATGGAAAAAAGGATTTGACTTGCCATATAAAATTAAAGCCAAAAACATACAAACTTGTCATATTAATGTAAGAGAAATCCATGTCGAGATCTCCTTTAATTTTATTACCTAACGAAATAATGTCTTCAAATAAAAGAATATTATTTTTTATTAGCTTCTCATTACCTTTTAAGTTGTACCACCCATTGTATACCTCCCCCTTCTATAGGCCCATGGGCCATAATTTCATTTCCAAAACAAATGTATTCTTCCTTCTAGACATTGGGACTATATTTGCAAACCATAGTAGAGCACCAATAATTGAACGACATAAATATCTCCTTCTAAAGTATACCCCAACATCAAGGCGAATCCCACAATCCTCATTACAAAATCTTATGGACATTTTCCATGATTTCAGGGATATGTCTAAAATTTCTAATTCGGTAATGATTTTGTTTTTAGAGTATCTAGAAATAGAATTTTTTTTGTCAAGGTTGGACGAGGGGAGGAGGGGAGGGGAGGCCGTCTCTAGAGAAAATCCAAGAGATGAAGGAAGGCCTTGCGAGACCCCGCCTCCACGCGGACGAGGGGCCGTCTCCACGGCCGTCAGCGAGGTCTGCCCCCCCCCTGTCTCCGCCGACGGCCGACCCTCCAACTCCCCGAAATCTCGAAATTCCCGTAACTTCGTCAAGACTTGTCCAAATTGGACTTATGAGATGTTTTTTTTGGCATCTACAGGAAATGTAGATGCCAAAAAACACCTCATAAGCCCGATTTGGATACGTTTTGAAGAAGTTATGAAGATTATAAGATTCGGGTTTTTTTTTTTTTTTAAATTTGAGGCCGTATCCGCGGCCGTCTCCACGGCCGTCAGCGGGGTCGGCCCCCCCCGTCTCCGCCGACGGCCGACCCCTCAACTCCTCGAAATCTCGAAATTCCCGTAACTTCTTCAAAACTTGTCCAAATTGGACTTATGAGATGTTTTTTGGCATCTACAGGAAATGTAGATGCCAAAAAACACCTCATAAGCCCGATTTCGATACGTATTGAAGAAGTAATGAAGATTTTAAGATTCGGGTTTTTTTTTTTTTTTTAAATTTGAGGCCGTATCCGCGGCCGTCTCCACGGCCGTCAGCGGGGTCGGCCCCCCCCGTCTCCGCCGACGGCCGACCCCTCAACTCCTCGAAATCTCGAAATTCCCGTAACTTCTTCAAAACTTGTCCAAATTGGACTTATGAGATGTTTTTTGACATCTACAGGAAATGTCGATGACAGAACACACCTCATAAGCCCAATTTGGATACGTTTTGAAGAAGTTATGAAGATTTTAAGATTCGGGATTTTTTTTTTTAAATTAGCGGCCGTCTCCGCGGCCGTCGCCAGGGACGGCCGTCCGTCTCTGCGGTCAGCCGCGTCTCCACGCGGTCGGCCACGCGGACGGCCGCATCTCGCCGCGGTCGCCCACGCGGACGGCCGTCCGATCGGACGGCCGTCCGCGGCCGACCATGTCAACCACGGGCCGTCTGATTTGTGGCCGTCCCCGGGGCCGACTGTGGAGACGGCTGTCTGATCGGATGGCCCTCCCAGGCCGACCAGGGCGGCCGCGGGCCGTCCGATCCTGCGGCCGTCGCCGTGGCCGACTGCGGCGACGGCAACGGCTTCGGGGACGGCCAAAGTATCGGACGGCCCGCGGTCGGCTGCAGCGATCGTATGGTCCCCGATGGCCCACGCCGGGGTTGATCTGGGCCGTCAGATCCCGTGGCCGTCTCCGCGGCCGTCCCCGTGAACGGACGGCCGAGATGGGGCGTGGTGGCGGGATCGGCCGATCGGACTGTCGGGGGATGTTTTTACTCCCCCTTGGTCGCAAGATTATTACCGCGACTTAATTCTCGAGCGTCGGAGACGCCACGTCCGGGACGGGGGACATCCGGGTCGGACGTCAAGACGTCTGGAGCCGGGTCGGACGTCTATTTGAACAACCCTGTAAATAACACTCTATTAAGTAATTAAAATTCAATATTCCTCTCTCACTAGATACATATTGAACTTCATCTTTAGTAAATATGAGTGGCAACGGTTCACTTAAAAACTTTAATGGAAAATTTAAAGATGGAGCACTTTGACTTTGGTAAGAGAAAATAAAAATAATTTTGGATTTTTGTTGAAAACATATTGAGTTTTGTTGATTATTATCTTGTAAAATTTTGCCTTTATGTTGTTTAGGATACCCCCAATTACCTTGCATTATAATGTGTTCATCATTTATTTCAAGATAAGAAAGTATCTCATGTGCAGAGGTGTCTATTGGCAATAAGAGAATTACATTCCAACGTGAAATTGAAGAAGTCCATCTTTTTAAATTTGTTCCAAATAAAGTATAATCCTTCTTGGACCAATGCCGTCCATTAACTCCTTGGCGTGGTGTATCAAAAACAAATAAAGAATCATTTGAAAGAGCATAGGAAGTTATATTAAAGTTTCCAATTTTTGCAAAAATTTCAATGGACTTATTTAAAATAGGACTTTGAATTTTCTCATTCCATGTCCAGAAATTAGAAGAACTTGGAACCATTGATTGGTTCAATAAAAATTTATTTGATTTGTAATGATCAGATATGAGTGGAGGAATGTATCTTTCATAATTAGGTAATTCTTTAATTTGTTTAGGTAATCACTTTAAATTTCAAGTCAAACATGAATTTCACAACAACCTCCTACGCAGTAATTAATCTAAATAAATTGTTTTGCCCCTTAGAGATGTTACTAAATCCAAGAGTCCCTCAACAGTTCAACTTACCGGAGTTTCCAACAGTACTAATTCTAAAATATCTCTCTAAAAGATCTCAATGCCCAAATACTTTATGCTTCATCAGAATACTTGGGTAATCATTGTTGATGATATCTTGGATCAAGGGGGTGGATCAATGACCAGAAAAAACATAATAGACTGATTCAAGACTGATTAAGGTCGATGGAAACAAAGGCAGACTAATTCAAGGCGCTGGAAATAAAGGCAGACTAATTTAAAGGCGGTGGAAACAAAGGCTTACACCAAAGTATAATATTGTTCTATACAAGCGGTAAGAAAGGGGATGAAAGTCAACAGGCTACTCCCAGTACTATTCACCTAGTTGACAACGACTGCCCCACTAAGTCTACGGGGGTCATAGGACTGTCCCAAGCCGTGTCCATCTCGTTGGCGGCTGTGTTGTGCGCTTCCATCATCTAAATGTACCAACCCCAATTTTTTAAGGTTCAAAACATGGCCTCTTTGTGGTACATCAACCATTCCCGCCAGATTTAGTGTTGCTTTGCTCTGAACTGTGTCCACCATTGTTTCCACAGTTGTTTCAATCACCTGCTCTGCTTTAGACTTCTAGCTTGCTGCCGCTCCTTGTTGTCGATCTGGTTGCTGTAGCTTTGTTGTAATCGAGGTAAATAGTTTCCACCATGCCTCCCTTGGGCAAGAGATCCCAACGTCCCAACAGAGGAAAAGCGGTTTTGCAAATTGAAGCAACTGATCGTGAATCAATAGTTGTGAAGTCCGAGGTGCCATCACAGTGTCATACAGAGTCTACCTGGGAAGCGCCATTTGACTTAGAGGGGATTCCAACAGAGTTGAGAGAGAAGCTTGTCCTTGCTACACCATGCTTGCTGGGTCGATCAGCTGCTGTCCACGACCAAGATTTCTTCCATAGAGTGGTAGGACTTTGCAAGGAAGGTTGTACGCCCAAAGAAGTCACGGAGAAGATGGTTCCAGCAAACACATATGAGGAGACTTGGCGGCCTGGGGAGGGTGCAAACAAGACGCGCTACTTGCTGGACCGGTGTAAAGACTCCAAAGCACGGGATTTGTATCAGAGGATGTACCAACGAGTATATGGCGATGCTCCCGACAACAAAGCATTCAGCCAAACTTTTCTACGCGCATGTGTGTATTACTACAGTGGTGTGCGAGACAGCAACGTATTATCATCACAATGGTGTTGGCACCGGTGCTAGGAAAGTGGATGCATTGCTTAAGGAGTTGCAGTTGCAGACTTCAAAACTCCAGCAGTCTGCATCTGCGCTAGACAAGAATAAGTTAGCTCACCTCGGTTTGCATGCCCAGATATTGGCGTTGGAAATCGAAGATGAGCGGTTGAACTCTAAGAAGGAAGATCTGCGGAGAAGAAGCAAGAAGCATGCTACAGCCAGAGAGCTCCAAGAGAAGGCGGATGTAGACAAGGAGCAACGGGAGATCAGCAAAGCAATTGCTGCAAACAACGATGCATTGGAGGCCGCCCAAGAGGAAGCAGCAACGCTGGCATCAACCTTAGAGCGCGACAGTTCAGCTTACCGGAGTTCCCAAGAGCAGCTGCGCCAACTCGAGAAGAATTGTGCATCTGAGAGAATTGCGAAGCATTCTATCAAGCCGAAACGCCCTGTTGGGAAGAATATGTCTGAAGCAGGCGTCCCTCTAAAAATTAATCTTGACTCAGCGTGTAGATGCTGCAACTACCTCTTTGTTTCAAACTGTGCAGTGCCATATTCATGTGGTTGTTTGTTTCACCCTTGGTGCTTGTTTCCAGCGCTGATTTCGGGACGTGGCAATTGCCCTCTCTGCGGCAAACTCGGTGATGCAAGTTGGTTGGAATCATGGGGGTTTGATGGGCTGGAGCGCTCTGGTCCAGTCTTTCGTGACAGCAAAGGCAAATGTCTATCGAGTCCACCAGACTCTGGCTTTGTGAAGCAAATGAGAGAAGATGCTGGCGATGCTCAAGGTCGACCAGCTCCAAAGGTGGCCAAAACGAAGGTCAAGGTAAAGGGTCCATCGCCTCAACCACCAATTTCTCCATTTATTCCAGCGTTCCCACGTCCAAAACCACTTGCTAGCCGACCCGCTGGCAGCATACACAGTGAAGTTGTCAATGTGGCCGTTGCAACCTTGGCGCATCACAGTAAGTTTTAGTGTTTTTTTGCTCCCTGCATTTTTCAGAATTTTAGCCAAGGTTCTTTTTAGTTTAGTATCATGCTTACAATTTCAGTTATGATTTAATGTGCCGGAATTGTCCATGTGTTCGTTTGGAACCGCGTTGTCTCTCTAAAGAAATAAGTACTAATGCTAGATGTGTTGCCCTCTAAACAGTAAAACAAAAGCTAGAAGAGTTCAAGAGGGGGCTCCAGGAAGGTACAAGCCTTGTTCGGGACGTTGAACCATGCCCAACAGCTGCAGAGGACGTGCCAAGCTGTTCTTCCAACAAGCCAAGTACTGGCAAGTTGCCACCAGCGCCACATTCCTCCCCAGTGTCACTTGATTTGTTGGTTGAGCAGAGCATATCGACCGTTGAGCAGAGCATATCGACCTAGTGTTTAGTTCAAAGATGTTAGCGGCCGAGTTTTATTATCATGGCGTTAGTACCAAAGTGGTTGTAGTGTTTATAATAGCTAAGCCTGTACTCCATTCACTTCGTGGCCTTGTGCTGAACATTTTGATGAAAAAAAAGTTGGCATTTTTTCACAACTTCATGACTTCATGGACGTTTCCACTTCCCCTTTGTTTCCACTCCATGGTCTTTCCTCTTCACTCTGTTTCCACTTCGCTTGTTTCCACTTCACGCGTTACAATTCTACACTCTGTTTCCTCTTCCCGAGCTTACTGACGAATTCATTTAGTTCAGTCTCCATACTATGCATTGGAGAATCTTTCAATGAAGGATTTGCGGTGTTCATATGTGCCTGGCTTGTATGATTGTGTTCTTTTATGTTACCCAATGAGGCACAGCCTAGTTTCTGTTGAATGAGTTTGCAGCTCAAGAATGATACTTTGGAGTTGTTGCTTCACTGCTTTAATCAGCCTTTTTTCCGAGGATAGGTGAACTCTAATTGGACAAGATAAGCGACCAAAGGACCGATTCTAATCACCGTTGACATGCATGCAACTCGCATCGACGTCGTCTAGATGTTGCTAGCAGTTTATATTCTTTGTGTTGTATTTGCAGGTGGCGGCAACAAAGGCAAATTATTTTAAAGGCGGTGGCAACAAAGGCAGACTGAATTATATTCTCTGTGTTGTATTTGCAGGTTGTTCAGATTTCTTGAACACCTGATTCAAAGCGAGGCACATTACATCGTAATTTATGCCACCAATGAAGAAAATATTGAGGTTTGGTTAACTGTGTTGGGGTGATCTGGTTTTTCTGAATTCGTGTGAACACTGATCGCACATTTTCGTGAACACTGAGAATGGTACAAATAAGCTAATAAAGAATATACAAATTGAAACATGGATAATTGGGTATAAAAAAAACGTGTATTTATGAAACCTCCACCATTTAGCTAGAATTCAACCATGGCTGAGCCATAGTTCCTATTCAGCTTGAGATGTATACAAAACTACCTTTCCAGGTCTACATCCGTTTAACTGCCTCGCGTGTTTACAACGTGTCTACTTAAAAATACACCTGCGGCACTAGCCACTCTAAGCTCTAAACTAGCTAGTAAGTGCTACTATCTCAAAAGTCCACGGTGGTAGAACTTGTGATACAGTGTTGGAACCTTCGTGTCTGCGGTTCACCTTGACGTGTGGATACCCAACTCGCTTGAGCACAAAGCGGAATTCCTCTGGAGCCACGTCGCCCAGGGTGATAGCAACCTCTCGACGAATATGTGACAACGGCCACCCTCGACCAACTTCAAACCGTGCCACTCGCAGTCCTTGAAAAAAACATGGAAGCACCACCATGTCTTCTTCCCGCACTTGGTCAATTAGTTCCCAAGTTACACCATCTTGCGCCAGACGCTCCCTCCCGTATTTAAAATTCGAGTACAACACTCATCTTCCATCGTGGTACCCGTGCAATAAACACATACGAGAGCTTCACACAAGAGAGCTTCGGTCATAGCATGCAGAAATGGCATTACAATGGCAACAGTGGCAACAGTGGCAACAAGCATCAAACGATGACAACAGTGGCAACACACCTGAAAGTTACAGAAGGTAAGGATATTGTGCACCGCACAATATCCTTACCAAACACCACTTTGGTTTGCCAACCTGGATCCATCAGAGATGTGAACACTTCTTCCGAGGGATTCTCCACAATATACAACGTGGATGTTCCTCTCATAGTGTCTTCAGCTGCAGCAAAAAGGTCTACGAAGACATGTAGAGGAAGAAACCACTGGAGGTGGCCCATACGGCTCCCAGTGGTGGACTTTGTTACAGACTGAAAGTCTGCATACAGTTTAGCTCTAAATGCCTCACTAGTATGCATATCTAGGAGAGGCCACTCCGGATCACTGAATGATGGCAATAGCAATGGCTCGACTGATCCATACAAAAGCCCTGGCGTAGGTGGAACATAGACAAGATTAGACAAAAGGATGCCAACATCAAGCAGCTCCTTATACGACCGCCCATTGCGAGTTGCCTCACCAACATTGCTGTGCACAACCATGATCACTCCCAGTATGGAATCAGGGTCGACCCAATCTTCAAAATACGACTGGTATAAAACTGTTCCCAACACCCAAAGCAAACCACAAAATTAACGACTCCTCGTCATAAAGGGATGGCCACATGAGAAAATTGATGGTTAGCTCAGAGTTAGTCGTGACTCACAATTGCATGGAACCGGATCCCGAGTAATCTGTGGATCCAGTAGCACCTGATGCCTGGTGTAGGCATGCCTCACCAACACGGACTGCAGTTCCGGCTTGTTGGTGACAACCTTGCGATGATCTACCTTGAATTTAAAATCCCTTATCTGAGCCTTGTAGGCTCCCCTCATGTCATCGCCGCTATGGCGTCGTGCATCTCTAGCCCAAGCCCCAATACTCCCAGGATTCACCCTCACCCATGACATCCGCTCATACCTCGTTGGAATCCATTCCCCACCGGCGTTGTAAGTGCTGTGAAGAACAACTGCAGCAACCTGCGAAGTTGGTCGGCGGTTCTCCATACTTCCAACTACCTGAAGAACTTTCGATTCAAAGAATTTCGACACTGTTCTTCACTAGCAACAACATCACAGCAACAATTGCAAGCTGATTCTTCCTAAACTCAAACAACCAATCATCCCACATTTCCCACCCAAAATCACCGTTGACCATCTATGGTCACATCAAGGTTCATCGAATTCCGGCGCGACTACCAGCCCCGACTCTCCAGCACGTGTGATGGTGTTGCCAACAAGGACATCCACTACGCCGCCCCAACACGTGTGTGGGTGTTGCCACCAAGGACAGCCAAGGCCCCAAAACCGAGGTACACCCCACTCCCAACAAGGACCCTTGATTATCTTTTCACTATCCAGCATTATCCAGGACCACCATCCGCGATTGGCTCCCACCCATTCAAAATCTGATGTCACCGCCTTATACTCCACCATGGCAATCTGCATGTGGAATTTCTTGGCAATTTTTATTTTGACAAAATCCGGATATTCCAATTTCGGATTTGGGCATCCGAGGACCTCAAATTTTCTCTAATGAAATTTATTTTCTATGTTGACCGTATGGCACTGCTGTATCTGGTCAATAAGCCGCAGATGTCAGGAAGGATAGCAAGATGGCTACTGTTGTTTCAAGAGTACGATTTTAAAGTAGTGTACTAGCCAGCAAAAAATTCATGGAGTAGCAGATGCAATGTCAAGACTGCCCAATGGAGAACTGGCAACTGGTGTTGAAGACCAGACCAAGGATGCCAGTTTGTTTTATGTTAAACCAAAATGGTTAGAGGATGTTCGTTCTTACTAGAAATCTGGTGTTGTACGACAGGACTTGTCGAAGGAGGAGCAGAGGAATCTGATACTGAAGTCACTGCCCTATACACTGGTCCAGGGAATTCTGCACAAGCGAGGACATGATCTGGTGGTCAGGAGAGTACTGGACCCTGTGCAGGCAGAGGTGGTGATGAAGGAGATGCACAACGGGGTAGCAGGTGGTCATATTTTGCAAGATATCACCACTAGGAAGATACTCGACGTCGGATACTGGTGGCCAGCGATACATCGGGATGTTTTAGAATACTGCAAGGCGTGTGACAGATGTCTGAGAGTGGGAGGCATGGCAAATACTGGTTTAGCTATCTTAGTGGCCAGTATGCCAGCAACACCATTTATGAAATGGGGATTGGACTTTATTGGGCTAATTAAACCAACAACATCAAGAACGGGGAATAGGTTCATAGTGGTGGCTACAGATTATGCTACCAAGTGGGTGGAGGCAAGGGCGCTCAAAACCAATTCAGCAGCAGTTACTGCTAAGTTTTTGTATGAGCAGATCCTTTCAAGATACGGGTGTCCTTTGACACTTGTAAGTGATAAGGGTTCTCATTTTATAAATGAAGCTATAGAACATCTGGTGGAGCATTTTCTGCTCCAGCATCGTACATCAACAACCTATTACCCCCAGGGTAATGGTTTGGGAGAATCAACAAACAAGGTGATTGGTCATCCACTGAGCCAGCTGGTCAATGATAGGAGAACAGATTGGGATGAGCATCTTCATACTGTAGCTCTCCTACAGGACTGCCTACAAATTCACCACATGATACACACCATTTCAACTAGTCTATGGCTTACATCCATTAATGCCAACAGAGTACATGATACCGACCAGGAAGACCAAAAGCGAAATAGATAATACACCAACCAGGGTTTTGGCATCCAGGATTGCGGACATGGAGCAGATGGACACTTCAAGACTGGAGGCCCAGGAAGCAGTAGGGGCCAAGCAGTGGAACATAGCACTTTGGAGCCAGCAACACTACAAACGAAAAGATTTTCAAGTGGGAGATTATGTGCTCTGGTATCCTAAGGGCCACAAGGAGCATGTGGGAAAATTCAAAAGTCGGTGGTTTGGACCTTATAGGGTCCAGTACAGGCTCTCCAAGAACACTGCTCTGTTGGTCGAGGTAAAAAATTTCGAACCAGACCCAGTCTTGGTTAATATTAATAAATTAAAACCATATAGATTTTATGAGAAGGGAGTAGTAGAAACCAGGATACCAGGACATTTGACCAGAGGACTGGTCAATGAGCAAAAGGGGGATAGTGTCTAGTCAGAGTTAGAAAATACAGGGATAGTAGGTGAAAAAAGCTCTGAAGAAAGGGGCAAGGAAGCAGTAAACCAGCAGAGAAGTAAAGAAAACAGTGAGAGAAAAATTAAAAATCAAAAGAACAATAAAAATGAGCAAGAAGAAGGGCAGCATTCAAGAGAAGGAGACATAGAGGAGATGATTGAAAAAAGAAAAGGAAATGAAAAAAATAAAGAAGTAGTAGAAAAAGAAAAAACAAAAGGAAAGAAAGAGTTAGTAGTTATTGGATATGGGGTGTTAGAAATAATGATCAAGTAGAAGGGGATGGGAGAGTTAAAAGGGCGGCCCATTAAAGAGGAGCAACATTCATCCGACCCAGAGATTTCATTCATCCACCAAGGACAGGGAAAGACAATGGATGAAGTTTCACCCAAACTGGATGAAATCCACATATTAGGTTGGATGTTTAGGGTGGAGACACCTCAACAAGAAAGGAGTGCGGACCTCACTTTTTCGAGCTGCCTGGAGAATAGAGCCAGCAGCGAACTGTGGAGAGAGGATGGAGTGAGGGAGTGTGCAAGGTTAGAAGTGGGAACTCAGAGCCACCACGAAAGCAGACGGCGGTGTGGAGTAAGTGAAAACAGCGGAGCAAGGGAGGAAGGGCAGCATCAGAGCTGCAGCTACTGGAACTATCGGGAGGAGCCAAGACAACAAAGAGCAGCGGCGGCGGCGCACCTTAGAGAAGAGTAGCGACACCCTGAAGAAGTGCAGCGGCAGCACCTCGAAGAAGAGCAGCGGCAGCACCTCGGAGAAGGACAACAGGGGCGGCGCATCAAGGAGCACCAGCAGCGGCGCATCAAAGAGCAGCAGCAACAGCACATCGGAGAGCAGCAGCGGCAACACATTGAAGAGCAGAGACAGTGGAGGCTGCTAGAAGAGGAGCAGCGGCGACTGAGCGAAGAACAAGAGCAGCAGCAAACGGAAGATGAGCAGCAACGATCGGTGCAAGAGCAGCATTGGAGGCTGCTTGACGAAGAACAACGGCGGCAGTTCGGGTGTGAAGCTTTGAACGGCAGCAGTAGCGAAACCCTAGGTGGAGGTAGCAGGACAGTCAATGGGAAGCTAACAGAGTGGAGCAATGAGCACAACCAGGGAAGAAGGGGAGCTCAGCCTGCAGCAGAAGAAGACCTGCGACGTAGAAGTGGACCGCAAAACAACCAGCAGCCGGCCCAGGTATTTATGAACTCAGCTGAATTTTGGAAGACATATCTGCTGGGATATGAGGGAGATCAGGAGGGTTACAACCCCAATAAGGGAAAGATAGGGCACTGGAGGATAGTTGGGACTTCGGATAGAAGAAACAAGGAAAGAAGGCTAGGAACCAGAGTAAAAGCAGAAATGGTCGAGGAAGAAAGGGAAACCCAGGAACCGTTGTTATCATTCAGGGACTAGGCTAGAGAAAGAACTGTCGAAGGGGAGATAGAAAAAGCAGTAGAGAAAATTGGAAGAGTCAGGAAGGAGATGGTAGGAGGAGAAACAGCAGAACCAAGAGATAAGAGGACAGCAAGACTGCAGACCAGAAGATCAGATAAGGGGACCTTACACGAATACATGAAGAAAGTAGGAACAGTAGGAGACATGGAGGAGATCGAAGTTCAGGTTGGGGAAGAAGCACCGCCACAGCCAACACAAGGGGTTTTGGAAGGGGATCAGAGGAAGAAACCAGAGGAGGTGACGGAGGTGCGGAAAGCAAGAACAGGGACTAGACGGAAGCAGACTGAAGCAATGGCCAGAGCTCCAAAGAGAGTCACCATCGCAAGGAAGGCCAGAAGGACCATTCAGCTCACCTTCCTACCATTGGAATACTGGAAGGGATGGAAGGAGCTGAAGGACGACCATTGGGCTGGAAAAGGTAAGCCTTAGTTCTTTTTATGAGTATACATGGCCGGTGCCGAGAGTAGAGCTGGTTTCAGACTTTGTGGAAGGATTTCAGTACATTAAGGGGGAGAAAAGAGAGTACACTACTCCGATCAGAGCCTCGGTGAGAGGAGTTCCAGTGGAGATAACCGCATGGACGATACAGCAGGCACTAGGGATAGAGGGGAGCAGGATAGCACCGATTCCCAAGGCCTGTAGAGAATTGGACACCAGGTACATGAGGATGTTTGGCCTCACACGGGCAGATCACACTTCGGATGGGACCGGAATCAACGGGTTCGATGAACCGTAACAGGACAGGGTCAAAGCTTTGGTGGAGGTCATGTGCGTGAAGAAGAAATCCTTCTATGCCAGCAATGAGCTGCTAGAGAATATATACGAGGCTGTGAAGAAGGGCGATCACAACAGGGCTCCACTGATTTTATCTAGCCTTCGGCGCATGCTCATTCGAGTCCATACCAGCCCAACCCGCGAGATCAAGGGAGCAGAGCTTATTGATGCCTTGTTGAAGAAGTGGTTCTCGGACTAAGAGGACTACATAGATCCAGAACCAGAACAGGTGTCGGAGGAGGTAGAAGATGGCAGCGAGACACCACCGGATGTGAGACCAGTAAGGCCACAAGGTGAGCTACCGCCAGACGTAGTAAGTGGAGATGGATCTAAGGGGGCCCAAGCAGGTAGACTGACCAAGGCGAGGAAGGACCAGAAGGAAGGGACTAAACATCAGTCATCGTCTTCATCAGGACAGGAGAAGAACGCTCGAAAAAGAAAGAAAGGGGACTAGTCGTCACCCTCTACACTAAGAGGGCAGGGAACCACCTTTAAAAGACTGCGGAAACAAGAGAAGAAACCCAAATACCGGGACAGCACAACACGATCTCTAGACCCTAGGGAGGCCGAGGAGATCGAGGAGGGGGCCATCACATTCGATGCCAGGGTAACACCAAAGACCAAGAGGGGACGGCCAAAGAAACAAGCACAGCGACCCACAGGTGAAACTCCAATCGAGGCCTCGAGGAAGTTACTTACACTTCGAACCACTCAGGCTGCAAGAGGTAATATCGACACTGAACCAGTAGTCAAGGGGCAGGATAGTAGCCACGAGTTCCCTTCCAAACAGGTGGAGGACGTAGAGACAGCCAATACAGCCGACCTAGTTGAAGTATTATTGCCAAGGAACCTTGGTGATTTGTTCTTGGCAGCAGGAGGAGGGGGATTTGAAATGACCACAGGGTTGACTCGGTTGAACCACTGGGTGAAGGAGGCAGAGCGGTTAAAGGATCTACAGGCCCACCAGGAAGGGAGGAAGCCAACCTACAAAGAACTGGCCCACTACAATCAAGAGTTACAAGGGGAGAATGCACAGTTGAAAGCCCAACTGCAGGCAGCTGGGCAGGAGCTGAATGAGTTGAAGGCAACTTGGGCAGAGACTAGGCATAAGCTAACTGTGTTTACTAAGGAGCAGAGCCACGAGCGGGCCAGGTGATAAAAACAGGGGGTAAGAACAGTAAACTGCTAGGAACAGTAAAACAGTGGAATTACTATTAGTTCTCAGTTACTGCGTTTTGGATGAAGTTTTGACAGTAAGATGAAAAATCGACTTGGATGAAAAACGGATAGATTGAAGGTGGCGGCTAGGGTTTGGGGGGGGGGTAGTGAGGAGTGAGGCCGTGGCGGCTCTCACTCTCTCTCTCTCTCCCCTTGGAGTTTGTGCACCTATGGAGGATTAGGAGATGGTTAGGAGGTTGAGGAGTAGTTATGATAGCAGGAGCAGGATCAACAGGGCAGGACTTATTGTATGAGGCAGCCATTAATGACGAAACAAATACACTTTTGAGTAGATTGAGTTACGTGCATTTACTGTTAGGGTTTATGGGAAATGTGTGTGGGTTTGTTGGGTTGCTGCTTTAATGGCAGTAGAAAGGGGCAGGAGTTGCAGTATATTGGTACAGTCCAGGGGCAGATTAGTAGGAACGGGTAGGAATTAGGTGGGTACTAGAAATTTTTGAGGGTTTTCATTTTTCTCTTGGACAGTAAACTAGCTTTCAAAGGGTGAGCTAAATCACCCTTTTACAATGAATTGTTAAGCTAAATTGTGAATTCTTAATCTTAATGGACTATTTTCATAATTCCAACCGGTACCTAATTATTGAACTTTTATTCACTGACATCCATGAAGCTAGATTCACGCTTGTAAAAATATGTTCTTAAGAAATTGCTGCTGTCATCATCAATGAAAACAAGAAAATCAAGAGTCCTTCAAGTTTGCCATATACTATAATTTGGGATAGCTCTACGGACAAATCGGGTTACAAAACAATAATATAGGAAGTCCTATACAAAGCGCAGAATGATAAGTGCAAAAATCACTTATCCTACACCTCCACAATCTTGAACTTTTTGGAAACTGTGACCTCAGCAACTGTGAGGTGTCTCTCATGACATTGGTTGATCTGCACCTAACAAAAATTCTGTCAGTTTTGTTTGCTCATAGCAAGGAGCCCAACCATGTCTAATAAAAACACCGGTACCTAGTTTATGGCACTGCTAGTAGAATTACAACCATGAGTAAACCAAAATTAGACACTCTTCCTTTTCATAGAGAACCGTAAGGTGTCCAACCATGTGCACCAAAACTGTATGCCAATTTTGTAGTGTTCGCTGGCAACAGTGAACAGAACTTCGTGTATCAAAAACCCAGGGAAGCCTGCTATAATTTGAGGATGAATTAAATAGGACTCGTACCTTTTCCTCACGAACATTGGTGGCATCTATCACAACAAGGTTGTACTGCCCAGGTACGTCATCTCCAAATGCCATTGCAGTTTTGTGCCGCAGGTGGGATACTGGCCAGCCCTTGCCAACTTCAAATGTTGGCAACGCATTCTCTCTAAACATATTGCACACTTTCACCATCTCCACGTCCCGTAGGTAGTCAATCGCATCCCACTTATTGTTGGCAGCTCTCCTATACCTTATATACATGAACCTGGTGTATATTGTCTACCTTCCCACATAATAGCGGAAGACAATGTTGGACCTATTGGCAACGCACTTGATGACATTTTGGTCAATGTGGAACTTCTTGTTGCACCCGCGGTCCATGAGACTGCTCAGTAGAGCCTCAGATGGACTATTCAAAACAAATAGCGTAGGTGTCCGCCTAATGCTGTCAGCAGCTATTGCAAACAAATTAACCATAAAATGGATAAGCATAAACCATTGCTAGTGGACAAAGCTGATACCAGTTGTTGCTTTCATAGCATTTGAAAAATCTAAAGTGAGCCTTGTCCTATTTGTCTCAAATGTGTGCATGTCTGGCAAAGGTCACTCCACATCGTTGAATCCTGGAAGCGGGAGTGCTTCTACCTTCCTGTACGGCGTGTCACTAGTTGGAGGCAAATAAAGGCCACCAAGGAGGAATGTACCTATGTCCAGCAACTCTGCGTGGCTTTCTCAATTCCGTGTTGCCTTCCCAATCTCGGCATGGAGCACAAGAATGGGACCAATGATCATTAGTCCCAATCCTACGGTGCACCCAATCCTCTGAATGCAACGCATATAGGTAATTTGCCATGGAGGAACTAGTTGCTGCCACCCCAGGATCCAAGCGTAGATGCTATGGCTGATATGCATCTTGCACAAGCACCTTATTGCGGTTGCATGCTCCATGCACAATGGAAGTCCATGTAGACAACGTCCTCCTCTTTCCCGCTTATGTCAATAGCTCCCGAAAAAAGCTCACCAACGGGAGAGACCAGCATTTCATTCATCAAAGGGCGACTGCTTATAGAATTCCATCCATCAAGGGCCAAAGTTCCACCGTACTTCATGACACTAGAAAAAATCCAGTCATTGGTCCCAATCCTACGGTGCACCCAATCCTACGGTGCATCCAATCCTACGGTGCACCCAATCCTACGGTGCACCCAATCCGTAGACCTCCAAGTGCTCACTCCCGGGGAAAGATCGTAACGAGTCACAGGAGAACTACTCTGCTCCGACATGAATATTCCAGAGTTGTTAGGGAATTTGCCACCGCAATTTTTGAACAAGGTCAATATACCGGGTGTCAAGTTGGTACAGCGACCTACACCAGTAGTCCGTACCCTGCAACTTTGTTATAGCCCAAATGACTGAGCATTTGCTCCAACCTCTTTGCAAAAATCGACTTGCATAGGGTACATTGAACTATCTCAGTCTTCTTCTTCTCCGGATCAGTCACATTGATAGACCATTGTGAGCAGCCTCTAGACGCCATTGTTGCACTTGATAAATCGCCTGGAAAAACTGCAAAAAGTGTGGGTAACAAGTCAACAAGAGAACTAGAGCCTCCGAAGAAGCTCTAATTCAAGACACTTCTAAACGCCGCCATTCACCATGCAACAGATACAAACGTATGTTAGTGCAACTTGCAGCCCATAGAGTACAATTCAAAAGTAGAGTGACAACTTCCAGGAAGGGTCTTTTATACCCATCTTCAGATATGTCACACGGGAGGAGAAAAAAATCAAGGGAGGACGGCCCCCCCAGCCGCTCAGGAAGAGGAGGGCTGTCAGATCATCGGTTGTCAGCGAGGCCGTCGCCGCCAACGGCCCCCTACGCGGCCGCATAAAGCCCCTCCTGCGGCAACGACGGCCCCTTCGTTGCCGCCGATGGCCCCTCCCCGACCGCGACAATGGCCCCCCCCGCCCGCGATGATGCCCCCCTCCTCTAGGCGGCAAAGGACCCCCCCCCCCCCCCCCCCCCCCCTAATCCGCAGGGACGGCCCCCACATGTCCGTGGCAACGGCCTCCTCGTTGCCACCGACGGCCGCTCTCTTCCCCCTACAACCCCTCCTCCGCCTTCCCAAACATGTTTCACTCCAGGGTGAAAGTTGTTCCCGTTTTTTTTTTTTTTTGAAAGTCACAAGACGTCTTGGTGCGCTGGCGGACGTCATGACAACCCTGTATCAGATCCACCGCCGTTACTGAATCGGAGATTCTTCATAGAGAAGTATGGATTTGGGACAACAGAGTTGATCCCATGAAGCTTACAAGATGGAAGGGACAACCATTTGATGACAGGAAGTGTGTGTGCTTTTCTGGCAAGCCAGTTGGTGCCTATGGGCTAAATGGGTACTTCTGGAAATCCAAGAAGAAAAGAAGAATTAGGAAGAGGGTTCAGGAGCTCATGACGGCTCTTTATCAACGGAAAGCAGTGTCGCACTTACTCCCCTACAAGATGGCTAGGGGGATTGTGTTGGAGGAGAAGAATGAGAAGGTGAATTGGGCCGCCTACGCTGCAGCAACAAAACTAACCCAACATAAAACACATGCTCGGACGTAGTCAAGCTCGGTAAGGCAAAAGAGGAAACTCCAGCTCAACGAGGTGAGTGGCAAAAGATTTTAGTGGATCCTTGGGAGCTGCACTGAGGGGTATGAGAAGGGTGGGGGAGCTCAATGAGCGAAAAGATTTCAGATGGAGATGAAAACCATTCCTGGCTGGATTATATGGAGAAATTGTTGGTTGTGGAGAATATGTAGCTTGAGACAAGGATCGAGGCCGAGCAGGTGGCTACTCGGACGAGAGAGATACATGCTAGTAATATGTCCTTCAATGTGGTGGTGGTAAGTATCATGAAGAAGAGGCTGAAGACGTACGAGAAGGATTTAGTGAGAGCTAGGTCAAAGGGAACAATGGATTTGTCGGAGCTTTTGGCCTTGGAGGTGAAAGTGATAGCATATGCTGACTGAGTACAAGGCAAACGGAACAAAAGGAAGCATATGGAGAAGTCTGATTTTGCGTTGGACGAGGCTCTCTCAATTTAGAGCCAATCAATGGTAGTGAAGCGCATGTAGGTCAAGGCTCCTCAAGCTGTGCATGCACACCTTGGGCGTGCAAGTATTGGCTTGCATATGAGACCACTGCCCTTGGTCTACTCAATAGAGGAAGCAGGCAATGGTGGAGGATCCATTGACATAGACAGCTGCTCTCTTTGTTGATATCCGTTTCTAGATTCACAGATCATTGTTTTTAGTTGTAGGCACATCTATCACCCATGGTCAACATTGGTAGTATTTACTCGTGGCTTAGAATGATATGCTCCTAGCTGCAAATAAGTTCAGCCCATCCAATGGATCATGAGGTTTCAGATGGAGAGGTGTGCATAGTTTGGGACGTCCTAGCGGCGAAGGTGATGAGTGGATCAAGATGCTCACGGAGTGTGCATCTACTACTACTGCAGACTTAGCAGCTAGAAATGAAGTCGCTAGAGCACATCATATGGTCATCCAAGAAAAAGGTAATATTGTACACATGTACCTTCTATGATCTCTATCATTTTCAGTGTACAAGGCTTGTGTCACTGAAAATGGTAGCTGTCACCTAAGGATGTGTCATTGGGAATGGTAGAATTGTAAATTTTGCAGTGCTAGAGGTATTGTTTGTATATTCCTAATCTTTATTTTTAGGATTTGTTCTAAGTTGATTATCGTACACTGTAATGCGGTTATGTCAGAGCTAGTAGTTTGGAGTTTTTGTACACGTACATGATGTTATATGTTTGTACATAGAATTGCATTTTTTTTTTGTATAGTTGGTGGTGTCGCTTAGTTTGTATGTTCATTGCACTTGTTTTGTGAAGTTGCATGTCCATGTTTACGGTTCCACTGTTTGTACTTCAAATTGTATTGAGCATGTGTCCGTCCATTCACTTGTAGGTTTTGCACCTCTTGATCATCTCTAATTAGTGTCTTATCTTTATTTTTATAGTTCTTTAGTGTTACTAGGGTATCGAATCTAATTTATACAGATAATATGTACTATGTGTACAAACTTGTATTTGTTTACAGTCAAGTCTAGATTATTTAGACATTGTTTGTACATTTAAGGCTCCAGTCCAAACCATAAAATACTATGTGTTACTTAACATTGCATAGTGCATGGGACTGAGAGCGAAGCAAGCAACAATGACAAGCTCATCTACATTGACGTGGGAAGAAGGGATTTGCCAACCAATGCTGGTTTTTTGGAAGACATTAGGGGAAAAATCAGGTCACAAAGAATATTTACAAACTAGCACGTGAGAGAAAAAAAAAAAGGGTGCCCGTGCACTTTTGCGGTGGCACCACTCAGGCCACCGTGGTGCCAGCCCTGCCGGTGAGAGGAGCTGATCGAATCACCTCGAGCTCACGCGTGTGTCAAGCAATGCTACAATTGCAGCGCAAACAACATGCTGGCTACGAGGCACAGATCCCAAGCCAACTAGGTTGTGTTAACAAACTTTCTGCCAACGCATTCAACAAGGGAGTAAGGAGTCAGCCCACCTACCTCCTCCACCAACAATATGTGGTACTCCATCTCCGCCGTAGTTGTTGCCAACAGTTATGGAAATAGGGTGCAGCCAGCAAGGGTAAGTGGACTATACATTGTGCTTGCGATATCATGTTTGGTTTAGTATATGTTTTATCCTCCCCAGGCCGGTCTGCAACCTTCTCCCTTGATGAATGCAATTCTACTTCTATAACAACATGATGCCAACAAAGTTTAGGGTTCACGACAATTGCAACTTTCACGAAATAGTACAACAAGGTGGTAGCCACATGTACAAAATGGAAATACAATAGGATGACATTCATCATAAGTGTCCAAAAAAGGAGGTTTGGTTTCCACAAGGTCTGACCCCTCACTATTGGAACTACTTATACACTGCTGACAGCAACTACTCGCTACCACCGCAGTCGAGAACATAGAGTCCGAAATCAAAGCAGCACATGAAAATAAAACGTGGAACAACGTCAATGCCGCTAATACTAAACCGCTATGGCACCATCCACTGAGGTTTTAATGGCGTCAATAAGCTGGTCAAGGGCACGTGCATTTGAGCCCCCCGATGTCTCCTCGGACTGTGTGACACTGCCACTGCGTTCACCTCCATCTGAGCCTGTGTCCTCGGCCTCTTCATGTAGAGGGGCTTGTGTCACTTGGAGGAAGCTTAGGTCATCTAACCTCTGGGTGTTGTCAGCACCATCGGCCTCCCCTGTGGCTGATGACAGCATCTCCACGGACTCAGTGGAGGTCTTTGTGGTGACAAATGGATCTGAAGCCCCTTAGGGCCATCGATATGGGCCTTCTTCCTAAATTGGTCTTTCTCCTCCGAAGGACGAGAAGTATGCTCAGCCGCCCTCTTATTGCCAGCAAAGGAGCTTTGGTAATCAGGTACACCCACCTCGGATTAGAGAATCTCCTGTAGTAGGTAGAGCTCCGCCTGAGCTCACTCATGCATTGGAAATCTCCACAGCCCAAGCCAACCTCCACTCAAGGCGCGAAGGCAACCACTACACTTGATGTCAAGGGAGAAGACAACCTCAAACATGCAATGTGGGTGTGCTAAGCAGTCACATGTCAAGGGTATACAAGCGGTGTCAACAAAGTACAAGTCACAGAAGGGAAAAGGGTCTAAAACCTAAATGAGGAGGGTTTAAAACTCAGATGGGAAGTGTGGGAGTACATTCTTTGTCCGTATGAATGCCGCTGCTAGCTTGAGTGACCTGATCTCTACACTAAGCACCCCGGCCTTTGCCTTAGACTTCACTATATCCCTCTTCAATGCTACCAGCAAAGTCTCCTTGGTGTCAATGCGTTGCTGGGCTTCTTGGGCAGCCTTGCTCAACCACCAAGCCAGGCCAGAGCATCAAACCGCCTCTTCTCTCCATTGTTGCCAACAGCCTCTACTTTCTTGCTGGCAGCAAGGTGGACGGCCACATCCTCATAGAATCAGTTCTCCTCATCCTCCTTCTCCCTCAATAAAGCACGTTGATTTCGCAAATCTCTAGCAAGTCGCTCCCTCTGAGCCTCCTTCTTTGTAAGGTTGGCCTGAGCTCTTGCTTTCTTGGTCCTAGCTTGGTCCAACTTCGCCTTCAGATCCAAGGTGGGTCGGTCTTCATCTTTGCTGCTTGCAGGGGAAGACTTGGGATGCCTTTCCTCCTCACTCACCAGGGCTGTCTTTGCTTTGAGCCTGCTTCGAGTGCGACCTGGAACTCCCTCTACTCCATGCCCTCCCTTGCTGCTGCTCTCGGTAACAAGGACGCCGTGGCTAGGTTGAGTGGCGAGTCCGTCAATGGCCAGGGATGTGTTGCCAGCAGAGAACTTGTCAACGATGTGGCTAGCAAGCACATTAATGCTGGCCTTAATCTGCTCTCTCAAGGGTGTGGGTGAGAGCTTGAGAGGGTTGCGGGCAGCCTACTTCTCATGTGCCTTTTGGAAGGACTCCACGTTTTGTGCCCACTTGACCTCATTGCCCAACTTAAAGCTCTAGATGACAAGCTCGAAGAAATGAGGTATTACATGTGTTGTTGTCAGGGTCACCTCCATACACCTTTGCATGCATCTCTGTATAAGCCTCAATGGCTTGCTCGTCACTTCAATCAGAAATGTAGTGGCACCCAGATCACCACTCCGGCCACTGCTCTATAAACAAGGATTTCTTGCATACCTTGTCACTGCTGAGTTCAGAGAATGGGTTCCATTATTGTAGAGGCCAAGTGTATGGTGGAAGAACTGGCTGTCGTAGTTTTCCCTCTTCCTTCCAAGAAGAAAGCGTGCAATCACATGGAGCTTCAACGCCTTGTCATCCGGTAGCAACTTCAAATTGAATAGCCGGTGCCATGACGTAGCAACCGGCTCCTCCTTGCTACCCGCAACCATGGCTGCACCACAACCACAAATTAGTGGTGACACAATATACCCACTGCCAAAACTTTCAAAATTCTAAGGATAAAAGACTTGAAAACGGACGCTGGAAGTGCTTACCCTACTTGCTACTAGCACAATTGTTAGCAATACAATCACCTCAGCTTCTTGCCGATAGTTCATGAAATTCCGACAATAGACACACCTAAGTATTTAGATTTAGAATAGCTAGTGTATGTCACTACTATTTGAAGACTGAGCTCAATGCTGGACTTGGGCAGCTAAACTAAACAACTACAGATACGCTACCATAGCTGAATAGTGCTAAGGGCTTTACCTGAACAATGTTGCGCCTTGAAAAGCGCCTCTTATTCCTCTGTTGTTGTCTCTCCCACACCAAACTTCCTCCCCACACCCGTCCTAGCACTCCTTGAGCTTGCTTGAACCTCCGCAACAAACCTCGTCCACAACATCCCTTCAGCTCACCCACCGTCCGCGCCGAACCTCCTCAACAGCACCCCTTTAGCCCATCCACCCTCCGCGCCGAACTTCCTCCACAGCACCCCTTCAGCTCTCCGGGTCCTACAAAGCATTGACCGTAGGCAATGACGATAATTCCAATGTCGTCTGCACTGCAACGCCCTTCGCTGCCGGTCTGCTCTTCCGCCTCTTCAGCATCTCCCAAGACTTCCAAGTCTCCTTGCCGGACACTCCTCCAGCAGCTCAGCTCAATGCTAACTGTCTACAACGGAGCGCAGAGACATATGGTGGCAGCAATGAGGGCAAGAGATGGAAGGGAAGCGCTCCTCTTCCTCTTGACATCGCGCGGTTAAGGATGCCGCGGTCATGGGTAAATGACCGCGGCATTACTGTACTCCCCATTCAAGCTTTCACATCATTTTTTTTTAAATTTAAAAATATTAAAATTTCAGAAAATAATCCAAGAAAATTGGAAAAAGTCAATAAAAATAAAGATATATATAAATAAATATAAAAAACTAAAACACAACAAAAACCGAAACAAAACATAACCTAAGATAATGAAAGATAAGTGAAACAAAAACCGGGACAAAACAAGAATTAAATGAAGACATAATAGAAACCAAAAGAAAAGAAAACCTTATTTGTAATTTGAAAGTGGTCTGAATTTGGGAAAAAATAACCGAAATTGGAAAAATAATCGAATTTAAAAATGAACGATGAAAAATAATAAAATTCAGAACATAACAAACTGTCAAAAATAATAATAGCTAACAAAATTATCTCAGTTTGGGAAAAAATAATTAAAACATATTAATAAAAACCAAAACAAAACAAAACCTAAAATAGTGACGATTGGTATAAAAAGGAATGAGAATTTGGAGAGGAAGGAAGATAATGTAATCTTAAAAATTATTAACTTGTAGTTATCTTAAAAATCCATTACTTATATCTTATTAATTCCATGATCAACGTGTACACCTTATTCTACAATATCTATAATGGGGAAATACAAAGGAACTTAGAAAACCCAATTTTTAACAATGACAGTGAACAAAATTATGTGAGAGTGGAAAAAAAAACGAACTTTCTCTTTGATGTTTTGTGTGACTATGAAATATAAATAAATGACCTTCGAATTTTTATATTAGAAGAATGAGATAAAAATAAAATTAAAAAACAGAATACCATTAAAGACATGTGATATTTACAAAAAGAAATTATAACTAATGAGCTTGTCTCCTTGTCCTTGTCTTGTAGTCTATATTCATTAATATAAATTAAAACAAACAAAAACAAATTAGAAGGATTTCATCTATTCAACTTCCGTTTAAAAGACTTATAGAATACATTAAGAAACATAAAACTCAAAAATTAAAAAAATTATCTAAAAATTAAAAATAAGGAAATTCAATTAAGAAATGATGAAACTTGCCCCTAAGGTCTTGTAGAATACACTCAGAAATATTAAATGAAAAAACTTAATAAAAAGGATATATGATCCAAAATTAAGTTTAATTGATTTGTAAGCAAGATTACCTTATAAGAGAACATGATTTAAACATTAAAATTTGGCATTGTGTAAAATCTATAAATAACATTCATATATTTTTTAATTTGAATCTTATATTCCAAATATAAGATTTTATAGAAAAGAATTCTAGTCTTATTTGTCTAAATATGGATCTTGTTTTCTTAACCATGTATTTGCACCTCTCTTAAATTTTGTAAGTGAATTGCTTGAATTTTATTTTATTTTATTTTTAATTATTATTATTATTTAACTATTTCATCTATTCTCTTATACTACTTTCTATTTTCTTAATACAATGAAAATGTTACACCAAGAGCGTCACACTATTTACAATGGGATGGTATGATGGTTGAAGTAGCTTAATAGTATTGTTATTATAAGGTAGTATATAAGAATATATAATTTGTTAAAATGTACATTTCAAGACAGTTTGATCGTCTATGAAACTGTTCGCTTCACTGTACTCTCTATGCGATACCGTTCAAATGAAAAAATAATAATTAACCATAACATTACCCTTCTACAAGACTCTGGATGTGAAGAGAAAACAGATGAAGTAACACTCAGGCTCTGAGCCCCTCAGCAAGTTCAATGTCGACGTCGCAGGCAACATCCTCGACGCCAGCACTGTTGTCAACATCCTCGACATCTACATCGTTCACAGCAGCATCCCTCTATACATCTTCGTCGTTCCTACTTCCAACCATGTCCTCGTTGGTATGCCATTATGGCTCTTCTTCCACGAAGCCATCTCCTCCATCTTCCACGACTTCTTCAATAACCCACGCTCTGCCAACACGCCGCCTCCTTGACCTCCACTCCTCACAGGCGTTGCCAGCATTTGATTGATGCCACCGATAGCGTCTTTTGGATGCCGCTACGGCCCTTGGTCCATCAACTGGGTCAGGTACAGCTCCCTGGATCTCCAATTTCTTGTTATATCAATGTTGTATGTTTCGGTACCAATGCTTTGATAGTTGCAGTATCGCACTAGTGCGAGCTTGGCCACCACCATGGGATGTATGTGCTTGATGTGCCGCCTTCGCTAGATGGTGTGACTTGTCCATACCTTGGCAACTCCAGACTCCTAGGATCCCATAGTGATCCACAAACCAAGAAGAGTGCCTCACAAGTACATGTTGTCACCAAGAAGTAGGGAGTTGAAAGCCACTCGCGGAGGTGAAGTAGGCGGCCCTTGAAGAAAGACCAGAAGCATCAATTGACAGATTAGAGAACATACCATTTAGTGAGTAACATGCACCTCTCCAAAGACCTTTAAGTATGCCTTTCCCCACTTTTGTATCTTTTGTTTGAACTGCATCCGCTACTCTGGTGTAAATACTAATCCGTTCAAATATGGTAGGGCCTCTTCAAAGGCTTTCTACATCTGAGCCTTTGCAATGCGGTCAGCTCCACTGCCAGTATAATTATTCTCGGCTTGACAAATATGTTTCCAGGCCTTATCATTGCCAGACGAAAGGCTTGGCCTAAAAAGTCTGTTGGCAACAATTCCACTGAGAGATGGTTTCTGTGGCACGTTTCCAGTGTTGCCACTCAGCTTTAGGACCCTCTTAATCTCCACATGTCCACCATGAGCCCCAATCGCGAACAAGGACTTCTCCATCTCTTCAATTGCAGTAGCCCTGAGTCTTTGATTCCGTATGTTCCAAACATACATGCTATGCATGTGCACAATCTTCTTTGTCAATTGAATATGGGCATGGAGTGTACAAATGTGCACTGTGGACAAAGAAATTGGCAGGATAGGCCTCCATCTAGTAGATGTTGTCATATCACAAGGTTCTTTTGGCACGCTTCTAGAAAATAGTCCTCCCACCCAGTTTGCTTTGTGGGATCCACGAAAGTAGGAATAAACCGGATGATCCCCAACCGGAGCTAGGATTCAATTAATTTTTGATTATTTTAGTTAATTAGGTAAAAATAGGCCAGACACTATCCGAATTAGGAATTAGTCAAAACCGGATACTCAAGGATCATTAAAATTGTTAACTTGAAAGGTATTCTCGGATCCAGATCTGAGAATCCAAATGAGGAAACTGGATGGAGAGACCGGATCGGGAATCCGGTCCGGAGTTGACTGTTGCAGTAACTGCGTGGGGGATCCGATCCAACGCGGGAGTCATCATGACCGGATAACGTTTGGCTTGGTACGGTCGCGGCTGCAATTAAAACCCCGCTTTGGAATTCATGATTTCCTGGATATATTAACGGGGGTGTTAAAGTTTGAAGTTCTTTTTGTGGATTGTGAGTAGAGAGTGAACGAGTGGTGAGGTGTATTGTCTTTTCCAAGTCATCGGCGATTGGATTGCTGGATTTCTTGTTGTTGGGCCGTAAAGGGAGAGATATGGGACTTAGCCATGGCAAACATAGCGCTCAAGGTTCTCAGTCCTACACTTCCGACAACGGAGAGAGAGATGCAGGAATTGATAGATGATCTAACTTGGATGAGGTGCCAAGGATTGCTTTCCCGGCCTGGTTGTTGAGGGATGAGGCGATGGTGAGGAAAGTAGTAGAGGGGCCGAATAACAGATGGGATAACTCAACTCAGTGGACCACGGATATGTGGGCGGATACTTACAATTTTGTATAGGAGGGATACGGTTGGGCGACTAGGACGGATAAGTATATCTAGGATGGGTTCGTCGAGAAGATCCATAGGAACAATGGGTTTGTGATAGACGCGTGCAAGGACAGGAGAGAGAGAGACAGGTCTTAGCCTTTCTCATTTCGATCTGTAACCGACGAAACTGGAACAAGTCACCATCACGGTCGGAAACACCATCTTCGAAGCTCTCACTGGCGTGCGACCCGTGAACAGGGCCCAAATCATATTAGATGTTGTACAGAAGTTACTGCCCAAAGTTGGAAAGAAGCCGACTCGGATCACCCCGATCCTGTTTCACTTCTACCATGCGAAGGATCTTCTGGTGGATGAAGAGGAGTGTGACTACAAGGTGGCTAAAGACCTCGTCTATTTCAAGGAGGACCACGGAGGAGAAAAGGAACAGCAAGAGGAGGATACCAATACGACATCAACGGAAGAGCAGGAACCTGAAGTGGAGGTGCTCCCGGAAACTCCCCAGCAAAGTCCCACTCTAGTTCCCGTTCTCAACGGGCTACCTCCCACTACGCAGAACCCTCCACTGCCCGGGATGATACGGCAAGGAATGCAGTCAGTTCTAGGCAGGGTTTTATGGATGACCCATTTCGAGCACTCAGAGATGGAACCCGGGACATCCAGGCTACTTACAATCGGATCGAGTCAATGCTCATGAGGGTGTGCGTGTCGTGGGGAAGCTGCGAGCCTGAGCAGATCCTCCAGGAAATCGAGTTTTTGAGGGATACACCTCAACTCTGGGCCGACAAGCAGCAACTGGAGCTCCAGGTAAAGGAACTCACCGCGGATCAAGCGGTGAAGAGCGAGGAGATTTGTAAGTTCTATGCCGGCGAGGAGCAGATCCTGAATGAGATCCGGAGGTTGGTAGGGGTTCCGAGAGAAGTAGTCAACAAGGCCTGGATGTTCGATGAGAACGTGATGACCAAGGCCAATGAGCCCGATAAGCAGAAGATCGTTACATTCTTGAGCAGGTACGAGTTCTCGATGAACCAGTTTATGAAGCAGTTCTCGATGAACCAGTTTATGAAGACCCTGAAGCTTATGAAGCAGTTGCTCTGTCCAGAAACCGGAAACTAGGGGGTCGATCAGAGACTACCAGGATCTTCCTCTAGGAAAATGGTATAAGAGTCCCGTGGAGCGATGTTTAAGGCACTGCAGGAGCAGATTCAGTCGCCACAGACTGACAATGATCAGGTGATGGTACCGGCCGGAGTTCAATCTCCGAGTATTTTTGGTCCACCTTCGACAATTGCGGACCTGATGCGTCTGGCGGAAGCTGAACCGATGTCTCCCGGGGCCAGTATTGCGCAGGAGGTTTGTTCGATCCCCCTTGCTCACATGAAAGTCACGGGAGTTACGATTACCAAGAGACAATCCGAGGAGAGGACAATCACGGAAGAGCTTACCTGTATTGTTCAGGCTGCAATTGCCCCGACAGTCGGAGACGTTGCAATCCCTGTACATCAGGGAGAGCTCGCCAGAACGGAGTGGGGAACTTCCATGTCTCCACCCAGACGTACCTGAGTAATTTTGGACCGAGCACTCACCCCATCTCCCACTGCCCGGACTCTACCAGTCACACCTACCCTCGCCAAGACACCTGTGGTAGACTCTCCGGACATTTTATCAGGGACCACGCACACGTTGCGGAAGAGGAAGGAGCCGGACAAGCCCAACACGATCGACTTGGGTTCCGATAAGGATTCGGAAGAGTTGGATTCTTTTGGGAGTTCCCCATCCAAGACGTCCGGAACGCGTACTCGTACCATGACACCGGATAGCACTCCTACTCCTCTGGGTACCCCGACCAAGTCTTCTAAGACCCAGATCGTCACCATGTCATTAGAGGTCAAGTCCAAGGAGATGAAGGCTGAGGGGAGAGCAAAGTAGAAATCGGCAAGGGCTTCCAAGGGGAAGGATCGGAGTCGAGGACAACGCGGTCGAAGGACACCCGGGAGAAGACAAAGAAGACAAAGACGCAGTTGATTCCGGATTTATAAGAGTAGGAACCGGACCGAAGATCCGGAATAACTGTAAAGTAGGATTCTACGTAGTTGATCAGGAATTAGGGTTTTTGCCGAACATTTCGGCGCCGCCGCTTTTGTGAAAGCCCTTGCTTACTTAAGTGGTTTAGGGGAGGTAGATCGGGTCCTTTTTTTGCATAATTCCTTCCTATATTCCTTATTAGTAAAGTATTTCATGTTTTGCATACACTGTGCGTGATTTCTATCTAAGTATGATTAATTCGAGAGGATGATGAGAGTTCTACTATAGATTGGATAGGAAGGTGACGGAAGTTGTTGACAGGACCCGAATCAGGACGGTCATGAGATTGAGCAGAAGGATTGGGCAGGTTGTCGTAGGAGTTGAAGACTCACTGTTTCGACCTCAATACATGTCTCATGCGGAATAGCCGTCGCTAAGGTTGTAGCGGATCAAAGGGTACTTGATCGGGCTCTTTGAACATCCAAAGACGTTCCGCAGTTTGTGAGCAAGGGTTTGGATAGTGGTACGGGTCGCCTAGAGATTATCGGATCTTAGTTCTCTTAAATCCGGATTGGTTTGTCGTTGTAGTCTCACGGATTAGAAGGAGCTACTTGTGTGACCCGCTGACCCGAGCTTTCTAGGTCATTTGTAAAGTAGTATCCGGCCCTGTACGTTGGGTTTGGTTCATCTAAACGCACTAAGTGACGGAGACAAGAGAAAGAAAGAGAGAGAATATCTAGTACCGGAGATACAATTAGGACATATAAGAGAATCAGAACGTTTGTGAGTAGCTATCTGACAAAGCACTATTGAATTCCTGGACGATACTCAGAACCACACGGACCGGAAGGGAGTTTCCGCTTGTTTTGGTGTTAACTGGATGCAAAGTGAGTTTCCGTGTTCTGAAATGTAAAAATCTGGCACCACGGCTGGAGATTCGATAAGCTGTGAGTCAGGTGGATACTTGGAAGATTAGCGAGTGGAGATTTGAACAAAGGTGGAGCCAGTTAGTGAAGGCTTCATTCCGGTAGATATGCGGTAGAAGGAAGTCTTACACACATATCCAACCCTCCAAGGCATCGGAAGGAGAGGCACCAAATTCTTCCATGGTAAGGGCGCAACCGGAAGAATTAGGAGAAAGAAGATCCACTCGGTTGATACATAAGAGGGGTAGAATATTGATGCAAGATCTACCCGGCACGAATTTAGTGCCCCGGTTCCAATCAGCCGGAGAGCAAGAAGGAGATATTATTGTAGTATCTCTAGCCAAAACATCAGGAGCAGGAGCAATTGCTACTCAGGATCCGAAAGGGGAAGAGGTCCTTGTCAATGAAGAAGAAGAAGAAAGTCAAGAGGACGAGGAAGGGGAAGAACCTATTGCACCCTCTACACGCCTGAAATATAGTCGGTTCAAAGGAGACGAGAGTTAGGATGTGGACAAGTGGCTCGATCAGTTCGAATTGATCGCCCTTGCCAATCAGAAGGATTCGGATGCTACGAGAAGAATTTTCCAAGAACAACTGAAAGGAGAAGCGCTGAGGTGGTACAAGGATGTTCCAGACCGCACCCGTAACTACTAGGCCAACTTTGTCACCTTGTTCCGAGAAGCCGAAGAAGAGGCCCAAGCACTCGAAAAGTTGAGCCAGATGACAATGCGACCCACTAAGTTAGTCCGGAAGTACAGCCAGAGGGTGAAGGCGCTCATCCAAAAGCTCACCGCAGATATTGCCCCTAGAGTACAAGTACAGTGGTTTGTAGCAGGATTTCCGGAAGAGATGGGGTTCCAGATCCGACAGACCCGGCCCGCTACTCTATTGGATGCCCTGGAAGCTGCTCAGAACTATGAGAACTCGGCCCAATCACTACGGAAATCTCTTAAGCATACTGAGAAGCGAGGGAAGAAGATCTGGCAAGAGAAGAAGAGACGGAGACGGCACGAGTCCTCTTCGGTAAATTCCGACTCTAGCAGCAAGAGCGACTCCGATTCCTCCAGTTCCGATCAGTCGGAGAAGGACTCCAAGGGAGCATCGAGGCGGCGAGGTACAAATAGCGATGGCTCCCGCCCTAGACGAAGCCAAGAGTTGATCAAAGTAAAGGTGGAAGATGACCACTCACAGAAGGTGATGAAAGAGATGAAGGAGATCCGAGAGTCCATAGCCGCACTCAATGTGTACCTTTCCAAGAACGGAAAACAGCCTAAGATGATTCCGACGGAGAGAAGAGAAAAGAGAAGAGAGAGAATATCCAGTATCGGAGATACAATCCGGACATATAAGAGAATCAGAACCTTTGTAAGAAGCTATTTAACAAAGCACTATTAAATCCCTGGACGATACTCGGAACCACACGGACCGGAAGGGAGTTTCCGCTTGTTTTGGTGTTAACCGGATGCAAAGTGAGTTTCCGTGTTCCGACATGCTTTACCACGACTTTTGATGGTTGCATTTGCCTGACTGATGTCTCCACTTGCAGGCTTTATCCTCTTTTGGTCATAGTATATGCAGTTCATTACACATGTAGGCCCAGATTTAAGGCCATACATGCACTTAATTGTCTTCATGTCTGCTGCAAGGTGCCACTCCACATAGAATTTACCAACTCGAGGGAGTTGTACTCTCTGGCCATTTGATTGTGCAACAATCACAGCTGGTAAGTTTGATTTTTAAAATATCCACTCTAGAACATTGTAGGACTCCTTCTCGTCCTGGAACGTGGTAACTAGCCAAATTTCTTGCTTAGAGTGTATTGAGAAGTACCTCTCGTGGTCCATCTGAATGTCAGCGTGCAATGCCCTATTCATCAACGTGATGCTAACACATTCAAATTTTTTTCCATTCACAATCTCTGCCTTGTCCAATTTGAGGACAAAGATCAGCGGAACCCCTTCCAACTTTGCAAAAATTATGAGCGTGAGAATGATTGTTTGATGCAATAAAAAATAGCTTTATTTTTTGTCCACGCTCAATGCGCCTGCTGACACCAAACGGACAATCAATGAGGCAATAGCATGATTGGAAGAGGATCCATACCTGATTCTCTTATGCTATAAAAGATGACCATGCTCTGATGGACCACCTCAAGGTCTGTGAATAGTGAAGTCTTTTCATCCAAGACTACCTCCTTTCGTTGCTCCTCGGATTTCTTGGTTTTCTTTAACATTGTTGGCAGCTCCATCCTTCCCTCATCGTGGTAGTACCCGCCAATAAACTGTGGCAAGTCTGCATTCAGCTCCTACCAAAGTCTTCTAACGTGGTAGGGTCTTGGTAGTATGTTGGATTTCATATCCTTGGTCAAAGCCCAAATTGGATCCTTTACGGCTTGGTAAATAGTACCATAGCCTCGATGGGACTCCCTTGCTTGGTCGCACGCAGGAAGAAATTTTTTGGTCTTACACTTTTTCCAATTGATTTGAGGACGTTGCTAGCAATCTTTGTCTTAACATGCGCCATAGATGGTTGAGTTGCGAGGGTTAGACTTTCATGCCTAGATAGAATCTTGGCAAACACTACGGCGGTTCTTGTTTGGAAGGCTTTATCTTCATGAAGTCGATGGATTTCATGCTTGACCCAGTTGTTCTCGTTGATAGCATCCACGAGTTGTGGTTGCAACACTCTTCCAATGAGCTTCACTCTGCGTTTTGCACCCTTAGTACGAGGATTCAACTCATGAAATTTTCAAAGCCAGCGAGCCCTACGTCGCATCCCAATAGGCGTGTCTTTCTCAAAGTTGGCCCTCTGCTGTAGGTGCTCACTTTCTTGGTGCTAGCAACGCACCTCGGTCTTCAAGCGCTGCACCATCATTCTATAATATCTCTCTTTGCTGCTCAATTTGTCACGTGTAGTCTCTAATTCATTCCACAATTGCATGCATTTATCTTTTAATGTCCCTGTAATGGTCAAGCCTCACTATGCAGACTGCAATCTTGTCTTTTACCTTCCACGATTCTTCTTCAACTTGTCTGCATTTCACTTTCAACTCACGCCATGTTGGAAGACCTTCATGACCAACCTCCAATTTGCGTGTATATCCATACAGACCTTGTTCTCCACGACATATGAATTCCAGGCAGTCCCTAAGAGTGTTGAATAGAGGTGGCTTCCATGTTCATGGATCAACCGGGTAAATGCTGCCATTGGTCTGAAAGTCAATGCTTGTATCCCCGGCTACCCTCCGCGCTGGAAAAGTGGATGGACAAGGTTCCTTAGAATGCAACAAAACTCGCGTTGTAAGGGGTCCATAGCATGTATCAAGCGAAACTTGGGGACGGTAGCTTAAACGCTCCTCCACTATTGCTGCCATTAAGAGTCTAGAAATCCAAAGTAGTGCTTGAAGCTCTCAATGGCTCTAAAGGGACTGCAAGTATGAAGAAAAACCTTCTTATGATTGCCAAATACTCAAAATTCCAAAGTTGATAACAACCAAACCCTATAACATAGCCACTCAAGAAAATTGCAAAATGAAATGAAGAATATCATCTACCCTAGTACTGTGGAACATGACCAAAACTCATCACAGAGAAAACGTCACTTACAGCATATTTTCAGTCCACCCCAGTAGGAGTCACAAGAACAACCTTGCATCTGCTTCTTGCTTGAATTCGTAATTGCTGCCAGCGTACATCTGTAGAGAAACCGCTCATAATTTTAGTTGTCACTCTTAACCTCGTGCGCCCTGGTGTTGACCCCAAACCCTTGAATTCCACCTTACAATGGTGTCTTCCGTTCTGCAACACTCAAATTGCAAGCACCCAAATTTGTGGGTGCTTTTTGTAGGTGGAGACCAACCTAGGCGCGGCGAAGTTCACGGCTTCATACCATTGTGCCAGCAAACTTTGAATTGCCAGCTCTCAAAACCGTTGGCAACAATCACCCCTGATTCGATGATGGAGTGATTGCTCTCCATTACTGCTCTCCTTCAAACCTCCCTGAGAGCAGTAAATGCAGCGAGTCGGTGGTTCGCCAAACACTCAGCCACTTTGGCGCTACTAGGCACTCTCTCATGCCACACAACCCCATTCCGACACCATAAAGAGGGCCTTTTAACTTTGCAAGTAGCAATTCAAGGATCTGCTGCCACTAGCGGAGGGGCCTTTGGGCAGCCAATTCACCTAACCCGGGCTGCCTTAGAGGGCCCCTTTGAAAGGTCCATTTTCCCCTAATGCCAGGTTCCTAGCGCAGTGGAAGAGGTAGGGGAACAAGCTAATGTTTGCGATGCAATTGAGAACACCATTGGAGGCAACGGAGAAGATGAGGAAGCTGTGTTGGGGATCATGGAGCAAGAATTTACGGAGGGCGATACACTAGACATATCCACTGCTGGAAGGGGGGTTGGGAGAATTACAGGACATGAGCAAGAGGCAAGGGCGGTTGTATTCACCACGGAGGAGTATGAAGCAACCGTGGGAAATTACAACCGCCAATTAAATCATCAAGTTATGCTCATGCAACTTTGCCAAATACTATTCCCATTTTATATTATATAATGTGAAATGTAAAGCTTTGCAGTGTACTTAGTGAGTACTTATTGTACTAATTCTGTTCTTAGTGTACTAGATTTACTATTGATGTCTTCAGCTATAGTAGCGGGATCCTAGTTGCAAAGAACGTAGAGCAATGCCTGATGCTAGAGAAGCTGAAGATTCCGAGACTCAAGTCAAAGTTTAGTCTAATATAGGATAGATAATAGAGGAAGAAATAGTAATATCAGTAGAGCTCTGCCAATGCAAATTCCGACGACAAGGGGTGTAAGTTGGGAGAAGTAAGGAAAGGCAGCTATAGCAACAAGGAAGCAAAAGGCTAGAGAGCACAAAGACCAAGACCAAGATGCAGACCACGCCGACGGCATGCGCTTGAAGAAGAAGCGTAAGGTTCTCAAAAATCAGAATGAGAGGGTGAACCTTGGTGATCATCTGAAGGGCAATTTACTTGAAGATGACACGGGCATTGATGAACCAGACGAGTTTTGATTTTTTTATTGACGGTTCTAGCTTCTCCAATACTAGATTCTAGATTATGAGCTTACACAATTTTGAGGTTGCATTTCTGTCCATAGGAACATTTGTGGTATGATGCACGCAACTTGTCGTACGGATTGGAACGCGTCTGAATCTCGGAGTAGGTGCCAAGTAAGGAATTTCATGCATTAGAGGAATTCACTTACATTCCCTAATCCAAGGCATCCACACTTGCATCGAAATCATTTGAGTAAGATGAAATTGGTTTTCCTGGAGTCTTGCACTGGTTGCGACAATAGCTGTCTTGGGAACGGATGCACTTGTGGGTTACAAAACATTTTCCATTCAGCGTATACAACACAAGGTTGTCTACGTAGTTCTCTCTTGTACCAACCCTTAAGTGTTGTCTAATTCGGATGTACAAGTCTATTTTAATCACAACAATGCAAGGAATCAAGGTTCCTTACTTCATGTTGGTTTGAAATTCATTTTATTTGTACACATTTGTTTTTTGTGAATTGTTATGTGTACCAATTTGTTATTTCTGTATTGTTCTTTAGTAGCAACTTGTACTATGTGTACTGATTGGTACCTCGGTCCACTATTTTGTGGCCTTATACAATGTTTGATGGAGAAGATTGTATACTGTGAATTAACGTGTTCACCCGAGGAAGGTTCTTCATGCCTTGGTCATACCAAACAGGGTTTTTTTTTCAAGAATGCAATGATGGCTGGAGTTGCAAGTGGTCGTGTGGCAACAAAGTGGTCATGCAGGGTTTATCCATTCTTCTCCAAGTTTTTTGGACTGGATCAAAGGGGCGAGAACTGCAAGCAACATGCCCCATTCACAAAGGGAGTTTTGTGTTCGAATATGCTCGGGAGATTGTTACAAACGCGGAGCTCACGCAACGGAGGGCTATCGTGAAGCTAGGGAAATCGGAGGCATTTATACTAGCACTAGATGTTGATTGGAAATCTAAGCAAGTAGTAAACGATGATGTGGCGTTGTGCATAGACGCCACAAATCTCTCCATGTCTCCAAATTTTTAAACCACAAGTATAAGTATTTTTCGTGCACTGGATCCCTTGTAAATTTGTCTAATTGTGGATATATGTGGTGAGGATTTATGCATGTAGTTGGTTTCTTACTATATTTCTCACTACATGTGGTCGTTTGTTGATCAAATGTGAGGACTCCAACCTTATTGACGTGCTAGTGAGAGTCAGCAGCAACCATGGGGGAGTGTTCCATGTAGCCTACTTCGCACAAGTTAATATTCTAGCATTAGAAGAACTAACATGGGACTATGGTCGTAGTTTTTAGAGACCAGAAGTGAATGTTGTTGATGTGAATGCCGTATTTCCTTTCCGTTGTAAGTGTTGTAGCACTTACTGCCGTGACATAGTAACCAAAGATCCCCCCATTCTTCTTATAGTCGATCTTTTTGCTAACTCTATGGAATGATACTGCAGAGGTCGGATTCGTCGCATGTAGTCGTGGGTCACACAGTCTGTTCTTCCTAACCGTGAACCACAGTTCGTTTCTTCTAAATCCACATTAACCAAACCTTCATGCCCTTCAAAAAGACTGGCAGCTCCTATTATTTCTACACAAATCTTGTACCACACGTACAAAAATTGTATATTATATTACAATATTATACGTTTTGTATCATTTCTGTCCATTGTTAACTTCTATCAGACTTAAATGTAATTTGCAAGTTACCTTAATCACAATGCGTAATCTTCTTACTTCTTCTTCTACTTAGCAGACTCGAAAGGGATTTTATAAGTGCCTTAAACGAGAGTCCAAGCATTAGATATGAAGAGTTCATACAGTTTGACTTTGAAATTTCAGAATTAGAATATAAATAACAAAGCAAAGCTCTTTCACACTCCTTAAGGTGTTTGCATTGTGACATCTCATTTTTTGAAACCGGTTCAGACAAGAAAATTTATGGATGGTTAATTCAAGCAGTACAATCAAGTTAAAGAAAATATTGCCATCAAATAGAAACTATCGTTCATATTTTTCCAAAAAGTTGATCCTTAAAGTACAATGTAGACATTAAAGCTTAGTCGAAGAGAATATGCTCCAATAGTATTGGAAATTTTGGATTGTGGTCTATTGATGTTTTGGTGACCCAAATGCGTGGTCTTGGAACTAGAGACCTTTTTTTTAGACTGCAACCATAGATTGTGATTCCTACGGTCACTAAGCAAAAATCTCAAATGATTCAATTCATAACAACTTAATTCGCCAAGTGATGTTGTGTCCAATCTTTCATTGCCCATTGGTTTTGTAAAGGCCTTACAAATTCTTAAAGATGTTTGAGTTGACATTAAATCATTACATTAAAGTGTACAATGTATAGAGATATTGTATATTATGTACATTATTCGCACACTGTAAACTTTGAACAAGTTTAAGTTCTGTTCGACTGTCGTGATTGCACCATATTTATTGGTATTAGTAGAAATGTCTCATACTTAGTGCGTGTTTGATTACAATTAAGAGTCAAGGGTTTGGGAGAAGACTAGAGTCCATCATGTTTCAGCAGTACATGGGAACTGATGGACTTGTTCCATTTGACTTCAAAAGAAGTGTAGACTTCGGGGCAATGAAGGTGTTCCCCAAACCCATTAACACCCCCCCCCTCCAACTTTTCGACCCTTGACCAGCACTAACTTTTAGCACACATCAACATTGTCATTAAAGAGAAAATTTTATTCATGATTACAACTGCATACCTCAACAATGACCATTTTAACTTTATTTTGCACTAGAGTGTATATAACAAAAGCTATCATAAATTTTGAAGTCTAAAATATCAATTTTAAATTTTTTAATACATATTGTCGTAGAAGAAATGTTGCAAAATTCTATCTAAAGGTTGTTTACCAAAACCACAACAAACTAACACTCAATTGCATTCTCTACGTTGTCCATCTCTTCATCACTCATCCCTTCAAAGAAGTCATTCCACATAGCTTGGATCTCAACTTCTGTCCAATCAGGACTACTTCTACGCTTGCACTTCTTCTTCCTTTGCTCCTTCTTCTTAACTTTCACACATTTTAAAAAATAGTTGAAGACATAAAATAAAAACATAAGAATGCATCCTATGACTAGAATATCCTCAAGGGAACCTTCTTCTTTCAAGTCTGCTAAGGCCAAAGTATGGTCCATCGAGTCACTGCAAAATATAGTCATTGTAATTTAGTATTATATACTGCTATCAGTACTAAGTATACATTTTTTACAACTGCGGGTACATTATGAACAAATGAGTACATAATGTGTATACAAAGTATTGTACGATCTGGTCACTACAAATGTTTGTTCAGCTATGTGTATAGTAGTACAATATTATTTACGTACCTCAAGTACAAATGTACCAGAATACTACATCTACTCTCATATTAGAGATAATTGTAGTACAAACAGCACTAAGTGCTCAACTCCTATCACACTTCATACAGTTCATAGTCAAGATACCAAAGAATGTTACTACAAACCATGTTCTTGCTTACCTCTTTTTCCACTCACTGCATACAAACCCATTTCTCTTACTACATATGGTACAAAGAGTACAATAAGTACAACTACTATGTAAAAGTGCCACAAAAATTCATGTTGTAGAAGGGGATCTAGCAACTTACACAATGGTCGTATAGGTAGTACTTCTTGAAAAGATCGAAGTATGAACTCCACTCCTTCCACTATTCAAAGAGTAAGCACCACTAAGAATGTGAAATACACTTGTCCAAATCTAAGTACAGACATCGCTCCGAATAGTATCCTCACTCCAAAAGACTACTAACGTAATGGAATCTTGTACCAACAATATATTAGGAAGTAGCAAACACTTACAATCCTAAGTCGTTCATTACAATCTATACTATAGAGTACACTCTCAACTTACGCAGAATTGAAGTTTAATAAATTCCAATACGACTAATACATGGGATAGAAGAAGTCCTTACTGTGGAATGTGTAGCTGATCCGATTACCTAAGCGCGCCTCTTCCACAAAATGGACTAGATTAAGTTCTTGACTCTTCCACTATGCTCTCATATCGTCCTTGCAAAGAACCCACTTGAAAAACCTGGAAAGCAACATCGCATCTGCGAACTACCTATTGGTACCCAAAGGTAGACACCATTGTACATTATATACGAAAGAGTATGTAGTTGAGAAGTTGAGGGCTTCTTCCAATCCTGCAAGATATTAAATCTTGAATCATGTGTAATTTTGGAAGAAAATATGAAAGTAAACTAGAAAACAACTGCAAATACCAATCTTCATGTCCTCTGACAATTAGCCAACTCACAAATCGTGGTAGGAGAGTGATGGAGGGTTTCTACCTCTACTACACCCGCTTGCTCAAACAATACCGCACTACTCTCAACAACCCAACTTGGAGAGCTCTCTACAATGTTGCATAGTTCTAGATAGAACGCAATGTTCCCTGCTTTGACTCCGAAGTTTCTGAGACATAACCATGTGTTGTAGTAGGTAAGGAATTAAACTTGATGACTACGTCGGTATATAAAGTATGTCGACTATACAACGGAAAGTACAAGGTGATGAGCTTTTGAACATGTTTAGGGTTAGGGAATTTCCGCTTGGTCATGGCCACAGAGAATTCCAAACCTGCACTACAAGATAGACTTCAAGCAAACAACAGAAGCCAACCAGAAACAGGACGCAACATGCAAAGAAAGATGGAAGAAAACTAGTCGCGACTCTCACCTCTCAACATTCACACCACTCAGACACCTCTCAACACCCAACAAAAGAACTTCATGAAGGCGGGGGAGGAGAGAACAACACGGTGGTAGCCGTAAAAATCACGAATTACTTGGATCTCTCTAGTAAGGAGGGACATTTCACGCTCACATTAATCCTAAGATAACAAATTATTGACTATTTTAATATGTCTTTATCTTCTAAGCACAATGGTTTTGTTTTTCCACAATACTTTAACATAATGTAAAAATGTGTTGCCTTTGGAAAAAATCTTAGTGTATTACGAGTTTGGAAAAATAGTAGCCATGCATTTCTCTACACAAAGAATAACAATTAAACACGTATTTATCTGATTATATATGATACATTGTAAATAAATTAGTCCAAATATTAACATTTTTCATGTATCAAAACTTTTAAATATAAGTATTTAGAAAGATCAAAATTTTAATTAGATATAATTGATGATGTATAGCTTAGATACATATGTAATAGAATTAAGGGAATATAGTACTGAAGTAATAGTTCTTCAATTAAATGATTTCAAATGCTTGTTTAAGAAAATGTGCATTTTTAAATTATATGATTAACACTTAAATATTAGAGACGTAGTTCATATTGGTTGATATAAACAAATAATAATACATTTTTATTTAAAATATATGTAAAAAGTACATATAAAATATTAACTGTAGTAATTTATGTTAAAAATATGCATATGCATAAACAACAAAGTAATTAGTATAATTAATTACTTAAAAATTTCATGCAATGGAAGAACACAAGACCTTTTTAAGAAAATAATGATTAAAAATAAAACTTCTACTTTCCAATAAATCAATTATACAATCCTATAATTCATTCAATGGATTATTCCATTACAACATCTTAAAATGACGATTGAAGAGTAATATAAAAGCTAATAATAATATTTTAGTCAATCCTAAATTTATCTTAGTTATAGATCTTATAACTTGAACGTTGAGACCTAGAGAATCAAAACCATAAACCCTAGAAACCCTAAGAAATCCCCACATATTCTAAAGATTCCCATCGTACCCTAAATATTTTAACCTAATCCTACATATTTCATCCACCTGTCATTCTACAAGACTTCAATTTGTCTCGATTGAGGTTCACTTTGTCAACTGAGAACATATGGCTAAAAATATCCGATGTCACAAATAATTGTTGCCTTTAAGCTTCCCACGTGGCGTGTATTTGGCAGAAATAGAAATTGAACGATGAATATATCAGTCATTGGTCGGGTTACAAGGCATCTGTAAGATGTGGAAGTCTAGTAATATCATTCCTATTTGAGCGTGAATATGATCCTTCCATCTGGAATCCTATGTCCTCAATCTGTTGCTACACCTTCCGAGATAATTTGGAGAGTACCGTTTGACACCATAATGTTAAGGCTAGCTCATTTGAATACAATTTCAGTACTCATAGTATTATTTTGTACAAAGTAGTATTGGATCGCACTTTATTGATATGGCCAATGAACCTTGCACTGAGAAGACCGGTTCTTTAATGAATTGACAAATGTCTTGTTGTTTTTTTTTTAAATGCGTCATGGACTCAACAAGTAGTCCCTAGTCTTCGTGTTGCCTAAACCTCTGAAATCTAGGTCAAATGGTGGCAAGACTATGTTCACTCCTGTTGTAGGTGACCTCCCTCTTTGTGCTTCTACCTGGCTTTAGAACCATAGCAAATTTGCCATGCACTACAAGATGTGCGTCAATATGTGTTGGGTGAGAGTTGCTGAGGAATACGTAGCCATTGTTCCACTTTTGATAGTAAATGCCACGTTCGATGAGGTCACCAACTTTAAACTTTGGGCCCTATGGGCATTTGAACCCAAAATTCACCTCATATTTTGCCCTACTCCACCGGAGAACATAAAATTCTACTCCTTTCTTGTTGCCCTCATAGCTGAGACAACAAAGTTATAACTTGGCTAAATCACGTCGCCAAATCCTTCGCCTTTCACAACATCCTCCCAGTCCTCGTCAGCTGGTACATCTTAGTCCATCATTTGCTCTCGCACTCCCTAAAGATCCTATGGTTTTAGTTTCACAAGTTCCCAATCTTGAATATGGGAGGTATTGACGCAATTTCTAGAGTCCATATCTAGATAGAATGCACAAAAGCATGACAATCTCCGAATAGAAAGTTGCGTTAAGTCACCAACACGGAATGAGTACACTCAATGTAATGCCTCGGAACCTTTTATAGTCTCACAATTCATAGCTATGTTGCCTCATACAGTCCTTGGAAATTTCCTAGAAGTACCAATTGACCTCTTTGATGCTTGTCTTTTCAAAGTTGGTATCCACTCGACCGGCCATTCTATTGTTCAGGAAGCACACTGCATCATGTGCATTCCGCATCCTCCTCCATGTGTTTTCACTACAAGGAAATAGGTGAATAATTGATAAAAATGTGACACTAAAATGTCCAAAGTGACAAAATCAACTCAAAGCTATGAGTATTTGTGAATTTGGACATTATTCAAAATTTATGTCAATTTTCTGTCATCAGATTTATGGTCTTTCCCTCGTGGCAGTTTCTAAAGTATTCACTCATCCTTTTAACTACCTTCACATGGGTTCACTATCAAACATTTGAAAACTATTTTGGTTGAGCTCAATCTGGGTTCACTGGTGATGATGGACCTAGGACTTGCAGATGAATCCCAACTGTTTTTAAGGTTTTAACTAACATTTTCCACATTCCTGGAAATATATAGAAGTCTCCCACTTGCACTCCCAAAGATTGAGCTATCGATACACGCTGCAGTTTTAATTTAAAATTTGGTTCTTAATGTCATAGTTAGGTACGTAATTAGTCTAGCCGACTCAATTTATCAAATTGAGGAGTGCTTGAGTAGTGGAGAACGATCAGTTTGGACAGTAAATTTTTCATCTTGAAATGAGCGTCTAAATCCTTGATTCTTAATATTGTATTTCTACTGCATTCAAACATGAATGTAGAATGAATGTTTAAGAATAATTCTTCATTTATTTTTGACATGCATGTTTAAATGAATAACGCTCTGAATAGTGCAGCAACATTTGGACGAAAGCAGAAACCTTACAAAATTTAGTCCTCACACTATTACACTTGACACAGCTTGGAAGATATTGCATAAAATATTTCAGAAACCAATCAATCCCTAAATTGATAAGGCTTGTGCTCCTCATAATATGATTGCAGTGCATGAAAACACTGAAATCTTTCACTTCAAATACAGTGAAGAACTCAGTTATTTTGAGTTCTAATCAGCACAATCATTGAGGATTAGGAAACTGATTCTAAGACGAAAGAGTGGGCTAATGACATTATAATTAACAGCATAATTCAAGCTCAGTACTTAGGGGCCTTCAACAACTTGAAAGCCACTTCATACATAAACCAATCGGCCAATATGACAAGGTTACTGGCTCGCTTGTGGAAATCTTCAAACAAGAAATGCTGAACCTCATCATGACGAGTCACAGCAACTTAGTTGTACACTGCCAGCAAAGGATACTCCTCCCGGAGCGCCTCCACAAGCTTGCTTGCCTTCACTGTGTAGCTTTGGGGCGGCTGCAATGCTGTAAGCACAGATGGAAGTTCAACATCATCCCTGGAACTCAGAACGCTCTCCAATGACGCCTACGCATCCCCATACCCTAACACTACTACAAAGAACAAACGCCCATACGCAAGCAATCCTTCCTTGGACGACGCTTGTACACATCCCACCAACAAATCTAGAAACTCTGCCCCGCTCTCGACAGACGATCCGCTCTTGGCATCGAGATGCACAAACACGAGCTCGTTCGCCGGATCCTTCATGGAGTTGGACTCGTTGAAACTTAACAAACTAAGAACCCTCGATGCTGTAGCACTCGTATCGCTACTCACGCCAAACTCCTCCAACGAACACCCTCCAAATTGAGCTTATTTACTCAATGCCAGCGCAGCCTTCAAATCCGTCACAAAAGTGGACTTCATTTCTATAAACCTCACGCTAAAGTCTAAAACGCGCCATCCTCAGGAACCTCCCCAACGCATCATATCTTAAGCTCATGGACAATTTAAAACTCTAGAATCAAGTTAGACTAATGTAGCGTTCTACATTGATACCATGTACAGCCTTAACTGATTGGCTCCATACAAGCTAAAATTCTAGTAACCTGTGCTTCGATTAGGTAAGCATGTAACAAACGACTACCGTTATCGACGGCTCACACTCTGAAATCCTCCGTTTCTGCTCCATTTCTGCTGATTATCGTAGGTAGAGTAAGTCCTCTAGAAGCAGCTTTCAACGTTATTCACTACACGGCTCCTCTTGTCCGTGTTTTTTGGAGCTCTTGACGACTCTTCTAATGCTTCCCATCTCTTTCAGCTTGTAACTTACAACACAGACTCCGCCTTGCTGCACCTTTATCAACAGAATTCACCACTGTAATTCTCTCCAGAATTTGCTCACCCCGAGCTGTGTAAGAATCATATGATTCTATTCCTAAATTTGCTCAATCGTGTCACTTTACATGCACCGCATCAGCAGCAGCAGGTTGAGTGAGTGAAAAGGTGATTAGTTGCATTAAACTCCAACAAGACCGTAAGGAACGGGACCAGTAAGGGGAGTGCATGTGGTTGCACCTCCGATCATTCGCGATAAGGTTTCTCCTTGCCAGCCCACTTCTCTTTCCGTGGTCCAGCTCCCTTCCCATTCCGCGCCCATCAGTGCCTCTCACACTCTTCTAACAATCGCAGTATTGGTGCTCCTCATTTCTGATATAAGAATAATTTATTATCGATAATCTTGCTCTTTTTGGTGATTTGATGTAGTGCAAAGTTTATTGGATTTTAGGATCTGAGCATTGTTCATTGGGTGTGTGCAGGTGTTAAAAGACAATATGTGTTGCAGAGTATGCGGACTGCGAAAAGAACTATGCAAGCAATGGATGTGAGGTGAATGTAATTACCAATGGTGAGAACTGTGGTACCTGCGGCTACAAGGGGTTGAGCTACTGCGGTATCAATGCCGTCTCTGCTTGCAAATCTCGCGAGTGCAAGTTTTCTTGCAAGGTGCCGTTTCTAAATTGCGACAAGGACTGGAAGACTGGTTGCGAAGACTTTGTAGTTGTTTTGCTATATTAACTAGGTGTCGAGTTTGAATTCTCATTGCCTAGCAAGGATAGGAAACCTATTGATGCGGAGAGTGGAATATCTTCCTTTTCGGCATGGGAGTGTAGCTCAGGAATGGAGTTTGTTGTGTCGGTTTTATGTTTAAGAATATTTAAGGGCATCTGTATGATTGAAGAATGAAGAGTTGTAATAATTGTGTGTGTGTGAATGATGTCCGCAGGTGTATGACAATCACCGGAGCTCCAGGTGCAATCTCCCATCTGCAAGACCCTGTAGCAATGCATGTTCAATAGCTTATCTATTCTCTAGCATGGCACTCTGCATCGAAGATCTGGATCTTTCTTCAGTGGTCATTGGTGACAATTGAAGAGAGATAGCATCTTTACTAAAAGCTTGTATATATGTTCAAAATTCTCATGATCCATCGTGCTGGAAGAAGCTGACATCGCAGTTGCCAAGAATGTGCAATGGAGTTCTTTTTGACACGCATATCTAGATGATGGAGGTGGCAGAAAATTGAGTCATAGTATTTTGCACGCACTCACACTATTTTACACCCAGCCACAATATTTTGAACATAGCCACATTATATCACATACCCCGCAGATACCTTGACCAAGGGCAAGAGCAAAAATTAATTTCGAACGTCCAGAAATTTTGCATTTTGAAAATCAACAAATTTTGAAGATCCACAAATATTGGAGATCCACAAATTTTGGGTTGTAGTTATAAGTTATAACCATGGTAACATTGAAAAACCATGGTAACAATGAAAACCCATGGTAACATTGAAAACCCATGGTAACATCGTTTTAATTCACCAAACGTAAAAGGTGACTTGGCAATGGTAATTAAAAGATTTACAAACTTCTAAATGATGACATGGCACTTACCTTTAATATTTAACCATGTTGTAAATGGTAAAAGCGCATAGCAAATCCACCAAGGCAAGGAGGTAAAGAGCCAAGCAATCATACGTGTATAAATGGCAAAATTAACTAAAATTTGACGGAATTTTGTCAATTAAGTGACCAAATCAAGGTGCCCTAATTGACACCTAAATTGAAAGATTTTTGTCATATTTTTGTCAGAAATGACGACTAAATTTTTGTAGTGTTTGTAGCTGGATTGCTGTAGAGCACGCTTCACCTCAGCACCTGCACTGTCCTACTCCCCCTTCCCATGTCCCTTTCCAAAAAAGTTCCAGTTCATAGTGCAACTGTTCGTGAGGCCAGGGTATTTGGCCACAAAATACAATACTTGGGCGCCTTTGAATTGGCCCGCACAACCGTCGAACCACACTACATGGTGCTTGGGGGAAATACCTAGAAGGAGATGCATAATCAATAATCTTTTTAAGCCTGCAATATATGAAATTAGCATACGTGTGTACTGTACAATGATGGTTCAAAGTTAACCGTAAAGTATTATGTATACACAAGGTTTTCGATTCTGTACAAAATGGTACTAATGGTACAAACATTGAACTATCTACTAACTAGTATACAATGTGTAATGGAGCTATAACGATACTATTGAATAAGATAAGCAGCACATTGTTAAAACATGTTGTGTACGTAGTTTAAATAAGCTATGCACTGACTATACTGAAAAATTTGATAATAGAATTAAAAGTACCCAATACACCTTGAAACTTTAACCATTGCCAATGCTGCATCATGCAATGCTGGACAAAGAAGGAATTGAGTTATACGTCATCTGTTATGTAGAAATAGGAGTCTTTCACAAGTTCTCCATCTAGGTTTTGTATGGAAAGTAATAAGTACAAGGATACTAATCTGCTTTGACCACCAATACACACTATAAGAAACATGTGTTATTGGAGATGTTCTCCAAAAACATGGTCGTGTTTTTGTCATGTCTCTATGTCGGTCAATCATGTCTTGAGGATCATGAGGACGTTAACGCATTTTTTGAGATAAACTGGACTTCTTGTGCCCACACACAGGCATGTTAGTCTAAAAACTCAAAGACGTCTAGAAAAACGTCCGCGTCTATGTAGATGTGGCAAAGGACAACCCTCTAAGTACAAAAATGCCACATCAACGATGGCCTTGTTTTGACCGACGGTAAATTGGGCCGGAAGTTACTGGGCTGCAAGGTAGCTTCTTGCGGGTGAAAGCAGGCTACGCTAGTACGAAAATGGTGTCACAAACCACATTTACAGAGGGATGTTGGTTTTGATTTGAAACTGATTTAAATGTAGCATGTTCTTGATGGATTTGATTAAATAATATGGTTGTGGATATAACTTAGCGTTTATTTTTGTAATTACTATTAATAAACTCGTTAGTATGTGAATGCACTAAGTACATTTGTATACTACAGTTTTCTGTCACAAAGTATATTTATTGTGGAAATATACTTAGTTTTGTGGGTTCTATGCTTTTTTTTCCAATGCTTTTTTCGTGATAGGTGTAAAACATGTAGTACATGGATATTATGTTGAACAATTTGGAAAATTGGAATCCATCGAACAATTTATTTAGAAAATGCCCAAGTATTTTGCTGTGCTTAAAACACGGGCAAAAAAATCTTTTTTTTTAATTTTTTTTTTTTGCCCCTACAGAACACAGTGAATACCACGTGGGCTTCCTGTAATCAAGTCCAAAAAAATAGTTTATTTGTAGTTATGATACTTTAGCAGAAAATGCGAACTCGGAGTTTGCATATACCATATGTACTGCCATAGTATGTCGATATACTTTGTTCTAGTCATTCGGTCAATTGTATCCTGACGCGTGGCATTCTGGATCCAACTTTTCCGCCGCCACTCTCAGTCATGGGACAGGGAAAAAGCAGCGACCCTTCCTAATTTGATTTTGCTTAGGGTTTCCAATGAGTTCCACTTCTCTCCCAGCGTAACGGCGGTTCGTTGGTGGCTGAATGATGTGGCTGCATGGGGCTACTATTCCAGATTCCCCGTTTCAGAGTTCACTCCATGTCGCTTTTGCCTTCTGCCTGTGTTTTGCATGGACCGGCTGGTGTTTGTGATTCCTGCATCAACTATGGGTGACAACTGCTGTAGAACAGTCAGGTACCACTGATTGCAGACACATTTGAATGTATTGTATTGAGCAGATGTGCAATCTCTTATGACCTTATACTGATTTGTTTTCTGCTTGGTGCTTGCAAGATGGGAAACGCTAGAGCTCAGGGTCGACGTTGTGGTATAAAACGACCTGGACTCGCCCAAAGAGCGCAAACTCCTGTAGTATCTACAGCGTCTCTCTTAGCAGCAAGGGAGAATGCTGCTGAGCGGCAGCGACAAAGCAGGGCAAGGAAAAGATTGATAATAGAGCGGTCAGAGCACTTGGCGAGAGAGGGTGAAGAATTGGAAGTTTTAGATCGACGGGATGTTCTTAGAGTTTCGAGCAGGATTTGTTCCTTCATTGTAGATGAGTTAGAAAACGAGTGTGATGGTTCGCGATTTCAAAAGGCTATTGTGGAATCGGTTCTTAGAAATGCTGCCATTGTTCCGCATTTGCCTGAATACTACAGCTCGGAGTTAGAGGCCAAAGCTGCTCATACGTTCATTCAGTCATATAAAAATGAATTACAGATGTTGAAAAACCCTGTCTCAGCAGATAAGCTCGTAGGGAAGACCACTCTTTTAGAAGCACCTGTTAGCAGTGACGTTTCTGGCTTAAGAGCCTTATCTAGAGTGTTGGGCACAAATCCAAAAAACGTTTCCTCTGCCATTCAACGTCGACGGAGTCTTCAGTCGAACGGGTTTTTCATTTTCAAGTTGCCTGAGAGGAGAAGGAGGCATGTAATTCCAAGCGAGACAAAGGAGCTTGTGTTTACTTGGTGGAGTTCTGAAACTCGTGTCAGCCCCAACAAGAAGGATGTCACCAGAAAGAGGTTGGGGCCTAAAGTTTACAATCACCACGCTACCCACCTTCTACTAGAAAGTCAGGTTAGAATTCTTACTTTCCCATGTGTTGTGAGAGAGTATACAAGGAACTTAGAAGGCACTATCTTAAACTTGAATTTAGGCATACTGCAAACCAGTGCATATTCATAGTTAATGCTCTTACAAGTGAATTTGCACACACTTATTGAACTCTGAAAGGACTCCAGTATACTCTGTACTACACAAGGTATCCACACATGCTGTAGATGATAGTATTGCTAGTAGTTTGCGGCACACAGTAATATATTAAGAACAACAAACACAGTCTTTGAAATCGTTGTAGATAATCGTGCAGCGTATTCATAGTACTACCAATATACACTTGCTTACATCTTTGTATCCTGTACATACCTCAGTAGTATTAGTACTCCTTTCATGAAGTCCTTGTAGTATGCATTCCTAAGTCATATTGGTATATTCGAAGTAGGATTACATACTTTCGAAAGCCTTCAATAAACTTTATGTACATCGTCATTGTAAATTTAGAGTAGTATGATATACTTTGAAAAGCTTCTACTAAACATCATATACATCAAACTGCAAATCGAAAATACATTAATATATTTGAGGGAGCTTGGTTATACTTAATATACAAGTGGTCTTATTCTGTAGTCAATAGAAGCCCTTTTATTACTTTGAAGTACTATATTTTTCCCCAATTATACTTATCCAGTATACATACTCCATTCAGAGTACATGGTAGCACAACAACTAAGTACTGGAGCTTCTCTTATGTTTTGCAGGCCACATTTTACGATCGTTTTGTTCGGAGTCATCCAGATGCTGCCATTTCCATGCGTTCCTTCGAGATCCTCAAGCCATTCTTTGTTAAGAAGTGTAAAGACCGAAATGTCTGTTGCTGCAAGTACCATGTCGAATTGGATATGCTATGGGAGGCCTTCAACAGTATGAGGGATGCTGTGAAGGGAGTGCATTCTTCAATTTCTTGTAGTTGCTCATGTCCAGTTTGTGTTGATGAATCTCTGGATTCATGTTCTGCACATTTGGCCAAATTTGATGGCGTCACTAAGTTCTGGGAGCAGATTGTATGCCCAAAAGGGGAATCAGAGGAGTTCCATAAGCTCGAGTGCTTGATGGGTTCATGCTCACGGTGCGGTGTAGATTCCTTGAAGTTGTGCCCGATGGAGGAAGGAACTCCAACATTCAACCTGAGGTGGCGGTGCTTCAACTATGAAGTGGTTGGAGTCAACGATGATGGGGAACCACGAAAAAGAATCCAGGAAGTATTCATGGAAACCTCCTATGTTCAGTTCATTGATTATTTGAAACCAAAGTTGCAGGAGTTTGTTAGTCACAACTTTGTTGCTAGATGGTAAGATGTACAATGTAGAGTTAGTATGAGAGAATTACCATCTGATGCTATCCTCTCCCATGTTGATTTTGCTGAAAATTATTTGTTTGAAATTCAGAATGAAATTCAATCCATGCATTGGCATTCAAATCGTATTACAATCCTTGTTCACATAACATATCGATTAGATCCACTGACTAACACCATGGTGAAGGAGAGTCATTTGTATGTGTCCGATGATAAAACCCATGACACATTATTTGTACAGCATTGTTTCTTGCAGCATTGGGAGTGGTTGCAATTGCAAGGTGTTAGTGTACAGCGTCATTGGGTTTGGAGTGACGGATGTGCTGGACAATTCAAAGGAGCAAGGCCCATGTACTTTGTTAGCAGATATCCGGGTCTTACTAATGGTTGTGTAATGTCGTGGATTCTTTTTGGTACTCGCCATGACAAAGGAGAATGGGACGGAGGTACTGGCCATGACAATAGAGAATGGGACGGAGGAGAATGACAAAGGTGCTGTTGTGAACAGGGCTTTGAAGACAGAGCAGTTGCACAATCCATGGCGGCAGTTACAAGATGCGGCAGATGCGATTGACTTCTTGAAGGAGAAAATGGAAGGGCTTGTCGAGAGTTCTGTTGATGGAAACAAAACAATATCTTATAGGTACTTCCACCTCATCAAACCTGATGATGTGGACCGCCAGCACCTACATGGTTGTGAAACCATATCTGGTTCTAGAAAATTACACTCCATACAAGGAGTGTCTATCTCCGACCCAACATTGCTAATGGTGAGACACTTGTCTTGTCTTTGTAGCCCTTGCATGGACAGTGATTGGGCAGCTTGCGAGAAGAGTGGCCATGTCCACGATTGGAGAGTCATTAAACTTGTTCCTTCCGATGTTTCATTTGTAAGGGAGCAGATGATATCAAGCCAGTTCAAAGTTGAAGGTGAGGAGCCATAGAATTTCGCCACAGAGGAGACATTGGGCGACCTTGTGGATGTTGGTGATAATTTTGCAGTTCCTGCGATTGAAGGTAATGAGGAAGGGGTGGACTTCTACATTCTTTAATGCCAAAGGAAAAAGCAGATTGTCCTGGAGAAGTTTACATGTGTTTGGGGTGGAGAATTTGAAGTAGGAGAATATGTCATTGCTGGGACTTATTATCAGAAATGGGGGAAGTCTCGAAATTCATATGTGTACTTGAGGAATTCAAGAGTGGCTTACCTGAATGCCTCCCTAGTGATTGCTTGCACATTTCAGATGGTTCCAGCCGCTCACCGAGTGAAGGGTGATGAACCGGTTTACCAATTGCAAAGCGAAACCATCAATGTTATTAGAATATCTTTGGAGGCTTTATAAAATATAATGTTGAAGAGGTTTTTGAACCTCCACTTCAATAAGACATCTATTGACCAGAAATATATAAATTGAAATTTTTGACAAATTCGGTTTCTGTATCAGAATATGTACTATCCATTCAGTTTTTTTACAAAATCCTGAAGACAATGAATACAGTTCCTGTAGAAATGTTGTATGTCTCTGATTTCTAGCTTCACTAAATAGAACAATTTAACGCCTCTTCCACCTGCAGTACTTACTACCACACACACATCGAAATGGAGGAATCGGATGTTCTAGATCTTCAAAATCCAGCCTATAGTCCCAAGTAAGCTCCTCCCCTTCCAGTACTTTTCGGTTTGTAAAAAAAGCAACCTCGTCAAAACAGTTGTCACAAGTGGTCAAAATAACAGAACAAAAGGGGAAAAGAATGATTAAAAACCGAACAAATCAGAGAACACTGAACTACTTCGGGGAATGTGAGAATACTTTTAGAGTGCAATAAGATACTACCGGGTACTAAAAGATACTAGAAGGTACTGACATGTATAAACAGGTACTACCAGACATCTATGAAGTACTAATAGAGTACTACTACGTACTATCACGAACAAATAGATTCTCACAGGTACTAATATGTACTAACAAGTATACATGTGGATATTTAGGGGCTACTAACGGAGACTAATACGTCCACACGGGTACTAATAGGGAATCACATATGGTAACACGTACGATCCTATAAACCTAAGGGCATAAAAAAAAATTGCAATAAGGCTCACATGGTAGTACCCTCTTCTGGTGCTTTTCATTAGGACTGGCAAGTCGACCAGGTTTGCATCGGAACACCTGAATGAGTACGCCATTTGTAGAATTAGTAAACACACCGTTTCAGTAGGTCCTAAATCACCTAATATATTATCACATAAATCGCAACAGGTAAAATGTAATTTTATAAAAGAGTCACTTGTGATTTAGAAACCTTGAGATATTTCCAAACTTTGATGCATCTATACAGAGTGCCTCATTGTCGTTACATTTGATCTCAGATCTCCAATCTGAATCTAAGTTCATGGCATACTTCCCCATGCCCTTACGGGTTGATAATTCTTGACTTGATATCATTTCTCCCACGTACTCAAAGACAAATGCTCGAGTCGGCAACTCCTCAAGAGTTCTAATACCCCATTCCTTGTCGGAGTTGGTCCAAAACACCTGCAGCAAACCAATGAACATAAGACGTAATCGTTGTTAGGTTCTGTTGGGCACAAAAACTCTATAACAAACTGTGAGATAGCAAAGTGGTTACTATAGGCTAGTCACCTGCAAATTTTTTGTGACGCCTTGTTGGACCAATCGGTTCGAGCACTAGCTGTGGAATGAGCAAAGAAGACCACACTCCTTCAGAAATGTGTAAGTGATATGCCCACAGCACTCTCCGTACTGAGAATTTGAACAGTGGTTGTTATCGCAGTATTCATAGAGATCCTCGTCTTCCCCCATATGTTCTCTTATCACCTACAATGCCATTGGGCAAGAACAAATTAGTACACCTTCAACCTATGATCATGTATCGAAATAGACAAAGGAAAATTCACGTGCGGTAGGGTAAGTAGAGTTCGTCTTGTTACCATTTCAATGTAGTCTGGATGTAGGAGCCCGGCCTTCGTGTAAGGAGGTAACCCACCAGCGCTAAACGCACACGGGCAGGAGCGGGTTTTGCTACATCCTGACTTACCACGACAGGTGCAGATGACATCCTCCCTTGTATTAACCTTCAATTCCCCAACGGATTTGTGGAATGTGCTTTCCCGTATGTATTTGAATGCCTTTGGTAATTGGTGAGTTCTGTCTTCGCAGGTAACAATGACGGGCCGTTTCTCGGCATCAAAAGAAATATCAAAGATATAACTTCCGACCCAAGTCCTGCAGAAATGGTGAACAGATAAGAAATGCTCTACCAAGACATAATTTGTTAGTAGTTAGAAGGGGGTAGACAAACGTAATTATAGCACCAAGAAAGGAAATCTTTGTACCTCAATACAGTTTGCATCCTGAACTGTATGAATCAGTGCATCTCAATGGTGAACAAATAAGAGGCTACCCATTAATTGCAAGAATGGGGAACTTTTTTAACTCAAACTTGCATACATAATTAATAAACATACCCATTCTAAGAGCATGAGCTAACCCACTGAGCTGAACATCTGCTGTACCTGAACGACCCTGTGGCCTAATGGGATCCACGAGAATAAGCGTGAATTAGATTAACACGCTCTACAGTAGTCCCATAACACCAAATCAGCACTACATTTAGTCGTACAGCTAAAATCCAACCCTATGAATCAAGAATCATTGCGACATTACTTCTTCGGGGTTTGTTTTACCTCGGTGGAATCATTGGTTGGTGTGGAAACTTTCTTCTTCTTCAACTTCTTCGATCCATGTCCCTCCACCGTTTCAGAAGGTCCATCTGCTCTGGTTCGGACCTTCTCCACTCTGAATTTGTTTCTTGTGTTTAGTGAATTATGCAAATTATGAGGATCATGCATGCCCATGATATGTCCTGAAACTTCAAATTTTGTGGTCGTAAAGGCTCATTATTTGTAATATGTATCACAATTTCCATTTAGAAATATAAAGATTTACTTCAATCATGTCTAGGAGAAGTCTTGCTGTCCTTCCCTACATCCAAAACGCTCCTTGTCTTTATAGTTGTACCTACTTTATTATGGTTTTCTTCAAATGGTGGTGGTTTGCAAACCACTCCCTTCTGGCCGGAGGCCCTCGTTAGTTCTTCGATTTTTGCCGTCAATCTGGCTACCACCTTGTCTTTAGAGCCCTCGGCCAGGGCTTCCTCTTCTTGAGAATCCAACACGAGAAGCTGCGAATCATCACCATTAGTACCTAGATAGTGTGATAGGATTAAATCGGGACTCCTGGAATCCTCGTAAGCATGGTGGACGTCATTCCCTGGGGTACTCAGATTCGTATCTTGAATAGCCTGCACATGCATTATCACGCACTACATGAACCCGTGTACTATAGAATAAAAAACCGTATCATGCAACCAATAGTACTCCGTTACAAGAAGGATCAGAATCTGGCTCACCTCTCCCGCAAGAGCTTCAAATGTTATCACTGGGGCATCGGATTTTTCTAACTCATTAGCCACCGTATCCGCAAATAGCTCTCTGTTCGGAGTGATTACTCCCGGGTCACTCTCAGCGGAAGTACACTTCTCGGATTTTTGTTTGTCGGAAGACTTGTTCTTCTCCCGAAGATGCTCATCCTCTCCACACGTTGGCGTTTCCAAATCTGCAACCCCTGAAGGCGGAACTTTAGCTCGGCTAGTCTCTCCCAAGCTGTATGTCCCCGTACAAACCGAAGCTTGTCCGACATGAAGCAGCTCAGAAGATCCTGCATGCCGAGGAAAGGAACATTAGGAACAATGTAAAAAGAAAGTCACAATTCAATCAACATAGTACGTGAAAGATATACCAATCCTATGTACTCCAGAGTATCTCATTGTACTTGTTATATCGATGTTACTACGATGTATACTTCTAACTATATAGAGTACATAAATACACTTTGAAATTCACACCAAAAGGTATATAGATATTGTTTATGTACTACCAAATACAATAAGACACTGCCCAAGTATTCAATGCATGTATGTTGACAGACTAATGTATATACTGAAGTGTACTACCTGAACATGTTAGTGCATCAACATTCACTTAATGGTATAAGTACATGGTAGAACATTGTACTCAGAGTGCAAAAAACACTCACTTAATGTGTTCATATACTCTAGATTACTACGTGATACTCCCCAAATACTCATGCCATGTATGTTGAGAGACTGAATTGTACACTGAAGTATTAAATTGAAACGATTTTACAATACTTCGTAGGACATATATAGAGACTTAACAAATTCTAGTATACTCAAACTCTCTTATTGGACTGAGAGTTGAAGTCTCGTATTCATCGTCTAGACTATGTGTATGTTTTAATCATACTAATGGTCCACACATAAAGTATAACATGAACTTATGTATACTACCTGATAAGTACCAAAGACATGGTATCTACAACGACGTACATGAAATGAAACGCAGACAAGGAACATTTTTAGACCACCAATAGAAAAAGTACATAATCTTTTAAAATCATTGGACAAGAAAGAGGACGTAAAAACATTACCAATGACTGCGCCAGAACGTTTGGCAGCCGCTCTTCTCTCGGAGAGGTTTGCATTTCTTAACTCCTTGCAATCTAGCGCATCAGCCTTTTCTTCAAGAACGACTGGTTGTTCTCCAAAACCGAAGCTCTTATACCAATCAGGGTAGACATGTGAGCATGTTTTTTCCACACACATACTTGAAGAACTGAACCCGGACACAGCACACCAGGGGTGATATAGATGCCTGCAGCTACATACTACAACGTCATTGTAAGAAAAAGCAGACCTACACAATACACAGTTGCTGAGTTTTAAGTAATCAGGATCCCATTCTTCATCTCCAATGGGGTTGCACATGGGGTGGGGATGCAATGCCAAACCAGACCGCCCACCACGCAACTGCGTCAATTGCTTGGCTAGCAGTGACTGCTGCCCGATGAGAAATGCCTCTCTTCGCACCAACTTCTGCTGGACAACTGCTTGGCGTCCTTGATCTGCAACTTTGGAGTTATACTCGCCTTTTGTCTTCCTAAACGTGGACTCGTAGAAGGCGAGGGTTGCTTTCATCTCCTTAAGCTCTGCCTCGTCTTCGCACCCCTCACATTTGCTCTTAAAATCTGCACAAGTTGCCTTCATGTTCTCCAGCATACAACCCACGCCCTCCACCTTAGAGGTCAGCCGGTGCTTCTCCTTTGAAGCCACCTCTGCGTCCATCTTCACGGCCTGCAGCTCCAAGTCGACTAATCTTCCCATGTCCTAGCTCTCCCGCTCTTCTTCTCGATCCAAGATGAGCTATGTCTCGGTATAGCCGAATCCACTCCTCTACATGGCAGCTCACGAGGCTCGCCCTTTACCATCACCTCACCTTGCATCAACGTCCCAAAGTCCTCTTCCTCCAAGAACTCGGCTAGTTTCCTCTTAGTTAGCGACGCCTTCATCTCTAGGGCCACGTTCATCTTCTTCTGCCAAGCAGAGCGCTGGTTGCGATTTGTTGCATGTGCAAAAGACGCCCAATCCACATCCAAACCCTTCACTACGTCAGCCACTATCCCAATGGCAAAGTCCTTCCCGATCAGCTTTGTCTTGATGAGCGATGGCTTCTGATAGACAATTGGGTACAGCCTTGCAATGGCGGACTTCACTTTCAAATTCTTCACGTCCCCAAACGAGAACCCCGACTTTCCCCGATGTGCACCAAAAACATTTGTGAGGTCGCTGTGGAGAATGTCTGATGTGTCCCAGTTTTTGTGCGGGTTGATCCCTATGCCATTCAAGCCGAACCTATCCCTGAAATCTTCCGCGGACAGGGCAAGAGGTGGTGCACCTCTACGCAAGGTCGCGATCTTCTCATCAACGTCGTCCACGCTCAGAATCTGGGTGTCTTGGTCCTCTTCATTCGATAGAGTTGGGGAGAGTTTCTTCTCCTTCTTCCCCATTTCTGAAATTGTCAAGAGAGAAAAAGATGATTTAGAAGTATAATGTACATGATTACAACTTGCGAGTAACTAGAATATTTCTGAGTAAGAATGAAGCCATAAACAGTAACTGAAAACAGAAAATACAGTACAAAGCTTACCTCTTAGTTATAATCCACGGAGATTGTCTTAGCAAACGATGAAGCCTTCAGAAGTTGAAATTGAGCTCCTTCTTTGGCGGCCTTCGTGGCTGCCATCGATTCATTAGCAGCATTGACTCTGTTTGTAACTTCCTGCAGTCAGACAAATTGTAAGAGGAATATCTCCGAACACATGCACCGAATTGAGCCACAAATCAGAAGCAAGTAGAGCATTGAACGACTATCTAGACTTTTAATTACTAGAAACCATAGAAAGAGACAATTCAGAGGATGATGTAGAATTAATGCAAAAGGTGATCAAAGAAAATGAAACGAAACACTCACTTGTTTGTCGCCCAACTGCTTTTCCATCTTCACCCAGGCCGTGAAGTGTACAGCTTCCTATATCCAGAATCCACCGAAAGAACAGAGTACCATTAGAACAAGCAAATTCTATCTTCCTGTGAAGTGCAGCAACTCGGCTGCTTACAATGTAATAAATCCTCTAAAACCCTAATTGCAATTCATACGTCACAGTTACCATTCAACTTCAAAGTAATAGAAACGCCCGAGCCCAACACAATAAGACAAACTCCCAAGCAGCGCGCATTGATCCATCACTCGGCCATAGAGGTAACACAATCAACAACGCTAAAAACCCAGTTCTAATAATCTAAGAAGAGCATCGGTAAATGAAGTTATAAAACCGGACAGAGTCTCTAACCTAACCTTGCGTTCTGATCTTCTTCCCGTGAAGGTTTTGCGCCCCGAAGTTCTACTTCTCCCTAGTGCCAAAGCTCCTAGATTTCCCCAAGTCTCCAGCACCGCAACTCCACAGTTCCGCAGGTCTCCAACTTCGTAACTCCACAGCTCCAGAACTCCGAGGGAGGGATTCCTTCCAGCAACGTCAATCCGGGAACGACGGAGGGAGAAGACTCTTGCGCCAAGCTGGAGTAAGGGCACTTGCGCATATCCAGGGAGTGCGCGGGAATTTTGTGAAAGAGAATGAAGGGGATTCTACCTACCCCTTACACGTGGGCCGCACATTCCAATAAAGTCACAACCCAAGGCTGTCACATCAGATTTTGACAGCCAAGTTGGATGGCCGAGATTGAGCAATTAATAGGATCGGTGGTCAGAGATATTTTTAAAAATCCAAATGAAAGGGGGAATTCAATCTACTCAATATACCCCAAAATTTGCCCAAAGTGTAGTAACCGTAGGCTGCTTATACCCTTGCCCGCAGTGAAAAAAAACCACAAGAAGGGCAGGGTCAATGAAGGGAGCAAAAAAGGGTCGAGAGGGATTGAAGAGCCTATTTTTACTTTTTCTTTGTAGATGAAATTTACAATATCAAATTTCTTCTCTATTTCATTTTCGAAGACGTCCGCATGTCTCATAAGATGTCGACACCGACATCTATCGAGACATGGTGATGTTCATTCACCCATTTTTTGTTCACTGGTGGCAACATCCATCTATGAAGGGCTTAAATAAGGGCTTTGAGCGTTGGTAGGGTTAGGGTGAGCCGCCACTTTGGCGGCTTCTAATCTTGTATTTGAGAGCTTGTTTTCAAGCTTTTTGTGTTTTCTTCCTACTCCATGGAGTATCTCCCATTCTTTTCCCGATCAGTCCCTTGTTTCTTGTCCTAGTAGAGTGATAATTGATTTGGTTGTAGATCTCTTCTTGGGCTTTCCAACGGTAGTAAGCACGTCCAAATCCAAGTTATAATGAGTGAGAAATTGCCTCTCAAAGTTGGGCTTGTCAAAGGAGTGCAGCTGGAGGAAAGGTCTCGGATTTTTCGCAATTTGTCCTAGGATATTGATCCTATGCTTCTGAGATTTTGAGGATAGATGCACAATCAACTTAGCTTTCCAAAACGCTAAAGCAAATCCTAATTCAAGCTATGATGGAGAAATGGCAACCTAAAATCTGAAAGGTACTTTAAAAAAATCCAAGGGGGGATTTTTTTCCTAATTTCATTCTTGTTCTCCATCATCTTCTTGCCTCCATTCCGCCCTTGTTCTTTTTTTCAAGTGATCTTGTTTCCTTCACTTCCTTGTGATCAAATGCCACCTTCATGGATGGGGAAACACCTTTGTGGCTGCAAAGACACCTTCATGAATGCAAAAACAACTTCATATCTGCAAAAACACTCACATGTCTGCAAAAACACATTCATCTTTGCAAAAACACCCTTCCACCCATCTTGTCATGTTGAGATGGCCATGTCAACTATGGCAAATTCTACAACATGAGAATGTCCACTATAACAAATGTCGCACACAATACATGTCCGCATACACATCGGTGTAGACATTGCGCTATCACCACATAGACGTCTCGGAAACCACGGTGATGTCTCGGGTGACGTCAATAGTAATGCAATTCCGACTTAAAAATCACCAAAAACTATGCTTATGTGGCATGCCATGTAACTCCTTTGCGGTTGACATGTCAGAATTTTGCGTTGCCACATCGTAAAATGGCAGGTCCACGTGTTCTGCCACGTCACTATGGCAGCAATGATATCCTCTTCCCATCTGGCATTGCCAGGAAAAAACTTAGCTGATGTATCGTGGACGTGGCGTCCATGTTGCACACTTCACTGCCCCCCAAAATCACCCGGAGACGCGCGTGCTACGGAGATGACTGCATGTTTTTTGGATGTCCTCATTTGCTTTTGTTGCGTCTTAGATGTTCACATGTCTACACAACATCCTTTCCAACACCCTTTTGTTTTTTTAAACATAATTTTGGATGTTACCAAATACACGGGATTCATAGAGTAACATGCTCTAGATTAGGTTTTGAATCTCAAAAGTGTAGTTCTCTGCAAATCAATATGCGACAGAATCACGTCTATGCTCATACACTGCATTGACCACCTACAATGGTCGTCCTGCCACCTTGCAATAAAGTCATGCCTCACAAACTTGGGCAGTTTAGACTTATAGTAATTAAGAATTTTTTTGGCAAGGGTCTCCTTGTAAACCTCTATGATCCTCTTCCGCGGTCTCCCATCCCTTGTCAACCCAATGATATCATTTTCGAAACACTTCCGCGTGACAATCGTTGATGCTGAAGAATCTAAAGGGCTTATCGGTTGCTTTGGTATACCAGGCTCTGCGCACGTACCTATGACGCATGACAATGCGTGCCACTCTGCATTCTTTAGCTTTGAACATACAATCTCCTGCCAAAGCAATTTTGTCCCAGCGTAAGTCTTAAGATAGGCGCTGCAATTAGATTCTTCCAGTCCGAAGAGGCATATATCACACTCGCATTGGCGTTTGTCCAAGATGTGGATTCCCTTCCTCCCATCTCAATTCCTATTGAACTCTTCCCTAAGCATGTCAATCTCTTCGTGGTATCTACAGCAATAGACGTTTCTCTCGTTGCAAGCTCTAACAAAATATGGCTTCAACCTCTTAAAGGCAACCAGCTTGATGGGAGTGTATAGGTACGCCTTTACAAATTTCTTATTAGAAGAATTTTGCAAGAATGAGCAAAGCTTATGAGAAGAGATATAAGCAATTAACTCCTTTGGATTTTGTGTACGCACTTATACAAACTGAGTACGCACGTGTACCAAAGAGTACCTAAGAGTATCCTGTAGTACAAACTAATATGGATTTAAGTACATTTGGACATCCGGATTTGAAATTCAGCACCACAATGTGTGCATGTGACTTATACACTACAACAATCTCATATTCAAAATCAATAGCAAAGAATTTGTAACTGAGTTTCAAGCAAATACTAAGTGCAATGTTGTTCTCTTATATTGCGACTTATCCACTTCTAAACAATTTCCTTTCTATTGGGGCTCATGTTATTCTCTAATGTCCACCATTTCAATACAAGCTCCTTTTCCGTGTTAGGCACACCGACTCTCTTCTTTTGTCTTGCAAGTGCAAAAGGTGTCCTATCCAGACGCACAATACGTTGGCGGCTTATAGCTACCTTCAAATTCCTAGGATGAACCTTTAAAACCCTGGACAAAGCCGTAGCGCTTGTCATTGTTGAAGATACGGCCGCATCCAGTAGGAGAGCCTTTCTAGCGAGCATATCTGCCAAATGAGACCCCTTCACAATGTTCAACTCATGCTGGTAATTCTTTAGAAATTTAAACTGAACCTTCATAACTTCCATACAAGGATAGAATTCAAGAAGAAACGGAAAAACATATTTTTCCTCCACAAAAGCTCCATGATCAACAAGCAGGACTACGCATCGAGACAACCTTGTATTTGACTCATAGAAAAATTCACGGTCTCAGACATCACACGCAATAGTTTCATGAGAAGATAGATCCTTGCCCTCACAGGTTGCTCCTTGGAAGTGGCAAGCAACCTAACCTCCCTTTCTCTCTCCCTCCGCAACTCTCGTCGTTTGCGTTGTCTCTGTGCCTCCTCCTCTCTTAGACCTTCCGTCATCGCATTATAATCCTCAGCCCTTGCAAAGGACCCCTTTCTCTTCACTCCTACACGTTGCTATGCAACTCTTGCATTCCCCATTGCCTAAGAGAAGAACAAGTTAGCCCCAAAAATTCTAAAACCCTACATGCACAAACAATCTCTAACAAGTGCAATTGCATGAACACATAGCATAGAAAGATGAGCAATGAAATTCAAAACCCATGAAGTATAAGATGTTGCTTCTTGTCTCGAAACCTTGTGAAAAATAAAACAGTGTGAAACAATGTTCAGCACCTACTAGTAAGCTTGATTCCAAGAGCTGTGATTTAAAATTCCCTCAACTGCAATGAATGTTAACGTGGACACCATCAACCATGTCAGTAGAAGCGACAAATCCAACTCTGTACAATAGAAAAGCGCTCGGCGATGTCGCCTAAATACATGGAGTACCAATCCTTGGACATTTTAACCTAACAGTACACGATGGTACTAAGAAACCGGAGAACGTCCTTAGCTATTCTCACTCGGTAATAGGCACGCATGATAACAGGTGTCTTTCAGTCTAGCTTTTTGGGTAAGAATTTCAAAATAAGACAAAGATGATGCGGTTATAGGGTGTGAATGACATCACAAAAAACATCTAAATTTTTGAAAAGTTACTGCTCAGTGCTCTCCGCTCGCAAATTAGCTTTTCCCAGAGCGGCTCAAACTCTTCTTCCTTTTCTTTTTATGCATTGTAGTATATCTCCTCCTTGGAGTGTATGTAGTGCATCCGCTTCCCGACAATGGGTACAATAGATATCCGCCCAACTTGTTAAAACAATATTCTGCGGCTTCCAATTCTCGAAAAGGTTCACTTGGATGGCTGCTAGCCACTCCTAGATATTCTTCATGATCTTTTGCAAGACGTCACCCTCCACCTTGACCTTGATCAACTCTCCACTTCGGATGTCGGGACTAACCATAGTTTGGGTTCCGTCTTTGGAATGCACTTACGGATTCTTCCGTGGAGCTCACAGAACTGGATGAGTTTGACTCAGATTGATTGTTGGAATCCGAGCTATCCGATGATGACTCCTGTCTCCGCCTTCTCCCTCTCTCCTGTTAGATCTTCTTACCACGTTTCTCAATCTGCTTCACAGTTTAAAAGGAATTGAACGGATTTTTTTAATTTTGCGCTGCTTCTACTACTTCTCCGAGTGTGGCTGGTCAAATTTGTCGGATCGAGAAAACACCATATTTGTTATTTTGGGAGATATTCTTGAATTTGGGAAATCAGCGTGTAAAGAAATGGCCACATTCGTGCCTTCCCATTTACTTTGATCTTGCGTAAATCAATATTGAGTCAATTAAAACACTTTAAAGAAACAATGAGGCTTATGTCATTTAGGTCGAGTGGACCTAAATACACGAACATAGAGAGAAGAACTTAATAATGTTCGATGATTCGTTAAAAACATGTTTAAAGAAGGATGATTATGTCATTTAGGTCAATCACACCTAAACACAATAAAAAACAAGAAAGAAGAGAATACCACGTTTTTTGTATTTTTGGAATTTTGAAAAACACGAAAAGTGTGCATGACAGTGAGGCAAATATGGCAGACAAGAAAATTTGACAAACAGATTAATCGTTTTATTCAAAACATAATTACATTGAAATAATACAAACGACTCTTATAATCGTCTCTCCATTGTCTGCGCCATTGCTATACAGTACATCATTACGTGCAAAATGGGGTCATGAAAAGGCCGTGTAAGCCTGCCCTTTCTAGGTGAACTCCGTGCTGCCCCCCGCACTGTTGCTGGCAGCGGGTGCCAAAGTCGCTGCCCGCACAGAACTGCGTGGCGCACTATGAACAATCCTCCGAGGAATAATTCTTGAGACATGAATGACTTGTCTTGGGGTTTGGTCCCAAGTGGGCAGATGGTGTCAGCCCGGCACTGTAGATTGTGCCCTCCACACGCCTCGCTCGGAGGTCATTGGTTCGAGCCCGTGTGGCGGTTGCTGGCACCACGGTCGCACAGCCGGTGCCATGTCAAAAAGTACGCGGGCAGCTCCTGTTTTTTTCTCTCACGTGCCGCTTACACGGCCTTTTCATGACCCCGTTTTGCACGTAATGACTATCCACTATATGGTTATGGAGTCCCCCCGTAAGCCTCAAGTCTTGACTTGACAAATTCCCGTTGACGCTGACGTGTCCACGACATTCCCTCGACCTGCATCATTGGACTATCAAGAAGACGTTGCAACTTTCGTCTACGCGTGTCACCAATGCTTGACTATGGCAGAGAGTAGCGACGGGTACTGAATGGTTGAGAGTGGGAGTCGCCGGACTTTCTTGCCCCGGATCCTGTAGTTGTTGATCGTAGCCTCGGCATCTGCAAAGGGGATAAATTAGCATTGGGAAGAGATTTCGGTTTAGGTCGAATCGACCTAAACTCCTGAGTGCAACTGCAAAGGTCAAACGGACCTTGAAGGAAGAAGGCGACATAAGCTAGCACGAACCTAGATGAAAGTAGAAAAAGATCAATCATTTTAGGTGGCTTCGAGCTAAACTAAGGACATATAAGAGGCAAGAACAGATGCGAGCAGCTACCATCACTTAACCCACTTACATGAACGAAACATCAAAAAGGAATGAAAAGCTAATAGTCAAGAATGAAAACTAACCTTTGCCGGTGGAGGTGACGGCATGTCCTCCACATTGTTATAAAGAGCACGCTTCGTAGGGGTAGAACTCTGTCGTTTCGGAGATAAAACCTGGAGTACGGTCCGTGGCCACATAGGAGAAGGGGATTTCAGGGTCTTGTGAATGGACAGGTTAACCGAGCTGTCCACAACTCCTTCGTCGACAGCCATAGTTGAATAGTCCATCGTGTACTACGCTGTTGCAACCGATTGCAACAGAAGCCCTCTGCTACGCAGAGAAGGCCCGCAGCCATAAGCATTATTCAAAGATTCCACTGAGGCTCGACATGCATTATCCTGCAATACATTAAGCGAATCGAAACATACATCCCCCAATAATTCACCAATGGTTTAGGGTTCGTCGCAAGGGGCAGAAGAGATTAAGAAAGAAAAATAAACTTTGTATTACAAAAGGAGTAGTCTCGATACAATGATTAGGCAGTTAGTTAAGATGTACAGTATACAAATAGCTTCGCGCCAGTTCAAAAATGTCCATTAGCAAACTAGAGAATTGAAAACATGCCTAATTATGCTCTACGTCTAATTGCCTTGTTAATTTTAGCGTATTGTTCACAGGTAGAATGGTCATCATAATACATTTTTATTCCTATCGGACACTCGACCTTGAATCTAGCGATTGTCCCTACGAAGTGGTGTAGGTCTACAAGATATGGCAAAAGTTTCGACAACAAAAAACAATCATCTGCGGCATTGGGGTTTTGGTTGTTCGAAGTGGAGAGTAAAAGGAAATTGTGAGAATTATTCTGATAGTGCTTGATCGGACTGTCGTCGATAAAAATGGTGTTGGCTTCGGAATATAGGCCATCAAATTTACGAAAGAGACCATCACACATCGGCTTAAGGAAGATGTCCTTTTGAGTGCCGTGTTCCTTCATAAATATCGGACGACCTCGAAAATCTACGCCGATAGGAACTCTCTGACAGTCCTCTTGACCTAGAATTCTGAGCGGATAGACTGGACGAATCAGACCGAACAGATAGTCGCACATCATTTTTGTCGTTGAAGTCTTCATCAAACTCCAAATGGTTATAGTTGCGAACGTTGACAACCAACGAAGGAAATCAGCACAATTGGGCCTGACACAAACAAGCTTGGGGCGGACGACCGCTGGCTTGGACGCTGAGTGGATGTTAAGGTCATGGCTAACGAATGATTGTCCAGGCCACTTAGGAGTACTGGAGCAGAGTATTCCATTGAGGTCGAGGACAATGTTCAACCAACCACTCTGAGGTCGCATCGGGACAGGACTCAATTCTTCACTAGAACTTACGTCACATCCAGATGCCTCGCGCACCTGGAGAGGAAATACAGATGACAAATGGACATTACTATATTACACTAGGACGGAGTTATACGAATGATACAAAGAAGACAGTCGCAGGGCAAGTCAGTACCCAAGAAAACAGTGCAACGAGATATAATGATGGATGAAATACCTGAACATCCTCGGCTTGTTCTTCTACGACATCCCGATCCTCCACAGGACCCATCGACCCTAACGAATTTTGGGGTTAATTGTCAGGAATGACCTCTACGCATGGTGGCAAGGTAAGAGCACATTAGGCCGTGACATCTAAATCCATATTTGTGCGTACAGGCACATCCGCAATTTGGGCCATGACAACATCATCCATGAGAGGAAGATCGTCCACTCCCTCATGTAATTTCTGACCTGGGCATTGCAAGAGAACTAGAGAATCATCAAAGAGTGATCAAGGAAGCTAACATATAAAGGATTGGTAAAAAAATTGAACAATTTAGCTCGAGTCAACCTAAAAAGCCCATTTGTATTAATTACAATCATTTTGGTACAAAACTGCACATTTCAGTGAACTACTCCGGTATTAACACCTCATCTACAAAATTCCGAGTTTAAAAAATCTAAGTTTGAGAGGGACCTGAAGATGTCTCAAGACCATCTCTTTGAGTCTAAGTGAGGGAGAGAGAATGTGGTGGGCTTGGACTAAGGTCACGCATGTCCTGGACGTTGCAATGATGGCTTGGCTCAGGCACTGATGCAATACTTGGTTCCGACTCAGGCAAATTTGCACCACCGCTAGGGGAGCCCAAAATCTATAGTACTCGCAAAGTAGGCGAGGCATTATCTATCGGCTCGACGTTGTGCAGAACTGGACCCGCATTCGGGAAAACAGCGGCACTCCCCATGTTTTGCAGAGCACCCTGCACTGCCACCTTCGCGGTCTTGTTGATATTCATGTTCTCTGTCTCAATCATAAAGACTTCTCCCTCTTCTTGGACGAGTGCAGTTCTGTAAGAAGAACCTGAATATCCGGAATCTCGCTGGCTCTCCCTAATGGGGAGGCTTGCCGTGGTACTGGGTTGACCCTCCTTCTCTTGACTGCTTGTTTCCCACTACCTTGCCCACCAACAGTCTTACTCCCACTTCCTAATCCCAGCTCTGGTGCTGAATCCGGTCTCCCTTTGTCTGTATGCGTAATGTCCACCTCAGGATAATAAAGTCTTCGCCCCACTCCGACTTCAGGATGCTGTAAAACTCAGCGGATCTGATTGTGGATCATCGCCCTCAGAGCTGATGTTTGCAGTACTCGAGGAGGGGGTTTGGTCTTTGGTAGGGGCATCGTCCTCGTCTTCTACATTGTCACTCTGCAACTAAGTCCTGCCTTTTCCTTTACGCACGACTTTACCAAGAACCGGAAAACAATCCTTATCAACATAATATGCGTCGATATTAAAATCGTTTGGGTCCAAAGTCAGACCAAGGGACTCAGCTTCGCTCATATTACTTGAGTCACTATCATCCGCGACAACGAAAGCCAAGATCGAGAGCGTCTGACAAACCGAAGGCAAGGTAAACAAGGTTTAGGTCGGCTCGAGCTAAAGTGTAGAAGAATATGCACACACGGTCCATAAAATCAAAACAGTAGAACAATTTAACTCGACTCGAGCTAAAGTGTGGAAACACTTACCGTGGCAGCCAGTAGGGGGTTCGTTCGAGCATAGAGCTGATACACTGCCCCCCGTATTTGCAAAAAGTGTCGTGGACCTCGAGGTAGAACTCCATCCTTAACTCCGATGGATACATCGCGTACTTCCTTTCGTTGAACTTCCTGTTGTCCTTGTACAATGGGTGATCCGGCGTTCTGTACTCGCTCAGAGGTTCTACCGGTGACAATTTGTTCTCACGTAAATCTGTATCGATGAGAAACAAGAGTCAAACGGGTTCCATCGCGATTCTGCTCTTTGGGGGGTGTCCACCGAGTCGCTCGTTAAGAGCGGGGAAATTTTCAGAATTGACTTTCTTGCGACCACTCAAGGTGCTACGCTCTACCCACGTTAGCACCTGGGCGAAGTCCTCATCGTCTCCGCAAATCGGAAGCCAGTGCTGAACATCATTGAAATGGGATGTCCATAGTCATCGACCATATTGAAGAACTCCATGAAGAAGGGGTTCTCCAAAGTGTAGTTATGCCTCGTCTTGTAGGTTGGGAGGAACCGGAAGTCGATGATTCCCAATGTGAGAGCGTCGCACCACAACCTCCATACATCGGAGGGCCAAGATCCGAAGGCGAGTCGAGGCTCCTTGATGAATGGGAGAAACCACATCTGAGCTGATGGACTCTGAAACCCATCTCGAACGTGAAGGAAGTTTCTAAAGAACTCAACCGCATATGGTGAGAGATCCTTGGCGGACACGTTGCGATACTGTGTAGCTCTGGAGTTAGTCCAGTATGAGTCCGGAATACCCCAATCAAGCAAAACGTGCTTGGTCTCCTTGGAGACATGGTAAGCCTTCTTGAAATGCTTCCAAGCCGATACATCAAGGACGCCTCTCTTGACTAGATGTAGGGTCGGTTTAATCTAGTTCAGCTCCCCCTGAGCTATAGCCTTACGTTTTCTCCGCTCTACCCACTCCTTGACCGTGTAGCAGTCCTCCAGTACATTCGAATTCTGCTTAATGACAACCTTCGGATACGTGTACTTCCGACTTGGCCCAGACTTATGCAAGATGTGCTTACAGAGCCTCCGGTGATCTGCCTCTGACAAGTTCCCGAGCCATTTGAAGAACTCCCTTGGAAGGGTTTCATCCTTGTCCGGAACAAACCTGACACTCTGATGAAATTTCTTATGAGGTTCTTTGCTGTCGGGGTCTATAAGTCCACCGCATGCCGCAGACGTGATCACCTCCTTCCACAGGTCCCAGGTTTCATCACTAGATGTGATGATCCTCAGCTCGTTTGTCAGGGAGATAGTGTTTTTCCCTCCCTTCTTCGCCACCAGGGCTTGATGCTTGGCCACATCAATCATTGTGAAGCGCTCCCTAATTGCTTCCACTAAGTTTTGCATACACACAGGAACTACCTTAGATGATGCTTTCACCATTTACACTTTAGCTCGACTCGAGCTAAAGTGCGTTAGATATACCAAATCATCAAAAACAAAGAAGATTATATACATTTAGCTGGACTCGAGCTAAAGTCCAAGCAGTTTAGCTCGATTCAAGCTAAAATACTGAAGGTTTAGCTCGAGTCGAGCTAAACTCCACATGCTAATGAGTCATAGAACTTACGTCGTAAGTTTTCGAGGACGGATTTCTTCTCGCCCCTATAGTCCTAGCCTCGGTTGCACCTGCGGCGGCATGTTTGGGTTGCGGCTTCCCATACTTCAGCCACACTGTCCTAGCGGCAATTATATTGCTTGCCCAAGTTGGCTTAAAGGGTGCCAGATGGTTCAGTTGATTATAAAATGCTGAGATCTTTCGCAGCTTATCATAATCATGGGTCCAAACGATGTACCCGTCACACTTCTCGAAGTCCCTCACCAACTCCTCATTGGCGTTATTCTCGATGAGTGATTTGGACGCCGCAACGCTTTGTTGTCCGTTGGTGTTCCAGAATGTACAGCCCGTTAGATCATCTTCTTGTTGTGGTCTGAGCTCCGTGTCTGGCATCAGACACAGGGTTTGCTTCTGTGTCCTATCTGGCATGTTGATCAAGTATTTCTTCATCTCCTCCATGCCCCGCTTTTCATATGCACGGATAGTCCAATGGGCCGGTGCGGGCTTGCACCGCGTGACGTTCACACTAATCTTCTTCAGTTGGCCCTCCTTTTTGAAGACAAACTCCTCCTGGCAATCAGCGAAGAAACCCTGGTAAATTCGATTGGCACTATCGAAGTCCAGGATCTCTCCAGCCTTGTTCTCCTTCGGAAGTTCCACGAGAAGAGAGTTCAAACTTTTTGCTAGGTCCTCCGCAAATAAGAGCAAGTCTTTTTTGGGTTTTGGCTTGTCAGTCTTCTTCTCGAAGCCTTTCTTCTTCAATAGTGAGAGGGGTGTGGAAGTTGCAGAAGCGGCCCGGCTTTGCGAAGGAACTTTTGCTCAGCCTCTACTCCGTCCGGTCTGTTGGCTCCCCATTTGGCTCCCGATTGCTGTCACTCCAGAAACGTCTATATGAGATTTTCCCATGGTTAGCCTAACCTTTGCCTCCGTTGCGGCGAGCATAAGGCTGCTGACGACATTCCTCAGTTTCCAAGCTAGAGACATTGCCTGTAGAGTACGTCCATCTTTTGTTGCGCATTTCTTGTCTATTACCTCTTGCCTTAATGTCTTCTCTATCTCATCGAAGCGAGAAGGCAACAGACTTTCCATTAAGGATATCTGCTCGAAGAGGTTCTCTGCTATGTCCACTACTATGGTGAAGAGGTATGGATTATTCATCATAGATGAGCACATAAGCATTATAATCTCTTTCCCATTATGGTCAAACTCAATGACCTTCGTTTCCATATCGATGACCTGGGGATCTTCGACTTCACCCTTGAAGATGGTAGCGAATGTTAGATACGGAGTGTGCGGGACCCATCGCAAGGTCCATCGTTTCACCTTTGAGGGGTCTTTGAAAGTCCACGCCTCAAATGTCCTTGAGTCATCCCCGTCATCATCATCCGAATCTGAATTCGGTACACGCTTGAAGAAATGTTGTAGCGCCTCAAGTACCCGAGCTTTCTCCTCACTGCACGGAGGAGATGTTAAACATTAGACAAATTCGAAGGCATTTAGCTCGATTCGAGCTAGATGGTGGTTCAATTATGAAATATAAAACATGACGTCCCAGCAGTTTAGCTCGAAGTGCTCAACCCCTACCATGATCCCCTTGTAGTTTAGCTCGAGTCGAGCTAAACAGCAAGGGGATCATGGTAGGGGTTGAGCACTTTAGCTCGACTCGAGCTAAACTGTTGGGACGCCCACCATGATCCCCTTGTTGAGTCGAGCTAAACTGCTTGGACTTTAGAAGGGAGCACTTACAGTTTAGCTCGACTTGAGCTAAACTGTGAGGTTGTATAACAGAATTTGTCCAATTTAAATGTGTGGAAATTGATATTTTTATGCAGTTTTTGTACAGTTTTCCATTTGAACGCTGCAGTTTAGCTCGACTCGAGCTAAACGGTTGACGTTGTGTACGGAGACTATATAAAATTGGCAGTCGGTCTGATACTTCTGTGCCATTTCCAGATGGCTTTCCTCAATTTCTGGATCGAATTTCTTGGCAACTATGTTCTTCCTGCAAAAGCAATGGTTGCAGAGGATCAGAACATACAATGTATTTAAGAAATGTTGAAGAGTTGTGCCGAAAAATACGAGTGAATAGTACAAGTGTACTTGGATCCCATATGTACAATTCCTATTATAAGCTAACTGGATCTAATAAGCATACAGTGAAAGATGTGAACGTGAGCATTGGGGCCAAATTGTACCCAATGGAGATAAACATGTGATTAAACAAAACTTCAACTAGAATAAAAACTAAATCTGGCTGCAGTCACCTCATCCATGAAACCTATCAATTACTTCACACACCAATGACACTTTTGCAGAAAGAATCGTAACACAGATTCAGAATCAATTCCTACACACAGCAATGATACCAATTGAAATACTCGTATCACATATTCAGAACTACTTGAAATGCTACCTGTTTGACCTACAATCCGAAGAAAACAGGAAAACCAAACTCGTACTATCTTAACAATCACAGTGAACTAGAGAACATTGAAAGGGTCAATTCCGCAAATTCAACTCCTAGCTCACTTCTGTGCATATTAAAACCTAAAGACAACCAATCAACCGCAACGACACAAATTTATCCATGACAAAAATTGACATCAAAAAATCCATATTCAAACCAAGTTCGTAAAAACAGTACTGAACTTCGGATACTGATAGAAGTGATCGGAAAAAAAAACGAACGCGAATTGAGAAAAGAGGAGGAAGATATTGACTTACCTCGAAATCGTTTCAAGAAACCCTAGCTCGGTACACCTCCATGATGTCCACTTCACTCCGTCATTGTCGAAGCAGTCAGTACTCCGAACTTGTAAGTGAACGCAAATCACAGCAAGTCAACTCTAACCCTAATCGTTCTGTAATACTTTCAAAAGTCGGACACGGAACCCTCAAAGTACATTGACCCTTCAACAATCTATACAGAAATCACCTCAAACAATTCCTGAGCGCACAATCACCTCCAAACTGAAACAACAAACGAAAACCCTAAACACCACAAACCTAACCAAAGAAACAAATGACACTAAATCCAATGAAACCCTGTAGACCTATCACTTCTAACACCTGCAACATCTTCAACTTGCGATAAACAATCCAAGCAAACACAAACACAACAGAACTAATTCGCGGCAAGAAACGAACTTGCGCCACACACAAACACAGGAAAGTGAACAGTAGAAAAAAGGGGAAGACGAGGTCGGGAGTGGGGAGCTCGGCATCGCCCTCGCGGGGACCGAAGACCGTGCCGCCTTCACGTGCAGGCCGGTCACCGTGGGGTCCAAAGCCCATCTCCACGGGTCAAGTGTTTTAATATTTTTAAAATTTAAATTCTATGAATTTGAACTAGAAATGTAAATGTCCTTTAGTGAAAGAAAAATAAATATATGTCTATTTATTGCTATGAATTAAAATTCTATTGCAAAGAAATTGCACAAAATTTTGAATGTTTTGAAAAAATACACAATTTTAAACTTTGAAGTTGCCAAATTATGAACAATTGTAAAGGATGAAAATGTTCATTTTTATTTGACAGAAGACAATACTTTCACATAGTATGCCTCGTATGATTGGCATGAAATTAACTAAAATTTTATCAATTCAATAACGTTCTACCCTAACAAATACTTCTTCGAATTTTGTAATAATAATTTGTAATTATATGACGAAAGCATCAAATATGAATACACTATTAGCAATGAAAATGAATTTACTATACTCTAATAGGAAACATATTTACATAAATGTTATCATCATATTCTTAAAGTACATGTTAGTATCATAATTTATCTATAATATAATAATATAGTATAGTATACTAAGGTACTAATATATTTATTTACAATTTTATATTTAATTAATGATTATAGTACGAGAATAATAATCTATATTCAAGTATATACAAATCTTAAAATGATATGCTAGTATATTCAAGTATATATACAAAGTACATTGTTAAAAATAATAGTATTAAAATATAGAATTCAATTCATTTATTATGGCACATTGTTTAAATTTTTTTGAAGATTGAATTTTTTATATTTATTCATGAGAAGCAAATATAAAAACCATGGTATGCCTTGTATGATTGGCATGTAAATTACATAAATATTTTTCAATTCATTAACGTTCTACTTTGACTAATATTCACACAATTTTATTACATTCTAATAAGAAAGTGGAATGTTTGGTTCATTCATATAATTTAAAAAAAAAAAATTATAATTCATGGATTCAAACGAAACGTGTTAAATCAATGATCATAATCATAATTGTAGTATCAATATAAGATATCAAGTAAGGCTCTAGATGCTTGTGCAAGCATACAATCTCATTAGTCAATTCTTTAATAATAAATTAAAATGCCACATTTAAGTAAATCCGGACTTTGAAAAGTCCACATCGGTCAAAGTCCCCTTACCGACTCTGGTCAAAGTCCCCTTCGTTACTCTGGTGCATTCGGCCTCCTGCCCGAGCCGCTTCATAAGCATACGTTCCTTTGCGCGACGGAACAGTTGTTCCATTCTTAGTTTCCCTTCTATTTCATCATCTTCTAGTTCATTTGCCGTGATGAGGAGGGCAGGCGATGGTTTTAGAGTGTCAAGTTACGTGCCAGACAAGTGGGAGCCGGTTGTTTTTCCACAAGGAGTGGAGGAGCTTCGACCGTGGTCTATGGCGCTGGAACGCGCCCGTGGTCGCGGCGTTGCCATTACCGCGTGGAACCGCATTGCACGCCTAATGCAGCCAGGTGTGGAGTGGGATTGGACTCTTGCACACACTCTAGAGCAAATAGAGATTATGAACGCTTCCGACATCAAGTTTCCCCTCACCTCCGGGGAGGTCTTCTCTATGGCTAATTCAAATGAGGAGGAGAGCGGGGATTTGGGGAGCCCACCACATCAGTGACGAGGTGAAATGTTATCTCCTCGTAACCCTTAACCTCGCCCTTAGTTTGATATTTTCATAATAATAGATTACGGTTGCTGTATGTATTGCGCAGAACTCCTGTTTTAATGGCTGATGCTGAGATTGTGGTGAATGTTAAGAGGATGAGTCCGTGCTTTTGACCTCCACTTGTCGGTTTTAAACCCTAAACATTATACCATCTGATCCTCTTTTTCTCTTTGCTCTTGAACTTGCAGGCATCTTCCATAACTCCTGTGGTTGAATTTCTTGCTGCTAATCAGCTCAGATATAGGAAGGGGACTTTAGCAAGTAGTTAGCAGGACCGTTATATCATACGATATTTGGCAACCATAGATGTAAAAACATATCACTTTCATCTTTTGGTAACTCTCGCCGTAGGTATCCCCCGTGTGGATTGTAAACATGATTTTTGGAATGAAATGCCTTCAAAATAGAGTTGTTTTGAATAAAAAACAAAGTTTCATTTGATGCTTTCATATTTGTATATTTCGTATTCTAATATTTCCATGGTTTAGAATAAATTTAGTAGTATCAAGTCTAGAAAATAATAAATACATTTAAAATCATATTTCCCTAACTTTGATTCTTAGAAGTCCAAAAGTCAAAAACTAATGTAAATTTATAAATTTATATGAACCAAAAAATCGTCTCATATGTTAAATACTACAAACATATAATTATTCTAAATATCAGAAACAAAAAAACAAATCTACACCATTCATGGCAAAATGAACACATTATGAAATAAATAAAGACATAAATAAACATACATGAATATATATACATGATAATTATATCTAACTAAATATTTTAGAATAAAGAAATAATTTTAGATTCAAAAATATACCTATCTAGGTATATGAAGAACTATTTATCAACTCACATATAATGATTTGATTTCCCACATCATATATATTAATGAAATTGAGCAAAAATACATACTCTAGTACATGGAGATATGAACATTTGCAATGATGTACTTCTTTGAATGAACCTTAATCACAGAACTCAAATAGGTTCAAACAAATTTTGAATTAATTTTATTCCATATACGAGATATTTAATGTCCCTAAAAATGCCTAAACCCTGTACCCTAAACCCTTAACCCTGGACCTCAGACCCTAAACCCTTAACCCTGAACCCTAAATCCTAAACCCTGAACCCTGATAGAAGATGATAAGTTCGGTGCCAAAAGTCAAAATTCTGTCTTGCGCTATGACGTGTCCAACCCATCCCATTTGATACAATTAATGCACCAAAAATTTTGCATCTGCATCTTTGTAAAGGGCCAAGAAGTATGGAAAGTTGTATTTCCCGCGCTTGCTCATCCCACCAAATGTGGATGGACGAATGGTCATGCATGATTCCCGCCTATTTCCAAAACTGAAGCGGCATGAAAACGGTCACATGATAGAGAATGACCGCTGGAATAGTCCCCGCTCGAAGTCTTTTCTCTACTCACTTGCTTCTCTGGCGTGTAGGAGCTCCCGGCGCTCACTTAAAGTCGTTGTTTTCAGGGCGGAAGCTATATTGGGCCGTTTCTCTTGTACGTCTTCTCTTCTGTTTTCTTTGAGCATCGTTACGTATCATTGATTTTTGGTTGTTCTATGCTTGCGATTGTTGCAATTCTTGGTGTATATGCACTGTCTTTTTGAACTACTGGAAAATGTTGAAGAGCGGAACCGTCAGCGTACTCTGAGTCTGCGAGTTTGAATTCCGACGACGTGAGCACCTATTAACGCGCCGGTTTTTGCGGAGTGCAGTTTAGCTCAAGTCGAGCTAAACTGCGGGTTCCTGTGGATGCCATGCAGTTTAGCTCAACTCGAGCTAAACTGCGCGGCCTTGTGGATCCAGCACAGTTTAGCTCGACTCGAGCTAAACTGTGCCTGGACTATAGTCTCTCACTGGCAGATGAATTCTCTGCAAGGAGTATAATATGTTCTCATATGATTGGATCTGTTGCATTCCAAGTACAATGGATTACTTTTCAGATGACGAGGTAGCGGTTGAAGCGCCCTTAAACCTAGAGCTTCCAGATTTTGTGGTTGTACCCTCAAGATTGTGGCAAAACAAGACTGTAACAATTTACAGTGACAACTATAACCCATCAGCAGAGGGGTTTGATCCGGAACCCACGGTCCAGCTTGGTATCTGACACGGTTGGCCCCCTTGGTGATTCCATTGTTGTCGTTCAGGTATCACATTCGTTAGTCGAAGAAGAGTCAGAGGATGATTGGAGGTACTCTTTCAAAACGTGGCCTATCAGCCACGTTTATCTGGACGGAGTTAGTCTACAGCACCATAGTCAACGTGATGTTTACAACCGTTGGATTGCGGAGCATAATTGATCCCTGGGTGATCGTACACGATTGTATGATAACTCCTCTAAGAATACCCGCCACCTATATCACGTCAGGTTGTAGCGGCAAACACGTGCTGCGCTCAGCTGTGCGTCCAAGACTATCCGAGAGATAAAATTTCTACTCTACGGTTGCGTATGTACGACAAGACCACAGTGCATTTCTGTAACCACATAAAACTCGACGTGCATAGACAAATTCACAAGAATTCAGTGGGAAGGAGTGTGGTGACTCTGGAGGGCATAGATGTTTGCCCCTTCGCCTGGATGAAGATTATGGGAGTGAGCTCCAGTACATTTTATAGAAATGCCAAGTATATTGTTGCTGGTTTTGAAGCTCAATTTCACGGTAATACAGGTTTACGTAAACCTAGAAATCACACAGTGGTAGCAACTGCCGTCCTAGGGGCCATCCTTGACAGGCATGCCAACCACATGCCCCACAAGAGTTGTGTTCTGCCTTCAGGGGAGACAGTCGTTGCTAAAGTTCTGCCTTCCAGTTTCAAATGGAAGGAACAGATTTCGATCCTCGATGAACATCTAGCGGACTGTGGATTGCCTCCTATGTTTGCTTGTAACTTGAGCAAGATTAGGAGGCTTAGCAATCTAGAATATTACGCCACAAGGGCAGGAGACAACTTCGCTCGTTGCTCAAAATGTGATGAGTTCCAGTCCTAGAAGAAGTTGACGTCAATAGGCTCTCAGGTGTCCCTGTTATGGTCTAAGAAAATGAGGCTGCACAATGACTCTGCAATGGCGCATAGGGACTTGTATTACCTAAATGGATTCAGGTCGAAGGCTACTCCTCATGAAGTTCTTACAGTTATGCATGACAAGATGGACCACTCCAGGAAAGCGTCGCCGACCTTATCCCACAAGGTCAAACACTTTGACGGTCTCATGAAGCATCCTCTCGTTGTCACGGGAATGCTTGCTCATGGGCATGTGGATCAGCGTTACGCCGATTATGGCCTTGACATTTACTCACACGACGCTAATTACACGGTTGGATCGTTTGCGAAGCTCCTTCGGGATCTTGAGCCACCCCCAAAATCCACCTCTAGGGAACTCTTTCAAGAGAATCCGTCTCACCCATTGTATGCCGCACTTTTGCATGGTTCAGAGATGTGTTAAGATCCTCTTGGCCCTCCTCCTGAGGTTCCTGTTGCTGCTAAACCATTGCCTCCCTCTTAACGTCCAAATGGATAACGCTGTCAGCGATAACAAGAATAGATATGTATTTTCATTATGGTCCCTATTAATCGCGAAGCGGGTGTTTTGCGAAGTGGGTGTTTCGCAAAGTGTACGTGAACTTCATGCTGGTCGGCCATACTCATGACGATATTGATGCCCACTTCGGATGATGGAGCATGGCTTTGCGGAGGGAGGACTTCTCCATAGTACCTCTCCTCATGAAGTCCTTCATGAAAATTGAAGCTGTACCAACAATTCCTCATCTCATTCAGGAGGTCCCAGATTTCAATAAATTCATTGCGGAGTGGATGCTTGATGGCGATGATTCGTCAATGGGTCACACTAAAGCTCATCAATTCAAATTCTATGTAGATTTTTCAAGATGCACAGTCATGAAGTATAAAATCTTCTGTCACGACAACGACTAGTTGCCAAAAGGAGATGGTTGTGGCATCAAGTTGTGGAAGGAGGATTCAGAAGGTCGATCTTTATGGCCCCGTGGAGTTCCTGGTGCCGTGGCGCCTTGCGAGATACGGCACCTGCTTGATGTGATTAAGGGGTTATCGGGTTTTGTAGATCATTGGGAGAGGCTTCTGATTCAGTCGAGTCCAGAAGAATCTATGAGCCACTCTCGTACTACTAGAACAATGTTAAAGAGGCTCTTGCCATCCCCTTTGATGCAGTCCCCACCTTGGAGCACGATTTTTGGCCATCCACTCGGCTCGCTCACTCTGTCGAAGACGAGTTTCAGGAGGATGGAACTTTGCGCGAGGAGTTCGCAGAGGATGATCACTTTGTTGGTCACAAACAAGATCGCCCAGGACTGTCATTCCGTGTTGCGCGAGACCTTTTTGCAAGGTACTTCTTAGCATTACGACCCTGCGATGATGGCGTTTGTTCTTTTTGGCTTGCGAGGGCCTTGACTGACCCTAATTCGAACCCTCACCTTGCGAACACGATCCAAGTAGAGTTCTACTGTCCAATTTCCCGAGATGAAAATGTTTTGAAATTCTATACAGGCTGGGATGTGGACGGGAGACTTCGTTGGACAGTAGAGAAGGATGTACCTAAGTTGTGGCAGAGTACTGATGCAATCATAACAGCTTGGAAATCAAAAGTTAAAAAAAATGTCAACGAGCGGGGGGTTGGCAAGGATCCAATGCTGAAGATTCCACTCAAACAACTGGACATTATAAAGGCCTCCTTGGAGAGATTTGTTTCTCCAGATTTTGAATAAACATGTACCTTTCAAGTTGGTAGTCTTGAAATTCTGAATTTAGTCAGATCACTTATATTTGTTTGGAGACGACTGAACTGAATTTTGTTCGTCCATTCATCCAACATTATGTTTTCTAGACAAAAGGTAGATGTTTAGCTCGAGTCGACCTAATGAGTTCTAGCGTATTAGTTGATAGTATTTATGTTTTGAATACTAGCAAATTACATATACTTTGTTGGAGGGAACACTATTTAAGTCCACTTCTTATTTATCATGTGTACCACATTATAGGCCGCAGTTTAGGTCGAGGCGACCTAAACTACATTTGGCGTTGAAGTTCGTACTTTACGAGTGCAGAATACCAACAGGTCACCTATAGTTCTTCTTGTAGATTTTTACTTAGTACCCTAAACCGTTGATTCTATATCATATGTACTGCCACATACCAGGTGTTTAGGTCGAGGCGACCTAAACAACATCTAGCGTTGAAGTTCATAGTTTGGATTTCTGAAGTAGAGCCGATAACATACATTTGTTGGCATAGGACTATACTCAAGTCCGTATGTTCTTTGATTGTATATCATATTTTCGAAACTGTAGGCAACCATGTTGGTCGAGGCAACTTGAATGTTTGTACAGGTCTGAAAGGGCCCTTCACGGATTCAACATTTGAGGAGTGTCGACCTAAATTGTATTTCCACACATATATATAATATAAGTTTGCCCAAGATATCCGTTGGATCCATTTCTTGTTATATGCATGATGTTCATTTAGGGTGGTTCGACCTACCTTGTACTTTTTCATATATTTCTAGTAAACCATCCGGTTTCTCATTTCCTATTACTACTGTGTGATCATCTCCCAATTTAATGGAAATTGCTTATTAGCTTTTCCTTGCCAAGTATGAGACCATTGTGCCCATTTTAGCTCGACCTAACCTATTGCATTATTCTAGGAGATGATAAATCTCCCAAAATAACAAATATGGTGTTAGAATTACATCTCTATTGGAAATCCGACTACAAACCAGTCAACCTACACACTCTGAGCAATATCCATGGTGAGTTTCTGGATGAGGACTTTCTACCTCTGGCTATACTTTTAGACACACTCTGAAGTTGTCAGCGTCACCAGACTCAGCCTTCTGAGTGCACAAGCCTCTCCTCCGGTTTCTTGGAACGTGCTATGGAACAATGTGATGATATTGGCCCAATTTTTTTGGTTCCTTTTCGAAACGTCATGATACCATCTCAGCGCCTCTTCCTTCAACAGTCCTTCAAAAATCCCTCACTTGGCTTCCAAATCCTCGTGCTTAGCATGAGAAGGGACTCAAACTCGCAGAACCATTCGTTTACGTCTAGGCTTCCGTCTCTTTTGAATCAGCTATGCTTCATGCGCTTGGAAGGAGCCATGAACTTAACTTCTGTCTCTTCTTCTTTGGAATCTATGAACACTCCTTCCTCTTCCATATCTGATACACTTTTGGCTCCTACCATTGATGCTTCCGCCAGAGTCACCACAATGAATTCTTTTTCTCGTTGTCCGCTTGACTGAATCCGCGAGAAGAGGGTAATATCTACCATATTGTGTACCAACACCTTTCTGTATTTTTGCACCAACCTCACGGATCTTTGTCTTGATGTTTCTTCTGCTTGCGCTATAACCATGGAATATTTTGGTGACTCCTCTTTGAACTGCTCGGAAGGTTGGATCCGTGCTAGCAACTTTTGTCTACCGCATACTCACCCGAATGAAGCTCTTAGCGACTGGCTCTAACTTTCTTCAAACCTAGACTTTCTTATTTTCCAAGTATCCATCTGACTTACAACTTATCAAATCCCTGGCAGCGGCGCCAGAGTTTTACGTGTCAAAACACAGAAACTTGTTTATCTTCCGGTTAGAATCAAAAACACGCTTATATTCCTCCTATCCGTGTGAATATGAGAATTGTTCCGACGATTTGTTAGTGTAATGACAGACTCTAATTCTAAGCGATTTGGTTTCCCTTATGTTTGTCCGAATTGTACCTCCAAAACAAGATATGATTTCCACATACTCACATCCCTTTCTCTACTCCTTTTTCTCTATCGTTTAGACAAACCAGCCCCAAATTATTCGGTTAACAAACTATCCTAGAAGACTCTGGTTAGCAGGTCATACAAGTGATTTCCTTCCAATCCATAAGACTGCAACGACACACCAATCCAAATCCATGAGAGCTAGGATCCAACTATCTTTGGGCAACCCGTTCCACTGTCCAACTCTCTTCCTCACTGTAAACGAAACCTGTTCTAAAGTTCAGCGAACCCAAACAAGTATTCCTTGATCCGCTATGACCTTAGCAACAGCAATTCCGTATAAGGGTAGTAGGAGACCCAAAAGATGGAGCTTTAACTCCCACGACAAACCAACAAATTTTACTGATCGAACAAATCCAGATAATCCGGGTCCTCCCTCACAATTTCCGTCACCTTCGCATCCGGTCTATAGTGGAAAAATATCTTTTCTCAAATTATTCACACTTAGAACAAAAGTCTGATGGCAAACAGTGTAAGGAAAAGACGATGCTTTACTGATAAGGAATATGGGAAGGAATAATGCAAAAACAAAGACCTGGCAGATTTTGCAAGTTTCACTTAAATAAGCAGAGGCTTTCACAAAAGTGGCGGCGCCAAAAGTTCACTTAGAACCCTATTTTCTACTCAAAATACCCTCATCGTATCATTGCAAGTTTTTTGGATATCGGATCCTACTTCTACTGCTATAAAGCCGGAAAATGACGACTAGTCTATCTACTTGGTCTTCGACTTCTTCTTCTTCTTCTTGTCCTTATCCGACCTGCTTGCCCCTTTGTCCAAGCCTCCAACCTTTGCTTCGGACTTTGCAGCCTGTTCCGCAGCTTCTCCTTCTTTTGCTTTTAAGACCAGGTAGGATCTTGGGCCCGGGTGAATCCTTTGTTTGAGTCTCGATCGTAGTTTAAGTCTAAGTATCCTAGTGGATTGATCTAGTCGAGAGGTGAACGAAGATCCAGTATACTCAGATTTATAATACAAGAGCAAGTTAAATGTTGGAATCTCCTCGGCCTACCTCTTGTATTTCTCCAAGCAACCACTCTTGCGCAAGGACACCACTTGAGAATCCGTCAAATGATTGATCATCGAACTCAACGAAGCAAGGGAGAGAAAATTTGATTGGTACGTCTAGCCGGAGAGGGAACTGTCCTTTATCTCCGACCGATTGTGATCTTGCCTTGAACTTTTTGGGTTTTCGACCACCGGAACCGCAACTCGAACCGTGTGGAGAGTACGGAACACTTTGCTTTTTCAGCAATTGTGCTCGAATGAGTTTTGACTGCTAAACTAGGATGACCTTCGGCAACTGGGCACGGACTACTTCTAATAACTGAGCAAGGACAAATTCCGGCTGCATGGGATTGGTGCTAGCCTCCCCCAGCTTTGAGAGGGTGGAGAAGGCCAATACCACTCCCGTGCTAGAAGAGGATTTGAGCTTGGTTGGAACCACCATCCGGATACGAGGTTCGTAAGTCAGCAACTTCTACATTTCTTGTAGGATCTCCTTCATCCCTTTATTGAACGTAAGGAGGATGGGGATAACCTTGGCAGCATAGAGCTGTCCATCGTTCTTATAGTTGTTGTTGAATAACTGTGTGTTGTTGACGAAGTCAACTGGTTGCCCCACTAGGATTCAGATCTAGTTTAAAATCTGCTTCTCTTTGTCGTAAAAGTACCGGATCCGGGTGAGTTTAGATGATCATGCTGTTAGCGATGCTAGTGACGGCATCAGCCAAGGCATGTTCAATTAAGAAAAAAAAAAAAAAAAAAAAAAAAAAACGCTGATTGATGGCTATTGCCAGCGCCAGCAGAGGTCCTCAGACTGCCAAATCTGTTACAATTCAAGGTGTCGACCCGCGGCCGACGTTTTTCATTTATTCAAACAGCTCAATACATCAAAAGATCTAAATAAGAAATTCCTCCGTTGTCTACTACCTAGAAACAATGGAAAAAGTATGCATTAGAATAAAACCAAACGCTTAATTAACCTTTGTCTCATTGGTTACACTTTTTTCACTTATCATAGTCTTCGCAATCCTCCCTTGAAGCTCGTATTGCTTCATGGTAGTCTTTTGTCTTGTTTCTCGACCCGCTAACACCGGAGACTCTTGAAACTCTAGCACTCTGGTAATTCCGCTCTTTTTAAACCACTCATTAAGTTTCCGTGCCTTTGCCATTATACTACTAGCTAATGCCTTTGGATAACTAAATAATTACCACTCTTCCTTCTCTTCTTCTTGGTTTGTGCGTGCATGTTACTCACAAACGGGAAAACAAACCACATTGACCCTATATCGGTATTAGCCCCCAGACTTTGACTCCAATGTCATACATGAGAGCTTGTCAAGGATATATACCCAAAAAGCTTGGCTCCCACCCTAATGTAGCTTTTAGGCCTACGTCCTATATTTAACAGAATAGACAATTGCCAGAATATCTTGTCATTAGTATTAATAATTCATTCTTTTTTCAAACAATCTTCTATTTTTCACTGTAAAAGACGGCTAATACTAATCTCAGAGAATATTATGAGCAAGTAAAATTTGTTGCATGATGTACCAATGTTAAAGGGCGGTTACTTGATAAAATTAATTTTTGTACCACAAAGGCAAACAGACTACGTTTGTTCATTGTTGTAACGTTGAGAATGCAATTAGTCCTAATTGACCTATTGGATAGCATAAATTGATGATCATCAAAGCAACATTCCTCTCATTCTACTCAATTATTAAATTCCTTACTCAATTTCTATCCACACCCCACTATCAATGATGGCGCAGCTCTCTGCAGACTAAGTTTTAGGTATGGACGTACTACGAGCTGATGGCATTGGTATCCCGCTTACAGTACGTGTAGATGATGATGGGTTGGCAACTGTTACAGCGCTTTGCCTCAATCTTATATTCCACTTTAGAAAGGATACTGTTAGTATTGAAGAGGAGATATACGACGATGAGGCCTCACAAATTATGCACACGCTAGATAAGATTTCCAAGAGAGACGATGGCAATAGTGTGTTCTCGAATTTTTATCATGGTAGATATAGAGTATACGGTTTCACAAATTCACAGTTGTAACCATCCATAGAGATTCTAACTATCCGTCGTTCTTCAACATGTACTGTTTAGACCCCACTTCCTCATGACGTAAAGGTTAAAGTAGAGTTTGGCTTTGACACTCTTATTGAAACGCTAGTCATCTCTCTCTCCTCAAATGAAGAAATTAGTCTTATGAAATCAATCCCTCATGTTCCAAAACAATCTGTAGATTTCACGCTGCTAGTTGCGCTTCGAGTCAAATGTCCCATTCCCTCTCACTCTTCAAAGGTGGAGACCATTAGTATAGTCCCACTTCTTTGCAAACTTGCCAAGCAAGCACGGAAGAAAAACATTCTGAAAAAAATTAGATTACTCATTCATTAGTAACGAGAGAGTTGAGTACTTGCCTGCGGTGTTTTGAGTTACCACCAGCTGGTGAAGGAGCATCTAGGTTGCAAGCAAAGTCTATGCAAGGAATGAAGAAGCAATCCGACGGCCGCGTATTGATCGAGACCATCACCACCAACATCACAAACGACTTTGGCCTGTCTTTTTGCTATTCCACCTGTGTAGGATGGCTGCGTTGCAACAACATGGAGTATCCATCTCTAGATTGCGGACCACGCATTTATCATGTTAATAAGAATGAGTTTCAAGGTTGTACCTTCCAAGCTTTTCAGTGGACCAACAACCCACATCTAATTCTATAATTATATGCAAGGTATGTAAAAAACCTTCAACATGCATCGCTACATGTGGAGCTAAGGTTTATCTTGTGGCTGACAAAGTCAACGAGATCAGAGCGTGTATCCATCTAGGATCTCACAATCACAGAGTCAAAGTTGGCAACCACAGAGACACAAAGTACAAAATCATTTGCGTGTGAGAAGAGCAAATTGAGAAGACTCAGCAAGCACCAAAAAGCTCAGTGGTATTGGAGGCGAGCAAGGTTCTAATCGGCAACTACCAACTACAGCCTCACGACGCTCCTCTAAAGAAGCTGAGCATGCGAGAGTTTGTTTGTGTACTAGACCGATGCAAGGACATGGCATCCCCAAACATCCGCATCAAGGTATTGACATTCCGGCCGTTCAAAATGAATGGTGTCATGGATGGTATTACCAAGCTCCGTGGAATCAGTTTATGGACCTTAGTCCAGAAGAATAAATTTCCAAGTCAAGTGGCTCATCTTGACAAGCGATTGCTCTTCAAGCTATCTGAAGTCGGGCCAGATAGTGGGGTCGACTTGATGAGAAGAATGCAGCCAGTCGAGGATCTCGAGAATGCTTGGCTAATGTTCAACCATGTCAAACAGGTAAGATAGTCGACCACCATGGCATACCATGTGTACGACCTCTACGTGGCTACAGTGGACGACTTGATTCGGAGATTTTTACAAGTAGACAATTTCTACTAGTCTCTAAAAGGTGACGCAGGAGGAACGGGCCCATCAAAAAAAGGAACTAAAACTAAGGATGGCAAAACGCAGGGCAAAGTTTACGTTGGAGTGCAATAGTGCTTGAGACCCCATGTTAGAGATGCCTGGACCAGGAGAGTTTTGCACATGTCAGCCTCACAAAGTTGGAGAAGAAGTTTTTGGATCCATCAAGTGGAAGGTCAACCTAGCCCTTGGAGCTGAGGAAGGGTCACATCGTCTGGACAAGGTAAATTTCTCTTATCCAAGAGGTGCAGGACGTACTGTAAGGGCCCGCACTGCGCAGATGCTCATCATTCTAGAAGATGATACCAAAGATGATACCAAGGTACAAGAAGATCAACCTCCCGCACTAGATGTTGTAACTACCCCGGCGTCCTCAACGAACAAGATGGAAATTTGCCATGTGAATGCAGTTGAGGTGACCAAGGTAAACATCAAGGAGTGGCACATTTCAAGACTTCCAAAGACCTCTACGAAGTGTTGTTGGGCCCAAAGAGCTATCACTAAGCAGAAATATATTGAGTGAATTATCAGGGGCTCTAATTCTATTGTAACACCAATCTACATTAGAATTTGGACTAACATACGCAGAAGCAAATGAGAGAGGACAAAATTCCTCTGGTGCTCCGATGACATTGAGTGGTGGATAAAGGGCTCAAGACGCAAGTGGATTGCTAAATACTCAAGGGACCAGGAAATGCCTCTCATTCCACACATTTGGCCAGTGAAGCTAGGGACAAACCTGAAGCTCACGGAAATCCTTGCACTTGAAGCGGCTCGATTCCAACTCCCATACAAGAAGCCAGTCTCCCCAAGACGCCTCTTCACCTGCAAATCTAAGTTTGTTGCTAGTTCCTATAAAGGTTGACCGCTACTCAAGAAAGAGAAATGGCAAGATGGTCAAACGCACTGCTACTTGCCCTAATCCAACGCAACGACTCTCTATAGGCTACTCCGACTCCCTCAAAGCTTGCCTCCGTTTTGTCACCATAATATCTCATCCAAGCCATGGTTGCATCATTGGACTAGATTTTGGCGTTGCTCTTACCATCACATAGTACCAGATGACCATCAGCTTGTACCTTGATTGCACTTGCCTTGCATTAAGGAAGACTATAACTAAGTTTTGGGGAAGGACCCAATTCTTCTGTTACAAGCATGTGTATTTCATCCTTTTGAAGGTCTGCAATCGTGATCTCGACGTCAACCTTTTCATCCATGTGCCTACCTTTTGCTTCAACGAGGTCAAGATAGTTCTAGAAAACAGAATCTTGACTCACCTTTTGGCGAAAAACTAAGAGGCAGACTACTTTAAATCTAGGATCTTTACTATGGATGGTGGCAATTAGATTGCTTAGTAATTAATATCTGAATTATTCCTTGTATTGAATCAGCAATACATAATTTGTGTTGTCTTTTTCAATAAAAGGATCTGGTGATCCAAATTGATTACCTTACGTAATAGAAGCTTGAACCAATAATGTTATTCCACATCGCAAAAATACATTCTGCACTTTGTGCGCACTTAATCAAGCACTAATTTATTATAATAATTTATCACTTTATTATTGCTAATCAATAGTTGTAAATGAACATTTTATTGTCTAAACATAATGTCTTTAGGTTTGCCCCTTGCACCCTTAGCATAACTACCAACCTACGGCTATACTAGAGGACCAACTATATCTACGTCCATTTTTGGTTCTACACTTGGCATTTGTCCTATGTAGGAAAGTTCAACCAATGGTCTACCTCCTCTCATTCTACCAAGTGCTTCCCTAGACTAAGTTCTTGAAGAAATCTTCCCAACCTCGGAGTATGCATGAGGTGGCAAGGGCACCTCCACCTCATCATTAAGCAGTATGATCTATATAAATATTCTACAGCTGAAGGGTCTTTTTCAAATCTGATTCTACACCCACATTCACATTCACTGTAAGTCCTTTGCCACAGGCCTTAACCTCTTCTTCAACTTCAACCTCCAGATATGGTTGAAATGGACCAACAATGTCACCCAGCAAAACAACAATAACCGCGATATCTTCAATAATCATAGCTTGCTACTACAGAATTATATTTTAAAAAATAAACAGTCAAAGAAGTGGAAGACACTCTTCTCAACCGAGGCTTAAATATCCATGAGGAAGGTGTTTGGCGCCCTCAAAACCCGTCCATTAAGCTTGTGAATAACTTTCATCCTACAGAAGAGAATGAAAATCAAGCATAAATTTTTACTTATACGTCAATCTATTTCATTAAAGCAATACTACTGAAAAAAATAGCATGGTAATAGGATAAAAAAATAGTTATTCTACTTCATTACCCAAAATGTCCACAGTTATAGGTCCTAAATAATTTTTTGAAAAAACTAATATTCCAAAAACAAGTCTAGAAATATTCAAATTTATTTATTTTTGTTCCTAATCTTAGTATAAAATTTAAATGTTTGGATTCAGGTCTTAATTCTCTACTTTGTGCTCTCCAAATCTTTGCTCTCCAAATCTTTGCTCTCCGCTCACATACAAGTCTCATCCTCATAGATCGTAGATCAAATTACTACTCGTCGAAATGGATCCCACTACTCGTGACATAGCCAAATCTACAAAGTTAGAATTATAAAGGAACTACATCCTATGGAGCTATAGGGTGAACATGGTACTTATACAAGCAAATCTGTGGCGGTCCATTTTACCTTCTAAGAGCTTGACAACAGATGCCAACAGTTCCAACGCAAACTCAGGGACTTCAATCGCATCACCAACTGTTGCTGCATCACTAGCTTCAACAACATCACCAATTCCAACTGCATCACAACTTTAGCTCCAAATGAAGTAGAGCGCAAGACACGCGCTTGTAGAATCATTCTGTTAATAAAAAGATTCTATCATCTTCCATATTTTCCATGTCATTAATCCATTAGCAATATGGAACAAACTTAATACAATGTACGATGTTCAAAGTCTGTCAAGATGTCTTGCACTTAGAAAAAGACTTTCTTCGCTTAGGATGAGCAATGTAAGACACCATATTCTCACTTTAAGGAGACAAATTCAATTGTAACACAACTTGCCAGTTTAGGCGTAACAGCCCTAGATGAGGACTTTGTAGATCAGTTATTATCTAGCCTATCAAAGAGCTGGTCAATCTTCAAGACAGTTCAAAAGAGTATAGAAAGAAGCATTACATTTTCAAAATTATAGGGTCTTATGTTACATGAGGAGAGTTTTAGAGTCCTAGAGAAACATCACGACTTAGAAGAGGTACTGTACATCAACTGACCAAACCACTTTCTCAGAGGTTACCAACCTCGCGATGGTTTTCGCAACTCCAAAGGCGGTAGATTCGGCAAAAACAATCGCGGGAAAGGCCATACCTTCTCCAATCCTTGGAATTGAAGGAATAGCGGACAACATGGTCACTGTGACATTAACTCTTATGTTAGAAAGGTCAAGAGACACATCCAGGACCTCCAGATACACCTATCCCAACTGAAAACTACCCCAACAAGCTCATACATAGCTATTGACTCAACCTCTGCTAACAAAAATGACAAGGACGCTGACGAACACGAAGCAGTGAACGCATGCATGGGAGCATTCACAACGGACGAGGAACCATGGTTCCCCGATTCATGAGCAAGTTCCCACGTGACTGGCAACTCTAACTTACTCTCTGACCTTTCTCCATCATCTATCTCTAGCATTTGTACTGCAGTAGGACAAATTTTACTTGTAGCATATAAAGAAGCTGTGAAACTTTTCAATGGTGAAGTAAAGACAGTAAACAACATACAATTCGTCCCGAGTGTCCGTACTTCTAACATGTTGGCCGTTTTACTAACCTAGGCCATACTGTTCTTTTTAACTCTCACACTTGTTTTATTTTTGACAAAGTCAACATTGACAAGATTTTTCTAAAAGCTATTCGTGACCAACGCAACAAGCTTTACCGACTTGTAGCTAAAACTATCATTCAACAGCCACCTATCCTAGCAGCAACATATTCAGAGGAATCTATATCGAACACAATAAGCCTATGGCACAGAAGACTCGCGCATGTCAACCATCAAAGCCTCTACCACATGACAAACAATGGTCTAGTAAACAGAGTTCTTCAATTACCATACAAGTAGCTTTGCAGCAAGTGTATTCTTCGTAAACTCCATCGCCAACCATTTTTGAAGCTTCGGACAACCTTCACCACCACGGCACTTCAACTAATCTACAGTGACCTTTGCGGTCCCTTGCCTACACCGATACGTCAATGCTGTAAGTACATCCTAACATTCATTGACGATTTTTCTCGTAAAACCTTCATTTACTTCTTCGTCTCAAGATCTCAAATCTTCACTTTATTCATACAATTTAAGACTCTAGTAGAGACACCTATACAAAAAATCCATACTTTATGCAGCGACGAAGGGGGAGAATATCTCTCAGCTGAATTCCAACATCTCTGTCAAGCACAGGGTTGTCATAATAGACGGACGGGCCATAAAATTGTCGTGTAGTCACGTGACGAACGTGACGGATGGTTATCAGACGGACGCTTATCAGACAGGCTCCCGACCGCGAGCAAAATTACTGTCCTCACAGTTTACTACTGTTTACCATGGGTGGCGCCCGTCGTCCTGTCCGCGCGCGTCTTTACGCCTGCTCGCGCCTGTCAGATGTGGTTGATCGCGCCCGTCGTCTGTCTCGCGCGCGCGCAATGATCGCGCCCGATTACCCTCGCCCGATCAGGGTCGCGCGCGCCCGTAGCTTAGGATAAACGTGCTCGCGCCCGTACCACCCTGCGCGCGCCCACACTGTCGGCCCCGTGAGTGTAAATTGCCACCCTCCTCCACTGATTCGCACCCCCCCCACTTTGTGCATTTTGCCTTCAACAGCCCGAGGGTACCTGATTGCTTAGTGTTACAAAGGGTTTCTCAACAATCGCTATACCGTCCAACATGAATTCCAACGCATGCAATTGCCAACAAATCAAGTCGTACATGAGTTTAACGAATGGTGCCACCCCACCGGGCACTGCACAGCGAACGGACACAGTTATTTGGTCAATGCTGGAGCGACTCCGGCAACTGATTGAGTTCTTCGAGGATTGGATCTCTCGCCGTGACAAATTGGTGGCTTACGCAGAGAATGGACGCCCTCTGCCTCCAACCACTAAAGAGCAGTTGGCAACCCAAGCGACTGTCGAAGAACTTGACTGTGAGATTGGCGATCTCATCGAAGAACTGAAGAAGGAGATGGCAATACTTTGTGTCCCCAATATTGTCTCTAGTGCTCAAACAAACCATTTCAAGACGCACTTTAAAGACCTAGAGGACCGGTACCTAGAGTGCATGGCACTGTAATTGACATTACAATGAAGTGATAAATTTTCAAAATAAATAAAGTATTTTTTTGTAATGCTGAATTTGCAAGTTCTCTTTGGTTTACTCTGATTTTTAAAAGTGTTCTAGTTTGTGGTGGCGCCCGTCCTAGACCAGTGCTCGCGCCCGTCCATCTAGCATTCGCGCCCGACGGTCGCGACCGTGCAATTCGGATCGCGCCCGAACAATATCCGCGCGCTTGCGACGACGTCCGCGCGAGCACCCCTTCGGTACCCGGACGACGCCCGCGCGCACCCGACGAAGACCGGGTCGCTACTCGCTTGCGCGCGGTAAAACCCGCTCGTGCCCGTCATATACCCGCCACTGAACCGCTCGCGCCCGTTGATACCCGCGGGGCGCGCAGGTATACACGGCCGAAATCCCGCCGTCAATGTTCGCGCGCGCCCTTGGGGTTTCTGCTCGCGCCCGTAGCAGGATGTTCGCGCCCGTTCCCTGGCGCCCGTGACTATAAAAGGGCGATTTGCCCCCTCATTTTGCACTCCCCCCCTTTGAGCACCTTGCCTTCAACAGCCCCTGGGTAGCTGATTGCATGGTACTCAGGTGGGTCCCAACACTCTGACACATGTCTTTGCTTTAGTTCTCCAGAACTCTATGGTGTTTGTGTGGTACATTTGAGAATATTGTAAATGTTTATAATTTGTAAATGTGATTGAGGTTTTGGGGTAGTCGTAGGCTTTTAATTTTGCACTTTTGGAAGACTTCGAAGAACGATCTACCTCGAGCAGCTATGGAACGGCAACGACCAAATCAGCCCACGGCGGCAGAACAGAGGAAAAAGCAAAAGGATGCAGGACGGCCCAGGCATGGAAGCCTCCAACATAAGAGGGTTCACGTCTTAATGAATCCTGCAAAGCTGGCATTCACAGGGTGGGAAGCTGCACCGCAACCGTGGACTCTAGCAACGTGTGATGAATTCATTGGATGGTGCCACATTGGGAAGTTTTTCCCGTTGCATCGCCATAATAAAAATCGTACTTCAAACAAGGCGAACATGAAATGGTGCAAGAACCGTCAGTTCGGGAGGCGGTGTTTGGAGGTGTACCAGGTTCTATACAACCGAGCGATGAACAAAGAAACGAGGTTCCGCTCTTTATTTGTAGAATGGTATATGCCGAGGTAATGCTTCATAGGCAGGTCGATTGGAGGACCATACGGTTGACTCCTAGCGTCCAGCAACTTCCACGAGAGATGGTGATACCTACAGGGGTCCTAAGATTTCCAGGTGTGGACTGGGCATACTTGGATGATCGTGAGGACCATGCGCCTGTTGAATGGAGTGACTCAGAAGCGGATAATGATTCAGATCGTACAATAGACCGTCCCCCTCAGTCACAAACAAGAGCAGCGACTAGTGCTAGAATCACACGGTTAAAAAAGAAGGATCCTGAGCTAGCTGCCTGTTTGTCGACGAGGAATCGTGCACCGCCTGCAAATCCTACTGGACCGGGTATTCTTCATCAGGCTCCTCCAGCAATCGTCGGGGGCCCAAGCAATGTTGATGTTGCTCCTCCTATATTAGTTCCACAGATTGCGGGCCCGAGCAATGTTGATGTAGCTCCTCCTGTACTGAATCCACAGATTGCGGGCCCGAGTGATGTAATGGAAGATGATGACACTGGGTTTGCAGATGAGTTGGAGGCTACAATAGCCGCCGCTGATGCCCAGGGCCCGCAAGGCGACGCATTGCAGAAGGAGCTGGAAGAAAAAATTGCGTTGATTTCTAAGATGGAGAAGACTATCCAGAACTTGTACGAAGCAGCTGATAGGATGAATGAGATTATACGGAAGCAGAATGAAGAAATTTCGCAACTTAGATCTGCGAGGACTCCGACTTACGTATCCGAGGCAAGCCAAGCTCCAATCCCTGATAGCCCTGGAATGAACGAGGAAGACGTGAATGCCATCATTGAATCGGCCACGCATGGTCTCCTGGAAGATATCTCGGTCCGTGTTCCCCGTAAGCCAATCATCCCATTCGCATCATCAAGTCAAGTGATGCACCCCCCCCAGCGGCAAATCATGTTCGTGGATTCTCAAGAGACGGAGGACTCTTTGGGATTTCAACAGTCAGCGGTACCCACTGTCTCCGAATTGCAAGCTACCACCGGATGCTCAGAAAGTATCTGATCCAGATGAGCAGACAGTACTACCAATGGAAGATTGCATGCATCATGAACGTTGATTGTCACAGACAGATGTATAGTGAGTTGAAGAGGATTGACCGCAACTACCTCCAGCTTAACTCCAGGAGAGATTTCGGACTTACCTCGTGGGCAGATCCAGATGAAATGTTCCCTGACGAGATACCGATGATTGGTAAGGAAATAGATTGGACGCAGTTGGAGTGGGAGTACAAGACCGCCAGATCCAATGAGAAGATCCCTGAGAATAGTACTGCCCAGCCAAGATTGCTCTGGCCCAATCCACAGTGGATGGGACCAGGTGTCCCATTTGTACCAATCTATTTGGGCCAGAGGGGGGCTGGTCATTGGGATCCTGTCACTGCATGTATCATCGACAATGCTTGATTACCCATGCCATGATACGTCGGTGGTGTGCAGTATGTAAGGCTCCCTTACACAAGCGTTTTTATGAGCTGTTTGGCTTAGCGACCTGGATGCCACCGCATTGGGAGCAAAATAAGGAAAATACTCCTGACTTTTCGGACAAGTGGGGTGAGGACTTGATTTGGAATTGGCTTATGGGAATGCACCAGTCCTATATTAAACAAATGAGCGATATATGGAGGTGGGACCAGGATCCTGCGGAGATTGTAAGGATCTGCCACGAACTCATCAGGGGTGGAACAGACGACGAACTCGAGGGAAGGAGGAATTTCTTCTACCAAGTGCTACATGGGCACTGGGATGTTGAAACTCGTACATTCGAGTACGGCCCCCATCCTCTTGGATTTAAGTGGAATTCCAAAGGGAAGTTGGTTGCGGATCAGCGCAAGGAGTTGCACGACATGAGTGAACACGATATCTAGATCGCTAATGAGTTACAAACCGCGGAATCTGAATGGGATACATTGATCAAGACTGAAGTTGTGGATTTCCTATGTGCGCAACATACTCCGCAGACCTTAACTGTGCTCCGTCGGATGCACGACAACAACTTCATGGAAGCAATGCTTGGAGGAGATGGCATAGCAAAGAGAACCCGTTCTGCGAAGCGGAAACTCATCGCTAACGATGGGGCAGAAAGTAGTGCAGCCGGGAGCTCTCGTGCACGACACGAAGAGGGTGGATCGAGTTCCTCTGCACCGGGCACGTGACGTCGTGGAGATCCATGTGTGAAGACCACGTTTTGTAAAAAGATATCGGAATATAAATACATGTAGAAGGCATAGGGAATTGGATAGGTTTAGGATTACATTCACATGTTTAATGTTTGTTAAACTCAAACAATGGATGATAATTTTCTTTCCGAAATCATTGTCGTGGTTCCCAAGACGCTTTTATTCTCCCTACATAATACATTGGCCTCCCGTTTTTTGATTGCCAATCATGTTATTCATTCCGCCCGTTGTCTCTCCTCCTACCATCGTATGATAAGTGTATAATATCTCTGTTGCACATCAAAATGTTTAATATGGTCAATGGATTTAAGTCACGATAAGAAAACTTAAGTTATTGTAAGTGTATTTAACTTATGGACTGAATTTTATGTTACGTGGATTTAAACTCTGAACCCGCCCGCATGCACGCGCGCATTTGCGCGCGCCCGTAGTGTGCATACCCGCGCGCGCGCACAGCTGCCCCCAAAGAGAGTAAACCCAAGAACGCGCCCGTACGCGTGCGCGCGAACTGCTCGCGCCCGTCGCACCAACAGCGCGCGAACGGATACCGAGATGTGGAACACCCGACAGTGTCTCCCATGTTCCGCTCGCGCCCGATTTTGCACGCGCCCGATTGCTCGCGCTCGTCATTTCACGCACGCGCGCACTGCAACCGTATAATGGAACTAATTTTTCCCCCGAAACTCCCTTTTCCCATTTGCACGCGCCCGTACCCGCGCACGCATCCTGATCGCGCCCGTCGAACCAACCGCGCGCGCACGGATACAGAATTGTGGAACTCATTCTCCCCCTACAATGTCTCTTGCGTTCCGCTCGCACCCGATTTCGCACGCGCCTGACTGCTCGCGCCCGTCAATACTCGCGCGCGAGCACTGCAACCATATCATGCAATAATTTCTCCCCCCGAACTACCTCTTTCCATTTGCGCGCGCACGCACGCGCTCAAGCCTGTTAGTGCTCGCACCCGTTTTGCACGCACTTGAGCACTCCAACAACGTCACTCAAATAATTTTTATAATTCCACCACTCTCCCATCCTATCCCTTTGTTTTTATTTAATACTCCTACGCTCTTTAATTCTTTTTTTTTTTTTTTTTTCCCTTCTTTGAACACTACGCTTTCATTTAATTCCTTCTCTCATTTCGTCCGTTCATTCTTATAATTCCACCACTCCCCCATCCTCCCGCCTTATTTTTATACAATACTCCTACGCTCTTTAATTTGTTTTTTGTTTTTTTTTTCCCCTTCTTTGAACACTATGCTTTCATTTAATTCCTTCTCTCATTTCGTCCGTTCATTTTTATAATTCCACCACTCCCCCACCCCCTCCGCCTTGTTTTTATTTAATACTCCTAGTGGTTATTAATGTTCTCCTTGAAGTGAAATATTGATTCACAAATTTACTCATAGTTTTCCACCAGTAATGTCAATTTTTTATCGGAGTAAGTGAATTTGTGATGTGACCATAACGTTTTAGAGCACAAAGTGGGGAGATTTTGTTTCTCCGTGGTTAACATTATTTTATAATTCAAATGCCTATTCATTTATTTTTTTGTTTTTTTTTACTTTTGGTTACTCCAATCTCCCATACTAATGTATTATATTTCAGTAGTCCATTCTCTCCCTTAACTTTTTTTATTTTTATTTTTTTGGAACTTCCGACTTTTAAACTTCATTGCGCGCGCCTGTTCGATCGCGCCCGTCCGTCCGCGCCTGCAGGCGCCCGCGCGATCGCATCCGCGGTCGACCCATTGAACCTGCCCACGCGCACACGCGCGCACGCGCCCGCAAGTACGCGTGCGCGCCCGCTTTCCACACGCGGTCACGAGCTCGCCGAAATGCGCGCGCCCTGCTTGCGCCCAACTGTCCGCGCGCAAGCGCTTGCGCGCGCCTGCTCGCGCCCGTCCCCAACCACGCCCCGTGCGCGCGCGCTCGTGGTTTCAACTGGATTAACGCGGTAACTAGTAAAATTTATCCCATATTTTAGGTTAACACTGCCTGAGGTTAGCTTAAAACGACTTACCTTCCACTGGGAGGGCAGAAACATGAGGGGCGAGATGACAACGTGCTCCAGTTCTTAGACATGTGTGAATGGGGTGGGTAGTCCTCTCCCACTCTCATGTTTCTCAATATTTTCATTCAAATAGGATTCCTCTTATTTCACGTAGATGTTCACGTATTTGAAGTTCACACACTTTAATTTTTTTAAATTTTAATCATTTTTCCCTCTCATTGTTATTTCTTCTCAGTGAATTGATCGCGCCAAATCGATCTCGCCCGTTCGATCGCGCTCGTTCAATCGCGCCCGTTCGATCGCGCTCGCACCCGACCCCCCGTGCGCGCCCGCGCCTGCATTCGCCCGCCATTCTCCGCCCGCGCCCGCCCGCTTCGCGCTCCAGCGCTCGCGCCCGCATGCGCCCGCCCCCGCCCGTCTTTCCCCGCACGCGCTATTTGCCACGCGCCCTGCAATCGCGCGCACCCACCTGCGCCCGCCTGTTCGCGTCGGAGCGCGCCCGATCTTCTGGTGCGCGCGCGCCCGTTCGGTCGCGCCCGTCCCGACAGTACTCGCCCGGTCGAGGGCGGCAGTATATAAACTGCCCCCTTGATTTGACATCCACCTTACCTCCTTGCGTGCTTCATGTCCTGGGTCTCCTTGAGGGCTCCTTGCTTGAAACTATTAGCTTGGGGAGACACTTGGTTTGGGTGGGGGGAATGTAAAAATTCTTCTCTCCATAAATCAATGTGTCAAGCACTTTTCAGACACACTAAGTTATTCAGATAATAATCTTTTGGTACTACTGGTCCTATTAGTCCCGATACTTCCCTAATCATTCACTATGGATCCGGTTGAAGCGGTTGAACCGGTTGAAGTGGTTGCTCCGGCTAGAGCCAATCCGAGACTCGGTACGAGAGTGCGGGCACCATGGTTTACGGTCAAGCTCCAGGAAGGGTCACTGTCAAATAAGGTAGCCCAATGTGTGTATTGCAGGACCAAGTTTTTGTACGTGAAGCATAGGTGCCTTCAGCATTATGGTTGGGACCAGCCTAATCTCTCGAGGGTTTGCCAAAAGGCACCTACGGTAGTGAAGAGGAAGTTTCAGTTTTGCGGTGGAAAGATTCCCGGCCCTTTGACATAGGAGGAGATGGATGGTATAAGGCCAACATACCCCACGTCAGTTCAACGTCCGTGTCCCAGTGCTTCTACACACGGCACTCTATACGGTGGATCCGAACCCTCGTACAATGATACCGAAGAGGACCGAAATGTCTCCAGTGCTGCACCTAGTAGGGCCGGCTCGAATACCACTAGAAGCTTGCGGCAACAGGACATGAGTGAAGCACTCCAGATCTCCAAGCGAAAGGAGCTGGACGTGTTGTGGTCATCCTTCTTTTACGAAGCCAAGGTCGCATTCAACGTGGCCAAGCACCCAGCATTTATTAAGGCGGTGAGCACAACAGCGGCTGCCGGATTTGACTACAATCCCCCTTCCTATGACGCGATGCGAACAACGCACATCAAGGAAAAAAAGAAGTTAATCAAGGCAAAGATTGATGAACGTACGAAAACCTCGACCGAGTTATACGGGGCTACCATTTGCTCCGATGGTTGGGATAATGTGAATCGCCGACCGTTGATGAATGTCATGCTAGTATGTGCGGCAGGCGATGTATTTCTTGGGTCTGTTGATACGACTGGCGAGAAGAAGTCAATGGGATATATTGCCGGGGAGATGAAGAAATATATTCGAGAAATTGGCCCTCAGAATGTTGTCCAGATTTGTACGGACAATGCAGCCAACATGCTTGGCGCCATGGATAATATCCTAGAGGAGTATCCTCACATGTACAAGCAGGGCTGTTGTGCCCATATTCTAGATCTTCTTATGGAGGACTTGGGCAAGGAACGCTTTGTGAAGGATTTGGTCGCCAAAGCTAAACACGTGTGTCATTACATTGGGAGACATCATGTTCCTATGGCCCTTTTCCGCAAATTTGAACCGAAGTTGTCTTTGGTGGTTCCCGCTGAAACCAGATTCGCTTGTAACTATCTGATGATAGCGGGCCTTATGGAGGTTAAATTTGCTTTGGAGCAAGTGGTCATGGCAGCGGAGTGGTTCGATTATGTCGACAGTTTATTCAACCAAACCAAGGGGGTGCGTAATCATGCACGCGCAAGCCTAGTGCGTCAAACAATTCGTGATGATGGGTTCTGGCATCAGTGTGACAACTTCAAGCACCTGGTGAAACCAGCCCTGGTAGCTCTCAGAACCTTCGATGGAAACCAGCCGGCAATGGGCAAGGCATGGGTTACAATGAGCAACCTAAAGGATCACGTCTACAGTCTCCGAGGAGACCCTTGCTTTTTCCCACCAGTCATGGCAACAAGGATGGAGATGCGATTCGACCGTAGATGGGACATGATGCACACCGATCTTCATTATGCCGCGGCGCTCTTGAACCCTTGGACCAAAATGCATAAAGGCTTACAAGCCATAGGAGAAGCGAAGGCGGCTCTCAATCGGGTGTTTGGTCAGGTGGGTGGGCAAATGGAAATTCCATTTGCCGTTCTTATGAAAGAGATGATCGAGTTTGACGAGGGACGTGGCCCTTACAGCCCCGAAGTGACCATCGATATCAAAGGTTTGAATCTGGAACCCCATCAATGGTGGCAGAGGATTGGAGGGGGGCCCTTTGCAATCATTGCGAAGCGCATTTTATCTCACGTCTGCTCCGCCTCATCGTGTGAACGGAATTGGAGCTTGTATTCGTTTGTCCACAACAAGGTACGCAACCGCCTGGGGTTGAAGAAGCATGAGGCCTTGGTGTACATTTATACGAACAGCAAACTCCTTCGTGAACGCCCAAAGCCCAACCCCCTCAGACGGTACGAGAACAATGCATAGTCAGAGGAGTCAGATCCGGAGAGAGATCCAAGGGAAGAGGACGGAGATGACGACGATCATTACATACCAGTTGACCACGCAGACGGTGGGGATGATGATGTCTGGGGACATGATAACAACCACGTTAACACGAATGGGCACAACGACGGTAATGGCAATGGACGCGGTGACGCTAACCGCAACAATCCTCGTGACCGCAACAACCACGATGATAACGGTGATGCGTACGACTTCAACAATGAACCAGAATATAACCAGGGAAACCCGGACATGAACATCTATGGAGATGAATTACCCACACTCCCGGTATTTGATGAAGCGGCTAATGCAGAAGGAAGAGACACACGTGACCAAGAAGATGCTATTCCAGTCCATATCAATCTCAAGAACAATGACGGGGTTGCAGATGATTCATCCAGCGAGGACCATCTTGGCAACGATATCCATGCTGGCAATGATGACGAGGACAATGACGAAGGGGGTGATGGAAGTCATGGACGGGCTGCAAATGGACCTCATTGGACCGGCCTCGTTAGTGGGGAGGGCAACTGGGAACCGTTCCGCACAAGGAGACTCAAGTTTGCTTCAAGAGATTCCTCCTGCTCAGGAGAGAAGGACCGTTCACGCAATCCCCGCACGAACTGTGCCTCCATCGCAACCCACTGATATAGGGGGTAACGAACCAGATACAATCGTGGATGGAGGCCTGGCTCGGAGGCCCACGGGTTCAATGGGCGCAAAAATAGCTCGACTCCTTAGATCATCTGATGCGGCGAGGCCTCCACTCAATCGAGTTGGTGGTAGTCGGCGTGGTGCCTCCACCGCCAACCAAGTCGCCGTGGCGCCAGCTATACACGACGCCGTACAGAATGTGGCCCAGCGTGGTGCGAAGAAGTCCACAGACAGGGTTGTTAGGAAACCACCATCACAAGAACCTCGTGGAGGAACACGAAAGTCAAGCAAAAGAATCGGATCTGATCCCCTTCCATTCTATACTGGGTACACTGAAGGGGGGCCGTTTTCTGGAACTGGGGTTGTTCCAGAGCTAACATTGGAGTATTACGAATGTCGTAAACGGGAGGCGATTACCCGTACATACGTTGACAAAAGGGAGACCGGAATTAAGAACTTGAAGACCAAGTTGGAAGAGTATTTGTGGAAGAAGCTGGAGAGTTCCGAGAGATATAATGATTGTATTCATTACTTTCATTTCCCTAAGTGGATGGAGCAACAAATAACAACAAACACTACGAACATTGTGCATGTGTTTCAGTGTGTCAACAAGAAGCCAAAGGAGGGCTACTCGCAGGCGCAGAAGGAGGAGATAGAGAAGCTCGAATATGTCCAAGATTCATGCACGAGATTCTCGAGTAATAGGACGAGGATGAGGCCATGGCTTGAAGCCGGACTGAAAAGCGCAATGGATAAGTACTTGTGGGGAGCAGTGGTTGGAGTTCCAAGAGGGGTCAAGTTGGTTCCGCTGTCAGGCACAAAGGAAGGCGGTTATGGTAAAGTCCAAAAATTACGTATTGTTGGCATGCAAACCATACCTGAGACTTGTGTCTTTGCGGGGAAGATGTCCAAGGCTACTGACGAGACCCAGAAGCGGTACAAGACATCAATAGAAGCCATGGTTTGCAGGATTGACCATCCCGGCGTTATTAAGTTTTTTGCGGTCAATGACTGGACGATCGAAGCCTACACGCTTTGGTGGAATGGGGATTGCCTTCAGAATTTTCTGAACAGGTTTAATTCAAATATCAGTGAGGGTACTCAGAACCGTAACATCCACAAGCAGATCGATATGCCTATGGAAACACGTGACCGTGTTAAGGCCTTCCGCACCCATAGGGCCAAGCTAGCTTGGGCACTGATCTGTATTATGGACCGGGTCCATAAGGGGTATTTGCAGCATAATGACATCTCCCCGGGAAACGTCTTGCTTCACTTCCCAGAGGATAAAGTGAGCGAAGTTTACATTGGAGTATGCGATTAGGGCCTTGCAAGTCGGGTGTGTGAGACAACTCCTTCAAGATACGGTTACCCAACTGGTGAGGCGCGTACGGCTGCCTTCAAGGAACGTGGTACTTTTGTCGCTCCAGAGTTGTGGTACACTTATGGTAAGCCAAATTCGGTGACCTCATATGAAACTCTAAGGAGGAGACATCTATATATGCAGGCTCCCGATGCGTACTCGGTTGGAGTGGTAGCAAACATGATTTGGAAGGACTGGACGACTTCGACCTTTTCAAGGATGCAGTGGGGAAGGGTAAATTTGCGATGGCGTTGAAGGAGCTCACAAATCCCGATCTCAAGAACCGGTCCACCTTGCAGTTGGTCCACGCTACTCTAACAGCCCCCCCCCTACAATTTCTAGATCCCAGAGTGTTGTTATTGCAAACATATTTAGAAGTACGCAGGTACTGACAACAATGTGATATTCCCAGTTCTCCATAAGAGGGGACATTCATTAGAGAAAATTTGAGGTTCTGGGATGCCCAAATCCGAAATTGGAATATCCGGATTTTGTCAAAATAAAAATTGCCAAGAAATTCCACATGCAGATTGCCATGGTGGAGTATAAGGCGGTGACATCAGATTTTGAATGGGTGGGAGCCAATCGCGGATGGTGGTCCTGGATAATGCTGGATAGTGAAAAGATAATCGAGGATCCTTGTTGGGAGTGGGGTGTACCTCGGTTTTGGGGCCTTGGCAGTCCTTGGGTGGCAACACCCACACACGTGTTGGGGCGGCGTAGTGGATGTCCTTGTTGGCAACACCATCACACGTGCTGGAGAGTCGGGGCTGGTAGTCGCGCCGGAATTCGATGAACCTTGATGTGACCATAGATGGTCAACGGTGATTTTGGGTGGGAAATGTGGGATGATTGGTTGTTTGAGTTTAGGAAGAATCAGCTTGCAATTGTTGCTGTGATGTTGTTGCTAGTGAAGAACAGTGTCGAAATTCTTTGAATCGAAAGTTCTTGAGGTAGTTGGAAGTATGGAGAACCGCCGACCAACTTCGCAGGTTGCTGCAGTTGTTCTTCACAGCACTTACAACGCCGATGGGGAATGGATTCCAACGAGGTATGAGCGGATGTCATGGGTGAGGCTGAATCCTAGGAGTATTGGGGCTTGGGCTAGAGATGCGCGACGCCATAGCGGCGATGACATGAGGGGAGCCTACAAGGCTCAGATAAGGGATTTTAAATTCAAGGTAGATCATCGCAAGGTTGTCACCAACAAGGCGGAACTGCAGTCCGTGTTGGTGAGGCATGCCTACACCAGGCATCAGGTGCTACTGGATCCACAGATTACTCGGGATCCGGTTCCATGCAATTGTGAGTCACGACTAACTCTGAGCTAACCATCAATTTTCTCATGTGGCCATCCCTTTATGACGAGGAGTCGTTAATTTTGTGGTTTGCTTTGGGTGTTGGGAACAGTTTTATACCAGTCGTATTTTGAAGATTGGGTCGACCCTGATTCCATACTGGGAGTGATCATGGTTGTGCACAGCGATGTTGGTGAGGCAACTCGCAATGGGCGGTCGTATAAGGAGCTGCTTGATGTTGGCATCTTTTTCTCTAATCTTGTCTATGTTCCACCTACGCCAGGGCTTTTGTATGGATCAGTCGAGCCATTGCTATTGCCATCATTCAGTGATCCGGAGTGGCCTCTCCTAGATATGCATACTAGTGAGGCATTTAGAGCTAAACTGTATGCAGACTTTCAGTCTGTAACAAAGTCCACCACTGGGAGCCGTATGGGCCACCTCCAGTGGTTTCTTCCTCTACATGTCTTCGTAGACCTTTTTGCTGCAGCTGAAGACACTATGAGAGGAAAATCCACGTTGTATATTGTGGAGAATCCCTCGGAAGAAGTGTTCACATCTCTGATGGATCCAGGTTGGCAAACCAAAGTGGTGTTTGGTAAGGATATTGTGCGGTGCACAATATCCTTACCTTCTGTAACTTTCAGGTGTGTTGCCACTGTTGTCATCGTTTGATGCTTGTTGCCACTGTTGCCACTGTTGCCATTGTAATGCCATTTCTGCATGCTATGACCGAAGCTCTCTTGTGTGAAGCTCTCGTATGTGTTTATTGCACGGGTACCACGTTGGAAGATGAGTGTTGTACTCGAACTTTAAATACGGGAGGGAGCGTCTGGCGCAAGATGGTGTAACTTGGGAACAAATTGACCAAGTGCGGGAAGAAGACATGGTGGTGCTTCCATGTTTTTTTCAAGGTCTGCCAGTGGCACGGTTTGAAGTTGGTCGAGGGTGGCTGTTGTCACATATTCGTCGAGAGGTTGCTATCACCCTGGGCGACGTGGCTCCAGAGGAATTCCGCTTTGTGCTCAAGCGAGTTGGGTATCCACACGTCAAGGTGAACCGCAGACACGAAGGTTCCAACACTGTATCACAAGTTCTACCACCGTGGACTTTTGAGATAGTAGCACTTACTAGCTAGTTTAGAGCTTAGAGTGGCTAGTGCCGCAGGTGTATTTTTAAGTAGACACGTTGTAAACACGCGAGGCAGTTAAACGGATGTAGACCTGGAAAGGTAGTTTTGTATACATCTCAAGCTGAATAGGAACTATGGCTCAGCCATGGTTGAATTCTAGCTAAATGGTGGAGGTTTCATAAATACACGTTTTTTTTATACCCAATTATCCATGTTTCAATTTGTATATTCTTTATTAGCTTATTTGTACCATTCTCAGTGTTCACGAAAATGTGCGATCAGTGTTCACACGAATTCAGAAAAACCAGATCACCCCAACACAGTTAACCAAACCTCAATATTTTCTTCATTGGTGGCATAAATTACGATGTAATGTGCCTCGCTTTGAATCAGGTGTTCAAGAAATCTGAACAACCTGCAAATACAACACAGAGAATATAATTCAGTCTGCCTTTGTTGCCACCGCCTTTAAAATAATTTGCCTTTGTTGCCGCCACCTGCAAATACAACACAAAGAATATAAACTGCTAGCAACATCTAGACGACGTCGATGCGAGTTGCATGCATGTCAACGGTGATTAGAATCGGTCCTTTGGTCGCTTATCTTGTCCAATTAGAGTTCACCTATCCTCGGAAAAAAGGCTGATTAAAGCAGTGAAGCAACAACTCCAAAGTATCATTCTTGAGCTGCAAACTCATTCAACAGAAACTAGGCTGTGCCTCATTGGGTAACATAAAAGAACACAATCATACAAGCCAGGCACATATGAACACCGCAAATCCTTCATTGAAAGATTCTCCAATGCATAGTATGGAGACTGAACTAAATGAATTCGTCAGTAAGCTCGGGAAGAGGAAACAGAGTGTAGAATTGTAACGCGTGAAGTGGAAACAAGCGAAGTGGAAACAGAGTGAAGAGGAAAGACCATGGAGTGGAAACAAAGGGGAAGTGGAAACGTCCATGAAGTCATGAAGTTGTGAAAAAATGCCAACTTTTTTTTCATCAAAATGTTCAGCACAAGGCCACGAAGTGAATGGAGTACAGGCTTAGCTATTATAAACACTACAACCACTTTGGTACTAACGCCATGATAATAAAACTCGGCCGCTAACATCTTTGAACTAAACACTAGGTCGATATGCTCTGCTCAACGGTCGATATGCTCTGCTCAACCAACAAATCAAGTGACACTGGGGAGGAATGTGGCGCTGGTGGCAACTTGCCAGTACTTGGCTTGTTGGAAGAACGGCTTGGCTCGTCCTCTGCAGCTGTTGGGCATGGTTCAACGTCCCGAACAAGGCTTGTACCTTCCTAGAGCCCCCTCTTGAACTCTTCTAGCTTTTGTTTTACTGTTTAGTGGGCAACACATCTAGCATTAGTACTTATTTCTTTAGAGAGACAACGCTGTTCCAAACGAACACATGGACAATTCCGGCACATTAAATCATAACTGAAATTGTAAGCATGATACTAAACTAAAAAGAACCTTGGCTAAAATTCTGAAAAATGCAGGGAGCAAAAAAACACTAAAACTTACTGTGATGCGCCAAGGTTGCAACGGCCACATTGACAACTTCACTGTGTATGCTGCCAGCGGGTCGGCTAGCAAGTGGTTTGGGATGTGGGAACGCTGGAATAAATGGAGAAATTGGTGGTTGAGGCGATGGACCCTTTACCTTGACCTTCGTTTTGGCCACCTTTGGAGCTGGTCGACCTTGAGCATCGCCAGCATCTTCTCTCATTCGCTTCACAAAGCCAGAGTCTGGTGGACTCGATAGACATTTGCCTTTGCTGTCACGAGAGACTGGACTAGAGCGCTCCAGCCCATCAAACCCCCATGATTCCAACCAACTTGCATCACCGAGTTTGCCGCAGAGAGGGCAATTGCCACGTCCCGAAATCAGCGCTGGAACCAAGCACCAAGGGTGAAACAAACAACCACATGAATATGGCACTGCACAGTTTGAAACAAAGAGGTAGTTGTAGCATCTACACGCTGAGTAAAGGTTAATTTTAAGAGGGACGCCTGCTTCGGACATATTCTTCCCAACAGGGCGTTTCGGCTTGATAGAATGCTTCGCAATTCTCTTAGATGCACAATTCTTCTCGAGTTGGCGCAGCTGCTCTTGGGAACTCCGGTAAGCTGAACTGTCGCGCTCTAAGGTTGATGCCAGCGTTGCTGCTTCCTCTTGGGCGGCCTCCAATGCATCGTTGTTTGCAGCAATTGCTTTGCTGATCTCCCGTTGCTCCTTGTCTACATCCGCCTTCTCTTGGAGCTCTTTGGCTGAAGCATGCTTCTTGCTCCTTCTCCGCAGATCTTCCTTCTTAGAGTTCAACCGCTCATCCTCGATTTCCAACGCCAATATCTGGGCATGCAAACCGAGGTGAGCAAACTTATTCTTGTCTAGCGCAGATGCAGACTGCTGGAGTTTTGAAGTCTGCAACTGCAACTCCTTAAGCAATGCATCCACTTTCCTAGCACCGGTGCCAACACCATTGTGATGATAATACGTTGCCACCGCCGAGATGATGCCCGCCATCTGTTGCTTCAACGCCGGAGGACTCAGCTTCTGTGGGTTGTTGGCAGCATGGGCTCGGCGTTCTTGATTCACCTTTGCAGCTGCAGCAGCCCAGTTGACGTTGCTGTCTCGCCCACCACTGTAGTAATACACACATGCGCGTAGAAAAGTTTGGCTGAATGCTTTGTTGTCGGGAGCATCGCCATATACTCGTTGGTACATCCTCAGATACAAATCCCGTGCTTTGGAGTCTTTACACCGGTCCAGCAAGTAGCGCGTCTTGTTTGCACCCTACCACTCTATAGAAGAAATCTTGGTCGTGGACAGCAGCTGATCGACCCAGCAAGCATGGTGTAGCAAGGACAAGCTTCTCTCTCAACTCTGTTGGAATCCCCTCTAAGTCAAATGGCGCTTCCCAGGTAGACTCTGTATGACACTGTGATGGCACCTCGGACTTCACAACTATTGATTCACGATCAGTTGCTTCAATTTGCAAAACCGCTTTTCCTCTGTTGGGACGTTGGGATCTCTTGCCCAAGGGAGGCATGGTGGAAACTATTTACCTCGATTACAACAAAGCTACAGCAACCAGATCGACAACAAGGAGCGGCAGCAAGCTAGAAGTCTAAAGCAGAGCAGGTGATTGAAACAACTGTGGAAACAATGGTGGACACAGTTCAGAGCAAAGCAACACTAAATCTGGCGGGAATGGTTGATGTACCACAAAGAGGCCATGTTTTGAACCTTAAAAAATTGGGGTTGGTACATTTAGATGATGGAAGCGCACAACACAGCCGCCAACGAGATGGACACGGCTTGGGACAGTCCTATGACCCCCGTAGACTTAGTGGGGCAGTCGTTGTCAACTAGGTGAATAGTACTGGGAGTAGCCTGTTGACTTTCATCCCCTTTCTTACGGCTTGTATGAAACAGTATTATACTTTGGTGTAAGCCTTTGTTTCCACCGCCTTTAAATTAGTCTGCCTTTATTTCCAGCGCCTTGAATTAGTCTGCCTTTGTTTCCATCGACCTTAATCAGTCTTGAATCAGTCTATTATGTTTTTTCTGGTCATTGATCCACCCCCTTGATCCAATATATCATCAACAATGATTACCCAAGTATTCTGATGAAGCATAAAGTATTTGGGCATTGAGATCTTTTAGAGAGATATTTTAGAATTAGTACTGTTGGGAACTCCGGTAAGTTGAACTGTCAAGGGACTCTTGGATTTAGTAACATCTCTAAGGGGCAAAACAATTTATTTAGATTAATTACTGCGTAGGAGGTTGTTGTGAAATTCATGTTTGACTTGAAATTTAAAGTGATTACCTAAACAAATTAAAGAATTACCTAATTATGAAAGATACATTCCTCCACTCATATCTGATCATTACAAATCAAATAAATTTTTATTGAACCAATCAATGGTTCCAAGTTCTTCTAATTTCTGGACATGGAATGAGAAAATTCAAAGTCCTATTTTAAATAAGTCCATTGAAATTTTTGCAAAAATTGGAAACTTTAATATAACTTCCTATGCTTTTTCAAATGATTCTTTATTTGTTTTTGATACACCACGCCAAGGAGTTAATGGACGGCATTGGTCCAAGAATGATTATACTTTATTTGGAACAAATTTAAAAAAGATGGACTTCTTCAATTTCACGTTGGAATGTAATTCTCTTATTGCCAATAGACACCTCTGCACATGAGATACTTTCTTATCTTGAAATAAATGATGAACACATTATAATGCAAGGTAATTGGGGGTATCCTAAACAACATAAAGGCAAAATTTTACAAGATAATAATCAACAAAACTCAATATGTTTTCAACAAAAATCCAAAATTATTTTTATTTTCTCTTACCAAAGTCAAAGTGCTCCATCTTTAAATTTTCCATTAAAGTTTTTAAGTGAACCGTTGCCACTCATATTTACTAAAGATGAAGTTCAATATGTATCTAGTGAGAGAGGAATATTGAATTTTAATTACTTAATAGAGTGTTATTTACAGGGTTGTTCAAATAGACGTCCGACCCGGCTCCGGACGTCTTGACGTCCGACCCGGATGTCCCCCGTCCCGGACGTGGCGTCTCCGACGCTCGAGAATTAAGTCGCGGTAATAATCTTGCGACCAAGGGGGAGTAAAAACATCCCCCAACAGTCCGATCGGCCGATCCCGCCACCACGCCCCATCTCGGCCGTCCGTTCACGGGGACGGCCGCGGAGACGGCCACGGGATCTGACGGCCCAGATCAACCCCGGCGTGGGCCATCGGGGACCATACGATCGCTGCAGCCGACCGCGGGCCGTCCGATACTTTGGCCGTCCCCGAAGCCGTTGCCGTCGCCGCAGTCGGCCACGGCGACGGCCGCAGGATCGGACGGCCCGCGGCCGCCCTGGTCGGCCTGGGAGGGCCATCCGATCAGACAGCCGTCTCCACAGTCGGCCCCGGGGACGGCCACAAATCAGACGGCCCGTGGTTGACATGGTCGGCCGCGGACGGCCGTCCGATCGGACGGCCGTCCGCGTGGGCGACCGCGGCGAGATGCGGCCGTCCGCGTGGCCGACCGCGTGGAGACGCGGCTGACCGCAGAGACGGACGGCCGTCCCTGGCGACGGCCGCGGAGACGGCCGCTAATTTTTAAAAAAAAATCCCGAATCTTAAAATCTTCATAACTTCTTCAAAACGTATCCAAATTGGGCTTATGAGGTGTGTTCTGTCATCGACATTTCCTGTAGATGTCAAAAAACATCTCATAAGTCCAATTTGGACAAGTTTTGAAGAAGTTACGGGAATTTCGAGATTTCGGGGAGTTGAGGGGTCGGCCGTCGGCGGAGACGGGGGGGGCCGACCCCGCTGACGGCCGTGGAGACGGCCGCGGATACGGCCTCAAATTTTAAAAAAAAAAAAAAACCCGAATCTTAAAATCTTCATAACTTCTTCAAAACGTATCCAAATCGGGCTTATGAGGTGTTTTTTGGCATCTACATTTCCTGTAGATGCCAAAAAACATCTCATAAGTCCAATTTGGACAAGTTTTGAAGAAGTTACGGGAATTTCGAGATTTCGGGGAGTTGAGGGGTCGGCCGTCGGCGGAGACGGGGGGGGCCGACCCCGCTGACGGCCGTGGAGACGGCCGCGGATACGGCCTCAAATTTTAAAAAAAAAAAAAAACCCGAATCTTAAAATCTTCATAACTTCTTCAAAACGTATCCAAATCGGGCTTATGAGGTGTTTTTTGGCATCTACATTTCCTGTAGATGCCAAAAAACATCTCATAAGTCCAATTTGGACAAGTTTTGAAGAAGTTACGGGAATTTCGAGATTTCGAGGAGTTGAGGGGTCGGCCGTCGGCGGAGACGGGGGGGGCCGACCCCGCTGACGGCCGTGGAGACGGCCGCGGATACGGCCTCAAATTTAAAAAAAAAAAAAAACCCGAATCTTAAAATCTTCATAACTTCTTCAAAACGTATCCAAATCGGGCTTATGAGTTGTTTTTTGGCATCTACATTTCCTGTAGATGCCAAAAAAACATCTCATAAGTCCAATTTGGACAAGTCTTGACGAAGTTACGGGAATTTCGAGATTTCGGGGAGTTGGAGGGTCGGCCGTCGGCGGAGACAGGGGGGGGGGGGGGGGCTGACCTCGCTGACGGCCGTGGAGACGGCCCCTCGTCCGCGTGGAGGCGGGGTCTCGCAAGGCCTTCCTTCATCTCTTGGGTTTTCTCTAGAGACGGCCTCCCCTCCCCTCCTCCCCTCGTCCAACCTTGACAAAAAAAATTCTATTTCTAGATACTCTAAAAACAAAATCATTACCGAATTAGAAATTTTAGACATATCCCTGAAATCATGGAAAATGTCCATAAGATTTTGTAATGAGGATTGTGGGATTCGCCTTGATGTTGGGGTATACTTTAGAAGGAGATATTTATGTCGTTCAATTATTGGTGCTCTACTATGGTTTGCAAATATAATCCCAATGTCTAGAAGGAAGAATACATTTGTTTTGGAAATGAAATTATGGCCCATGGGCCTATAGAAGGGGGAGGTATACAATGGGTGGTACAACTTAAAAGGTAATGAGAAGCTAATAAAAAATAATATTCTTTTATTTGAAGACATTATTTCGTTAGGTAATAAAATTAAAGGAGAACTCGACATGGATTTCTCTTACATTAATATGACAAGTTTGTATGTTTTTGGCTTTAATTTTATATGGCAAGTCAAATCCTTTTTTCCATGAAAATGATATTTTCCTAATTAATTGCTTTCTTGGGTATTTAAAATTATGTCCATCGTAGTTTGTATATCTTAGTGTTATTGAACTTATTTCTTATGTTTTCAAATACCATTTTATTCTATGTAATTATAATTAACTATTTTCCAATTATTGTCTCGTGCTTTATCTAATCCTTTAATCTTTAAGAAAAAAGTCCTTTCTAAGTTGGATATTTTTATTTAGTTTCTTCTTTTGCCATAATGTTATCACCATGACATGGTTTTTTCTATTCACTTCATACTCCTCATTTCTTCTTGTATGTCATTTCCACTCTTGCAGTTATTATTATTATTTTTTATTTGATCTTTTATTCTAATTATCTTTTTGATTTATTATTACCTCTCATGTACTTTTTTTATTTTATGTTTTTTCCCTTGATATCTATCTTCTCTATACACATCTATTTCCTTCAAACCTTTTCCCATTGTAGTTTGTCTGGCTCGCGGTTATTTGTTATGTTTCATTTACTGTCATATTGTATTTTATTTCAATTGTCTGTTTTTTATTATTGTCTTGTACATAATATAATCCCCTAATCTTTTATTTATTTTTCCTTTCTTCCAATAGTTAAAAATAAAAAAATAGAATGGGAGACAAATTAGAGGAATATTAAATAAATAAACAGATGATGGGAGAGGAATGGAAGGATAGGAAAATGAGAAGATAAAATGGAAGAATAATGTTAAGGTAAAAAACTAAAGAGACGATAGAATGGAAAAATAGTGTAATAATAAAAAGTTAAGAGTATAGAATGGAATAATAGTGTAATAATAAAATAACAAGAAGATAGAATGGAAGGCAAATGGAAAAAGTATAAAATTAAAAGATAGAATCGGAGACTAAGGAAAGAATACAAAATAATTAAATACTTAAATGAATAAATAAACAAATATAAATTTTTGGCTATGAAGTATGTGTTTGTATTTCCACATTTAGATGAATCCATCAACTGCGCATCGGAAAGCGTGGTGGGGTGGGTGTCGGAGGGTGGATTCGAACCCGGCACTAGCACCCTGGGGTTGCCACGACAGTTCGAACGCGAAGCCTCGGATCACCAAGCCACCAAGGCTTTGACTGAAGATGTTAGGGTTGTCAACAAACTAATACCAAAATCGAGTTAGTAAAAATACAGAAAAAAAAAAAAAAAAAAAAAAAAAAATTGAAAAAAAAAAATTGCACCATCAATTGCGCATTGGAAAGCGTGGTGGGGTGGGTGTCGGAGGGTGGATTCGAACCCGGCACTAGCACCCTGGGGTTGCTACAACAGTTCAAACCCGAAGCCTCGGATCACCAAGCCATTAAGGCTTTCATCGATGATTCAAACTTTGTGATTGTACTTATATCCAAATTGAGTCGATAAAAATACAAAAAAAATAAAAAATAAAAAAAAAATTGAAATTTGTTGCCACCGCCTGCCTTCAGTAAATTGTTTTGCCCCTTGACATTTCACTATATCTAAGAGTCCCTTCACAGTTCAACTTCCCGGAGTTCCCAATAGTACTAATTCTGAAATATCTTTCTAAAAGATCTTTCTAAAAGATCTCAATGCCAAAATTCACCAAAAGTATAATGTTTTTTGATTAATGATTAATTCCAAGTAAAATGTTGCTTGATTAATTAGTAATTGTGCATTAGCTTTAGACTCCAATGTAAATCCTCAAGAGGCCAATTTCCACTCATACCTGGAATTTGATTAGCAAATAAACTTTTACTTTTACTTTTCGAACTGTCGTGGCAACCCCAGGGTGGTAGTGCCGGGTTCGAATCCACCCTCCGACACCCATCCCACCACGCTCTCCGATGCGCAGTTGATGGTGTAAATTTTTCTTTTTTTTATTTATTTTATTTTACCAATTCTAAAATATCTCTCTAAAAGATCTCAATGCCAAAATTCACCTGCCACATAAGAAATTTTGCCAAAATATCACTCAGCCACATATGAAATCTTGTTTATCCACATCCCTTTTTGTAGCCTCAAGAAGGCCCAACACATTCAAACGCAATTTTTCTTCATCAGAATACTTGGGTAGTCATTGTTGATGATATATTGGATTAAGGGGGTGGATCAATGACCAGAAAAAACATAACAGACCAATTCAAGACTGATTAAGGTCGATGGAAACAAAGGCAGACTGATTTAAAGGCGGTGGAAACAAAGGCAGACTGATTTAAAGGCGGTGGAAACAAAGGCAAACTGATTTAAAGGGGGTGGAAACAAAGGCTTACACCAAAGATCGTAGCCATTCGGTATAAGGATTGAAAGAACTTAGAGTTTTCATTTGATTGATGAAAACATTTAAATCTACTGTTGATAATTAATAGTTGGTTTACTCAAGGTGTACACATGACAAGGGTAAAAATACCATCCACGAATTCGCTTAACATAACATTTGCTGTGGAAGCTTTGTAGTAAACTGAATGGGGAATTCAAGGAATACAATCTGTAATGAAATGAATGCAATCTGTAATGAAATGAATACAATCTGTAATGAAATAAACAGTATGAAATGAATGAGAAGGTGATATTCCTAGCAATAGTTGGCGTTTCTTTTTTTTTTGGCGTTTTGTTTAGAGACCGCTACTCTGTTCTACAACTGAATTCTAATTGAGAATGGTACATGAACGACAAAAAGAAGATTAAACAGAATGTTTTGGAAAGATTAAACAGAATTTTAGTCTAAAAACACCATCCATGATACTCCTAGTCAATTCTGCACGATGTTGATAAGCACCATGAACTCATTTTTGCAAAATGAACTATTCAAGTGCAGTGAACATTGTTCCAAGTCTGAAGCAGATCTATATTTCAAGTAAAGGCATCTTCGGAATAATAGGTAATTCGTATTCATATTTGACATTGGCATTTGCTTGATGGGGAAATTAGTACATGAATAAGTACATTAGCAGGATATCATATGCATTGGAAACCTGTCAGCACAAGAATTAAATCTGGAAACAAGACTTTTGCATATTGTAATGCAATTTCATATTCCAAATAACAAACTGAAAACCACAAAACCAACCTGCTCTTGTTTGTCATGAACAGTTCCTAACGGGAAATTAGAAGCCTCACAATTCCACCAACTAAATCCAAGAGTCCCTCGTGCCAGTTCAACTTACCGGAGTTCCCAACAGTACTAATTCTAAAATACTCTCTTAAAGATCTCAATGCCAAAATTCACCAAAAGTATAACCATATAAGCACATCCAAAGGGATCAAGGTTTAAGCTTTAGACTCCAATGTGAAACCTCAAGAGCCCTTCACTTCAATGGTAAACAGTTTGCAACCTTGAGGTAAACTTTAGACTAAGTATCATCATCGCTATTTTCTATGTGGCTTTGTTGATCTTCGGAGGACTCCACGTTGCCAACAACATTGTTATCGATGGAATCTTCTGTCACGTCCACCCTAACCCAAGCTCTGCCAACCCGTGTCATTTCTTCCCTCCACCTTCTTGCTCCCTCCACCGCATCTGATGCGTTATATGCCATCCTCTTTTTTCTGCAATGTTGCTGCTATGAACTCGTCATTTTCCACTGACCTAACGTTGTTGATTCTTTGCAGTTGTTCCTTCTTTGCAAACCGGTGTTGTATATTCCGGTACCAATGTTGATATTGCTGAACAATAGCACTTGTCCTGTCCTTAGTCCCGTTGTGTTGAGTGTGGTGTTGATTAGCAGCCTTAGCTGCATGATGCGATTTTTCCATACCTTGATTGTTCCAAACAGCAAGGCTCCCGTATGTTTCCACATACCAAGGACCGTGCCTCACAAGGTTATGCTACAAAAAAAGCCAGTTTCATGAATTATTAGTACATCCTAAACAACACGGTAGTAATGACTAGAACTGTTGCAACAATTAAGATCAAATAGTAATGGTGGTTCAAATCCAAAATCATACCATATAATGAGTGACGTGGTCTTCCCCAAAACACTTCAAGTAAAGGCGCCCCCATTTCTCAATTTTAGGCCTAAAAGTGTTGATCTGCTCCTGATTCAAGGTAAGGCCCACCAGATATGGAAACACTTGTTCCAACGCTTCCCACATTTCCACCCTATCTAGATATTGCCTACCCTGATCTAGGGTGTTGTTTTCTGAGCGCAAAACATCCTTCCACACTCGATCTTGCCCTGACCAAGTGGACGGTTGGAACATCCTAGCTGCAGTCACGCCACTGAGGGAAGGTTTGATAGGGACACTGTTGGAAGCACCGCTAAGTGTTGCATCCTTCATTATGCGCACGTTCCCACCATGAAGCCCAGCTGCAGACACTGTCTTTTCCATATTCTCTATAGCAGCATGTTGACAGACTTCATTCTCCATGTTCCAAATGAACATGAAGTGCATGTGAAGAATTTTCTCAATCATTCTTGTCAAAGCATGCAATGTACAAATATGGACTCTTTCAAGTGGAATAGGCAGTATAGGTTTCCATCGCGATTCTTCTACAATAGGAGACGGGTTGGATCTGATATTACTTGCAAATAGACCTCCATGCCACGTATGTTTTCTTCTCTTTGCCTCAGAGGTGGCACCTGCCACTGTTCCCACCACAGGTTTTGTCCTCTCTTGGTTACAGTAGATGCAAGAATGTTTCGCGTTGGCACCATGCTTCAATCCATACAAGCATTTGATTGTCTTCATATCTGCAGATAAGTGCCACTCGACTTTGAAGTTGCCAACACCTTCAATAGAAAGCAGCTGGCCCCCTTCTTGAGCTTTGATCAATGCTGGGAACGCAGTAAGTTCAAACACCCATTTGAGGACCTCATGTGATTCTTTGGCAATCTCAAAGCAAGCAACAGGCCATATTTCTGTTTCTGACTGAACAGAAAAATACCTATCGTCGCTTTTTTCAATGCTGGTGTCTAAGGCACGATTCATAATTGTCAAACTAACCCTTTCATACTTCCTTCCATGCATAATCTCAGCTTCGTCCATCTTCAACACAAAGACCAAAGGCGTGTTTCCAACTTCTGCACATCCCAAGTTCCCAAAAGCTACCACACTTGAGCACGATGAACTCATGACAAAGCGTAGAATTGCTAATCAATAAGAAACCCGTTGGGAACACATAGCTGATTGTCCATACTTGTCTACGGTTGCTTCTGAACGAAGTAGTTACCTTCGGTGGTAAAACCGTACAGCTTCACCATACTCCGTTGCATAGCTTCGATGTCAACAAACAAAGAATTTTTTGATGTCAAGACAACTCTTTCAATCTCTGATTTCTTCTTCTTTCCTTTGGTCGTTGGAACTTGTGTTACCAGCTCCAGTGTATTATCTATGGAGTAATAGTCACCAACAAGATCTTTCAACTTTGAATTTAATTCTGTTCGCAACAAACTGACCTGTTGAATGCATTGCCCAGAGTTCAATTTAAAAAGTTACACAACAATCACATGCATGCATGTCATTTGATTAGAACCAAAAAATTGCAAACCAGATGATTTTTTCTCACAAATTCTAGTTCCCAACAGTGTTCTCAACAGTAAGACTAGTATCAAGGTTAACTAGTACTCTGCTTCAAAATCAGTGTTCCCAACAAGTGTTACCACATACCTTGTGAGGATTTGGCAAAAATGTTGCCTTTAAGCGTTTGTCAACAAGCTGCACTCTCCCTTTAACTGTCTTATAGATCTCACCGTATCCTTTTTGAGAGACTCCAGTCATATCACATGCTGTCAGAACCGCTTCTGTTCCTAGCTCCTTCCCAATTCTCTCAAGGTAGTAGTTGGTCATCCTGGTCGCAGCAAAACTATTTTGCGGATTTGACACCAATGCCACTGTTTCTCCTTGTGACATTATTTGAGCAAGAGCATGGCCTGTCCCCTCTTGTATGTCCCCGTCGCCACACAACCGCTTCCTACCTTTTGATGTCTTGTTTCCATCATGTATGGATTGAACTACCCTGGGTTGCAACAAGCTTCTAATTTTGGCTATACGAGCTCTTGCAGCTCCACCAGTCTTGGCTAATTCAGATAAACCCTTGGATGCTCTCAATTGTGCTCCTAGTGGAGTACTAATCATTCGTTCAATTTTCTTCCTCAACTTCGACAAAGCCCTCCTCGCTTCTGTCAGTTCATGTTGCCCGTCCGCAAGTTGTTGTTGGTGCGCTTCACGTACTTGTCGCAAACCATGGGTTGCTTGCAACATTGCCAACGATATTTCTTCTGCATGTTGATCAGCCGCTTCTTGTCCCTGCTGTCGGAGGTGTAGTAAGTTGTTCCTATAATTGTACTCGTTACGCTCCAACTGATCTTCCAGTGTCACACATCGAGACCTCAAAGATTCAGATTCGCTCTTCAACATATTAATCTCCTCTGTACTACCGGCAAGAAGGTCAGCTGAACGCATTGCCCATCTGCTATTTGCAGCATCAAGTTCGGACTTCAGATTGGCAACGAAATTTTGCAAGCCAACCTTTTCACGGATACAATCAGTCCTTGCCTTTTCTAGCTCTTGTTCCAACCCCACTATTGCATCGTTGGTGCTAACGAGGCGTTTTGTATATCCTAACAGGCCAGATTCGTTATGACAAAGGAATTCCAAACAACTCTTCAACGTCCCAAACTGCGGTGGCTTCCTAGTGAGTGGATCTGTTGGGTACAAATTTCCATCCAACCACAGATCCATGTCGGTGGCTCCAAATGCTCTCAAGACTGGAAATTCTAATCTGGAGACTTGTTGATCAAGTCAAACCCCTTTCTTGACAATAGATGCGAACTTGCTATCAAGAGCTATAGATGTCGTGTATCCACTACCCCTTCCCCTGTTGGCAACATCCTGAAGCGCCATCTCTAACAACAAAACTGAGACAATCAAGTGGCCACCTGGAAAGAACCCTGTATAGGGCAGGAAAGAATTCTATTTGTAGAACACAGTTTGGACATGGCTGGGATTTGCCGGGAAACATTTTCATTGGTCTTGTCCCCAATGGCGGGAAATTTTTACATATCCACAACAGTTCCTCGACCTGTCCACATCTCTCGGCCATTCTGTTGGTGGCAACACACACACACACGTGTTGGCACCATGTGTACCATATATAATACACTCATGTCTCCACATGACCACATGGTGCCAACATAAATAATCCCAGATTAATGTTGGTGGCAACACCCATGCACATGTTGGCACCATGTGTACCGTATATAGTACACTCATGGCCCCGCATGGCCACGCGGTGCCAACATAAACTTATCCCAGTTTAATCCGAATGTACATTTTCCCAAAAACGATGTATCAAGGTTAAATACATAATATATTTGGCTTGATATTTTATTTTATCCCAGGTTCTCATTACTGTTACCAACGCAGTACATGCGGGACAATCCAAATGCTGCCAACAAGGCCCACTACTTTCCCACACAGTGCCAACTTCCCCATGGCTCCACATTTTGATTGGTCGATGGATTTGATGGCAACTTGCTGCAAGTACTCAAACTGGCCAATTTCTTTGATTTTTGGAAAAGTTTAATTGCATTTCCAAGCCAAAAGTACTGGACACTCCTTCACCCGAAATCTTCTCTAATGCTTTGTAAGTGGTTTACTGCCACAATTTTGCAATACTTTTCAATAAACATTGCACTTCCCAATTGCCCTCTCCTGAAATACATGCCCTCTCTTGTCATTTTGCCCGATATCTCTCTTTCCCTACTAACCTGCAGCGCTCGCGCGCGACCGCCGACGCCCGATGCAGCGCACTCGCTCGAACGCACGCGCCCAATACTGTGCGCGCCCGATCCAGGCTCGCGCCCACATAACCGCGCCCGATAAGTGTGCTCGCGACCGTCAACTGGATCGCGCCCGCACACGCGCGGCCGAAACGACGCACGCGCCCGTGACATCGCGTTCGCGCGGATGCTCGCGCCCGTCGTCCTGCTCGCGCCCACTCGCTCGCGCCCGTAATCGCGCTCGCGCCCGCACTAATTCAGCGCTAAGTAAATTTGTTTTACCCTTACCGTGAGTCAACTGGTCAACGCCCTTATGTGACGGACACGGGGGTCTGTCTTGTCACCATGACGGACTAACGGACTAACAGACGGTCGGTCCATTATGACAACCATGGTCAAGCACAAAGTGTCGTATCATGTACTAGAATTCCTTGCTTTCTCTGGAATGAAGTTGCAAAATCACTAAAGTATGTCCACAAACCGTCTCCCCTATAGAGCACTTCACCTGCAAACACCTCAAGAAGCATATTGTGGTCAAAAACCAAACCTAGCATACCTATGTATCATAAAATGCATAGCATAGTGCCATATACCAAAAGGGAAATGTAACAAGCTAGACCCTAAGGCCATCCCTACACTCTTTCTAGGATATGATGAAAGTTCAAACGCTTACCTGTGATGGAATTCCAGTTCCAAAAAGATAGTCATAAGCCAAGACATTGCCTACAATGAAACCAATATCACCCTAGTCTCTGCTCCCACTCACTTCTCCATTAAAAAGGGATTAGGGCTAGTATAGGGCCCTATCTTTTAAACATCCTATTAGTCTAAGTGCAATGATATGGGCCATTTAACATCACCATGGGCCGTGCCACATTGGTGCCACTAGACATGGCCGTCCATGCTACTCAGCAAGATCAAGAGATTTCCCCCTAGTTCTTTCTTCCTGCTCAAGCCCTCGACCAATGGACCGCAGCCACCGTGAAGTCAATGATTGCAACGAGTTTTCCCCCAACCGCCACGCGACACTAGACGCCAATGTTGATAATTAACTGATTGTGACGGATGGAGTTACTTAGTGTACATGTGGACTGGATGGATGAGGATAATCTGATATTAATGACGAAAGCTGTGGATAGAAAATGGAAGACACACTGTTAGTTCCAATTTGGAATTTGTCGTTGTTCTTGGAGAGCGTGGGATTTGGTGTTGATTGGAACGAGTTCACTCTAGAAAAGAGAATGAAGAAACTTGGCTGTGAGGTTCTGACACATTGGTGAAATTTTTTTATGGAGCAACTCACTAAGGATTGATTTGTTTAAGGGAGCACATTAAAAAGTGGTAATTTCTATTTTTGATTTAAGACTACTTACTCCCTCAATGTGCATCTAGCCAAAACAAATGCACCACTTTGAGTTACTAAACAATGCGACATCCAGAACAAGACATAAGCCACAACCACAAAATAAGAAGAAAAAGAAGGAAGCACTATAAGCAAACATTTGCGAGGAGTTTGAAACAAATGCAAAGTGATTAGTGTTCATGTCTGGAATCTAGAATATCCATTTGCAACCATGTCATTGGACAGGCAAGCAAAATAATCTCTAAAATGCAAGTCGCTTGTTGTAGCATGTGGTATCGAGCACATTCCTAGATTTACTTAAGCAAAACTATCACCAATTGCAAACAAATCAAAAAGCACATTCTCCAACTCCACTACGTCTTCTTTAGATAATCCGTTGTTTTGATCTACCACATGTGCATCCAACATGGCCGAGACAATTGGGTACGTTTTTTCAACCGATGGCTCCTCCACCTTCAAATCCAGCTCCGCTGAAACCAACGCACGTTCTTCGCTGATCTTTTTATCCAAGATCTTTGGATCCAACGCGACAGCTGGAATCAACGACGCTTCTACAGTGACAGTTGGAATAAATGACGGCTCGGAATTGTGATCCTTCGATGGTCCAAGGTTTACAGTGGTGTTCCTTGCATCCACCAACAAGGGCGTTTCAATGTTTAGCTCCATTACTCTTGCATCCGACGAGTGGCCTCCCAAGCAAACCACTTCTAGACTCGGGTTTATCAACTACGTTGCTTCCAATGAGGGCTCTTCACATACCTGCATGGGCTCCGTGTCAAGCTCCTTGTCACATCCAGTCTTCAATGAATTCCCCTTTTGATCCTCGGGCGTCGATGATGCTTCGACCTTCAAGACCTTCACACCCAAAGATTCCACGTCACTCTCGGTTTTGCGGTTCCTTTTCTTCAAACCCCAATGCCGTGCACCGTATTCACTGGGCTCCATCCACCTCAGGCTCTCCATGTCCTCAATTGTCTGTGTGACAACGTAGGACTGCTCCACGGACATCAGGAACCCCTATTGAGCCATCCACCAAGGACTTGTTGTCTTCAAATACTGTGGACACGTGTTGCCTCCAACAAGGACCAAATTCCACATGCAATGGAGATGGAACATATACCCGCAACTAAATGGGACAATACAAGTGTCGACAAAGAACATGGGCATGGCAGATCAATTTTGAATGAAGATCTTGCGATTGGTATGGGAGCTTCCAAAAAACTCCAGGAGGCTTCACTGCTGCGGTCTCCAGAATCAGGCCATGTTCCCGATCACTGAGGTCCTTCAATGTCGCTGTTAACCGGACATCCTTCCCTCCTCTATTTCTACCTTACCCTCCAGTTTTCATCCTAATTCTGTAGACAATCTGTCACTATAGACGGATGAAGTCTGTCGTCGTTGACGGATGAAGTCTTTCACTGTTGACGGATGATTTTTGTTAGTTTTCAGGGAGTTTAAGAGGCAGATGTAGGGTTTTCTATAATCATTCTACACTAGAGCAGGTAGAGTCAGGGAGATCAAAGAGCTGTTAGGAGAAGCGGTACCATTGTATTGGGCTGTTTTGCCTTGGTTTATACAGTTTTGGACTCTCTTTACTTGTATTTGTATGTTTTCAGTCTTGGTTTAGTTGGGTTTTGTAGGACTTTGGTGGGTTGTGAAGGCTAGGGTTTAGTAGTTAAATCCTCCCTTTACCAAAGGCCTCAAGAGCAATAATCTGTGTATCATTCTCCTCCAACTCTACCTCCAATGCGGTGATCTCTCCATCGGCAACGTCGATTTTCTTCGTCACGGCTGCCAGCTCCTGCGCGTTCTTCCGCATTTCAAGGTTGACATCCTTCCTCCCGCGGGTATTGCCTTGATCAATGTGCAACTTCCGTCTGGCATGCATTTTGCAATACGCATCTCAAAGCCGTGTGGACTCCGCATCGATCCGACCATGCTGGAGGTTCGCCCATAACAGCTTGGCCTTCACTTTCTTGAGATCGTCACGTAGCTGCGCCTCTCCTGCATCCACCTGTCTTCGAATTTTGTCCACTTCAGCTGACCTGGAGGGCTGCAGGGTCTCCACTTTTGCAACGGCCTTTTCCATGTCAGCTGACTTGGACCCCTTCCCATGGCTCGACGGGTACGGAGAGCAGGATGGGGCCATCAAAGCTTGTACGACCCTCAACCTGGTACACGTTGCTCTCTAATCCACATGCATCTAGTTGGTCGCCGAGACAGTAATCGCGAGCTGTGGAGACACATCACATTGATTCTCCTCGTGAACTTCGGATGGTGGCTGCGATTCGAGTATCTTGAGAATCTGCTCAATCTACTCTCTGAGGAAAGGTTGGGTCAGCTTGAGTGGGTTGCGTCCAGCGTTCTTCAGGCCGTCGATAGTGACCTTCGCAGCCCACTCCGCCCAGTTGACCTTGTGGGCGTGCATAGTCTCCATGTAGACAGCGCGGAGGAATGCGGCGCTGACGCCTATGTTGTCTGGTGGGCCCCCATACACCTGGATTTAAGCGGTTAGCGCAGCGTCCTAGATCTTTTCATTCTTCGCATCGAAGAAGTGGTAACGTTTTTCTACTGATGGCCACTCCCGCTCAAAATTGACGTGATGGCGCTTCTGTTTGGTGAAGTCGCCCATCAATAAGTTGCGGTCATGGAGATTCACCACGCGCTTGAAGAATGCCTCATCTATGTTGCATTCTAACCTCCTAGTAGGAACGGTGCGAGGGATATCAACTGACGAGCGATCGTAGTTGAGAACCTTGCGAGGTTGAAGGGCGCTTCCCATTGACTTGCATGGACTTTGATATTTGAAGGACTGCCGCCGACACTATTGCTCACGTTTGCAGCCCTCTTTGCACCTCGTGGACCCATCTCCAACTTTTCTTCGCAATGTCTTGAGCTCCAACACTTCGAACCTCAAACACTCAAACACTCTCTAACACTGTCAACTCCAACACTGAGCCAGCAACCTCACATGGAGTCAAGGAAAACTCACTCTACGACTCAACTCTACGTAGTTGGCTCCAACAATAGACAGGATGCTCTACAACAACGGCTCAAAATTGTTGCGATTTCCAAAACCTGGGATACTGAAAGGAAGTTCCACAACGATGACGATTTTTTAGGCGGATGGAGTTAGTTTGACGGCATGATGTACAAAATTCAAGGTGATGCGATGCCTAGGAGTCTCAGATGATGAGTATTCAGTAAATACTCAGTATATGGAGTCTACAGCCTAAGGAGTCACTGATTGTACATCCAATGGTTAGGCGGCATTTGATGCGACTTCCATGATGTTAGCTCATGAAGGAGGGGATACATGGTTAGGTGAGAAGAATGAGAAATCAATCCTCGCGCTCGATACCCGAGAGAGATACTCAGGTTGATACCCGAGTCGAGGCGAGATGCAAGTTGATACTTGTTTCTGATAATGTGGTGATATGAATTGGTGATACTTGTTTTTCGATTGTTGATACCTGCTCGACCATGGTTGTAAAATAAAATTAAAAAGAAAGGTATATTTATTTTTAAATTTCTAAATTTTTTAGGTAAAATAAAAGTGAGAGAGAAGGATGGTTAGAGAAAAAAAAGAAAGAGGGGAGGGAGAGGGAGTGGGAATGAAGAAGAGAATAAAAAAAGAAGAGGGAAATAAGAAAAAATAAATAAGAAGAAGGTGAAAGATGCAGCGAAACAAAATTAAAAAATAAATAAATACAATAAATAAAAAGAAGTAAACAAGAAAAGAAGTAAAATAAAAAAAGGAATTAAAATAAACAAAAAGAAGTGAAAAAAAGAAGAAGTAATGTAAAAAGAAGGAAAATACAACAAAAAAAGTAAAATAAAAAAAAAAATAAGGCATGGATAGAGAGAAAATAGATGAAGGAGAGGGAGAGGGAGAGGAGGGGGGAGAGGGAGAGGGAGAGTGAAAGAAAAGAAAAAGAAGGGGGAAATAAAGAAAAGGACATAAGACAAAGGAGAAAGATAGAGGGAAAAAAGAGAAATTAAAACAAAATTAAATTATATATATATATATATATATATATATATATATATATATATATATATATATATATATATATATATATAAGGTTAAAAAAAAGTACTCCAAAAGTGAGAGAGATGGATGGATAGAGGGAAAACAGATGAAGGGGATGGGGAATAAGAAAGAGAAGGGGAGGGAGAGGGAAAGAAAAAAAGAAAGAAGGACGAAATCTTCTAATCACATTGGACAATTCATAGTAGTATTGAGGTAAGTCCATTCTATATTTTATATGGTCAAGAATGTAGAACTCCTATAACACTCTCTACTCCTACTACTAGATTTGAAAGCATTAATGAAATGATTAAGGAAATGAATGAAATTAGAGGGTTGGCAAAGTTGGCTATGAAGAGTGCTCATGATAAAGCTAAACACTATGCTGATAGAAAAAGAATCTTTCGTGAATTTGAAGTGGGTGATAAAATATTTTTGAAGGTAGCTCCAAAAAGATCTGGACTCAAGCTTGGTAAGTCAAGGAAGTTATCACCTCGGTTTTGTGGTCCTTTTGAAATTATTGAGAGAATAGGACAAGTTGCTTATAAACTGAGGTTGCCTGAGGATTGGCAGATACATGATGTATTTCATGTGAGTTTGTTGAGGAAGTATGTATCTGATCCTAGTCATGTTTTGCCTGATCTTCCAAAAACTGCTCCTGAGGGAGAACTACTTGCTCAACCTAAGAAGATTTTGAAGGTGAAGAATCAACATCTGAGGAATAAGACATTCCGTAGATTCTATGTGAAGTGGAAAGATTACCCGGAAGAAGAAGCTTCTTGGGAGAGAGAAGTTGATTTTAGAAGGGATTATCCTGACTTTGTCATTGAGGACAATGACTTTTAATGGAAGGGGAGGATTGTAAGGTAACTTACATTGATAGATGGATGAATGAAATCTTCTAATCACATTGGACAGTGTGTAAGCAGAGGATGAAAGGAGTCAGACAACTCCCAGTTGAGAATGGATGGACCGGAGTCAGACAACTCCAGATTGAGAACATGTGCACTGGAGTTAGACAGCTCAAGATGAGGTACACTAGAATTAGACTACTGATAGTAGTGAATTAGCTTTACTCTAAATATAGGAGTAAAGATAGTGGTGAATTATCTTTACTCTAGATATAGGAGTAAAGATCTAGAAGAGTCTCTGAGTTAAAGAGATAGAAGGATCTACAATGATCTATGGATTATCTTTACTCCAGATATAGGAGTAAAGAAGATGGAAAGATCTAGAAGAGTCTCTAAGTTGAAGAGATAGAAGAACCTAGAAGGATTTGTGGATTACCTTTACTCCAGATATAGGAGTAAAGGAGATAGAATGATCTATGAATAGGCTAGACTCTGGGACATAGCCTAAGATAGACTGTAGTTCCTTTTGGGAAGGAACTCATATATAAAGGCTCGGGGGTGAGATGGTGAGACACTTCTCTAGTGAACACTTCTCTATGGTTGGGTGGTGAGCCTTCAGTCAATATATTTTGATCTTTGTAGTTTTATTGAGTTTTTATCTTTTCCTTGTCTTATTTGTCTTTTTGTTGAGAGTTGGTGGCAAACCTGTTGGGAGGTTTGTTACAAGTGGGAATGAAGAAAATGGAAATAATGAATATCAAGAGAAATTTAAAAAAAAAAATTGAACGAAAATGATAGGTTGGAGAAGAGAATGAGAAGAATGATAAAAGACACAAGATAAAGTGAGGGGAGGTAAAAGGATGAGGGGATAAAAAATACGAACGAATTAAAGAGAGATGAAGGCAATGAGTAAAAAAAAAACAGATAAATAGTGAGGAGAGTGAATGAACAAAATATAATAAAATAAAACACATGAAGGGATGAAGGAGAGATAATGGAAATGAAGTAAAAATAATAAAAAAGAACAAATATAGAATGAAGGAAGTGAAGTAAGAAAATAAAATAAACTATAGAAATATGTAGGTGATAAAGAGGGATGAAGGCATAGAAGTAAATGACGGCAATGAAGGCATAGGGTTTAGTGTTTAGGGTTTTGGTTTTAGGGGTAAGAGGTGATAAAGAGAGATGAAGGCAATGAAGTGAAGATAAAAAAATAAACCAATAAAGAATGAGGGCAGTGAAGTAAAAATATAAAAAAATAAAATAAAGAAATATGAAAGTGTTAAAGAGAAATGAAGGCAAATGAAGTAAAAAAAATAAAAAAGAACAAATAAAGAGTAAGAGAAGTGAAGCAAAAAAAAAAAAAAAAAAAATTAAAATAATATATGAAGGTGTTATGGAGAGATGGAGGCCAACAAGGGAATAAAAAAAGCAAATAAAGAATGAAGATGGGAATAAAGAGAGATATGAAGGGGAATAAAGAGAGATATGAAGGGAAATAAAGAGATGAAGGCAATAAAATTAAAGAAATTAAGGCAATAAGAATAAAAGAATAATCTAATAAAGAATGAGGGAAGTGAAGTAAAAAAATAAAATAAATTAATGAAATATGAAGGGATGAAAGGGAGATGAAGGCAATAAAATTAAAAATATTAAAATAAAGAATGACGAAAGAAATAAAGGAAACCAATAAATTAATATAAATTAAAATAGGAATGATAAAGGAGATAGAAAACCAAAAAATTAAGGAGCTTAACAGAAGAAAGGAGTGACAAAAAAACGACGAAGCAAAAATGAAAGACTGCAATAAAGAAACATGAAGGGAATAATCTAAAGTATAAAAGTAAATAAAGTATGTTCTGTAATGTAATATCTCCAATTGGCATGAATTAAAATATTTTTTATGGCTATGCGTCCTTTTTTTAATTCTTTGTTTTTTAATATCCTGCCGATTCCACGTTATGAAGAAGAATGTTAAAAACAAATAAGCCAATAAACATGAAATAACAAATAGTAGAAAAGCCAAATTAAAAAGCAGGCATGAGCAAAGCTAAAAAAGAAGGGACAAAAAAAAGTGAATTAATTGGATGTCATAAAATGTGATAGGAGTAGTGAGGGAAGTATAACTGACGTAGAAAAGCAAAAATAGAAAAGCAAAAATAGAAATTCCATGAATTTAGAGTGAGGTGAAAAAATAAATGAATTAAAAATAGTAGGATATGAATTGCAAAAATGTGAAGAGAAGCAACAGTTCCTTGATGTTACACATCGTGATTAAAAGATTCTCTCATAGCACTATCCCTTTTGCAACAATTTTTATTCTTCTTTCTACATTTTCTCGTGTTTCTAAGTGATCTCTGGTTGATGAATAAGCTTTGAATGTTTGCCAAAGCTCTACTGAGAAGTCGCAAAAAGAAATAGGCTTCACTTTGTTTAGTGTCAGAAGGACGATCACATTCAAACGCAAGTTTGCTCCTTCCCTCACTTCCCAAGTATTATAGCAGAATCCCACACCAACAAGATATTGCTGACCAAAGATCTTGGAGAATTTAGAAAAACTAGTGCATATGCAACCGAAATAGAATATGATTTAAAGAAAGAAGAATAAGTGCACGGGTTAAGATGAAATTAATAGAAAATTAAAAACCAAAATAAAAAAAATAATAATAAACATAAAAAAAGAAAACATATAAAGAACATATATAAAAATGATTTGAAAAACATATACTAAATATAAGATTCCTCATATATATATATATATATTATATTATATTAAATTCCATTTATATAATAAAATATTTAAAATCGAGTACATAAAGAAAAATATACATAACGATAAAATAGAAAAATAAAAGACTAATTCGTTCACGTATTCATGAAAATATTCAATCGTGGTTTATGGTAGAAGATGATTCCGTAGATATTTAGCATATTCGTATAGATATAAAACGAGTTAATGAAACGTGTAGATATAAAAGAGTTAATGAAACGATGAATCTTGGAAATCACAATGTTTGGAGCAATATTTCGTTAATATATAATATTTTTATAAATTCAAAATATAGCTATAAAAATTAAAGAGAAATAACCGTTTGAATATTAAGTTTGAATATTGCAATAAGTCAAGCATACTAAATTGTAGTAAGCAAATAGTTTAATGTGATAAACTACTGTCATAATTTCTTGTAGTTGACACCGGTGGTAGTGGAGCCTCCTCTTGGTAGCGACACGCAGTAGCCTGGGACACTGTACCTCCATGTCACGGAAATCAGTGTACCCTCTTTGCATCATGCAAATACACTACTCCTCCACCATCAACCAGACTCCGTTATCACTTATATCAATGGCTCCGAAGTACCTCTGTACACACCAGTGCGGTGGCGACCTTGTGAACAATACATTTCTTTCTTGCAGCTCCTTCTGGCATCTTGCGCTCACGGTTCTTCCCAAGATGCGCTCACAACGCAGACCCCGCGACATTGTCCAGTCCATCATGATTTACAACCATGTAGACGAGAACGACTGATGGATAAGCCTGAAGTTGAAGAGGGGTTCTTAGGTGAATTTGCAAGCAACGAGGCGCGGTCCATGGGGAGTTTTGGATGCCAATCTTGGCGGTGATGGCGCTAGAATGAGGAGCGCCTAGAAGGCTTGTGCAATAGATTTCTGTTTCAATCTTGGCGTCTCCTCAGGTACAAATACAGTAAAGCCAGTTGTGGACTCGATTCTAGTGAGACACGCTTATAGTAGAGGCGACATCAGTGTGGAACCAAGACAAGTCCCTTTGCTCGGTCCTTGCAACTGTAAGTCCCCATGCTTCTTAGTTCCTTCCCGCAGTCTTTTACTTCAAGTTCATTTCAGTTCAGACTAAACAGTTTTGATGCTAGTTCTAACCAGACCGATCTGATTGTATATCTTCTACCTCTATAATTTTCGCAGATCTGTATCTCTCGTTGTTTGAGGATTGGGTGGATCCACGGTCTATTTTAATTGTCATATGGGTGACACACGCTCAGATTGGTGAGGACTAGAAAGGAGCTCGCACCCACCAAGAGCTCCGGGATGTTGGTATTTTTTTCTACAACCACAACTATGTGCCGCCAACGCCAGGCCAACTTTACGGCGAGTTGGAGTGTGTCCCTTTGCATGGTTTGGATGATCTTGCTTGGAGTTTGCCTGACATGGTGACTTCACAGGCGTTTAGAGCCAAGCTGCGTCCCGACTTTCAACGAGTCACAAAGGCAACAACAGGGTCCAAGATGGGGCACATCCAATGGTTCGTTCCAACCCACGTGTTCATCAACATGTTTGCTTTATTCAACAACATGAGGAGGACACCAATGTTGTTTAAGGTTATTGATCAAGAAGACTTTCTATTTGACAGTATTTGGATCCTGGTTCGGATGAGAAGATACATTCTAGCCGCGACATCATCAAGTGCAAAGTGATCCGCTTCAGCGTCCACTTCAAATACCACCTTGGAAGACAGACGATGTATGCGATTTTCAATATGAGTGACTAAAGCTTCTGTCTGACGGCATGAGGTGAGAATCTATCGACCTAGTAGTCGACGAGCAGTTGGTCTAGGTTGCATGCGGGAGGGACGATTAGTCTGTGGGTCGTTTTGAAGTAGGCGCAACTTGGCCGCTAACTATATTCGTCAAGAAATTTAGATAGGCTTTGGGTATGAAGCTTTGGGTGACGATTTCAAGTTTTGGATCCAAGAACCTGATAAACCGCTCGTGAAGGTGAGAAGAACAATGCCTCTTACCTTTTGGATTCAAAGGTCGATGTTTCTGGCCTTACCGTCATCTTCTTTCCTTCTTGTTGCACATAGCTCGGGCTACACTCCATCTAATTGCATGATGTCTGCAGGTGAATAGGAGGCAGTAGAAGGATATTGTCTGCGGATCCGTAATGGAGCCTTCAATCTTGATCGTCACATTGGCTCCGCAGTAGGGATAGTCGGTTTGTTTCCCACATGAGTCAGTTATCCATTCTAGATTGGTGAAGCCATAGTGTAACCATTTGTTGTTCAACGCCAACTTTTCTCGTACAATGGCAAGTTCATGTAGTAAAGTTCTCCATGTGTCTATTTCACCGTCAATTTGCCATTCTGCGTCTCTTACATGCTTGCAATATAAGAGGGGTTTATGTATATACAGAATTAACAATAAAAAAATATTATTTTAAATGAACCAATAAAATATTCCCAAAATCATTATTATAAAATAATGCTAGAACAAGTTTCATGAAGCTATGAGGTTATGTCTTCTTCTGGAAGTTCCCAAATACTAGAGCAGGATCTCGTCCTATGAATCTAGACTCACACTGCTCCGTACCCTAGCGCCTGGTTGAAACGCTCCATGTTGGCTCTCTTGTTTTCCACGTGGCATCGACTGAGTAGTATCAAGTTTGGTAGACTGTAGAGCTACAGGCTTGGGAGACTCTTGATTATCAACCTCTGGAGACTCTTGAGTATCAGGTTTGGGAGACATCAAGCCCACGGAGATAAGGTCTTCACGCTCAACGTAGCGACTACCTTCACGTACTCGCTGTGCACGCCACTGGTCTCTTCCTTCCATGCCTCCAGGTGAATTGCTTGCAACACGTAGTCGCTCTACTCTGTCACGTGCATTATGATCTACCGGCCTCGCCCGCTCCCAAGCCAATCGCTCGTTTCGAACAAAACTATGCAGGATATTCGTATATCAATGCTCATATTGGTGTACAATTGCACTTGCCTTAGACTTGGTGCCACAGTGTTGTCTGTGGTTCTGATTGGATGCTTTAGCAGCGTAATGTGTCTTTTCCATGCCTTGGCAGCTCCCTACTCCCAAGCTGCCATACGACGCTGAAAACCGCGGAGCATGCTTCACAAGTACGTGCTGCACACCCGAATATTGAGTGAGTGCCATAGTGATCCAAATTTTAATGACGATGGATCCAAGACATTTCTAACATTTATTCTCCCCTTCAATGTGTGCAAGTTAGAGCATGCTTACCACATTCTCAGTGACGTGCTCCTTGCTAAAGCACTTGACAAATAGTAGGCCCTAGTTTCGAACCTTGAATTTGAAGTCACTCGCGGATTGCCTTGGTTTCAAGACCAAGCCCGTCAAATATGGAACTACTTTCTCGAATGCTTGCCACATCTCCACCCTAGCTAGATAACATGCACCTCTACTGACCTGATTGTTCTCTGAACTCAACACGTCCTTCCAAACTCTCTCCTGCCCTGACCAGGTACTAGGCTGGAACATCTTTATCGCCTTGGCTCCATTAAGCGACGGTTTCAGTTCCACTGAATCGTTGGCTCTAGGCAAGTCCTTGTCCTTAAACAGTGTCACGTTGCCACCGTGCACACCAGCTCCTGACAACGACTTTTCCATCTGCTCGATGGCCTGTTCTTGCCTAGTCCGGTCTGTCATGCTCCATATAAACATAAAGTGGAGGTGGAGGATCTTCTCTGTCACTCTCACAAGTGCGTCTAGAGTGCAAATGTGCACTCTATACATTGGAATAGCCAAAATTGGCTGCCAACGATCACTTGTTCCATCAAGGAGAGGCTCCTCCGCACAACTTTGATCAAATAGACCACCCTTCCAAGTGTGTGCCCTCGCCTTAGCTACCTTGCGGGCCTGCACCTTTGATACCACTTCTGGTCGGTGACGTTCTTCGATGCAATATATACACGAGTGCTTTGCGTTGGATCCATGTTTCAAACTGTACATACATTTAATTGTTTTCATGTCGGCATTGAGGTGCCATTCAACTTTGAAGTTGCCAACATCCGGAACTTCTGACTCCTTTCCTTCTTCTTGAGATCTGATGACGGCAGGAAATTTGTTCTGCTGAAACACCCACTTCAGAACTTCGTGTGTTTCCTTCTGAACTTTGAAGCAGGCGATTGGCCAAATCTCCTGTTCCCTCTGCACTAAGAAGTATTTCTTGTTGTCTGTGGTCATATGTGTATCCAAAGCACGGTTCATTAGCGTCATGCTAACGGGCTCAAAATGTTTCCCATGCACTATCTCGTCCTTATCAAGCTTAAGTACGAATACTAACGGGTTGGATCCAAGCGTAAAAAAAATCACCTCAACTATTAGAAGATAATGATACATCAAAAGTCCCCGCAATAGTATATGGATTCTCATTCCCCAATATCATCACCAATGTAGTCAATGCAATATACATCACTGATCTTACTACAAACATTCACAGATTATTAGCGTAGTGAAAATACCATCTTTGGTGATGCCGTATAGTTTCACCATTGTTCTTTGGTGATGCCGTATAGTTTCACCATTGTTCTTTGAACTGCCTCGATCTCAACGAACATTGTGTTTTGTTGTTCAGTACAATCTTATCCATTTTCAAGCCCTTCCCCTTGGACTTCTCCTTTGTTTTACTTGTGCTTGCTTGTACCTCCAAGATGTTGCTCACATGTTTGTAGTCCCTAACTAGGTCCCTTAGATTCCCATTCAACTCTCTCTGCAACAAACTAACCTGGACAAGGACATCGCACCTCAGATAGTTGCTTCCATATACAAAATCTAGCATGTTTCACACAGAGTCACAACAAGAACCTTTGCTATTAGGGGTACGATTTCACCTTGTGTGGGTTCGGTAAGAGTCCATGTCCGTTCAGTCTCTTATCTACCAACGATATCCGGTTCCTCACTGTCTTCACAATCACTCCGTAGCCTCTTTGGGACACCCCCAACTCGTCGCATGCTGGCAGCATGGCTTCCGCATCAATGTTGGCTTTATTCCTCTCAATTGTGTCATTTGCAATTTGTGTGGCCACAAACTCGGATTGTGGAGTATCAAGCAGCGAGCTCCTTTCCTTCCGTGACAACATTTTAGCGAGTGCAACCGCATTCATCTCCTGAATGTCATTGTCTCTCCAAACACGCTTTCTCTTCTTAGCCTCCTTGTTTGCATCTCGTATCTCCTTCACCTCCCAAGGATTCAACCAAGCCCAAATCTGAACCCTCCGTTTCTTTGCATTTCCGCTGGTGTGTGCGAGGGAGCCAAGTGGGGCTCAATGCCTGGTTCTCAATTCATGTGCCCTCCTGTTGGAAGCAACTTGGCGTTGCAAAAAAAACACTGAGGATTTAGTGTGAGCATGTTCACACTCCGCGTGCCTCAATGCGCCTTGATGCTCCGTTGTTAGCTCCTTCAAAGTCTCCGCATGTCTGTCTGATAGGCTTCTCTTTGCTTCAACCAATGCAATCGCAGCTACAACACTTGCTTCTTCCAAAGGTTGTCTCCGAAGATTGCCGCATTCTTCCTAAAACTGCTCTTTCACAATCGAAGTCTAAACTCTCTTGCTTGCTATTGCTTGCTCTAACCGTGCAACTTCCCCATCGTCGGAATTTCCTAGGTTCTTAGTATAGCGCAACAACCCTGATTCACCATGGCAGCAAAATTTGATCAATTGTTTCAGAGTTCATACGATGGAGCCACACTAGTGGTTGGGTCAGCAAGATAGAGTGATCCGTCTACCCAGAGGTCCACATTTTCGCAACCCAACTGCCGCTTCGATAAAAATTCTAATCTAGAACACTGTTCCCGCAAGTCCGTACTCCTCCTGATACACGGTGCATACTCCGGATCCAACAACACAAGGGGTTCGTACCTCCTCTCACTCCGTATTGCCTCGACGGTAACCCTAAGAGCCATGTTCACACTATCTAAACCTAGTCTTGATCGAGCATCAAACATGGAGCCTCGACACAAGTTACGCAGATCAACCAACATTGACCCTTCTCTACTCACGGCTCCTCAGTTATTGCCGTTTCCCCATTTACCTTATAGTCCTGGCCACTTGGCCTGGCGCCAATCCAACCCACCCCCCCCCCCCCCCAATTTCCCCATGCCACATTTGAAAACTACTTCGGGAACCCCCTCTGCAATCATTTCCCTTTGCTTGCCACCTACATGAAGCTCCTTGCCTCATCGGTATTCATCATCATCTTGGAAAGCCACCTATAGTGTCATCATCCCCTTGGGAATGCCACCTCTAACGTGGTCAAGCCTTCTTTGCAGTTGTCAAGGACAAATGATTCCGCCTCAAGCACCCTAACCCCCCTTCTTAACATGCCACTAAGCATACTCAAGCACACTTTAACCCACCTTCCCCCACCTTGCAAAGGGCCCTATTCTAGCCATATTTTCTTTCTAATGCTTAGAGATTCCATAACCGTTTCTGCACTTAGTGAATCACCCACTAGATAGCACAGAACTAAGTTCTTTCCAAACTACCAAAACAACAGAACAACCAATAGCAAATATCAACAACCAACCTTGTCCAACCACCGACATTGTCAAACCTTGCCACACCAACCCCTTACCTCTTTCCATCCTACCCTCTCTTACTGACTCACCTCTCGACACCCTTTCAAATTTTCACGAAAACAAAAATCGGTCAAAAGCCACAAATCCTCCCACTAGTGTTAACCATCGTGGCTCCTGAGCTCAATATTGAAATGTGCTATTAGCCGATTACTACACCTATCTCACAAGCGACCGTCCTCTTCTTGATAAAGCTCCTAGGCTTGACCAACCTAATACTAGTCGTTATTCATTACTAACCTTAACACAAGTTGCCACCAATTGAGGATGGCACAAAGCAATGCAAACAAAGATAGATAGCATTCACAAAAACCATACATAAAATCTAGAAGACCTACTCGTTGGAATCAAACCTATCTCATGCAAATGGGTGTAACAACTCAAATCAGGCACACATGGCTCACCTCCGATCAAGAAAGCTCGGCTCGTGGCACAAGGTTTTGAACAGAAAGCTGTACTTCAGTACGACATCATCAAATGGGCAACCATCCAAACCGTCAAAGCACTTGCCGCTACAAATTGTTGGCCAACACACCATATAGATGTGCCCCTAGCTTTTCTACACGGCCGTCTAAAGGAAGCAATTCTTATGGAACAACCCCCGCCTTTGCCATACGTGGTCTAAAACACAAAGTTTGTTGTTTGCTCCAATCCCTATATGGCTTGAAACAATCGCCACGAGCCTAGGAAAAACAAATTGACAACTCCCTCCGTCAAGTTGGACTCTCACGAAGCTTCTTCAACCCTAATCTCTATTTCCTACGTCAAAGGACTGACATTCTAATGATTGTGCTATATGTCAATGACCTATTTATCACTATAAATAGCACAAGTTTAATTTCATGGATAAGAGACTACTTACAAATCCTACAACATAATTGACCTTGGAATCATCAGAAAATACTTGTGCAGTGTCTTAAAGTATCTTTGAGGTGGCATACTTCTCCACCGGCCTGATTACGCGCTTTCAATCCTATAAGACTCCGCATGTCCAACACTCCATTTTGCAAAAGTACCACTACCAGCAGGACAGACACTTGGGCCGCTGAAACACAAATATTGCTCATGTTGAGCTCCAAAACTACTCTCAGCTTGTCGTAAAATTGAATTTTCTAACAATACTCCAAATCAACTTGGCTTACGATGTCAACCGTGTTGCCTCCTATATGTCTGCCCTGCGACTAGTCCATTGGTAAAGGGAGGATTTACCAACTAAACCCTAGCGTTGACAATCCCATCAAAACCCAACAAAACCCAACTAAACTAAGTGCTCCAAACACTCATAAGTTGCTGGAAATGTACAATACAAGTGCAAAAAGAGGTCAAAACTGCATCAAATGGGTCAAAACAGCCCCAAAAACATGGTACGACAATCCCTAACAGCTCTCAAACCTCTCTGACTCTACCTGGTCTAGTGTAGAATGATTACAAGAAACCCTAACCTTGCCTCTTAAACCTCCTGAACTGGCGAAAGTCATGCAGTCGACTGGTGACAGAGTTCATCCAAGTTGGCTGCGATAGAGTTCATCTAGTCGACTGGATGATTGTCTAAGGTAAGGATGAAAATTGAAAGGAGACTAAGGGGAGCTAAGGGAAGGGGAGATTGGAGAATCTCCGGTTAACATTATCTCCTTTTCCCGGTAGTTCTGTCCCCAGAACGTGAGGTACAGAGGAAAAGAGAGGAACTTGAAACCGAGCCTAGAGAAAAAATAAAATGTCTAAGCTATTCAAAATGTCAAAATTGCTAGCCCCAAAGAAACTACAAAAATGAGAGTCGCCGTCGAAGATGTCGGGTGTGAAGTCAAACAGTCGGCTGGTGCGAAGTCGGCTGTGCCTCGGTCGGTGGTGCAGAAGTCGGGTCATCGGTGTCCAACCATGGCTCGAAAGACGGGTCACGCTCTTCAAACTTAGACAACCACAGCTGCTGACGGTCCAAGTCGGCGCGGTAGGCGGTCAACATAGTCTCTAAATCCCGCTGCTTGGTAGCAGCATAATCCCGCAGAGCTCGGCTGAGTTCCTTAGGCTGTAGGGTGTGCAAGCCTAGCTCCGTCTTCAACTGCTGATTCTCGAGTAAGAGAATGTCAGCTTGTTGGAGACGGGCGCTGAAGGTGGACTCTAACTCCAATCTGCAAATGGATGGAGCCGCGGGTAGTGAGACCGGAGCTCGGGCAGTCAGGTTGGCCTGTAAGGCCTATACCTGCTGCTGAAGGGTGGTGTCGTTGCGAAGCAGCCGGGTATGAGTCGCCGTAAGGGTGTGAAGATCGGAGTCGCGTGCGGCCACCAGCTATTGAAGCTGATGGATCGTGAGGTCACGTTCCGCGACGGCCGTGGCTACCTGATGTTGGCTGTGCTCGAGCTGCTGAGCCGCACTACGGGTCTGTACCAGGGCGTTGGCGATGGCTTGAAAGTTGTGAAGAACAACCTGAAAATTCGGTGTCGGAGCAGAGCCTAGGGGCGGTGCAGTGGGCGAAACGGGGGCGGGGTCCGGTTGTGGATGAAGAGGCTCGGAGGTGCCCTCCTGTCGCTATTGTGTAGGGTGCAGATCGGACGAGGGAACATCGCCAGCAGACAGTCACATATCGCCGTCATTGACTTTACCGGAAGGCTGTGCTGTAGCCGACCTTGGAGCCTCGAGTACAACTGGTTCAGTGTACAGTATGAGCTCCATGGTCGGCAGGGAGGGATTGAGCTGAGGGGACGAAGAACATTCCGGCGGTGCCTGTGGGACAGACTGTGATGGTGAACGCCGTGATGGCGAGCCCGATAATGTGTGTAGTGGGTCGGGTGGTGTACCAGTGGAGCTGCCGAGCTGGATGATGGAGTTGGGTGGCGCAGCAGCAGCAGTCGATGGATCATCTTGAAGATCGAACTCGGAAGAGACGTCGTGGAACCGTCGTGGAATAGTGCGGGAGCGTAGGGGGTATCGGCAACTCGGGGATGCCGCATTGTTAGATGCAGTAGATCGTCGGGGCGGAGTCGGCTGAGTCGGAGACGGTGCCGGGAACGCGGGCTGGCGAATGGGTTGGCCTTTGACGACAACAATATGATGGCTATGGCAACATCAAACCTTCATGGATGCACCTACATAATAAAGGGCATTTTATTATTAATACCCCAAAATATAAAAAAATGACAAATGGGAGGAGATATGCAAAGAACTTTGCAGAAACTACATACCAATAGCCACAGAAACGTCAATTATTATGCCTATATCCATAGAAAACAGACGAGGCTACTAGAAAGCACTTCATCACGCTCTTTAGAACCATGCTCCATGTTTACTTTTTTGTTGTAAGCCTCTTTCTATTGCGTCGTGTCTACACGTCCAAAACCCCTACAATTGCTACCTAAGCCCTCTTTGCAGCTATGCTCTTTTGGAGGCCCAGTCCTGTTGTTTAGCACTGTCACAGTCCAGAATACTTTGTCGTGGGCTGAATTATTATGTACCAAGTGGCTCCATCTATGAAAGGGCTGTGGTTGCAGTTTAAAGTAGACTACACTCTAGCCGTCAAGTAAGAGAGGTGGATGGGCAGGCTCAGCAGCCCTCACACCACCATGCCCCCATTCTTAAAAGATGACGCAAACACATCACTACTAGCAACCGGGGCCAGCAGCATATTTCTCACAAGCCAACAAAGGTGAGTATAAGGGAATGGAAATCTTACCTCTCCGGTCTGGTGTTGTATTATGTTGTCTGGCTATACCCTTAGCAATCAAGGAAAACCCGGCCGACAAGGACAAGTCCTACCAATGGAGACTAGGCTAGAGAGGGCAGGAACGACTAAGGAATACTCGAACTAGGACTAGGAGTGCCAACTAAGAGACCCACCGCAGCTAGAAAACGAACAACACTAATAGGAGAAGGCCATAGAAAATGACACTCTCTCATTTTGTAAACATATTGTTGCTTGTCTTCATCAGTCATTGTCTTATCTTCTTAAATCCCTTGCTTTGTATGAATGTAACCGGGGCCGGTGTCATAGATTCCGAAAATTTACAAAACATCTTTGGAACCACTCTCCGAGGAAACCACATTGACAGGTACATTTATTTTGAAACCAAAAATACTCAGTCAAGCTGGGAAGACATGAAGCAAAGTATTCTTCATAACACTAAAAGAATTTAGTGGTCATTTTTGACAAAAATATGACAAAAGTCTGTTAATTTAGGTGTCAATTAGGGCACCTTGATTCGGTCACAAATTTTAGTCCATTCTGCCATTTAAACAAGTATTTTACCAAATGTCCATAATTTAGGAAGAAATGTAGATACTATAAATTTGCCACTCTGTACATTTAAGGATTGTCCAAAATAATTCAAATCTCCAAAATTAATAAGAAAGTATAGATGTTACAAGTCTTCTATTTTGTAGACTTGAGAATACCTCAAAAATGTCTGGAATTTATATATGATATGTTGATTTTAGAAATCTCGAGATGGGTACATTTTGAGGACCAAATGGCTTTGAACCCAGAATGAGCTCAACCTCTTACTTTTCTATCATCTCCTAACGAGCAAGCATATGCAACCTTTTGTTTGAACTATTCACTACTTTAATCTAGACTAATCGTTAAGCAAAGATGTTTTCGAGTGAATCTCCGACGCCAATTTGGTACACTGTAATTGTGATTTGCGATTGTGATTCACCTTTCCTGCAGGTCCCGATGCCCTCGCCGACTCTTCCTTCACCGAAATAAAATCCAACCAGCCTTCTTCTCACACCACAAGGCCCACCGGCCTCCAGCCTGATCACCACCTTGAACCACCTACTGCCTTCGATGCTGAGCCGAAGCAACCTTCAACCTTCCAGACATCGAATCTCTTCCGACAACCAATGCTGCACTTTCCGTTCATAGCCGACAGCCCAGCACACCAACCAGCAAAGCAGCAACTTTCTGACCACCATGCATAAGAAACATCTGAGATGCCAACTGCATTGATGAGCAAAAGTAAATCAGCAGGACTAACTGGAAATGAGTGCATGGTCCACCAGAAATGATCTTGCAAAATCAGCAAAAAAGGGTTCAGGTATGGACCATTTTGAAGATTTGCACCACGAAAGACTACACGGTCTGCAAAAGCCCTCACCCTATAACAGTGTGCACAATTATTATAATAATCATCATTGAGTCGGCAGTGTTGATCGTTCCGTAAATTCGGCTTTTTCCAATTCCCTTTCAAGTATGAAGAGAAGTTGTGACTTCCATGACTATGTGGAGCAGTAGATAAGCAATGAGGCAACATACATATTACAGAGTAGATGGAGAATATAACTATGCCATATAAACTTTTTAGAAATACGTACCAGGAACTATTCTTCAAGTTGCCTCCTTCAAAGCCTGCAAATGTGTCCGTGCTACCGTCCATATTCGACCCCTCTAGGTTGATTTTCCTACAGTCTCATGCTGAACAAACTACTTCAGGTCCCCTCGTATATTTTAAAAAGATTTAACAGAGAATTCCTTCATTTTCCTTTGAATTTGTCAATATTAACCGCTAACAGGTTCTGTTTCTTTCCTATCGTTCTGGGATTCACATTCATTAGAGAATTATTCTCCTCTTACGTACCTGCGAACACGACTCCTTTTAGATCTTCACTAGACATGTTTCTACCGCGTAAATCAGCGTGATCGAAGCTCTGGCAGCAGCAAATCATCAAATATTATCCTCACTTAAAAGATTTCGTCCGCAAGATTGATGCATGTCACGGAATGATTTTCCTCCACGGCTGCGATTCTTTGAAAACGAGGTAGATAAAACTCACCAGGAAATTTGCAAATGCTGGCAAAGCAAAGCAAGATGCACCAATGCTAACGCCCAAAATTACTCCGACTGCCGCAGTGTTGACCACCCACAACGCCAAGTTTCGAATGTGGTTTTCCTGAATACACAGTAAATATCAGCACCATCTCCTGAGAAAGAACCCTAACAGCTATCAATCTTCACGTTTCCAAAGAGAGATGACTGACGTCTTTATATGTAATTAGGAAAAACCACACCAGCAATCGATACACGAAGTGTAAACTCCTCTTGTTGAACACAAAACTGAGATGGGCAGACCTTCATACGTAACTGGTGGATCTGATAACATACATAAACAGACATCACAAAATCTCACCGAAGATTTCTTTGTATCATGTCAACGAATGTCATTTTTGGAGCAGCAGGTTACAAAGTCCCGTTGAGGTAAAGTTCTGAATATCCTTGAGCCTACAACCTGTTACGCAGCGCTTATCTCAGAACCAGTCATATCAGATGATTGGAAAACCAGAGGTAAGGCTGAATCATGGAAAAACCATTCATCCGAAATCCAAGTCACATCAATCTTGTAAGAAACATCTACTTTGTTTCTATCCTTCGAGCGATGCTCACGAATTAGGGTTGCAAAAGTTGCACGAATGCTGTTCAGTACCACAGAAAGGAGTATATGACACGACGTTGATAAATATAGACAGATGCCAACAAGAATGAAGGAATCCAACTGGTTCTGTAGTCTTTGCTTGACTTGTACCTGAGAAGTGAGCTGCGACGCTCCTCTATGTCTCCTCCCACGCTCACAATACAAGGCGAAAACAACCCACTTGCAGGAACTGCCTGGCAAATAGTCGCCGTAACTGATCTCCCTGTGAACGGAATTCAAATAAACATCATGCGTAACGACCCGAACATTTCATTTCAAGTAAAATCCCTGAAACCAACCGAAACAACATCCACATTTTTGTTTACATCACAAATTCGCCATAGTCCCCGCTTCAAAATCCCTCCCTTCACTCTCAACAACACCTACCAATGCACCCGCCACGAATCAGACCCCAACTAATCACATCAACCCGACCGAGAGGATCACCCAAACCCACGCGACAAGAACGAAGCAGAGAGAAGACGTAGAGAGGAGACTGAAATCCAGAAATTGAAACTGAATACTGGAGATGAAATCACCAATATAGAAAAACGCTTATGATATGCCTTTCCAGCTTCAATCTAAAGCAAGCATTAAGGTCATAATTGAACTCTAAGCAACAGCAGAATTGCATTTGGAAAATTAGATGATCATGGAAGTAAATTGGAGTTGATTGATTAGGGAGCTGATCGGCACCTCATATGGTAAAAATATTATATTCACTGCATGAGAAAACAGCCAGGTAAATATGGGTTTAAAAAAGGATATAATACCTCCCCTTACTCTAAATTTATGCACTTGAATACAACAAGTAAAAATTTTAAGTTTCATGTGATCATAAATCATGTAGTAAATATATTATTTGCCAGTAGTACGGACAATGTTGAATAGTGAACCCGTGTGACGGTAGCAGAAAGGATGAGTTAAAGCTTTAGAAACTGCCACGGTGGAAAGACCATAAATTTGATGACAGAAAATTGACATTAATTTTGAATAATGTCCGAACTGACAAATACTGCAAGGCTTCGAGCTGATTTTGTCATATCAGACATTTATGTGTCACATTTTTGTCAATTATACACCCATTTCCTTGTAGTGTAAATTAAGAAAACTCAAAACGAGCACAGAAATCCTATCAGCCTTAGGCAACATTACCTAAGAAAGGAATGAACCTATTGACACTTTCTACGACCGGTTCAAACAGCTCGCTATCAGACTTAGCAAGCGGCCGCAAGAGGACTATCTTTGTAAATGGTTTAAAAGAGGGCTCCTACCATGGACACAGTAGGGTATCGTCATTCAAGGCGTCAAAACACATAACGACATACTCAATACCGCCATTGATATCAATAGGGAATTAATTGTGCTGAACAAAACACAAGCGCGCTTACCGCCTTTGCCAAACTTCCGCCCTGACAATTCACCAGCCACTGCTCCGTGTAGCACCTCTGGAAAAACACACATCAGCCATTGTTGGTTTGAGCCAAAAAATAACCGCTGCGAGGACTCTCGACAACCTAAGCTTCCCGCTGCTGCCATATATCTTGAGGAAGTCAACATTGACGCCTTTTAGCCAAGCCGCAAAAATGCATGTTGGAAATATGGCTCACCTAATTATAGAAGTGGTTAGTGCCCCATATTTCGGCAGCGTTGGGCTCAAAACTGAATTAAGCCATTGAGTTTTTGAATCCCTCCTATGGACAATCCAAGGAACCATGTAGCTCCACGAAGAGGAGGAGTGAGGCACACAGAGGTCCATAGTCCTGAAACCAATGTCTTTACAATCAACACAGCTGTAGTTAGTATTAGGTCCAAAGCCGCTTCCCTAGACCATGTCGTGGAAACCATAAAATCCTTCCCTGAACAGATTGGAAAAGAGTGCAAAACTGCATGAAGGATTAGAAACAACCTAGGTAGACCCCAACATGCAAAAACTCTTAAACAATACCAACCTCACCATCACGTTATTTAAGCTTCTGCAAATAAGTCCCCAACTTCACCGCTACCTACAACAGGCTACACTCCGAGAACCTCCAAATGACCCAGCCACCATAGAAGTCAATGCCACCACAATCGACTCGGATGCCGCAGTAATCCATCTACAACTAGGAAACCACAAATGTACTAGTAGACGGAGGCTCCGGGATAAACGTTATGAGCAATCACTTACGCCAGCAGTTAAGGTTGCCACCTTCCAAACTTGCTTAGTTCATACTAAGGATGGCAAATGATGCCCAAGGAACGCCCTTATAAAAATTATTCACGGTAACAATCACCACTCATGGAGTATTGACATTGGCCACGTTCGTGATAATCGACATGCCAGATAGTAGTAACTTCCCTGTTATCTTAGGTCGACCATGGTTGCGCAACATGGATGCCGTACATGATTGGTCCAGAAACACTACTAGAAGATCATGACTAATCTAATAAAAAATCAATACATTTAAATTGTTTGGAACACTGGATTGACCGTCTTTACAGATTTTTGAATTGTTGTAGAAACTAACAAAAATTTCTGTTGATTTGAATAGTGCAATGACGAGATCAACAAAATTCTGTTGAAATTTGGAATCTTTCAGGAATCTATGAGAATATTTTTGGAATCTTTAGGATTGCCAAAATATACTTGAAAATTAAAAAAGAATTGTTTTAAACATCAAGAAAATATTATGAAATATGAAAATAGCACTTGAAAACCCTCAAACGATACTTCCAAATATGAAACCTGCAATTGGAAAAGCTATAAAAACACTTTGAAATTTGAAAACAATAATTTGAAAATGCCGGAAAACCACTTCAAAACTTCAATATTTGGTGATTTCAAACTTCCCTAGACTTTAGTGGCCATTAAGGCATAGTAAACTAACTTTTTTTTAAAAACTTCAAACTAAAAAAAATTGCTAAATAAAGAAAAGTATCATCTTCAATTGTTTTTTGACATTTCAATACTCCAATCAAGATTCAAAAGTTATGGACAAAAATCAGAGAGGGTTTCAAGTGGACATTGTTTAAGAATGTTTCAATTACCCTCTGTGATTTTTGTCCATAACTTTTGATTGGAGGATCAAACTTTTATTTGCGATGAAACTTGACTTTATTTAGCAACTTTTTTTAGTCCATAGTTTTTTCAAAAAAGTTAATTTCCTATGCTTAAACGGCCCTTAAAGTCTGCTGAGGTATGAATCACCGATTCGTAAGCTTGTAAGTTTAAACATATTCCCAATGTAAACATACAATTGTAATGGTGGTTCATTGGTATGTACTTGAGATAAGTTGATGTGAGATTTCAGGTTTGAACCCCATTGATGACTACATGCTAAAACAAGGGATTTGAAATATCCGAGATGTTGTACACACACAGTGAAAAAGGTTTTTACTAGCCCAAAAAAATTGGGCAAGAAACAAAATTTGATTTTTTATTTACTTTTTATTTTAATTTTTTTGGTCCAAAACAACATAAAAAAAACAACGGATTTTAGTTCAATTTTGTCCAAATCAACGCGACCAAAACAACTGAAATGACCAATAGTCTTCTGTTGTTTTAGATGTCATTTTTTTACTAGTGAAAATAAATTAGAATACATCGCCAAGGGAAGACCGTGTTCATCCCAATAGATAGCTGCATTACTTGAATTAAGGCTAACCAAATACATTACAAGGTTGGGACTCACTAAGGCGAGGGACTTTTCCAAAAACAGGAAGCTTTGGTTTTCCAAGCCAACCCAAAATTGATACCATTGGCGGAAATTCATTTGGCCAGCTTAGTAACTGACCAAGAAAAACTGGATATTCTTCTAGATTTCTCCAAATAATTTGTGGAAACTATGGTAGTGAACGCCACTCCAACCACCTAAGCCTTGCAAAAAGAAGTGGTTACTTCCCATGGTGCCAAGGACAAGGCTGAGTTGATAAATCTGGGTACCATGGAAGATCCAAAATTCATTAAAATCAATGCGGTTGCTCCCACCCATATCAAACAAGCAGCCATATCATTATTCCATGAAGTTCTTGATATCTTTGCTTAGGGTTACAAGGTAACTAAGGACATACCAAGCACTTTTGTAAAACACACTATTGATTTAGAACCAACACAACCCCAATTCAACAAAGAAAATATAGGATGAACCCAAATCATGCAGCACGAGTGAAGACTAGTTAGATAAACTCTTCGTAGCCAAGTTCATTTCTTCAGTTGACTTAGCCCCGTGGTTCTCCCCAATGGTTATCACTCCCAGGAAAAATGGCACACTACGAATTTGTGTAGATTTTAGAAAATCAAACGTAGCCACTAATAAGGATCATTATCCCTTATCTTACATGGAGGAGATTATAGATGAAGTACCAAGCCACAAAATGTATTCATTTCTGGATTGCTTTTCAAGATATTTCTACGTAGCCATGGCTGAGCAAGACAAAACAAAACAACATTCTCAACAGAATGGAGACCTTATCAGTTCGAGCACATGCCATTTAGAGCCAAGAATGCACCCATGACATTCCAACGCATCATGGACCCTACCTAAAACACTTGCCAACCGGAAACTGTCCGGGAAGGTGACAGAGTATTAGTGGACGGACTGTACTGTTGCTGTAGTTAAGATTTCTGTCCCTCACTCCCTGTAACCGGTACTGAGTAGCCATCTGGACCGGACTAGTAGACATAGGGAACATAGACCATCCGGTTGATAGAGTAGGACTAGTGGGATGTCTAGGCATTCTAAGCCACGGGATAGTGGAGAATTCGACCACTCTAAACATTAGGGGATCAGTGGAAGCTGGCCACTGGTATAAAAAGCCGGAAGTTGACAAGGGATAACCTTCTGGGCAGAGTGCCTATCGGTAGGAGATCCGGACGGAAGTGAATCAGAAGGAAAATGATAGCTTATTGTCTAATAGGAAGAAAACTATAGGTCTTTGTGGGAACAAACTTGGAGTGGTGTATTATTGAGGGTATTTAGTGTCCACTTGAGTGCTTTTTGGAGGAATACTAACACCACGCCATGCATAGCTTCTACTTCTCATTGGTTTTACTTTGCAACAACGCCTAAAACTAAACACACTCTTCTCCTTTGGCTCCGACTTTGTCGAGTATATGTTCTAGAGAGTTGTATCAAAGGCAAAAATAGTGATTGACTCTTGGGTTTTTTCCAATCTCCCACATTACCATCACCGTCCTCCTCTTTTATCTCAATCTACTCCACCTTGTCAAAATCAATGTGCACCTTCAAAAAAGAGGACTACAAGTAATCATCTTCACCATCTTTAGTCTCTTCATCAAAAGAAGAAGAGGTGCTGTCAAAAATTGCATACTCCTTTCCAGCTTTGTTAGCTTCTTGCTATCCATAGGTCTCATCTGATCATCCCTTCCTTTCCATAAAGTTTCTAAACAAAACTTCGTCCTTCACTTGCGGTTCTTTTTCTAACTTCCCTCTCAACTTCCTCCCCTTTAGTAAGCTCTCCCTTCTATTCTTATGCTTCCTAGACTTACTACGTCACTTGTGAGTCTTGGTTCCATGAATCTTAACCATAGATTCTTTCCCCTCGTTCCCAACAATCTCCTTGGACACCGCATTTTCCTCTCAAACAACCCTCTATTGCTTCTTCCTTCTCATCTTTTGAAACTTTCGCACATCATTAGGTGCAAAATGTGGTCTCGAAAAGGCCTTGTAAGACGGCACGTGAGAGGAAAAATAAGGCTGCCCGCGCACTTTTGTCGGGGCTCCAATGGTGCCACCGTAGTGCCAGCAACGCCGGAGCGGAGGGTCGAACCACTGAACTTCGCGAAGGGCGTGTGTTGGGCGCTGCTATAGTGGCACAGAGACAGCAATTTGGCCGAGTTGGGACCAGATCCCGAGCCAACCTGCTTGTGTCAGCAAAGTTTCTGCCAGCACTTTGAACGAGGAAATTATGAGTCCACCCACCTACCTCCTCCAACTACGACGAGTGCTGCTCGGTCTGTGCCGAAGTTGTTTGAACGCGTAGAGAGATTAAGTGCAGCGAGCAGGGGTAAGCGCTGCAGGAGAAGCGTGCCATTTGGAAAATTGGATGCAGGCAGCAGGAGTTGGGGCTGCGAGGATTAGAGCTTATTTGGGAGAGTGGGTGCGGTATAGGTAGCGCATTTTTGAAGCGAGGTGTCTACGTGATCTGGGAAATTGGGGGCAGCCAACACGGATTAGTGCGAAGGGAGAAACACGTGATTTGGTGAATTCGGTGCAGGCAGCAAAAGTTGGCACTTGCTGCGAGTTGTCCACGTAATTTGGGGTGTTAGGTGTTGTATTGGTAGCAAATTTGGCTTGAGTAGGACATCTTGATTCAAGATGGAAGTGTGGCTTTCTTCGCTGTCAACTTAATGTGCCGTTCGGTGCCAGCGAGCTGCAAAACTAGGTAACTTTTCTGCGTTTTGATCAATTCTATGGCTTGACATGATCCAGGCTTCGATGCCTCCTGGAGGCAATGTTGTGACTAGGCCGGATTATGGAAAATTTCATCTTTAATTACAAACTCTGGAGTTTGCTGTCGTCAAGTGCTCAAATTGTGCAAATGTGATTTTCCTTGTGCTAGGAGCACATTCCTTCGCCTTGGTTGGTATGAAAGAGAGATGTTATAGTTCATTACTGTGTCTCCCAATACCTTGGGTTTAGGGAAGCATGGCTAGATGGCCAAAATCGCTAGTTCAGAGCGTAATTTTGCACAACAATGAAGACGTCCATGGCAATTGGATCCCCATGAGGCTGGACCGGGATTCATGGGATCTGCTGCAACCAAAGTCGGAGGGGCCTTGGGGTAGAGAAACAAGGCGGCATGGTGGAGATAATTTTTGTGGTACCTTCAAGGCTCAGATCATGGATTTCTCCTGGACACCTGATGTGCGTGGAGCAAGCAACCTTGATAAGGTGCTTGTACGACATGCGTATCAGCCTCGCCATTTAAGCTTGGATCCTGTTGTGGCAGCAAGTAGGCCATGCACGGCCAACTACCTATACTCCTCGCACATTAATGATTGGGTGCACCCCACATCTATCATCGGTCACAATCTTGTGCTCCGTGCAGAGATTGGGGAGGCGACGCGGAATGGTTGAAGCCATACAGACTTGTTGGACACGGGTACATTCTTCCTTGGTGGTGTATGTTTTTCTCCGGTAGAGCCTATGTTGTACGTGAGGGTAGAACCAATCCCGCTCCCTGGTTTCAACAACATCGAGTGGCCTTTGCCAGACACGGACACCTCTGAAGCCTTCAGGACCAAGCTGACAGCAGATTTTTCTAATGCGATGACAGCGTCCACTGGTAGTAGTTTCGCCCATGAGCAATGGTTTATGCATGTCCACGTTATGGTGGACTTGTTTGCGGTCACATGCGACAGCATTTGGCGGACTCCCACATTCTTCGTTCTACACTCTCCGTCTGAGGCACTCCTCAGTAGTTTGATGAATCCTGGATGGGTTGAGAAGTTTCACATTTGCCAAGATGTTATCAAGTGTGTTGTGAATAGGTCCAGCAATGTCTTCTGATACCATGTGGGCACGCACACACTATACACCAGGTTTGAGTATATAAGGTTTAGGGGTGCTGTCAACAACAGGTGGGATGTGATTGACCATCTACCAAAGGTGGAGGTGGTGGAAGTCTGTTGTACATTTAGAGGGAGACCAATGCTAGCATTTGAAGTGGGCAAGGCATGGCCTGTATCCCACTTGCGCCATGAAATTGCAACGACACTCGGAGACGATGACCCCAAAGAGTACAATATGGTTCTGGTGGAAGCAGACGGTTCTCGTGAAAAATAGGTACATGTGGCCAATATCACTCCCTTGGTTTTTGATACACAATGTGTTGCTACTTGTTGCCAGCATGACGATACTAACATAGTTTGTTGGAAGCATTGATGTAGATCAACATACGTAATGAGAGGCGTGTACTTCTTGGTGATGTGGCGGTTCCCTAAACTATTAAGATAGTGAAAGTGTAGGACAACAATTTTTTTACCACGGCATTAGGGTGTTCTATAAAGGTCTTCACAAGTCTGTCCACAATATTTTCTACCTTCACATTTCAGTAATCCGATGCAGGTATGATTTTTACCCTTGTAAGGGACTATCCATTGTGCTTGCAACATCATGTATGGTTAAATATATGTTTTATCCTCCCCAGACCAATCTATAACCTTCTCCCTTGATGAATGCAAGTCTACTTCTGGAACATCTTGCTGCCAGCAAAGATTAGGGTTCAGGACAATGGCGACTTTCACAGGATCATGACCAAAGTGGCAGCCACATGTATAAAATGCAAATACAATAGGATGACATTCATCATAATTGTCCAAAAAAATGAGGTTTGGTGTCTAGAAAGTCTCACCCCTCACTATCGGAACTACTTACACACTACTGCCAGCAACTACTCGTTGCCACCGCAGTTGCAAACATAGAGTCGGTAGTGAAGGCAACACATGAAAATAAAATGTGGAACATTGCAAATGCCACTAATACTAATCCGCTATGGCACTATCCACAAAAAAAAAGCACAGAAATCTATGGCACTACTGAGGTCTCGATGGCATCAACAAGCTTGTCCAGGGCAGCTCCAGCCGGGCCTGAAGATGTCTCCCCGGACTCTGTGGCACTGCCGCTGAGTCCACCTCCACGTGAGCCAGTGTCCTCGGCCTCCTCATGTGGAGGGGCTTGTGTCACCTAGAGGAAGCTCACGTCGTCTGACTTCTGGGTGTTGGCAACACCATTGGCATCCTCTACGGCTGCTAGCAACAACTCTGCGGATACCACGGACTGAGCGGATGTCTTCGTGATGACAAACGGATCTGAAGCCCTTTCAACCCCTTCAAAACGAGCCTTCGTCCTGACTTGATCTTCCTCCTACGATGGAAGAGAAGTACGCTCTGCTGCTCGTTGCTGCCAGCAAACGAGCTCTGGAAGTCTGGTACTCCTACCTCGGTCTTCCGATTCTTCTAAAGGTGATGGAGCTCTGCTTGGGCTGACTCATGCAGTAGAAATCCCCATTGCCCAAGCCAACCCCCATTTAAGGAACGGCACCAACGGCTACACTTGGCGTCAAAGGAGAAGATAACCTCAAACATGCAATGTAGGTGTGCTAAGTAGCCGCATGTCAAGGGTACACAAGTGGAGTCAACAAAGTAATTGGCCTAGAAGGGGCAAGGGTCTGAAACCTAGATGGGGAGGGTTCGAAACTTGGATGGCAGGTGTGGGAGCACACTCTTTGGCCAAATGAATGTTGCTGCCAGTCGAGGGACATGATCTCTACACTAAGAACCCCGACCTCGGCCTTGGACTTCTCTATATCCCCCACCAATGCTGCCAGCTGCTTTTCTTTGTTGTCGATGCGAAGCTGGGCTTCTTGGGTAGCCTTGCTCGCATCGGCCATCTAATCACCACTAAGACGGGCCAAAGCATCCAACCGCTTCTTTTCTTTTGCGCTGCTAGCGCCCTGCCTGGTTGCTAGCAGCACGGTGGACGGCCACATCCTCATAGAACCGGTTCTCCTCATCCTCCTTCTCCTTCAAGAAAGCCTTGCTCGTTTGCATATCTCCAACAATCACCTCCCTATGAGCCTCCTTCTTTGCAACGTTAGCCTGAGCTCTTGCTTTCTTGGTCTTGGCCTGGTCCAACTTCGCCTATGGATCCGAGGTGGGTCGGTCTTCATATCTGCTGACAGCAAGGGAAGACTTGGGCAGGCTTTCCTCCTCACTTCCCAAGGCCGCCTTCGCCTTGAGCGCGCTTTGAGTGCGACCCCGAGCTCCCTCTACTCCAGGCCCTCCCTTGCTGCTGCTCCCGGTAACAAGGACGTTGTGGCTAGGTTGAGTGCCCACTCCCTCAATGGCCAAGGATGTGTTGCTAGCATAGGGCTTGTCATCGATGTGGCTAGCAAGCATGTTGATGATGGCCTCAATCAGCTCTCTCTAGGCTGGGGGTGAGAGCTTGAGAGGGTTGCGGGCAGCCCCCTTTTCACGTGCCTTTTGCAAGGACTCCGCCTTCTGTGCCTAGTTGACATCTTTGCCCAACTCGAAGGTTAGATGACAACCTGGAAGAAACGAGGTACCAAATGTGTTGTTGTATTGGCCTTCACCTCCATACACCTTTACATGCTGCTCTGTTTAAGCGTCGATAGCCTGTTGGTCACTGCAATCAGCAATGTAGTGGCGCCCTCCTGACCGCTTCGGCCATGTCTCTATGAACAAGGATTTCTTCCATAGCTTGTCACTACTGAGCTTGGAGAAGGGAATCCCACTGTTGCAGAGGCCAAGTGTGCGGTTGAAGAACTGGTTGTCGTACTTTGCCCTCTTCCTTCCAAGAAGAAAGGGAGCTATTACCACGAGCTTGCATGCCACATCCTTTGGTAACGACTTCAGGTCAAATGGGAAGTTCCATGGCATGCCAATCGGCTCCTCTTTGCTGCCAGCCTCTATTGATGCAAAGTTTGAAGATGATCTTGGTATCACTGATGATGAAGCATTTGAGATTTTACAAATGTTTACCAAGGATACTGGCAGTGATGTTGGAGGATCTATTGCCAAGATGAAGAGTCTTACAATGTGTGATGATGTGGTGGTCAAGAAGCTAGAAGGGGTGGACCATACAGATTCAATGGCAACAAACAAGGGTGGATCTAAGACTGTGCTATTGTATGCTCTTTGGACAAAGAGAATGGAGAAAGACCAGATTATGTTCAATCATTTTGGGCTAGAGCCACTACGGAGACACGGGTGAAGCTTGGAGGACATGATGACTCATTTTTGGCTCTTGTAGACCATGGTTCAGAGATAAACATTATGTCTCGACATGTCTATGAGAAGGGCAAATGGCCAATTGATACCCAACATGGTTGGGTGTTGAGATCAGCTAACTCTGGGCGGACTCAATTGTATGGAGCTTGTCCAGCAGTGTCAGCTAGAATTGGAGATGGAGAAGTGGAGCAGAACTTCTTTCTCTGTAATCATGGTTCTTATCCAGTGATATTGGGTCAACCATACATCACAGCATCAAGGATGGAGACCAAAGTGCTGGATGATGGATCTCATTATGCAAGAATCAAGAGTCTTGATGGGAAGAAGACTGTCTAGTTTTTTACAGTAAAGTCTGAGAATGAGAGGCATCGGCTTCAGCTCAGAGATGGGCCTGTATCCCCATCTTCACATGACTTTGTGGATTTCTAGAGAGCATCTATGGAGTATGGGGATCCATGGGTGCAGAGGAATCCAGAAGTACAAATTTCCCCGATGTACATACGATTGGTAGTGGATTTTTGAGTGTGACGGAGTGTGGATTTGTGTGTTATACACCCATTGAAGATTTGGACCCTGTACAGAAAAAGATTATCAAGAAAATGGAGGAAAATATGAGAAGTGCAAGCATTCTTCTGGATGGAGAAAGCATTTCTGGAGTTTATGAAGAGAAAGGCATGGCAGATGATGTTTTACAAACTTTGCAAAATTTGCAAGTCGAGGATATTGAAGACAATGTTGTGATTGAGGTGCATACACAAGCATTTTATGATGAGATCTTTGAAGCCATAAAGGTATTTGGTGAGTGTCGAAGCTATAGATTGAGACCAGAAGCTGCAGTATACACAAAGAACAAACAGTGGCAAAAAAGGTGAAGCCAGTAGCAACACAATTGCCATCTCATACTATTGAGCATATCAAGGAAGCAAAGAAGGAGCTAAGTCTTAGGAGATCTAAGAAGATTGGCCACAAATTTACAGAAGAAACATTGGCAAGTTTGAAGATTGGAGGAGATGGATTTCTGACAGAGTTGGAAAAGAAGAAGTTTCAAGAGATGCATTCTAAACATGGGAAAGCCTTTGCTTCTTTACCAGATGAGATTGGATGTGTACATCCAAGTGTAGTAGCACCTATGGTCATATTCACAGTAACATATGTGCCATGGGATTTGAAGCCCATACTTGTACCACGAGCTTTGCTTCCCAAGTTGGTTGATTTTCTGAAGGAGAAGGTACGCATGGAAATACTTGAGCCTTCAATGGCTCCATACTCTAATGGATGGTTCACCGTGCCCAAAAAGTCTGGAGCATTGAGATTTATTCAAGATATGCAACCAGCTAACGAAGTAACCATCAGAAACAAAGGATCTAGGCCTCTTGTTGATGAAGTAGCAGAAGCATTTGCTAGGCATGCCATTTATTCCATTGGAGATTTGTATTCTGGATATGATCAATTCCAACTTGCACTTGAAAGTAGGGATTTAACAACCATGAAGACTCCATTGGGATTCGTTCAAATGTGTACATTGCCTCAAGGTGCTACCAGTTCAGTGGCACACATGCAAAATGCTATGAACCAGATTTTGAAGGACTTTGTGCCGGAGAAGACCATACCTTTTGTAGATGACATTCCTATAAAGGGTTGTGAGGAGGAAAAAAGAGACTCAACCGTTCAAGATGATGGATGTAGGTCATTTGTAAACGACTACATCAATGATGTTGATAACATCTTGAGCAGATTGGAGGAAGTGGACTTAACTCTTTCTGTTGAGAAGTCCAAGTTTGGAACCAGTGAGATTTTGGTCGTTGGACATCAATGTGGATGGTATAGAAGGAAACCTAACCCTGAGAAAGTGGATGCTATTGGGAGGATGAAGGCATGTAGTAGTACCACCAAAGTAAGGAGGTTTCTGGGAGCATCTGTCTTCTACCAAATCTGGATTCCTCACTTTGCTCATATATCAGAGGCTCTTTATAAATTACTGAGAAAGAAGAGTAAGTTTCTTTGGAAGCAAGAGCAAGATTTGGCTATGGAAGAGTTGAAGAAAACCTTGACGTCACCACCAGTCTTGAAGCAAGTGGAGTATGAGAGTGGCAGACCGTTGATTGTGATGGTTGATACAAGTCCAATAGCTATTGGATGGGCTGTTGGCCAGGATGATGAAAGAGGAAATCGATTTGCTATCTGGTTTGGAGCAAGAATACTTAGAGAGCGCCAAAGAGCATACCCTCAAGTAAAATGAGAACTTTGGGGAGCACTTATAGCTTTGAAGGCAGAGAGAAACTACCTAATTGGAGCAGAAGTTGTGTTGGAAACCGATTGCCTACCTTTGCTTGGCATGATTTCCAATTGCAATTCACCAGACATTGCAATGCTTCGATGGATAGCATACATCAAATCATTGAACCCAGTTTTGAAGCATATTACTGGCAAGCTGAATCCTGTAGGAGATATGCTATCGAGAGCCAGGTATTTTGATGACGAGAAAATAATGGCTCATGGGGAAAGTGAAGATTTCATAGGTGAAGGTTATGTGTTGGCCACAAACACAGGCAATGTGGTTGAAGAAGTGTTGCCATTCAGAGATGAGCTTTATGAAGGAAGACTAAGAGATATTGGTCTATATTTGAGCACTTTGAAGAGGCAAGAAGGATGGGTGGATAAGGCCTTCAAAGACATTAGACATCAAGCCTATGGCTATCTTCTTCGAGATGGATTTTTGTGGAAGAAAGCAAAGAGGGCTGATGAACTGCCATTGAGAGTGGTTGATGATTCTGAGACCAAAGCCCAAGTACTTAAAGAGTTTCATGATGCTCTTTGAGCTGGTAATAGAGGAGTTTGGGCCACTTATACAAAAATCAAGGAGCGCTATTGGTGGAAGGGCTTATACAAAGATGTTGAAGAGTTTGTATCTTCATGCCTTACATGTCAGCTTCAATCAAAGATTCGGTACAGGGATGAGTTGCATCCTTCTTACCCTCCTTCTATACATTTCCAATTAGTGATTGACTTGGTTATGATGCCACCTGGAGTTTGGGGCATGAGATATCTTGTTCTAGCAAGAGAAGAGCTCTCAAACTTTGTTGAAGGAAGAGCTCAAAGAACTAAGACCACTAAAGCAGTTTGCCGATTTATTCTTGAAGATATCTTCAATCGGTATGGAAGTATTGGCCAAATGAGAGCTGACAAAGGAGAGCTGGATGTTGCTGAGGCAAAGAACTTCTTTCAGAGACATGGAGTGAAGTTGAGACTCACAACAGCTTATAATCCTGAGGCCAATGGCAAAAGTGAGAGAGGTCATCCTCCTATCATTCATGCAATAGTTAAGGCTTGTAAAGGGAAGGCAAGTTTATGGCCTAGGCTACTACCATTTGCTTTGTAGGCTAACACGACCACTCATAGCACAGTTACTGGTTATATGCCTATTGAGCTTATACATGGACACAAGTCCACAATGCCTGGAGAGGAGTCCATCCCAACATGGGTATTCTTGTCTTGGGAAGACAATATTTCAAATGAAAAGTTGTTGGAGCTTCGTATTCAACAGCTTGGGAGATTGCCAGAGGATATGGAAGTGGCTTTGGAGAGGCTCAAGGCTGCTAGGCTTAGCAACAAAGAAAAATTTGACAAGACTCACCGATTGAGGATGAAGAAGATTGAGAAGGGTTATTGGGTGTTAGTGTTTGACAGCTCATTGGAGCATCAACATAGTACAGTGAGGAAATTTGCAAAGAGGTGGTTTGGACATTATGTGGTGGAGATGGTTAATGATAATGCCACATATTTGCTTTGTGAATTGGATGGAACACTGTTCAAAATTTCAATTAGTGGAAAGCGCATCAAAGTATTCCAGAGGAGAGATGGAAGACTTCTTTCTATTGACTTTGAATCCTTTCTAAGTCCACAGATTATGGATGAGGACATTGAAGATGAAGAAGAGGTTCAATCAGAGGACGAAGAGGAGTAGCATTGGCACATGCCGGAGGATGTGCAGGTTTAGAAGGGATGCATGTTGTGATGTAAATACATATACCATGTAAAAACATCAAGAGATCAACCTTGAAGTCCTAATTCAAAAATTGGATTGAGATAGAAAAGGGTGGGATCGTGGAGAGATCCACGGTCTTGGTTTGTACTGCATCATGTCACTTAGCTCAGGGGAATAAGGTGGCTGGTTGGCTGCTTATTTCTTGCTATCAGTAGTAGTGCCAAGTTGCAGCTGCTCCGACCAAATCAACGGATCCGACGGGATTCGAGCCCGGAACCGGCTGGCAGCTTTCCAGGGACTCTGACAACCAACCAAGTCTACAACTTGGCGATAGATATTAGTCCTGGAGTGGTTTTATACCACTATTGGTTAATCGTTTGGCTTTCGACTGACAGAACAGTACTCCTAGGTCTATTCTTTCTCACATATGTTATCTTTTGATAAATAAAAAGATGCGTTTGGCTGCTAGTGTTTGTTTTACTATAAAGATAGCCATTATAATTTTATTGGGGTATTAAAAGTGGACGCAAGCTTCTCAAGGAAGCTACTAGATTTAGAATAAAGATAACCGGGTAGCTTTGCTTCTCTTAGTTCACTCTGAGTAGTTTGGGTTTGGATTCAGTGTTTGTGGTAATGGAATCACAAGATCTTGACGATTGACAGCTGCCCTTATCTCAGTTACCGATTGATCCAAGTCAACCATCTTCTTCAAGGCGGCGTTTGCGAGATGAGGCGGGGCCTCCTGAGCGTTGTGTGCAATCACAAACAGAGCCAGGTATCTCGCAGTTTACACTTGCGGCCTTGCAATTGGATAACAGGGCTTTGGTTATCGTTTTGGAATTTGAGCCTACGCTTTCCGGGAACTATCAAATGGTGTTTGAAGGGTCCTCTGAGAACAACAATGAAGGTCAAATGGTGAGCCTCATTTCTAGTGAAGTTGGCCATCGCTTTTGGCTTCAAGGACAGCTCAATGCCTTGATCAGGGAACGGATGGCAAGCTTCATAGGTGCGGTTATTTTGGGTATTTTGGAGTTTTTGAGTGTTTGACGTAGATGCTTCTTTTTATTCGGATTTTAGTGCTGCTTTGGCTTATTTTTAGCCTTAAATTTGAGTTTTATTTCCACCAATTGATTTTATTTGGAGTTGGATGAAAGTTAGTTGCTTTCTCTACTTCTATCTAGTTGACTTTGAGGTTTGTGGATCCAAAGATGACTTAGATTGGTGATAAGATATAAATGGAGGGAGCCTATGGCTAGAAAGATGCCCTCATGGGCGAGGCATGGGCTGAGGTGGCCGGGTTTAGAAGGATATGGGGGGGGAATCCTCCTCTCTCCTTGTCATTGTTTTAGTTTTATGAGGTGTGCTGGAGTGAGGGGAGCCGAGAGTTGAAACGGACTCTGTGTATTGTGTGAGCAGAATTTGAATACAAAAATTAATAAAATTAAAGATGATAAGTATACGCTTCTATTGGCGTTGATTTCACTTGATTTGGAGCTTTTATAAGTGTTTTGTGAGCGTTTGAGTAAAGAGTGGTCTGTTGATACCCAAAGCGAGGAACAGAGATTTTGTACCTCCCCTACAGCCGCAATTCTAGTTGAAGCAAAGTAAAATTTAAAGAGAGTGAAGTAATTTTTGTTAGCTTTTCATAGAAATAACACACTTATAGATAGCATTCGTAAATCTTGAGTTATGAGCAAATAAGTAGGGAACTACATACTGCTGCTCGAGATTTCTGATAGGAAAGTTTGAGTGCTCATATCTTACGGACAGAAGCTTTGTTTCAAATGAAAATTTGATGCATGATAGCAAACTGTCTTAGCTTACAATAAAGCTTTTACACTTGAAGAGAGCATCCATAAATCTTGAGTTATGAGCATATAAGTGGAGTAGTATACACTGCCGCTCAAGATTTTATAGTAAAGTTTGAAGGCTCATATCATATAGAAAGTAGCTGTGTTTCAAATCAAAATTTGTTACATCTTAACAAACTGTCTTAACTTTCAGAAGAGTTATCACTTCTTTAAAGAGAAGCTCTAGAACGTGTTTGGTGACTGTTTTAGTATTGCTGGTCCAGAAGAGGTCCGAATTGAAGAATTGAAGATTTGAAGTCTTGAAGAATGGAAGAGTCAAGTGAAGATTTACATTGCGAGGACCTATCCTACGTTGTAGGCATGTAGCTTTGTTATTCCTTGCCTGATTTGGAGGCTCGTTGTGAATTTTGTATTGTAAACTTTGTTGCGGGTTTGGACTGAGGTAACAATCAGCCTTACCTCATTGATTGTCGTGGGCGACGAAATGGGGTTGATGGCCCACATGGTTGAATCTTATGTCGTTTTCATAGTGAGACTGAGTTGATGACTAGTAGACTGTGAATTTGAAAGTTTAGGATCCATAATCACGAACGGTTCAACTCGTGGTCTGCCGTCCGTTCTACCCGTCCCATATCCCGTGGTTTCTTATCCCCTCCTTGACCCTTGAGCCCCTAGAGCCATAAGAGGATAGGCCAATGGGGAGCTCATTGAAGATTCAAGACCCGAAGGGACATTGATTAAGAATCCCTCCTCCTTAAGTCAATTTCAGCTGCAGCCAAAATCCCTGTGATTTTCCAAAGCAAACTTCTCTCTACTCGACAGCGCGGAAATGGGCGCCACGGTCATAGGGGGATGACCGGCGCCCATTATAATGCAGTACTCTACGGTGTCCCATCACATTAAAAAATTTATAAAAAAAAATTCAAAAAAAAAAATTCAAAAAAAAAATTAAAAAAAAAATTAAAAAAAAAAAAAAAAAAAAAAAACACAATTATAACGGGAAAAGATAAAAACAAAATGGGAAAAATAAAATAAGAATAAAAACAAGATAAAAAACCAAAAAACAAATAATGAAAGATAAGATTATTATCTAAAATTGGAAGGAAATAAAATTGAATATGGACATAATAAAAACCAAATGAAAATAAAACCTTATTTGGCGATTTTAAAAATACTTGAATCTGGGTAAAAATAAGAGAAGTTGGGAAACTAATTTAATTTAAAAATGAAAAGGGAAAAAAATAAAAAAATAAAAGCAAATAAGAAACCAAAAGAAGAAAAGGTCTAAAATAATGATTGGTGGGAAAATTAAATAAAATTGGAAAAAGGGAAATAATATAATCTTAACAATTATTAACTTTTGATTATCTTGAAGAACCAAAAATTATTAATTATTAATTATCTTACGTACAAGTACACTTCATTCTACAACATTAGTATTTAGAAAAAAAAATGGGGTGAAAAAAAAAATGACAAAAAGGGAAAAGAAAATAATAAAGACCAAAACAAAGCAAACTCAAAAATAACAATTGTTAGGAAACATAACAAAAATTGAGAGAAGAAGGAAAATAATGTAATCCTAAAAATTATTAATTAGAAGTTCTCAAAGGAACTCTCGAAAACATCATTTGTTGTCAAATGATAAAGGAATGAACTTTGAAAAATAAAAAGGTGTATAAATTATTATTCATATTTGATAAATTGAAGAATATGACTTGTATAAGTTTATGAATTTCTTATAATTCATTCTAAAATAACTCTGCGGAAAAGTGTATTTGATTCTACTATTTCATTTTTATAAATTATTTTTGTATTTCTTACCCTTCGTACCAAGTACTCTATTTTATTTTAGGGGAATCATTCTTTCTATTTAATGATTTTTGTAAAGATGAAAATAAAAAAAATAAAAATCCATGAAAGTCCCCTAAAATGAATCTAAGAAGAAATACTAATTAATGAGCTTCTCTCCTAGTCCCAGTCTTGTAGACTATATTTATTAATATAAATTAAAACAAACTAAATCAAATTAATAAGATTTATCCTATTCTACCTCCTTCTAAAGGTCGCAAAGAATACATTGTGAGACATAAATTTCAGAAATTTAGAAATAAATACAAAAACTAAAAATAAGAAAATTCAATTTAGAAATGATGAATCGTGCGGCGTGCCACTAAGATCTTGTAGAAAACACTAAGAAATATGAAATGAAAAAACTTATTAAAAAATGACATATGATCCAAAATTAAGAGAAGTGGATCTAAAAGCAAGATAACTTTATAAGAAAGCATGATTTAAAGTTTAAAATTTGCCTTCCTATGATAACTATTTCAATAAATAACATCCATATTTTATAATATTTAAACATAATATTCCAAATGTAAGATCTCTAGAAAAGAATTCTAGTCTTATTTGCCTGAGTATGGACGATGTACTCTTGACTATGTATTCACACATCTCTTAAATTTTGAAAGTGTATTGCCTAAATTTTATATATTTATTTTTTGTTTTTAAAAAGAAAGTATACATTTGAAGACAATTTCAGCGTCCATGAAACGGTTCGCTTCAGTATATTCTCTATAGAATACATTTGAAATGAAAGGTAATACTTCTCTACAACATTACCCTTCTACAAAACATTGTATATCATGAAAAAACATATCAACTATGCCTCAAACTTTGAGCCCCCTAGTCGTTGTCAGCATGTTCAATGTCGACATCACAGGCAACATCCTCCCCAGCAGCACTGTTGCCAGCATCCTCGATGTCCACATCGTTGCCAGCAGCGTTCCTTTGTTTATCTTCCTCGCCCCCACTTCCAATCATGTCCCCGTTGGCATTCCATTCTGGCTCTCCTTCCACAAAGCCATCTCCGTCGCCCTCCATGACTTCTTCAATAACATATGCTCCCCCATCACGCCTCCTCCTTGACCTCCACTCCTTGTACGCGTTTGCAGCGTTTGATTGATGCCACCGCTCGCGTCTCCTGGATGCCACTACGGCCTTTGGTCCATCAGCTGGGTCAGGTACAGCTCCCTGGATCTCCAATTTCATGTTATATCAATGTTGTATGTTTTGGTACCAATGCAAAAATTATTGCAGAATCGCAATAGTATGGGCATTCCCACCACCATGGGCTGTATGTGCTTGATGTGCCGCCTTCGCCTGATGGTGTAATTTCTCCATACCTTGGCAACTCCCGACTCCATGGCTCCTATAGTGATCCACAAACCAAGAAGAGTGTCTTACAATTACGTGCTGTCAACAACAAGAAGGAAGTTAAAAGGCACTTGCTGAGGTCAAGTAGGCCGCCACTGAAGAAAGACCGAAAGCATCAATTGATAGAGCGGAGAGCATACCATGTAGTGGGTAACATGCTCCTCTCTGAAGGCCTTTAAGTATGCCTTTCCCCACTTGTGTATCTTTTGTTTGAACTGCATGCTGTCAACACCAATCCGGTCAAATATGGTACGACCTCTTCAAAGGCTTGCCACATCTAATACTTTGCAATGCGGTCAGCTCCACTTCCGGTATTATTATTCTTAGCTTGACAAATATGTTTCCAGGCCTTATCATTGCCAGACCAAAGGCTTGGCCTAAAAAGTCTGCTAGCAACAACACCACTCAGAGATGGTTTCTGTGGCACGTTTCCAGTGGTGCCACTCAGCTTTGGGTCCCTCTTAATCTCCACGTTTCCACCAAGAGCCCCAATCGCGGACAACGACCTCTCCATTTGTTCACTTGCAATAACCCTGAGTCTTTGATTCTGTATGTTCCAAACATACATGATATGCAAGTGCACAATCTTCTCTATCAATCGAACTAGGGCATGCAGTGTAGAAATGTGCACTCTGGACAAAGGAATTGGCAGGATAGGCCTCCACCTAGTAGATGCTGTCATGTCACAAGGTTCTTCTGGTACGCTGCTCGAAAATAGTCCTCCCACCCAGTTTGCTTTACCACGGCTTTTGATGGCAGCATTTGCCTGACTTGCTGTCCCCACTGTCGGCTTCATCCTCTTTTGGTCGCAGTATATGCAGTTCATTACACATGCAGGCCTAGACTGAAGCCCTTAGATGCACTTAATTGTCTTCATGTCTGCTACAAGGTGCCACTCCACATAGAATTTACCAACTTGGGGGACTTGTAGTCTCTCGCCATCTGACTGTGCTGCAATCACAATTGGTAAGTTTGATTTTTAAAATATCCACGAGAGAACATCGTAGGACTTCTTTTTGACTTGGAACGTGGCAACTAGCCAAATCTCTTGCTCGTATTGTATTGAGAAGTACCTCACATGGTCCATCTGAATGTCAGCGTCGAATGCCCTGTTCATCAATGTGATGCTAACACGTTCAAATGTTTTTCCGTTCACAATCTCCGCCTTGTCCAGTTTGAGGACAAAGATCAGCGGAGCCCCTTCCAACTCTACAAAAATCTCCTCACATGAGAATGTCTGTCCGATGCAATTAAATTAGCTTCCTTTGTTAAAGACGCTCAATGCGGTTGCTGGCACCAAACGGACATTCACCTTGGCACTAACAGGATGAAAAGAGGATGCATATCTGATTCCATGATGCCATAAAAGATGACCATGCTTTGCTGGACCACCTTAAGGTTTGTAAATAGTGAATTCTTTTCATCCAAGAACACCTCCTTTTGCCGCTCCTTGGATTTCTTGGTTTTCTTTGACACTGTTGGCAGCTCCATCCTTCCCTCAGTGTGGTAGTATTGGCCAATAAACTATGGCAAGTTCGCATTCAGCTCCTGCCAAAGCCTTCTAACGTGCTAGGGGCTTGGTAGTAGGTTGGATTTCATATCCTTGGTCAAAGCCCGAACTGGATCATTCACGGCTTGGTAAATAGCACCATAGCCTTGATAAGACACCCTTACTTGGTCATAGGCAGCAAGAATTTTACCCAGCCCTACACTTTTTCCAATTGCCTTGAGGACGTTACTGACAATCTTTGTCTTAACATGCTCCATAGATGGTTGAGTTGCGAGGGTTAGACCTTCATACCTAGACAGTATCTTTGCTAACGCTACAGCAGTTCCTGTTTGGGAGGCTTTATCACCATGAAGTCGCTGCTTCTCATGGTTGACCTCCATCATCGACCTCCAATCTGCGTGCATATCCGTACAAACTTCGCTCTCCATGGCATATGAATTCTAGGCAATCCGTAAGAGTTTTGAATAGAGGTGGCCTCCCTACACTCAAAATCTACGCACCCAACTTTGCTTCACCCCATTCGTAGGTGGGGAGAACAACCTAGTCCCGGCCAAGCTTCATTGCTTCTTCCCGTTGTGGCAGCAAACTTCGAATCTTGAAACCATTGGCACCAATCTCCCGTCATCTCTCCTTCGACTTCGGCTTCAAGGTTAGTAGATGCAAGGAGTCATGGTTCACCAAACACCGGAGCCACCTCGGCGCCGCTAGGCACACCGGCCCCGCCCTGCAACTCCATCTCGATACCATTAAGACGCCCTCTTAACTCTGCGGGCAGCCATTTTGGCATTCGCTACCAGCGGCTGAGGGGCTTTTGGGCAGGGGGTTCACCTAACTTGGGCATGCTTACAGGGCCTTTTGGAGACCCCATTTTGCACGTAATGCTAAGCTAGGATAACATCCAATGAAACAACTCTAACTCTCTTGAGGGAAGAATTCTAACAACTGTTCTTTGAACAAATTTCTAGATGCTTAAGGTGAACTAGACGCTACAAATTAAATGCCTTTGGATTGAAGGACGTTGTTTGCATGGCATTTTGCTTAGCTGTAGTAGCTAAGTACTATCCAAATCGTAGACATTATACTTATTGGCAATTAATTTGTAGCAAAACTAGAGCATCATTTTAGCTTAATCATTATGAAGTTGGACTTATGAATGGAAGGTCCGCTAATGGACTGCACAGCAATCATTATAGTGCCATTACTGATCATCCTGAAACTTAAATCTTGATTGGACTATCTAGAGAAATTTTGAAACAGTCCAAAAATAACAAATCAATGGAAAGAAAATTCATGAAACTTTTCCAAGCCATGTATAGACACCACTTAATAAATTGACTGTAAGATTTGACTACCTTTAGGAATAGCAAATCTAAAAAGTAAAAAATCATGGTAAACAAGAGAAATAGCAACTACACAATGTGGTGCGAGAGCAAAATAAGGTGGACCACAAAGTGCAACATTTGATCACTAAGAAGTGAATAATAAGTGTGCTATTTTTTAAAGCTCAAAGCTGATTTCGAGCATTTTGGTGTGTAGTTTTTGAGCATTTTAGTCACTTTCTAGGGTGTCATACGGTATCTTACACGCATCTTTATACAAAGAACATCTTCAATTGAAACATAATTTGACCACTAGTTCTAGATCACGAAAATGAACTTTTCTAAAGTCTTAATTTCTTCATTTGGTGCCCTCTATTGTCTTTAAAAGATGTTTTTTTTCAATTTAAAAAACAATATTCGGTGAGAAAATACTCACAAAAAGTATCGCAGAAGTGACCCTCTGAAACAACATCCCTGTGGTACTTTTGAAACCCTAAACCAATTAATGAGTATGTGAATTGACTATTTTAGAATATTTCTTAAACATACAAAGGGCACCACTTCATCAGAAGTGATTTTCCAATAGATTTGAGTCTTTTCTAGCCACTTTTTCAAATGACTGCATTCACTTTGCTTGGATTTAAAGCCTTCATACGATAACTTTAAAGTGTCTACTTTGCACGAAACTTTTCTAAGTTGTAGAAAAACAAATTGAGAATCTATATAAGCAAAACAAAGCCTAGTCTCTAAGTTAAGGCCTCGACGCTAGAGTTGATCTTGGACGACCACATATAGAAGCATAGTGTGTATATAACTAACTTTTCTAGAGCCGGTCTAGTGATCAGGGAGGCGACGTGTGGTCAAGTAGCCATGATAGATTCTCGCCAATGCATGACGTTGTCTATTGCCACGCTAGCAGACTATACGTAAGGTTCATTGAAAGAGTCGTCCACAACAATATATAAGATACTAATTACTAAGTACTAGTGGCCTATACTCCATAGGGACGTCTATGCTTATATCAAAAATTGCCATGGTTGCGAGGTCTCCACAACAAATTCCTATACCAAGGAAGGGTGCCTCTAAAATCTATACCTCCACTAGGACCCTTCCAAAGCTAGGGGCTGGATCTTATAGGACCAATACGCCCCGCTACCAAGGAAGATTACAAATATATTTTGGTGGGAACAGATTATACAACAGAATGAGTTGAGGCCAAGCCCCTGTGAATCAACACCGATGTTGTCACCGCCACTTTTATTTACAAAAATATCATCACCAGCTTTGGCTGCCCATTGGAAATAATTTTAGACCAAGGCACACATTTTGTCAACTCTCTGATTGAAGATCTCTTGGACAACCACATTATTAAGCATAGGACAAGCACCGTCTATTATCTACATGGAAATGGCCAAGCGGAATCCACCAATAAAAATCTTCATCAACATGTTACGTTGGTTTGTTCATGCTAACCAAACCGATTGGAATGATTGCCTGCCAGCAACCCTATGGGCTTATGGTGTTGCTACTAAGACAACCATTCAAATCAGCCCATTTGATAATGGTATATGGAACTCATCCCTTCCTACCCAGAGAATACGTGGCACCCCCGTTCTAGTCATTTTGACTTCAGGATTATACTCCACACGGAGTTCTCGTGGCCCGCTTGAAATACATACACCACTTGGAGGAATTTTGAGCACTCGCCATCAAAAACTTTACCACCAAGCAGGAGCTTAGCGCTAAGTATTTTCAAGCTTCCAAGCCTTTCCAGCTGTTTTAGAAAGGTGATCAAGTGCTTTGATGCCTCAGAGATCCAAAAATCCGTAAGTCCAAATTTGAATCCATATGGCATGAGCCATACCTTGTCCAATTAATTCTTCCAAACAATATTGTTCTCCTAGTTAACAATGGAAACTATGACAACCAAGCAACCATAGTAAATTCAACCAAACTCAAACATTATCATATGAATTTCCCAAACATATCTCTAAAACAAATTCTAGGTGAAATTTATACAAACTTGGCAGCCCACGCACAAAACAATGCCCAATTGGACACCAGAGATTCCCAATCATGCCCAAGGATGGCAAAGACATCACCAAAGTCCATGTCAACGACATCTAGATCCTACTCCTTTTCCCCTACAACATGTACCATCCTAGCCATTATGGAGACGAGACAATTTGGACCAACTCTAGAATCCGCATCCATAGGGATCTGCCGCCACATTCTATCCTAGACCCTCCTCGAGTATTCTCCAACCTTGACTGTCCCAATCTTCTCTCACCTAGCAAATTACACCTCTTTGCTATTCAGTACCCGCCATTGTTGGCCACCGCTGCACATAATCCACACATATATTAGCGTATAATATATGGATAGCATGGAAAGTAAGAAGGCCTTACTACCATTTTATGTACCAAGGATGATTTTGGAGTGGAAACGCCGCTCTGACATTATATAGACCACTCGCACTAGCATATCTAAGTACTCGACACTCTTGAAAGGCAAGGTGGACATTGCCCTATGACCAGGTCTTTGTGACCCCAATGCGAGAGCGGAGCAAGGACAACCGCCACCCTTCGGGCATTGTTGAGGGAGTGTTGGTGCAATATACTTGCCAAAACCTCCACAATTTCTTCAGCTGGGACGGCAGGGGAGTCACGGAGTGGAAGCCCAGCATGCACCTACCTCCGCCCGGACATTGCCGTGCATTCCACGACCTCTAGCCAAAGTTAGACAGGAGATACAATGTATTCGCACTTGGAAACCTTTTCCAGAAGCCTTGGTTTTCTTGGATGCAGGATGTTTCAGTCACGTGTACTTCAAGAATGATTATTGCTATGGAATTACACCTGACTAACTCGCCCTACTCCTCATGGCCAACCAAGGAGAGCACATCAACGGGGGGCTTTTGGTCGATGAGAACTTTCAGGTCTAGCGGTTGGGACATCATCACTGACAGGAGTACAAGAGCTCGATTGGTCCTTTTTTGATGGCGTTAATTGCCCACTCCATGGCATTTCATCACCAACACCAACGGTCACCTCTCATGGGTACCTTTCTAGATGTACAGGGAGAGACTGCCCATGCCTCTAGACAAGATCGAGCACATCCGGGACCAAGCAAATGGCCATGCCTCTCCGAGACCACGGCCGAGGAGGACTACGCAATCACCATCATCCAAGGATCTTGTGTTGTCCAATTTCACCAACACAACAACACCTTGTTAGACTGCCTCGACAATCTCCATCGAAGGATCCGCTCCATAGAGCATGAATTTGAGACCCTACGGACTAGCAACAAGGACATGGAGGAAACGAATGGGCGGAAGGCTGCTTCGGCTATCCAAGCAGCGCATGAGAAAGCTCAAAAACCGTAGAAGATACACGCGCAGAGTTCCGACAGCAGCTAGACGAGGCCCAACAGACCCTTGTAAATCTTTGTAATCAAATTGCCAATTTTGAAACTCAAATTATCTGCTGTTAACCGGAGACCCAACCGGTCTCTCCCTTTAACCCCATCCAGTCCCCTCTCAGTTTCATCCAGGAGGTGTCCCGACAGTCATCCAGTTCCTACGGATGAACTCTGTCAGTCGGCTGGATGAACTCTGTCGGAGCCGACTGGATGAACTCTGTCGAAGCCGACTGGATGATTCTGTCCGTTTTCAGGGGGTTTAAGAGGCAGGTTTTGGGTTTTGGGAGATCATTCTACACTAGAGCAGGTAGAGTCAGAGAGGTCTGAGAGCTGTTAGGAGCTGATGTACCATGTTTTGGGGCTGTTTTGACCCATTTTATGCAGTTTGGACCTCTTTTTGCACTTGTATTGTACATTTCCAGCATTCTATGAGGGTTTGGAGTACTTAGTTTAGTTGGGTTTTGTTGGGTTTTGATGGGATTGTGAAGGCTAGGGTTTAGTGGTTAAATCCTCCCTTTACCATTGGCGACCATGCTTTAGTTCGTACCATGTGAACTCCTGCTGGTTGTAGGCTGTTCCACACACTAGAGAGGTCCTGAAGTACACACATTAGGTCTGCAGAGGTGCAGCAGTGACTGTCAGGACTGTTTAGGGGTGCTGAATTGCTGTTACTGTAATCCGAGGTGCTGAACAATTGCTAGCAGGGTGTAGGGAGTCACTGCAGTGTTAGAATCGGTCAGCTGAGTGCTGTCCAGTCACTGGCAGGGTCCCAAGGCTTCTGAAGTATAGCAAGACAGTTGCAGTAGAGAGGGCAGTGGCGGCCAAAGAGTTTCAGGTGTTTTCAGAGCTGGAAACATTGGTGCAGCAACGGTGGCAGTCCAGCACGTGTCCAGGGAGCAGTAGCAGCAGGGGCGGCTCTGTTGCAGGCTGGTGGGCGCAGGTGCTGTGAGGAGGTGGAGGGCCAAATTTGCCTTGGCGTCAATCCTTGTGAACTGAGGGCAGTTCAAGAGCGAAAAAGGGGATAGGGCTGCTACAGGTCAGATTTGTGTTCCCACTGTAAAAAGGGGCGAAAGGTAAGTAACCCGAAATTTTAGGAATTCAAATTTCAAATTTCAGATCCGAAAATTTTGGATCTTAAAAATTTGAATTTTGAAATTTGAATTTGAGGACCTCAAGTGGGACCTAGGTCGGCTCTGCGGACCTGGATTTGGGAATCTGGGTCGGCGGTGGGACGTCATTTTTGGGGACTCCGGTGGACATTTGGGACCTGGACCTGAGGTTGGCACAGGCCAGAACAGAGTGGTAATTTGGGTTGCTGAGTGCATTTGGGCAGATTCAGAGTGATTTCTGTTTCAAATATTGTCAGAACAGTAACTAGCACTATAACCACTGGACTGGATTTGCTAAGGGTCAATACAGTGTGAAAAAGGGGATAGGAACTAGTTAGGGGCAATTTTACTGAACTGCCTTGGTTTGTTCCTATTTGCTAAAAAAAAAAAAAAAAAGTGTCTCTAAACACTAATTAGGCCACACAGCCGTTTGTAGGGTTGCTGAGTCTAAAGTGGCAGGGACTACAAAATGTAAGGGAAAGAGCCAAGTATTGGTAGCTGACTGATTGGAGGAGGCCGAGCAGAGCCGACTGCAACGGACAGGGAGTAACAGCCGCCAAGACTAGGAAGCACACACAATCGACTGAACGCAGCCGACTGACAGTATCAGACGTTGATACCCATGGAAGAAGGTGACTCGAATGATCTGCAAGATGAGAGACAAGCCATGGAGGGGTACAAACGTTGGCTGCAACATGAGGAGCAGACAGTAGAGCCGACATCACCTGAGGTACGCAGCCGACTTAGCTCGCAGGGCAGTGCAGCTCTGCAGGAGGGTGAACTCATTGACATGGAGGTCGAAAATGACATTTCACCATCAGAGGGGAGGACACAAGAAAGCCGATTTGAAGAGGGAAGGCAGTTCGAAAAAGGGGATAGACTGAACAGTCATCTTGATCAAGCCATCATTCCCTGGAGATATGAGGACAAGAGAAGAACTGCGTCATTCAAGGGGGACTTCTCCCCTGCAGTGGACGACTACAACACATTCTATGAGGAGAGACGTCAGACAAAGGAGGTCATCGCAGAGCCGACTCAGTGGCCAAGCACAGTCATTGGCAGAGCCGACATAGAAGCGGAGCCGACCCGGCTACGCAGCCGACCGGTATCTCCCGACCACCTGCCGAAAACTCCAGAGACACTGCCAGCCGCATTTCAGAACTTAAGGCAGAAGTTGGAAGAAACCAGGAGTCGATCAGCTCAAGAGCATGGGCAAGTGAACCACGAAGATAGTATACCTGGCAGGAATGTTCACTTCTTGGATGAATTTCGACTGCAGTCGGGATGGGAGTTGGAAGAAGAGGACCAATGGGCACTGGAGGCCTTTGCGACGGACTTACTAGCCAAGAAGGAAAGGGCCAGGCAACACCAAGCAGGTCAAAACCAAGGCAAGCTGGACCCTAGAAAGTACCTCATGCAGCTAGAGGCTCTGCAACAAGGTGCAGCATCGGGAGTGGCATCACTGCACCATTGGCATACAGAGCCGCAGCGGCCAGAGAAGAATCCAACACCACAGGAGGCCGACTTTGACCGCCGTGTTGAAGAAGCAATGCAGAGATTGGCAGCACATGAGTTGGCAGCACAACAGTCGGCAGCGCAGCACTTGGCAATTCATCAGTTGGCAGCACAACAGTCGGCAGCGCAGCACTTGGTAGCACAGCTCTTGGCTACCCAGCAGAGGGAACAAGAAGGGCTCAAACGAGAGCAGCATGAGCATATACGAATCGAGGATTTGTGGAAGGAGCAAAAAAGGAGGTAGGAGTATGAGAGCATTGGAGAGATACCAGCAAGGCCGCCTAATTTATCTACTTTTCATTTAGACTCAGCTGTGGACAGGAGCGTTTCAAGACCATTGCTTGCAAAGCCGACCTTGACACCACATAAGTTTTCTGGATATTTGGGCAGCCGGACAGGTGCTGTGTACGACGCCGGACAGCCGACTCAGTCAGTGTGGTATCCTGGGCAATCTGCACAGCCAACTGTTCGAGGCTCAATACCTGGTCCAATTGATGTAGTCCGGTCACTGGGCGCTCGGCCTACTCCAGCACCTCCGGGCTATAGTTTTGGTGATCTTTCGCGAGCCGACCGGGCAGTGCCGACTGCCACTAAAATACAGACGACTTATCCGGCCACTTTGGCAGGATGTCCCTCTGTAGTACCAGTAGTGCGCACAGCCGACTTTAAGTTAGCTCCTCCAAGGCCACCAGTCAGTGCAGAGCGGAAACAATTACCGTACCGGGCATACAAGGAGGGAACTGACCCTGATGCTCACCTGAGGCATTTTGACAAGTGTGTTTGGTACAATGGAGAGACAGATGAGATTGTCATCATCCTCCTGTTTGGAACAACCCTTGTTGATAAGGCCCAAACCTGGTTTGATGATTGGCTGGATCATCACCCAAATTGTACTTGGGAGGAGGCAAAGGAGGCGTTCAAGATGCGGTTCAGGGAGCAAGATTCTGATGAACAGGTGTTCATGACTCTAAGAAACTTCAAACAAGGTGAGGAGGAGAAGGTTCAAGACTATTATGAGAGGTTTACAAAACTGATCAAGTGTTTGCAATCAGATGTTGGAGAAGGCTTCAAGCTGACCTACTTCAGGGCAGGCCTACTGGACTACCTGAAGGTCACCACAAGCGCCCATACAGCCAACACTTTGGCTGATCTGCAGGAGGTAGCTCGGCGCTGTGAAATCAACTGCGTCAATGCCTTAGGGGAGGAACTGTACTTTCAAGCCCGGCATACAGAGCCGACTAGTGGACAGCCGACTACCTTATCAGCTCAGGCGGAGGGAGCAGAGTCAGATAGTGGGAGGTATTGCACAGTCTGCAAGAAATACGGCCATGACGATACTTACTGTTTTTTCAACCCAGCCAACCCGAACAATAGACTTCCACGACCTGAAGGTACACCAATTGTGGGGGTCGACGAAGTAACTGCTCAGCAACACAGTAGCAACTCGAGCCGACCTGCTAACAGCCGACCTGTTGACAGCCGACCTGGAGGGTACCAGCATGATGGCTATGGCCAAATCGATACTTGCTATATTTGCGACGAGACCGACCATGAAATGCGCAACTGTCCTTATAAGTTGAGGTTTGAGCAGTTTGTGGCCTCTAGAACACTTGGTAGTGATACTGTCGGTGTCAATAATGTGGAACTGCAGGAGCTGGAAGTGGAGGAGCTGGAACTGCAAGAGCCATCTGAGGTGGCAGTTTCTCTAACCAGAGCAGCAAGACTGGAGGTGGGTCTTTTGTTGGAAGACAAAGAGGCACAGGAGGAGCTTGAAGGGGCCACAACAACCAACTTGGATGCCAACGCACCTACAGCACCAACTCTAGATGGTGACTGGATTGGTTTTATTAACCCTGATTGTCTACAGAATATCCCGAAGAAGGAGCCTGATACAAATATGGAGAGCCCTCCTGGAACCCAGCTAGAAGCTTTGGTGCAAGAGATTAGCCGCCAAATCCTGGAGACCCCGATTACAGTATCGTTAGGACAACTGTTGGAAGTGGCCCCTACTCTCACAGAGTACTTGAAGAGTCAAGTGTTCGGAGCAAGTGCGTGCGAGCCGACTGCGTCTGTAGACTCGATTGAGCCGACTGTACCAGCCGACCATATCGAGCCGACCGTGAAACAGGGTTCACTTGAGTTGATTCCAAAGGTCTCCAATGATCCAAGGATACAACCTACGGTGGTTGTTGGAGCTGTGAATATTGATCTTGGTCGCCCTATGATTTCTGTTCAGGTGGAGGATTGGACCTTTAAGAACGTACTTCTGGAAGAGGGCTCTACCGTCAGCTTGATTACAGAAGAGGAGACGGTGACGGTTCCAGCATTACAGGAGGCCATTGGATTCAAGCAGCGGCTGCTATTTGTCAACACTGCATTGAGGGAGACAATCTTGGCAGCAAAGCAGATAGTAGTACGGCAGGAGGATTTTCACTGCCCAACTGTTTTAGACAGTGAGGTCCCATTTCGAGGAGGAAGCTCCCTAGGTGGTTTTTTCGAGCCAACTCCTTTACAGAGCCGACCGCCACAGCCTTCTTTAGAGGACTCTCAAGATGATTATCAGGGCGCCACTCCAACTTTTACGAAGCTGACTTTTACACAGCCGACTTCTATGGAGCCGACTGTTTCAAATTTAAGCTCCACCCATGGGCCCAAGGAAGAGCGACACCACCAACGGACGACTTCACGGCAGCAGCTAGCATCACTGCTAGTTAGGAAAGGATTCCATGTGTTTGATACCAAGGATTAGTTTTCTTCTCCACCATTTACTAGTGTAGTCAGTTTTTTTTACTGCAGGATGCTTAGCCTTCTTTTTTACCACCTTCTCTCTTAGTCTCCATGCGTTCTGAGGGCAGAACTACCGGAAAAAGGGGATAATGTTAACCGGAGACCCAACCGGTCTGTCCCTTTAACCCCATCCAGTCCCCTCTCAGTTTCATCCAGGAGGTGTCCCGACAGTCATCGAGTTCCTACGGATGAACTCTGTCAGTCGGCTGGATGAACTGTGTCAGTCGGCTGGATGAACTCTGTCGGAGCCGACTGGATGAACTCTGTCGAAGCCGACTGGATGATTCTGTCCGTTTTCAGGGGGTTTAAGAGGCAGGTTTTGGGTTTTGGGAGATCATTCTACACTAGAGCAGGTAGAGTCAGAGAGGTCTGAGAGCTGTTAGGAGCTGATGTACCATGTTTTGGGGCTGTTTTGACCCATTTTATGCAGTTTGGACCTCTTTTTGCACTTGTATTGTACATTTCCAGCATTCTATGAGGGTTTGGAGTACTTAGTTTAGTTGGGTTTTGTTGGGTTTTGATGGGATTGTGAAGGCTAGGGTTTAGTGGTTAAATCCTCCCTTTACCATCTGCAAAACAAGAGCACGTGAACGGAAAAACTTTGGGAGAAGATGTGGGCATTTAAGCAAGCAACAAAACTCAAACAGCAGGGCAACGAGTATCTCAATCGCTACAAGGTTCTCACTAGCGCTGAAAAATCCTTAACCCCAGGGCATAGACGCTTAGCCTTGAGCACTAGGGACCACCAAGCATATAACCCAACTTCAGCAAGAGTGGCTCGCAATGGAGTAGGCTAAAGAAAAATTTGAGGCCAACAAGGTGGGCCGAGTGCACGCCGCGGCCAAGAGGATCGCTACCCATGCATATCAGCTGCTGCTGACAAATCCACTAGCTTCAGCCAAGCCACCCTGGACTCCTTAGAAAACTGCATTAATGATGCATTAGTAGTCTTGGAGTAAGATCATTGGATCACGACTGGGAGAGTTTGACATGGACATCATGTCTCCACTAGCACTGGATGCCAAGGCCATCAAGCAAGCTCCACTTGCCCCACCGAGCCCAGCATTGCACCGTCAGGCAACTTCCTCAGCCCAAAGCCCTACAATCGACGAGTCGGGCAATCAGGCTGAGCCTGTAGACATCCCAGACCACCTCACCAATGCTGAGATTAGTCCACAGCCATCACCACGCCAACCACCTCCTGCCCACGCCGGGCCAAATTGACCTGCACCCATGGTACATTCATGACTTAAATCTATCATACACCATAAGTGATCACTAAAACAAATAGAGGAAGAATTTAGTCTAGAAGTATAGGCAAGTGATGAGAGCAAAGCTGAGGATCACAAGCTAGGAACAGCCATTGGAAAAGTGAAAAAATATTTTTCTGCCAGCCTTGACTTCACCGCTCTCTATAGCAATCCAAAGGCTCATTAGGTCCAATGCCTTGCATGCAACAAGATCCAGGGAAAGACTGTTTTTGATGTCTACCAACATTCAAAAACATCTAGTTCTAAACGTAATGTAATCCACAAGGGTGTGGCTACAGCCATAGCTGCCCTCTACGGAAACCAAACTCCATTCCAAAGCCGCGCATAGATCCCTCGTAAAGAAACTCGACCAGATTGCACACCCGCTCACCACCGCACCCGTGGCTAAACCAAGCAATCTAAGGACAAATTGCACTCTTGAAAGGAAGGCAAAATGTTGCCCGGCTATATCCTCAGCAACCAAGGCAGACTCGGTCAGCAAGGACATGTACTACCAAGGGAGACTCGAACTTGGACTAGCGGTGCCAACTAAGAGACCCAGCGTAGAACTAGGACAAGAACAACACTAATAGGAATAGGCTGTAGAAAATGACACTCTCTTATATTTGGAGTCAAGTCCCAGTTCTAGGGCTTTCCTCATGTACTCTACCTCACTCCTCCGTGCGGCACTGATCCCCTCTTAAACATGGACACCATGGCCGCCCCTTTTGTAAACGTGTTGTTGCTTGTTTTCACTCGTCATTGTCTTATCTTCCTAAACCCCTTGCTTTGTATGAATGTTGTAACTTCACACTCTTTGTTACTACTCTTACAGCAATCTTAGCTTTCCTCTAGTCTTTGCACTTTATAGACCCTTGGCCGCCACTGAAACCAAGGCAGCCGCAACCCTCTAGATTGACTTTCCTTGCTAATTGGTCATTTTTTTAAGTCCCATACACACACTGGAGAAAGTCACTACACCATCTCTTAAGTCTCATGTTGTTAACACTCCCAGCCTTCCCTATATCCGGGCCCTCTAAGTCTCCCGAGGCTCCCTCGTACCTCCTTACACCTCGCTTTCCTGTCTCAAGCATCTCCATCCCTTAACTCAAACTAATATACTAGTAGTGAGATCCCAATCAACTAAAGCAGTAGCTTTAAACCATCTACCATCAAACTAGTCAAAGCCAAATAACAGCAAGTTGCACTGGTTAGGAAGCCTAGATATTCGCCCTTTGGGTGGAGAGGAGTAAGGACTAGCCTATAGAAAATGTAATATGGGTCAAGGAGAAGTTTGAAGACTTTGACACTTAGAAAACATTATTTCTTAATAAAGATCATTTGCAATGTTGCTTACAAATTTGTACACAGTTTCTAAAATCTATAGATAGAGGTAGTGACCAACCTAAGGTCACCACTTCGTAGAGCAATATAGTGCTTCAATATTTACAAACCCTCTAGTTTAGTCTCTAATTACACAACCCTCCTCATTGTTGACACAATGTCTAAAAGGGCGTCTCTCATCTTCCTTGTTGGCTATGTCCTCCAAATTATTGTCGTAGTCCTTCCAATGGTATTAGGTCTTTGACCTTCCTTCTTTGAGCTTCCTTTTATACGCCTCCTGGTCTATAAAGCCTAATCAATGAAAGTGAACATATCATTCCGGGCATTCACCATCTCGGGCATTCACCATCTGCATATGCACTATCTCCTTGTCAAAATCAACAATGGTGAGAATGAGGGTGTCCTCCAATGGATTGTCAGCAATCACCTATGATTTCCAAAACAACTGCTACCTCTAGTCCAAATCTCATGACTACCCTAGCCATTGCCATGGCCTACCTCTCTCTCAACACCCAAGCCAAGTCCTCAAGCATCACTCTCTTCCTTTCGTCTCTTCTTTTCAAGAATCTTAGAACTCTCTTCTCCCTTCGACACCATAGCCCATGTGCAAACCATTTTCTTACTAAAGGTAAGAGAAAAAAAGAAGGAAGGTGAGAAGTAGCAAAAATTATAGAGTGCAAATTGTCATGTTTATGACGTGTTGATAGAGTGAAATGTAGAGGTTTGTATAGCTGCTTACATGACATGTTAGACCCTGGAGAGATGGAAGGTTTGTGAGGTTGTTGAGCATCATAATCCACCCTACCAATCTTAAGACTATGTATTATTTAGATAATAGGACTTCTTGAATCCTATTTACATGCATACGTTTCCACCATTTGTTTGATGTACCTCAGACAAATGGATGACAATTGTAAGAGCAAGCATTTTGTAGGCGATAAGGCTGCAATTTTAGGTTTGCCCACCACATCCAAAACAAATCATTTGTCTTGAGGTGTGTATTCCTTGCACCATGCCAACTCCCCATTCAACTCACCATGCCAAATTTCTCTTTTCTTCTTTCAGTTAAGCAGTTGTTAGAGAAAATTGTAGAGGTCTTGTTTATTCGCATGGTTTGTACTTAATAACAATTTTTTGCCAACATAAGTTTTCCTATCATTTAGTATACAAGTGAGAAGATTTGGAAGGGATTAAAGCATACCAACATTGTTAAGGTGGAGTTTAAATTTGTACATTGGTGGTGGAGAGAGGCATAGCAAAATCCTTATTTAGAAGCGGCTTTAGAATTATGTGTTGCAAATTTAGACAAATTTCCTATGGTGTAGGCATGTGAGAAATGATTTTATTAGAAATTGGGTTCGAGACCATAGTCTTTCAGTGTGAGAGTTGCATTGGTTAGCTAAATTAGGGCATGCGAGGGCAATCAAGGTTTTGAGCCTTTACATTCATTGCCTTTGCGCCCTATAAACATATTTGGAGTATCTTGAAAGGATTTAATAATGGTGCTTGTGTAAGCTTGTTTGAAATTTGTAACTTCAGTAGGATGTAGAGCAACCAAGAGTGTTGAATGTAATCCATGACCAAAAATTGACCCGCTAAAGCAGAGCGCACAGTAGAAGCAATCACGGATAGGAGCATTGTTCAGGAGATTTTTTAGCCTTGCAAGTTAAGGTGCAATGTTCAATGACGTGTATTCTTAGATGTACTTCTTTGTCTTTGAAGTTGTTGTGGTATAATTTTCTATGATGTCCAATTTATCCATGTTCTTAGATAAAAAGAGTTGTACGGGAGTTGGAAAATATGATATGTAGGATGATTGATAAGTGTAATGTTAGGTTAAACCCAGGGTTTTCTATGCCGTTGGGTCGTGACTATCCCGTCGCGATGTCCGAATGGGTCGTGACCAAGGTCCTCCGACGTCTTAATAGAGGTGAGCGTAGGGTCCTTTAGGTCCTGCGAGTAGCATGGGTAAAATAGTTACCCGGCCCCGTTACGTGGCGTCCTACTTGGCATTGCGGTGGTCCCGGACGATGACGTGGATGTGCGGAGGAGTTCCGATGGCGAAGTCAGGTGGACAGAGATGGGCAACCGATTAAGGGTTCAGGGGCGGACGTGTTTTAATGTGGCGGACGATTGAGGAGGAACCCGACCGTTGGATGCCGGGGAAGTCCGCGAGTGGGCCGGACTGGTAGGCAAACATGGCTCGGACGGGCCAGAAAGCATGCATAATGCGTATCTGGGGAAGGCGGACTAGATGGCGATTGTATTGCAGACGGAGGTTGTCGGACCGGGCGGACGCAATGTGAAGGAACACATAGAGGGTTACGAGGTGGTCTGCGATGCCGAAATTTTGAAACTATCGAATGCAGCGGGGTATTGGGAACATATTATCTTTAATTTTCACACAGCTCAACTGGTTAACAAGCAAATATGAAGTTTGAACCATCCGACACTACTGAAGTGACACACTGACCAACTACTTCTCAAACTGACATTGATTTCCATCAGATTATATATTGTAATCGACCTGTATATCGACCGGTCCATTAAAACATGGCTGTCTTGGTAGAAATTTAGTCAAGGAAGAGTATAGCTCTAAAAGTTCCTTATAAAAAACATGACTACCTTAATAGAAACTTAGTCATCAAACGAGTATAGGTCCAAAAATTGCTTACAAATAGTCTGTGATCAAAGTTTTCCTAGTTCAGGTACACTGTTGGGAATTTAAAAAAGGCAGCATGTAGAGGTTGATTTGTCCTTGCGCGCATAATTCCACCCTCCAATGTCCGAGTTCAAATGCCTGCGCTTCTTTTCTCTCTCTCCGGTATCCGGCGCAGTGCCAATCTCCACTCGCGCTGTTGTAGCAAAACTCATATATCAGTTCCGGACCAACGCAATGGACACTCTAATGCACAACTCCATGTCAAAAACGAATTTCAATAAAAAATTGCTTATCCGATGCAAGATACAGACGCAGAAGTCGGAAGTATGTTATATTCGGTTGCATAACGGATTCAGCAATAGTGGAAATCAATGCACATGCGCGACATTGACATACCTTTGCACTTGAAAAAGCCAAAGCTGTTCAACTAGTTCTCTGCGAAATGCTCCCCGCATCTTGCGCAATTTTGACCAAGCGAAGTCCGCACTGCAGCGCACTACGGGTGGTATGGGCAAGCGCAGGACGCAGTCACCTAGTCCATCGCCGGAAAGCCTTGGTTACAAAGGGAGCAACCTTGCACTGTAAGGCTAGTTGAGTCGATGTTCTGCGTGGGCGCTGCGATTCGAGGACTGGGGGCACGGAACATTGATGTAGACGACCATATCCGAAGCTGGCGAAGATTTTCTTTCAAGCCCTTCACCTTATCCTTTGCATCCTGCTTTGCAGAAGACAGGCGTTTCTCATCCTTGATGGCCCCCGCGAGATCCCTCGCCAACGTTTCAGTTAAATCATCCTTCATACGTTGCACTTCCTCCCTAGCCAGCAAGATTCTCAGCTCCTTGCCGTAAATTTCGTCCTCGAAGAACCTCAGGAATGTTTCAGCAGCAGAGCCTTCGACGACAGACTTCGTCGCCCCCCACTTCTACAGTTTCGCCTCTAAGGAGTCTATAGTCTCCTTAATGCACCTCAGCTTGATCTGAAGCTTGTACCTGTCCATATCCGTGAGCGGAGGCTTAGCCGTCTGCCTCAGAAGCGCAGCCCGTTCGTGTGCAATCCGATGAGTTGCCACGGCCGTCTCGCAGTCCTTCTCAGCGTCCGCAATCTTGGCTTCCAGGCCCCTGGAGATAATTTTGAGATAGGTGGCATTCCGGTCAGGGGTGCGAAACAAGACTGTGAGTTCGTCTCCACTCTCGATTTTCTTACGCCTCCAGCGATCCTCCGCATACTTTGCCCAGTTCATTGGGTAGCAATGGAATACCCAGTTCATTGGGTAGCGAAACGACCGCCCTCGCGAAGCTCTTCGGGAGGAACAAACCTACAAGAAGCTTGGGAATTTGAGAGATTGCTAGGTACAGCTCCAACACTCTCGCCTTGACCTTTTCTGATTTTGCTCCGTCGAAGAGATATTCCTTGCCAGCAACCTTCTCTCCGAATAAGGACCTCAGCTCCTCATTACTGACATGGTTGCAGTCGAAGGCTGGGTCCAAACCTGCATTTGGCAACCCAACCTTCACGTGAAAGTAACTCTCCTTTCAAACTTCTCCCATTCTAACCCCTCTTACTCGCAACAAGTATATCCCTTTTCTTCGATCGGACCCTTGCAACCTCAGACCAGCGAACTACAAATCGAAACCAGAATGCATTGGCGACTCCAATCAAAACTCGAAGCGATGGCGGGGATTGAATGGAACTACCCTGGCCATCGCTACCCCTATAGACAGCCGCCATATTTAACGCGAAGGTGCTCATCTCATTATGGTAATTTGAGGGGCTGAGGTCGGATTGGCGACTGTAACTTGACAACATACCCTTCGGGACTTCATATCTTCATACTCCTCCTTCCGCACTCAGTGCATCCAAGTAGGCTCCATCATTGCAACATGAATGTGGTGTTTCAAATATCCTGTGTGGTAGTAGATGGTTTAAAAGATGGTTTAATAGATGCATTAACACGAAATTAACTGCATTCTAGAAATCTACGCACTCTGAAATTCTACTGAAGTGTCACACCGATCAACTCTCGTGTTCGTGAGTTCTATTGGGAATTTTCGTTCATGAGTTGGTCACATTTTGAATTTCACGTTGTTGAAGAGGATTTGTGACATTGCCTGGGCCTAAGCATGGGACACTAGCCGTATTTGTCGGCCACTTGTCCGGTCTTTCAGACATTCTTCGTCGCCACGTTTGAAGATGGATGTGGTTTGATGTAGCGGACAATTAAGGTCGGACCGGCGGATGCGGATCGGGGTTTAGGGTCGGATGGCGAGGAATATGCGGACGCGAGTGGGGCGGACTGGTAGGCGGGCATGATTCGGACGCGAGTAAGGCGGATTGGAAAGCCGACACAATGCGTACGCGGAGTGGGCGGACTAGATGTCAATCATAAAACTGCGGGAGGGTGTCGGATCGCGCGGATTCGATGAAAACGGACACCATCCGCTGGTACAGTGGGCAAGGGGGTGGTCAGCGTCGCCGGACCATTTTGAGATTGTCCGGCGTGGAATAAACGCTGGGTGTTTAGGGTTCTTGGTCCCAATATTGTGGAATTTCAATCACTCTATCATGGCTTCGGGGTTAGGAATGTTATAAACAAACTCTATTTACAAATTGATCGGTTCAGAGTCGGTATTTGACTTCCTATGCGCCTAACCTAGACGAATGCAAAGTCGGACCCTCGTGTTCAGAATGATCTAGTTATATTCAAATTGTCAGACCACTAGAAAGCGGTACCTGCGCGTCGCACGAAACATTTCTAACGAGTTTTGCATACTCACATGTAATTTATGAATGGGAGTCCCGGAAACACATATTCAGTGTTTGCAGATTGTAAGGTGGCAACTTCAACGTCCTCACAACGTGTGTGACGGTTTGTCTAGCAGCCGGGTTGATCTGGGTCATTTCGTCTAAACCCTGCTCAAAGCGCATCTTAACCCCGTTAAGGTTGCAGTTCTGCTGAAATAGAACCGATGTCAAGTCGGAGTTGTAAATCTGCCTTGCGAGTACTCCAACGCTGTAGGTCTCTGATGTGTACGTGTGAGGGTGCTTCTTTGCCATGCGACGTGGGGATTGCAATGTGTTTCTAGAGCCATGCACATGGAACAATTCTGGAGCAGCACAACTGTACATTTCCATGTGCTCCTTTATCGCGTCTTCACTTTGTACTCCGAAGTACAAAGGGGCCAATTCGGGCATGAAAGAAGCCATTCCCCAGTCACATATACCTATGAAAATAGCTCCGTCGCGGTCTGTTGGAAAGTGGAGCATGACATTGTTAGGGTGGAGGTCGCAGTGTAGCACTTCCTCGCTGTGTACCACATCCACAATGCATATGAGAGCCCAGGCCAAGTGAGCTCGATTTTTTCGGTAAACGTCTAGCTTCTTCCAAGCCTCGAAGTCCAGACCTGCGTCTTTGAGAAGTTCCATTTCATGGGTTTCCCCAAATTTCAAATCGAACGCACGCATGTTCTTCAACGAGCCCCCGTTCCACCATAGCGAGTACGACTCTAGCGTCTTCCGGTTTAGGTATTGTAGCTTAATCACCCCAGGGTGATCAACTGGACATGACATTGCGTCAATAGAGCGTTGATTGCGACTTGTCTTGAAATCAGTCACCTTCATGGTCTTCCCTGCAAAATGAAGCCACTCCGGGATGAAACATGCCCCTGCAATTCGCTCCCATCGCACGATTCCAAACGAACCCTGAAAACTATTTTCGTCTACGGGGATGGCGTAAGAACCCTTCGGTAGCCACTTGAGACCGTTTGTGTCCCGAGAAGCGATGCCGTCGGCCAGAGCTCTCCCGACAAACTTCGGCAGTGCAGTCCTTCCCTTCCCCTTCGCGAGGATAGCGCGTCTTTTCCAATTCTCCAGCTTCTATAGGAGCTCGGGATTTCCCCCACTTTATCCCGAACGAGGTCCACACTACATGTTAAAGGGCACTGTTGAATTGAACAATGCCACCTGCACCTGTTCTTTGATCCACTGTCTCCAATAGCTCCTCCCTCTATCCTCTTGGAACTCATCCCCTGCCAGGCCCTCCTGCAGTAGTAGCCTCAGAGCATTCAAAGCTTTCTTGAGTCCCGCCGGACCATCATTCAAGAATTTACTCTCCAAGTATGGCATGTCCTGGCTTGCAAACCATTCCAGGATTAGCTTTCTACAACAAAGCCTAGCCTCTGTGGAATGCTCGTCGTCCTTGGCTACCTTCTTCCGATGCTTGTGCTTCGAAGCCTCATAACCGGACGCCGTCGATCCAGACTCCGTTCCTTGCGACCCCCCTGCCCGCTTAGTTCCCCTACGCTCTTCAGTAGACGGCGGACACCGGTCGGACGGTGCTAGTGTCCACAATACCCTAGGTAGTGGTTTAGGTGGCGAGGGGATTTTCATCGCGGGTGCTTGTACTCCGCTAGAACTTCCCGAGCTCGCTGGACCAGCCCTAGTGCCTTGGCTGCTGATGTTTTCCGCGGCGTGGCTCCCTATCGCGCCGTGTCGCCCCCCAGATCCATGGATTGCACGAGAGCCGTGACTCCGGGAACCATGGCCTCTCCGCGTTCCCCGTGCTCCCTGCAAGTGGCCTCCTCCGAGGTTTTCCATCGGGGTGAATTCTTGATTAAACCTGGTTCTCTCCCCACCACGCCCCCCGCCCAGCCCGAGTGCTCCGGTGGGGCTCCCGTCGGAGCGCCATTCCTGATGTATGCGTCCACTCTCGTTTGCCATGGTTCTCTGGAAAAGAAGAAAACAGAACAATCACCAATTGGTTTTTGGGTAAGCAAATCAATTCAGAACCCTGAAGAAAACTAGCAAGGGTTTGTCTTTGAAATCGGTCTCGAGCTCTACTGACCCTCCGGACCCGCGCAGTGCGGCTGTCTCAACGGATGCAACAGAGTCTCGGATCCCAACGAGAGGCCTATAGAGAGGATGGGAAAGTGAGCAGTAATTAAAGGAACACCTTTATATAGGAGACAAGGAAGATCGTTGATCTGAAACGATAACTGATTGGTTGGCGATCACCCTTGGAAGGGATCGGTCGGGTGGCAGAGGTAGAATCTAGGCATGTGAGCGATTTAGGGTTAGCGGGTTGGTCGGATCACGAAGTCGGACTTGGCGGACAGTAAAGGCGGACGAGGCGGGTCGCCGAACGGGGGGTTGCTGTGTCCGCGTGGGCTCAAGATCTTATGATGTGAGCGGACGGGTCGGTCGCTGATTGCACCACGCGTATTCGAACGCATGGGCGGAGTCGGAGTCGGACGCATGCGCAGAGTGAAGGGATAATACTGCTCAGATGGCATACATCTTGTCTTACACATTAGTGACTTTAAGTGAGTCTTCGGGAAAGGGTAAAGAAAAACGAAGTTATCCTTATGCAATGGTTGCGATACTTATTAAACAAAATAAAACATTTGTTCATGGTTATCACTCTATACAATTCTAGAAGTTAACCTTACACCGAATCGTCCAAGTGCACAGTATCACGTGATCCGGACGCTGCACTACTATGGCCTGGTTGCGTTGGGCCCTGGGACGGGGGAATTGGCGTTGTTGAGACTCTGGAGGGAGGTGCGGACTGGCTTGGGTTCGTGGCACTCGAACGGGGAAGTGACGCGTTTCTCCTGGAATTCCCTGGCGGTAACGCGCTCCTTGGTGTGGCCCCTGAACTTCTTGAAGTCGAAGCACCACTCGAAAAAAGGTGTTGACGACATGCGGGAACCTTCGGCTTGGGCCTCGGTCCTTTCTTATCCAACCACTTCTTGGTTTGTGGGTGAACTTTGCATAACAATTCTTTGAGAGCAAGAATCTGTAGCCGCATCGTGTGGTAACCCTGTTCAAAATACATCTCTTCAGTTCGGGAAGCGTTCCTATTCCATCCCGGCAATCTTGCCAATACGTCGTCTGGTGTTGCAGGCAATCCTTGTGAATTCACTGGATTTGGATTGGGCCCTGGGACCAGCTCCTTCTTTGCTTGGTCGTAGTAAAAACCACAAGCTTGGAAAAAGTATTGTCTGATTCCAGCATCGGGAGGCTTCCCTGGGTACAATAAATCGGCTGCTTAAATAATGGTCTTCGGCTTCTTTAGCAAGTCCGTGTTGATGAATTGGTAATACATCTCGAGCTACGACTGGTGTAGTTGCCAGACCCACGCCATTGGTTTATCGACGAAATCCCCGAGCCGAAAGTCCTCGTCAAACTCTCTTGGATCGTACGCCCAGTCCCTGGGCATGAAATCCCTCAATCCGAATGTCAAATATAGGCGAGGATGGAGAGGGGTTGCGCAGATTGGACACGCACATTTTCTTATCATCATCATAGTTAAACACTGAGGGTGAAATCCATGTTTGCACGTCCCTAGTTGATAGCATCCCTCCGGGCCAAATGGATTAAAGCACACAATGCATTGGGGTCCGTCACTTGTCATTTTGTGCGGCTTGGGCCAAGTCAGCGCCTTCTGTTGTTTTTCGGTCTTGCCCATCCCCCATTGCTGATCCCGCTTCCATTGATGTGTCAGCTCAGCAATATTCTCCCACTGAATGGTGCCCGTGCTCGTCCGCATCCCCGGACTGTCCTCCCATTCTGAAGGGTACATTGTCTGTAAAGGCGTCCAAGAGGTGAGGAGCAAGTGTCGCAATCGGTGATTCTCCGCCTACTCTTTCTGAAGTGCGTCGAACTCTGCCTCGTACTGAAGTCTCTCAGCTAATGCAATGATGCGTACATATCCTCCGTGGTTTGGAGCGCACCCAGGAGTAATGCCTTCTGCTCGTGAGTTAATGACTCTCCCAAGTGCTCAAGAGGTTCATCGTTGGCACCACCTTCATCCACAGCGCCGGTGGCCTTCTCAAGCCGTATTACCTCCTCTAGTAGTTGCAGGTTCTCTGTCTCCAATTCCACCACCTTGGCATTGTTTGCTTCTTTCTCCGCCTCTGCATTTGAACGTATTAAGCGGACTCTCCTCTAGGCGACTTCCCGGACCTCGTTTAGTTCTTCCTGCGTACTCTTTGCCAAAGCTCTTGCCTCCAAAGCCTCCTTCTTATGTTCTTGCATTTTAGACTCCAGTGACAGGATGATCTCTCCTGCCTTCGATGAATTCTTCTTTTCCTCCTCCAGTTGGCGAGCCAGTCTCTGACATTCGTCTTCCATTGCCTTTGCACGTATCTCGGATTCCTCTAGTCGGACACCTCGCTCCATGGATTTGGCTTCCGCCGCTGTTGCTCGCTTTTCCGCATCTTCGAGTCGAATGCTCATCTCCTTGGAATTCGTTTCCATCGCCAAAATGCAATCTTGAGCATCCGCAAACTGTTGGCCATTTAACTACGTGGTAAGGTCCTCGGCCGGTTTCGCTGCATACATAGAGGCTTTCATATCCTTTTCCCATGCATTTGCCCGTGCCTCCGCTCTCTCGGCAGATTTCAACGCCTCGTCCCTTTCTCGTATCAACACCGTGTCCGGCGTTCCAGCGATCTAATCCCTGCTGTCGGACACGCGAAGAGCCTCTATCTTGAGTTCTAAACCACCTATTGTTGCTTTTAAATTGCGAACGTCTACGTCATGTTTGGCAAAAACTTCCTCTAGCAGTCGCCCCATTACCAGGTCTGCTCTCAATACAACGTTTGTTGCACCTCTTGGCTGAGGAGGATTGTGATGGGCAATACTAGTTGTCGCACCTTGTCCGAATAACCCATGTTTCGACCCGGGCATCCGCCAATCTAGTGTGGTGGTCGCACCAACTCTCCCACCGAATCTGGAGTCCCCTCCACCTAAACCCTCGTCCGACCTATCTAAACCCGGGTCTGCATTTCCGATCCCAACGTGCGCCATGTCAAGGTCTATGTCAGCTCCCGAAAAGGCGGCTACTGCCGGGTTGACGTTTTCTTCCAATCCGACCATAGCCACATCTGCCCGGAACTCTCCTCACCTGCCTCGGATGGCCCCCATGCCGATCCCGTCCGCTCGTTCCCCCCATTCTTCGCATGGGATGCAGTCGCCGCGCCCGACCCTTCTCCCGCACTCTCGCTAATGGTGGGGTCCGATCCACTTCCTTGCCATCCGGATCCGAGCATGCCAGCCCTCTGATTCTCGTATGTCGCATTCTGTATTCTGCGTTGCCGTGGTCTGCCAGCCCTCGATGGTTAGCTGTCTATCGATATCGGACCCCTTGGATCATCAACGAGTGAAGGATTACGCTGAAACCATTCGAGTATATTTATATGAGGTATGTGCACCGGCTTCTTTGCTCTCAATTTGTCCCCTAGACCTCCAAATGACGAGCCTGGAGTCTTTAAGGTAGACCAGTAAACCTACTTCTTCAACACATGCTCGGCATACATCAAGGAAAGAATAGCCTTCGGGATCTCGTTCTTGAGACCACTTCGATTCATTGGAAATTGCCCAAAGAATGCACAGGAATCTCCACTTCACGTCCACGTCTATCAAGGATGCGTATTTGGCATTCTTCGACTTGTAGTGTTGTGCGTGCGAACTCTCTGGCCAAAGCCGATCGACATGAGGAAAGTCGACAAATTTCATAGCCTTCGCAGCGTCCCAAAGCTTTGACTCTTCCTCTCATCCATTAACAGCCAACAGAGCTCGATTGAAAAAAATGTCCCGCTACAAATCGAGTTTTTTGCAAGCTCTCTTCGCGGAACCACCGATGGACTGCGATCCGCCGACGGACTCATCTCTGCCCGGTCTGCTCGGCCTCCTTCTAGAGGGAGTGCCCGATCCGCCCATGGACATTCTCGTGCTGCGAACTTTGGACCTACTCGCAGTATCTTGGTCAGCTCCAGATACCAGTACTCTTAAACTCTAAACCGGCACTTCGCATATGCTGGGTTCTGGGAAAAAAATAAATATTAAGTATATAATATGACAAGGGAAACAAATATGGTCAATTTAGTACTTACAGAATATTAAGGTTGTACAAGGACCCCACGCTTTACTCCGCACCCTACGCGCTCGCACACTCAGAGAGAGGCAAGCGGTCTGGGGGCAAAAGTTGAGAAGTGTGAAGAACAAATGTGCGTCCGAAATTGCCTTTTATACGAGTCCGCCTCTCCGTCCCGCACCTGCCCGACCAAGTGCCCATCCTGCTCTCGCCCCATCGCATTACTCGCTCCCTTCCACATCCCGCGCTCCCTGTCAAGTGCACAACGTTCCCTTTCCGTTCGAGGGCAGGTAGGACCAGGAATCCGACGTCGAGTCCGACTACTGATCCGCATTCCGATTAGGAATTGTCAGTCCAGATTGCAGTCCACAGCCCGCGCTACCATCCGGATTGTAGTCCGCTGAATCGCCGACATGCGCGAACGTTCCAGAGTGAATCCGTGACTAGCACTGTCCGACCTCGTCCGTTGTATCGCCCTTTCAAGCTTTGGTGCTCTCCAATTATCACGCCATCCGGGACCGGGTTCCGCTGCGTCGGACCGGCTTGTTTTTTATCGATTGATGTTTTCGTTATTAATTTTTTATTTTTTTTTGGCTGTTTTTTGCGCCAAAGAGCGAACTTCATCTCAAAGACCCGAATGAGGTCCTCGTCGGACGACTGTTCACAGAGAAGATAGGATACTGGAGCACTGTACATCTACAAAACTACCACCAGTTTGGAGGTATTCCTTAAGTTTAGAGTTCCAGGTCACGATGAGGATGAGTTCTAATTGCAACGATGTGTCCGGCCGGGTGTTGGATTCATCGTTATACAAGTACTCTGTGATGATCAGCTCTATAGTGAGTTCTTACTGGACAGTTACACATTCAGAATCGTGTTCGGGAAAAAAAGTAAGGAACCATACTGATGGAGGTTGCATGCAAGAGCCATAATTCCATAACGCAACGCGGACTCCATATCACAACAATGAATGATCCGGGATTTAATGCACGCCGCCAACTCCATTCAACGAGAATCTGACAAAATTGGAACTTTATTGGACGTTGCCATAGCATTGTTCTATACATTGTAAAAAAGGACATAGTAACAACATGTCTAGCAAAGGTTCGTGCAGGATTAGAAAAGCCGAGTAATCCAACCTAGGATCACTTTCCGTAAAGCAAAAACAGGAACTACAGAAAAGGGATCTGTGAGACGTAAGTTACAGGGAAGAAAAGTTCTCAAAATGAAGCTTAAAAACTGCAAAGCTCATAATGCACCGTAGCTCCAGCAGACCCTCAGAAGAGGCGGATTCAAAGCAAGTTGCATTGCATCGCTGGCGGATTCATACTTCAACAAAATTGTTCGTTCGAATACAGGTCCACCCCTTCCATTGCGCAGATACCCGCTCCATTCTAATAAGCCCATAAACTGTTCCACTTCATATGGCTCCGTAGTGTCCACTTCCAAATGGATTAATAGGTACACGTACAATCCGGCTCCGACAGAAGATCCACGAAATCGGTTTGCGTTCCCTGGTCGCGAGTGACGCGCCGGAGCGTTGTCGATCCGCGAAAAGCAGGAAATGGAAGAGGGATACCTTCGTGATCGCGACTAAGCCGCCGTTCCCTACTTCTGCGATGCCGTGCGACTGGGCTAGCTTTGGTGAGGGTCAGTGTAGATATGCCGGGTCGGATTGGAGCGGGGATATCCGTGTCGCGCTGCGCGCTTGTGGGTGATCCGGTCTGTGAGTTTGTGGGAGTTCCGCTCTGTGCGTGTGTCGAGACGTGTGCGAGTTTGCAGCTCTGGCTGGGAGTAAACTCCGTCGCACCCACGTGTAGTTCAACACATTGTTGACGTTAGTGAACTGCTCCTGCATAATGGGCGTCCACTGAAAATCACGAGAAGTATTCAACAAAGACCTCACAATATGTTAGTGATCTGGTAAATACCGGAAATCTCGAATTTCGTGCATCACGCGGGTTACAAGCAGCCAATGCAAAAAATCCATGGCAGACTCAGGGTGCAAGGAAGACTCTGTCGGACTAGGCATTCTAAAGGAGGAGCTCCCGGCCATGCTACGAGACGATGCGGAAATTAGGTGAGTGAAGTGGGAGTCTCAAATGAGAGTCTCAAAAATACGCACCCTGTTCATTCTAAAATGAGAGTCTCAAGAATAACCAGAAATACTATACGCATATTGTGGAAGAGCCTAGGTAATCTACCGTGTAGATAGTAGACTGCCGTCGTAGAAGAATGAGTGAATAATGAGAAACAATGCATTTGACATGATATCCGAGAGTAGGGAAAGAGTGACAATGATTGAGATTAACCATGTTCATCATAGGTACTGATGTTTTGTTGGGAGTGAGGACATATTAGTGCATGGCTTAAAGGAGAACGTCCACTCAAATCCGACATTGCACTTCTGCCGTCCGACCTTCGTATCCGCGCTCTCCGCATCCCGTCCGCTTGAACCCGGGTGCATTCAGATCCGATGACAGCACGCTTCCGATCTGTCCGACCCACTGTCCGCGTGTAATTCCCACTGATGAACGCAGCTTCCGATGGCTCAATCACTCCGATTCTCCGATCACAACGATTGTCACGGACCACGCAGATAAGAATAAACAAAAATACAAAATTCATGGAGAAAAGAAAACGCTATGAATGAAGAAGGATGAATAGACATTTAATAAAAAAAAAAAATTTAAGGAAAAGTTATAGAGAAATTATGAAATAATGTTTAAATAAGGATGATATAGAAACAAATTCATGAAGGATAAAGGAAAGAGGTGGGAGTATAGAAGAGAGTACTGAGAGTTAAATACGATATTAAAAAGGATAAATACAGAGTGATTACTAACGGAAGTATTGGAACGGTATTAAAAATAAAAATAATTGGTGGCAATGATCAATTAGATGGCATAAGAGTGAAAGTAGACTAAAAAATAATATAGAAGTCCAACTACAATAACAATGAGGACAATTAAATTTCCTTAAAAAATATAACGACTGTATAAGTTACACTACGATTTAACTATGTATGCCAAAGTTGGTTGGTGTGTATGCAAAAGGTTTAACATATGTAGGCCAAAGGTTATAGATATGAAAGGCGTTTCAATTAAATCTTAACCGCAACGTTACTGCAACGTTACATTGCTCTGAACATTAAATTGCCACATTGCTTGAGAAGTCTAATGTTACGACAACGTCCAATCTAATGGTAGTAAATAAGCCCAACCACTCCATACTATAATAATTTGTTAAAGTTACAAGCTTTTAGCGTCATTATTGTTGTTGAATGACGATTAAATATTTTTTGTATTCAAAGAATGATTCACAAACAACATATGACTTTTAACAAATTGAATTATTTAGCAATATTAAACTTTGATGTGTTTATTATACATTTTTCTTTAGTTTTTTAAATCAAAAAACATGTGTGATAAAGGTGATAGTACACTCCCTTGATCACAAACGCAAACATATATATAAATAGAAATAGTTAATTATTGTAGTACTTTATAATGGAGAAATAAAGACTCTTCTAATGTTTTATAGTAAAAAATTGTTTTTTTTTAATTAAAAATAAAATAACTCTATAGTTGAAAGATTGTTTCTTTCACTAGCGCAAAACTAAAACCAATGTTGGTGCTTGTCCAAAGTAATCCTCTTCTTACATGGTGCATGCTTTTTGCATAGTTCCTCATAATTTGGCTATTCAAGCACTCTGAAAGTGTCATAAAGAAACGTTACATTGTAACGTATTCAAGGATTCAAGTCACGCTTATAATTTTGTTATAAAATATATGGAAGATAGGTAGTTACTGAGGCAGGATTTAGATGGATTCTATTGAAGTGGAGGTCGAGGAGGGTGTGAGAGTGTCTGAATGTGTCACAGTCCTGTTAGTGTCCATGTCCATCGCGGAGCAAGGAATCAGAGCTAGGAAGTCCACTATCAAGGTGGTTGTTGCACACCTGAATGATTTCTCAAATAATTCAAAATGGTATCCTATTTACGTAAGCCCTTACCATTTCTATCTATAATCACGATGTCAATTCTGCCTTAGAATGGAGAAAATTGGAAGCATTAAACTTCAGTACTAGTAAAGCTCATTCGAAAACAGAAATATCTTAAAGGTTAGTATAAGTTCTTTATAACGTGCATCATTTGTGCGCACATTGATCTTAATGTTTACCCTAAACCAACGCAATCTTATTAGAGTATCGATTAAAAGTATAAAAAAAAATGCATAGTCTTTAGTAAAAAATATTAAAACTTCAATATAATGTCATAAGCGAAACTATGTAAATAGACAGAAGATGTCTTTTGGAAGAAAACCCACAAGACTGACGTTCGTGGTACGTCAAGAACTGTTGATTACCTATAGTATAAAAATAGCATGCCCCACCGTTAGTCCGTCAATCACATGACTGATTTGAATGGAATCCTTTGTAAAATCCTTCTGGGAAATTTGAATTGACATGTTCATTTAAAGATTAAATGATATCGATATAGATTTTATTTAAAAAAGTTTTATTTTAAATAACATTATTTTAAAGATGATATAGATAAAAACTCGTGAAATAAGCGAAAGTATATAAAAGAATACAAACAGTTAAATAAGATACAATGATTAACTAAAAAATTAGTTATTCATAGAAGGATTGAAATAATAGTAAAAATCAAATAAAATGGTGGAGATGATCAATGGTATGGCATACGAGTGAAAGTAAACTGATACAATAATGGAGATGACAAGACACAGTAACAATGAGGATACTGGGATTTGGGTTTAGAGAGCACGTACACTTGGAAAAAATAAGATAAGAGAGCATAAATTTATATTCATTACCATATGCATATGTTTGTTATATGAATATGATTACTATATTCATATGTTCATTACATAAACAAACATTTAAAAAATTAATTAAAAATATGTCTCCAAAGTTTTGAGATTTTATACAAATTTTGGAATGGAAATGCTGAAATTAGTAATTGATTGACACATGCATTAGTAACTTGTTATTTGTGCTTTTAAAAAAAGGATGCAAAAAATTTCGATGTTTTCCTTATTCCATTTGTTTTTTATAATACAAATCCTCTCTGTGTTTGTAAATCAGGTACAATTACATCCAGATATTAAATACTACAACAAATGGGACTTCCCACAATGCATGTTCTACGAAAGAATGATATTTTTATTATTCAGAAGAAGATAAAATAGACAAAGCTGAGGGACGGACCGCAGAGGGTGCCATCTAATACGCACGGAAGGGAACTGAACTGTACGCAAACGGAAACGAACATTACAATGCTCCCCGTCCGACCTGCAGCGGACATCCGGCAACGGCGCCGGACAAGTAGCCCTCCGAGATCATCCAATTACTCTAGGCGCCGGACAGTGAGTCGGACGGTGCCATATACGAGGAAGCGAAGAGTGCATGTCTGACACAGAAGTGCGGATGGCGCGAGGGGAGTGCGAGGAGGGAGAGTGGGGGTGAGAGAAGTTTCTAGGGCTGGAGGACGGGAGGGGCAAGACACAGAACACTAAAGGGAACATGGCGGACGAGGTCGGAGAGTCACCAAATGGGAGTATTAGTCGTGGGCGGACAGAGGTCGCACATCTGTCGCAAAGCAGACCGATTCAAGCGCGGACGGGTCCCGAAGTTGTCGGACACGGCTCGGATAAGTACGAAATGGAGGTCTCTTCATCTCGTGGTATAAAGACTAGGCGAGCGTTCACTCTCGGATCCGCACAGTTAGGTCGTTGGCTTCATTGCAACGCCGGTCCTCCTCGGATTCATCTGTGCTCATGACGTCATCAGACCGCGGACTTCTAGTGCTTAGACGCAAGTCATCGTCTCTGGTGATAACTAGCTCCTTCGTTGGACGGGATCCTTCGGGGTCGCGTATTCCATTTTCATCGAGCTCTGGTCTACCTTCGGAGTTGTCATAATCGTACGGGGCAAAGTGCAACGCAGTCCCCTGGAACCTTTTCTTTCGCTTTACACCTCTTGTAGTTCGTTGGATACCACTTCCCCTTGCAGGACCACTCGACGCTCTTTCCTTAGTTGAACAACTAAATGCACGTGGCGCAACGTCTCGGATCGACGTAGATAGAACCCCTATCCGCACCGGCCGGCTGCGTGAAGAAGACGCGGTCAGAATAGCAGACTGACTACCATTGGTGCCAGCACATCCTACAGCTGGGCGTTTGCGTCCCCGGCCACAGGTCTGCTGCGGAAGGATGTGACCCCTACCAACGGGGGTGGAGAGCAAGGCAAAGGCTGGCTTTTGCTCGTTTACAGCCATACTTCCGGATGTACTAGCAAGGCTTTGAGTTATGGGACTGCGTATTTGCTTAGGCGGGGTCTGAACCTCTTGATCGGCCATCCGTCTCCTCGAATCTTCCTCCGTTATTTCATCTCTCCGGCAATTGATAGGTGGTAAATCCTCCTGGAAAACTGTTCGAAACTCTCCCTCTATGTTTGCCAGGTTCTCGTCAAAATCCCTCTGGTCGAATGACAAAGAATCACTCCAAGGCTGCGAGAAGTCCGTGTCGACGATAGGTATCCTCCCGGCCGGACTACCATCTCCTCTGTCCGACTGTATTTCTGCTGCGTTGATCGGACTCTGAGCTCGACGCTCACCTCCAGCATACGCCTCCCGTCCGACGCGACTATCCTGGCGGAGGATATCTTCAACTGCATCCCGGCGGTGTCCTTTGTCGAACATATTGTGGAAGAGCTCGGCAATCCGGACATCGCCACCGTCGTCACCGTTAGATCCTGCGTCGTCCGATTCCGGATTCGTCAAAGTCGCTATCGGGGGGATCGTCGTCCGCAAGTCCGACACCCCACATGGGCAATGTGCCCTGTCCGACACCATCCATGCGGGCTTCGTCCACCACACCGTCCGCCACATGGTCTCCTCCCTCTCCGACGTCTTCCTCCTTGTCGTCCTCGTCCAGATCCTCGCCATCGAGGTCATCGTCGAAATGAACTTTCTCTAAGCCATACCATTGTGCCGGACGCGGGGCCCGGCGGTGACGAACGAGTCTACTGTTCGTGTAGATATACATAGTGTCCTCAGCTCGTACATGTTTCAATCTATTGCGCACCTTGCAGTGCACGTAGGAGTACATGCTCCAGCTGCGCTCACACGCAGACACGGAGCATACCTGTCCAAGTATACGTCTAGCTATTGTTTGGAGTGCCCGGGCTCCACCTCCCATTGCGTCCCACCATTCGTGGATAGCAGTGCCGTGCCCCTCGGGATTGGTTGAATCCGCAAATGCCCCGCGATTCTCGAGGAAATCCTAATACTGGACAAGGATCTGGACGTAATTCTCCTCGTTAGACGATAACTTGTGAAGAACCCGGTTTAAAATGATCCTCGACTCCTCGTGGTTATGAAGTGGCGTCCATCCACGTAGAGTCGGGTTCAGCATCGCACCTGCCCAATGAAGATCTGTCAACATCATAGCCCATCCGTGGTCGAATGTGAGCATGGCGTGTGCTGCCAGGTCCGCGTTCAATCTAAACGGATGGGAGGAAAAACTGCGGACGTGGTTCTTCAAATCGTACATCGCCCTCCAAGCTAGGCCCATTGCAGGTGCCTTCCCATCAAAAAGGCGTAATGCCTTCACCACTGGGATGACCATGTATAAGAAGTTGTGGCACGTGTTCCAAAAACCGTCCGCACGCACCTACCTCCGCATCAGGCGGACCTTCCTCTCCACTGAGTTGTTCACATCAGGATAGCTTGCTAAAATACCTGCAAACGCCGAATCAATGACTATTCTCTCAAGTGCATTCCGAAGTTCCACAAGACGCTCGATCATAATGAAATTGGTTGCGAACCGCGTCACAACGGGCAAACGGATGGACAGATTGGGACACATCCTGCGGAACAAAGCCATTGATGAATGATGATTTTTAACCCATAGACAAATAAGTCTCGCCTTTCTGACTATGTCCTTCACCCAATCCTCCTTCCCCCAATCTTCCAGTAACAGATCCAAGCAGTGTGCGGCACACCCTTAAACATAAATGTGAGGATATCGTGTCTGGAGCATCCGTTTGGAACCAAGCATGTTCGGAGCATTGTCAGTGCAAACTTGGACAACATGTGGCAGTCCGACCCAAACCACGAACGGACGGATCTGAGAAGCGATATAATCGCTATCTTTGTAATGTCCCGTCGTGTCTATGGTTCCAAGGAAAACATCGCCCCTGGTCCCACTTTGGATAACATTCAGAAGAGGACGGCTTTGGACGTTGTCCCAACCGTCTGAACATATCGTAACACCGTATTTCTCTGTGCAATTGCCCGTGAGTTCCTTACTTGTCTCACCATTTCTGCCTTTCTCGCGGTCAACAATTTTGTGCGAATAGCATTCATCGATGGCGGCAGGTATGCCGAGAAGCGGGATCGCATTGTTTCCCGAACGGCGTTAATGAAGGCAAGATGCCTAACAACGTTGAATGGGACATTGGCTTCGTAGAATGCCGTCGCCCACACTTTATCTAATCGAAGCTTTTTGGAAGCGTTGAATCCTTGCACAATATTCAATTGACGCATTTCCCTAGGTGGAGAACGGTGGGGTGCCACATCGGGCTCCTGCATGGCTGGCCCTTCATTCGCATGCGCCCCCTCATTATCGGGAGCTTGAGGTATTACCGGATCTGGGACCTCGTCACCTCCCAAGCCAATGTCTTGAAAATCATCGAGCACGAGTCTAGGAACTTCATCACGGCACTCTTCAAACAACCTCGTCACCTGCGCACTCAGTAATCTGCAAATTTGTATACCTTAGTTACCTGGACCACCTAAAGGTCTGTATCCAAAGTGGGCGAACATTCTATCCCGACGGTACACAGTAGTCACATTACAAATTGTACACCTAACCTGTCTCTGAGGCCTCGCACCCACCACGCCCAAGTCTTGCCACCATTGATCCCAGGCCTCTACTCTTTGTGGCATTCCTGCGACAAAAAGCAAGAATCTGGAGGGTGAATGCACTATTTAAGGCGAGATGGACCTATTACAGAAATTGCGCTCGACAACGCACTTCTAGCGTCGTTGAATCAGGGTGGAGGGATTGACTTGCCCTGATTATGTGGAAGATGTCCGATGGACTTCGGACGGTCCGTTCCAGTGGGCTATGCTTGACCCCTCGCGCACACTTGGGTCTCATGCAGAAGAACCTCACACCAGACCCCAAAGTCCTGAGACACGCAGTGCAACGAAGGGAGAACAGATCGTGGTGAGTCGCATCTTTTATGGCACTCCCGGAGCGTGTCCGGGGCGAGGAAGCGGAACATCGCGGAGTTGTTCCGGGTGGTGCGGACGAGGTCGGACGAGGGCGGGATTGATGGCGGTCGACTAACCAGATTCGATTTTGGTCTGCGTTGTTGAAAAGAGAGTCAGGATCTGCATATACATGGCACTCGTGTGGTGACATCGGGGAGGTGGTTCGCACTCTGTGAGATTGGCCCATGTACGGAGATGGATCAACAACGGACGGGCGGACTAGCTGAAATCTGATCGATTGGCGGAATGTGGTCACTCCGTAATCGGACATGGACGAGGTACCTCGACGGATTAGAGGCTCGGACGTGGTGTGTCGATCGGAACGTGCACGTTCAGCAAAAGGTCGGACGCGTTCCCGGGGCAGAAATGTTGCAAAGGCGGACATAGTTGATTACAAGGACGTTTAAACAATATCACGTCGTTCTTCTAGAGCACTGGACAGGGGTCGGAACTTTGCGAAACATAATCCGACTTTGGACAGACGGATTGTATCTGGACAATGAAAACGGCGCCGGATAATACGAACCTCGCACATCCGGCTTTTGGCAGGAGAGTGTGCCGGTCCGGTCTCGCGCGGATGGTGATCCGGTACGGTCGGATTGGGGCAGCACGCAACGTACGTTCGGATTCAATCCGAGGCAGCGTCGTCCAGCAAAGGGCGAATGGCGGACTATATTGCACGAGGTATGCGATGATATATAAGCGAGAGGTGCAAGAACACGGGTCCCTTTTGATGGAGCTAGCCCCCAAGTTATTGTGGACAAGTCCTCCCCAGTTTCAAGATGGATCCTTGTGACATCACTAGTCTAGAGGATGAGGTATTAGAGTTCTTGCTCTCTTAGAATCCCGAGAGGAACGAAGTCGTTGGGGACACTGATAAGGAAACTGCTCCAGGAGCGGGCAGTGGAGACAAGGACATCGGCATAGACAAGGTACAAGTATTGGGGGGAGGTCTATGCATTCCAGCTAACGAAGGATGCAAGTGGAAGGACAACAACGTGTACGGAAAGCCCGGAGGAAGTAGTAATGAGAGGTCATCCCCAGCACACGGTCGGAAGCATTCCACCGCTGCAACGACCGCGATAGGTCCGATACGAAGGTACATGCGAGGGAGACTAGCCGCATCTATAGAGACCAAATCTTCAAAGCCTAAGACTTACGTCGAGGAATTGGAGGCGATTTGGCCATCCAAGTACCTGAAACTAAAGAATGACATCGAACAAGCTAGGAAATCTAGGTAGTTCAGAAGTAAATAGTGTTTGGTTAAACACAAAGAATCTCCGTTATCGACGCAATGCATTGGCAATTAGATAAGAGGTTGGAAGATGCATGTGTGCTTAGAAACTGCATTAGATGGATATTTCCGAAATAGAGAGGAGATATCAAACTACGGGGGACGTTTGGAATACCACCGTCCTTATAAAACATAAATATACTCTGATCATCGGAAGATCAGCATAATAATAAACGGGGAAAAAAACATTATAGTAAGGCCGAAAATTTACGAAAATTCTCGTCCCATATACAAAATAGTCAGAGAAAGAGAAGGCCAGAGATAAGCATTCCAAGATTGGTAGTGAGTAGAATCATTATCAGCGGCAACCCTCGTCTATTAAAATCAAGCGTTTTCCCAAAAACCCCGCGAAAAACCCTCCTGTTTGTTCACAATATCGGACATCTCACCGAGATAAGGCATCGTTCTCCAGCAATACCGTTGGAACTCGTAGACCGTCATTTCGCGAGTCTCGTCACTTTCCTGCTCTAAGTCGTCTTCGTCCTCGTCCACCTTACGCTTCTTGACATTACCGGAAGATCCGCATGTCGCATTAGGGGATTCGGCATTTGCCCTTATGGATCTACGAGATCCCAGCGCAGCGTCTCCCGCTTCCATCTCCAATGAAACCTGGCCAACTCCTCTGATTCTATCCCGGCAGAGTGGCGTCGTCCTCGTCCGGCTTCGAGCCCTACACCATCGGGCATGCGGGCATGCGGGCATGCACACTCCTCCCACACTCGATCGTTCGATGAACCTCTAGTCCATGTCCGCACGATCTTCCGACCCTCCTCGTCCCCCCCGACCCCACTTTGCACCACCCGTTCCGTTGGAATGCGCACGTGTATTGGATGCATGATGCCTGTGCAGTGCGCCATGGATTGGAACTGCAACACTGCGACTCGGTCCCAGTTCGACGCCCACAGACGGGTCTCCCTAAGGCGCACGGCGGAGATGTCGGGACACAAGAGGCGAAACTCTTCCTGAAACGCGTCGACGGATTCGAGCCAAGTCCGTAGACATTCCTTGGATCTCGGCACATCTCTCGCATGTTGATACTCCCCTCCCCCTCTCCTCGCTGCATCAGCCCACACTAGCAAATCCGCGGATTCGTAGTCCGATCAGAGAAACTCGCTTAGGCACCGGCTACTCCCTTCCATACCTGATGGCGGGCACTCGCGCGAGCAAGCCATCGGGAAGAACGTTTTCCGCAATGGTGCTGCATTACCAACGGCGCTGAACACATAGAAGAAGGGAGGCGATGATCATCATAGTTCCAAATGGGCATTTAATTTTCCCTCTCAATTGCAATAAAACTAGTAATCCACCTGGACTCTGGATTATGAAATCAATCCCATACTGCGAACAGACGTACACGCAGTTATAACAGAGCCGACGGTAAAATCATAAAACGTAACACGCTCGATACGTTTAGGGATTATGATATCATTAATAATACACCCTATTACACCAGTATCACTCGAGAGCACAATTGGTAGTCGCCCCTGGACATGTATTGGCATCATGAAGTTATTAGTGACCACACATGTACAAGTATGATTACAGTATCATCAATACTTTAACAATTGTTCTATTCATGATGCCAATACTTAAGGATTCAATATCATCATAAACCAGCCTTATTCGGGAGCAATGCAGTGTCCGACCCGTTGTCCGATAGATGCCGGACAATGGTCGACACCAATCCGACCACCGCATATCGGCAGCTAGACTAAACCCAAAACTTAAACACCGGTTCAAAGTGTATCTAGGAGGAAAGACATGCAGAAATTGGGAGATTAGACCACGTACAAAACCATTGAACATATTCAAACGACGACGCGTTTGGAGGAGACGTGTAAAGATAGACAATAAATGCGGACTCAGAGTCGAGGATCACAAGCGGAAATGGCAACTGCAATCATAATCCGCCTGCGTATTATAGCATTTGGTCCACAATATGAACCGATTGATAGAACCGACCGTACGAATCTAATTGTACTAACCTCCGATGTTCGGTACCCTACAACTTAGTGTTGCAACGAACAAATTCCTCGGACATCGGAATTCAATATGCATCGGACCCGAACTCAGGTCAGAGCTTGGCAGTGGAAGGTACGATGTCGGGATAGTGGCTGAACTAGGGTCCGACGACGAGGAGTGCAGGAGAATGTGGCGGACTTCATCGGAGCCGACAGCAGTCAGATGGCGGATAAGCGCATTGGGGGATGCCGGAATGCGGACGAGATCAGGAAGACCCGGCGGACGACGGGGCATCGATTATGCGGAAAGCGAATGTCAGATCGGACATCGGACTGGGTTGCGGATCGTCCAGGGTGGCGCGGACGACCCTCGGGTGAGCGGACTAGTAGTGGGGCCCACTGGTATCAGACGACCTTTCTTGCAGACATGGACATCGGCTGTCCGAGGTGTCACCTAGGCGGAAATGTAAAAGTGAAAAGCTTGTCGTAAATATTTGGGCCGTCGCGATAAAGACCGAATGGGACGTCCGGTCGTGACTGTAAACCGTCGTGACGTCCCGACATTATGACGCGAGAGGGCCACGTCGCGACCGAATAGAAAACCTTGGTTAAACCTCTAAGAGAAAGAAAATAATAAAATCATTAAACTAGATAAAATCTCTAAATTAGATTAGTATTAGTAATTCCACTAAGGGCAGAATTTCTGTAGTGGAAATAAGACAAGTGAAAAAATAGGAAAAGTAGAAATGAAATCCAAATACAAAGGGGCCTCAAGAATATCCTACTAGAGTTTCAACTCAGTTATCAAAAGAAGCGGGTAGGGTTGAATACTTCTTTTCTTAAAAGACGACTTTCTGAGGCTTTCTTCATTTTTTTGAGGAGCTTTGGCGAGAAGGTTTATGGAGAGGCAGAGGAGACGGAGATACTTTTGGCATAGCGGAGGGAGTGACTAACGGCTATGGCAAAACGGAATCTAGAGATTCTGGTAGAGCTCTTGAAAGCACTCACAAGAATGAATGGGGGGGGAGGCCTTCTTTGCAATACAAGAGAATTATGACAACTATGGACCGCGGCAACAACTACCGACATAGGCCATTACTAAAGCCCGAGTTAGAGGAGGAAGTGAGCATTGACGAGGCAGTGTGGTAATAGTTGCCACCGTAGCAGCCGTAACAAACAAGGTGGCAACCAACGCAAAGAGGCGGACTAGCTGCAAGCTGGATAAAGAGGAGTGGCGCCAAAGGAGTAGCAATGACCTCCTTGGCAACACAATTTAGAATGAAGACTACAGAAAGGGCAATAGCCCTCTGCAAAATACATATTGCTATTCCCATGGCCCAGGACAAATGTAAAGAGTTGAAGGCAAATATAAGGCACATGAGATACCACGGCTATTGGAAAAATCCTAGAGAGTGCATTGTGAGCGGACGATAAAGGAGTTGGTCACTATTGAGATAGACCACGTTTACGCTTCTACCATCTGCGGGCAGGTAGATGGTTAGAATGCGTCTCGATGATGGAATCCGTTATGTAGTTGATGTTTGTTAGGCTAAAAAGAGAGAGCATTGTGGTGATTTTTTCACCATTATGTGATACAAGTGTTCTTTTGTTCATTTCAAGCCTTATGTTTTATTCCACCTTCTGTCCGAGTTGAGTCCCAAGTCTCTGAGCAAAGCAAGTGGTCCCTTGTCCCCCTTCTTGATATTTTGGGTTTTCCACATTTCCTTATTAGAGTGTAGGTTAGTTAATTTAGTTTTCCATGATAGGTCAAGGGATCAACGATGCCCCTAGTCCCCCTCCACCCCCCCCCCCTTACTTTAGGTGGGATGTAAAAACTTGTAAAGCATGGTGTGGTAAAAACTCCCCTATCTTAGGCGTGGCGTACGTGCCCTTGCTTCAAGTGTGAGGAACATGTCCTTGTAGGAGGTGTGGTGTAAGCATTTTCATGAGAGACGTGGTGAAAGTGCCCGTGCTTGGACTAATTTGTTAGCTGAGGAATATCAAGCATGGAAAGGACAAAAAGATAGAAAGAAGAAGTAAAAAGAACACCGTCTCGGAGGTTGTTGGAAGTAGTGTTCACAGACACCGTAAGCTTAATTCTACCATCTTTAGCCAAACTAGGGACGAAACATATAGAGGTAGTGGATAGACTTCTTAGTAGTAGGGAGAGGATTTTGGTTTCTGCCATCTACTTGATATGACCTATAGGTTGATTTATATTCCAACTTTGTCCATGCACATTGGTTGTGTCCATGCACATTGGTTGCTTTTGATGAATGGGAAGAAGCACAATAAAGTGGACCACCAAGTGCAATTTGTGATCACTAAGAAGTGAATATGAAGTGTGCTGTTTTTTAGAGCTCAAATATGATTTTGAGCATTTTGGTGTAGTTTTTTAACATTTTATTCACTTTTTAAGGTGTCATACGGTATCTTACAAGCATCTCCATAAAAGAAACACCTTCAATTGAAACTTAATTTTACCACTAGTTCTAAAGGATGAAAATGAACTTTTCCAAAGTCTTAATTTTTTCATTTGGGGCCATCTATTGTCTTTAGAAGATGTTTTTTCCAATTTAAAAAAAAAACAATGTTCGGTGTAAAAAAAGTGACAAAAAGTATCGCGGAAAAGACCCTCCTAAAAACATCCTTACAATACTTTTGGAACCCTAAATCAAACAATGAGTATATGAATTTCCTATTTTAGATTACCTCTTAAACATACACAAGGCCCCACTTCATCAAAAGTGATTTTTAGATAGTTTTTTATTCTTTTCTAGCCACTTTTACAAATGACTGCATTCACTTTGCTTGGATTTAAAGCCCTCATACAATAACTTAAAAGTGTCTACTTTGCACGAAACTTTTCCAAGTTGTAGAAAAACAAGTTGAAAATTCATATTAGCAAAAACATTTGACTTCAATTACATCTTTCCATCACTTTTGTGCAATTTTTGCAAAAGGGCTAAAATTGACAATGAACTAAGCACTTTTGTGGTCCACTTTATTGTGCTTCCCCCGAATTCCACCCTCTTAAAAGACGTATATATTTGACCCTTCTATATGTTGATAGTTAGCTACATAGATTTAATATTGTAAACTTAGTTAGTTATCTATTTTTTTCTAGCAATAATTTCTATGAATGGGCCAACCCACCAGGTCCCCCTTCAAGTTTAGTCCAACAGAAACTATTCCATTCATGGGTTTGGTGCCAGAATAAAACCGCTAGGTTTAGTATCACATTTTTTATTTTTTTCACGACTAAAAAAGATATTAACTTGGCTGATAACAAGTTTCACTCTATGAAGGTTTACTTTAATTCTGAAGATAACTGATATGGATTTGAGGCAAAAATAGCTCTTTAAGTAAGTCAGCCCATTTTCTCCCTAGATTTTTACTAACAGATATTATGATCTCAAACCTGGCAAATCACATATGAAATGTTAAATGAAAAGCAAAGTACTCAATCTCCAGATGCGTTTAAAGAACTATTGCATTGGCAAAGCATCCATAGAAGCCAGTGTCTCGAAGCCATCATACAAACTAACACAGATGTCTCTGGATCTCAGGTCCCTAATAATATTGGCTATGGTTGATCCATGTGTGCCTGAGAAACCAAGCCTGGCACAACTGCACACGACCTCTTCCATTGCAAGTTCGACATGAGGAATTTTATCGAACGGTGGAGGTTGCACTTGATGGTGTCGTGATTCAGTCACGACATCTGAACCATAACCTACCAAGAAGCCGGACTCTGCTGTAAGAACTCTCCTGCTCGCTAGCTGGATCAAATCATTTCTATTGCCGATCTTATGCACTTGATATGAGTTTCTGGGATCCAGCAGCTCCTTCAAGTTTGTTTTGGTCCAGTTTTCAGATGGCAAATCGGTCATCACAAACATAGGAATAGAATTTCTTGAGTTGTGTGCAGATTTATAGGATATTAGCTGAGCCTTTAAATTCTGAAGTGTAGCATTCCAATGGTTCTTGAATTGGCCATCCAACAGCCTAAGTTGAGCACAGTAAAATGGTTGAGCTATCTCATCAAGAATGTAATCCTTCCCAGCTGCAACAATGTCAGAAGAAAACGGAAGCACTTGGAGTGAGTGAATTAGGTCATCCAAATCCTTGTCTCCGGATGGCGTTTTGATGTCGATATGCGATTGTACATTTTTGTAACCTGTGCTAAACATGCTTCCAAAGGCCAAGACAAAAAAATTTCCTGCAGAGGAATTTGGTCCCATAGTGCTCAAGATGTTCAATAATCTAATCTTTGAAGTATTTGCTTTCTCTGCTTTCCATCCAAATGGCATCCTCTTTGTGAAAAGAGCACGACGCCTCACATTATGAAACTCATGAGAGTTTTTATTATCACCAGCAGCAACTTCTAATGACCTCTTTGGGCTCTCCAGCAATGCTTCAACTGCTTTAGTTCTTTCGTTAAAAGATTTTGGATTCATCGTCCAGACCGTTGAGGTGCAGTCGTTGTCAACACCTAAGACACAAGGATTCTGCTCAGTTTGAGGCGAAGGGTTGAGCAACCGGATGCAAGCCTCATATTCTTGCCAAACAAAAACTTCCTCTGCAAACTCTTTGCATAGAATTCCCCCACAAGAAGCCTTGATGTCAATTCCACACCATAGAGCCAAGAAGATTCTTAGATCAATTGTTTTCACCTTCGATGGAGTAATAGAAGATATATCAACTATATCAGCTATTGAAGTATACCTGCCACTGCATGACCCAACTTCACCGCATTGCATGATAGCCTTCAATTACAAAGACTAAATTATGCGGTGGTTTATCAAATATTCAAAACTATTAGCACTTACGTCACCATATATACAAAGTTTGTGTAATTAAAAAATTATACAAAAGATACTTGGAAGATGTTTACATTCCTAAAAACTACACAAACAATTCTTTAAATGGTTTCTTTTTAAATAACACATAGATTAGGTTTCGTGTAGAATTTCTTAAGAAATTGACTTGTGATTGATCAATGGATAAAGAGATGGACAAATGGATGGATAAATACAACTTCATTTATAATACATAAATTGAATTATAGATTTATATATGATAAAATGTTTATATACAATAAAAAAATATTAAGACTTTTTTGTATCTAAAGGAATTTTGGTAAATCTCAAATGATACTATATTACAATTTTAATTTACATTATATTTTTAGTATTAATTGAGTCACAAAGTAGCCTATGAAACACTCCAAAGCGTTGATGTCTATAGCCAAATATTAACACAATTCTATAATCTATTATAGTTTATGTAGTAAAACAATTATACATCCACTCCATTTATGTAGTAAAAATTACTTTGCATTAATAAAGGAGCATATACTTCTACATATTTTGTCTAATAATAATACTAAAAATTTCAAAGTAATTTTTATTCAATTTTAGATTTTCTATAATTGACAAAGAAAAAGAAAACATGAATGTATAATAAAATGTAAATTTTCTGAAAAATACATACATGAACATACATAATTTCCATATTGTGATAGTGATTTTTTGCATTAACTACATCAACTTTAAGTTCAATAAATTCCATTAATAAACATCTATAGTTACAATGATTTATTAGTTTTATCAAAATTTTCATTGTAAAAAAATAGACATGAATGTAATTGGAAATGTATATTATGTGAACACATATATGATTATATAATGCATGTTGTATTAAAGATGTTTAGAAAATATCTAATACGGTTAAACGGTAAATTACATTGTTTGTTTTGAAAAAAAAACACATTAATCAAATTTCATGTAGATTGTCCATTACTATGCCACATGGTGTCTTTGATAGGGAATGTAAAGCGATAGTATTGTTCAAGCTACTTGAAGTTGACAGTTGATTTAGGAAAGAAAGTGGAAGGATATTAGGACATGGCTGAATAAGGATAATATGAGCATTTTCAAAAACACATTCTAGGGATCGTGAGAAGATCATACATCAAATGTATAATGCCTTATTAATTACATTCTGAATGGATTGCAACCATTACTTTGGTTCTACAAGAGATGATAAACGTATATGAGGTTATGAATAAGTAGGAGCATGAAGAGAATACATGTTTAAAATACAAACCTAGAATTTGTGATGAGATCAAAGAACTTCGTCCACGCAAGAGCACGGAGTCGATGCGGCCGCAAAACGCGTCTTTTAGGGCAGCTTCCAAGCCTCGTTGCATGATGATCGAGCACAGGAGGAACAATGAGAGTCCGATTCAATATCTTGGCAATGGTGAGCGCGTTTCGGAGCTCCATAATCTGATTATTGAGACCGCTGTGCGGAGCGTAGTACATAAATTTATCCCCGTTCGTCAAGGACCTATGCTTCACATCATCTCTACCTCGACTTCCAGTTTTCTCAGGTAATTTCGCCAAACCAAGATTACTACAATCCCTACAACACGGCAGGTCAAAGATTGGCATCGACACATTGACGCCCTTCTTAAACCCCACCAGCAACCCGCGCTGGATGCCAACGAGCAGCAACGCGGACGCTGTGCATATCCAACAAATGGTCGAGACACGCCCGATACTACTCTTTCCTAAACAATGACTATTCCTTCCACCTCCCTCTTTCCTACTCTTCATCATAACTCTCTTACAACGCCTTCTCCGCTACTTATTCGTTTCTCCGCTTCATTATTCGTTAACCTCTAGCGCTAACACCGTCCACAATGCATGAACTCTGGAAAAGTCACAGCTACAGTGCCTAACTACGAGTGCACAAATTATAAAGTTAGTGTTGATCCTGGAGATGCGATAGTCTTTTGAGAGTGCATCACAAGGAGCGCGCTTAAGGCCCGTGCCCTTACCACTGACCAGACTGTCAGTCAGAAAAAACGCCCTTACAGGCTCCAGCTATCCAGCAATTGTACTTTCTATTCTTAATTATCTCCTCGTTGATTGCACGTCTTATTATGTCTCAAAGGAATCAAGTTGGATCGGCTACGTATGACGCACCCTATATTATACTTTGTATTCTTCAGACTGTCGTACAATACCAATTCTAAATATTTTTGAATTGTATGTATTTATATTGGGTGAATGTTGAATGAATGTGTGCTGACATGATGACCGGACATCCTATAAGCATAGGTTTTGTATTAACTGTGGGATCTGCTACGGATAGCGCTTTGGATGAGTTTCGTAATATGCGGTGAATTTCAGTTTCGGGTACCTGTAAGCAGTGGTGATTTTTCACAAGGTCCCTAATGTGTCCAGGGATATGTTTTGAAAAAAAAACATTTCTTGTGGATGGGTTATTTGAAAATGAACCGCGTTTTGCACGTGTCAAATTCACTTTGGATAGGTTCTAAAAATAAATATATTTTTTGACAATTTTTTTCCAAAAAAGAAATGATGCAAATATCAATTACATCATGTCATATATGACATGTGAATGTGAACGTAATGGAGTCAAACCACTAATACCTAATCAAAATACCAATCTTCAAGAGCTTGATTCACCTGCACACATTGTTTCATCAACCACAATATTTCAAACCTTTTTAACACAATGTCAGAGATTTAAATTGGCGGTAAACTAAGCAATTGTATTAAAATTAAGTTTATATAAACATGTTCAATTCTTACAAAAAAAAGAAGAACTTACCATTCAAATAAGTGGATGGATTCTCCTATCCTTCATGTTTTTCCAAACAAGCATCATTGCATTCTAATTGATAATTGGAATATTTGCACATGAAATGCATATCAAAGCATCTAAAGTCTTCAACTTCAAGCCAGTACGGAGATGACTTTTGATCAAGTTTTGTTTGAAAAAACCCTTCTCACATATTGCAGTGTTCACAGGAATCACCATAACTCTCCTCTACAAGTTACTCAAACCAGGCCAATTGATGGACCACTCTGGACTTATACCTGGAAACTCCGATGCTTCAAATACAAACTTATTTGGTATCATCTCCCTAATGGTCTCTACCATCTCGAAGCACTCACCTCGACACCGATCTTGTTCTGCTTGAGAACTCTGGAACTTCACAAACAACTTGTCCAACCACTCTTCAGTAATATGAGTCCTCTCATCATCATTTGTAGGATAGAGATTGGGGCTGAAGAGCTTGCATGCATTGAAGATGCCTAATTCTGGAAACATGTTATTCAATGCCTTTACCACCCTCTGCACATACTATGCCCTTAATGAGTTTGCACTCCTCAATAATACCGGCTCTTCCAGTAACACTCTTCAATTGCATTGGATAGGTTCTCAAGCCACCATCTGCAACTGGATACTCTATCTCCATAGAAGTTGCACAGGTCTCAAAAAATGGCAACAATGCCCTTGAACCTCTTCTAGATGCTGCACCTCTAGCTGCTAGAAAACTTATACTCAAAATATTGATACAAATGTTTAAATGACCTCTAATCTGAGTAATATCCACATGGTCACTCTGAAATAGCTTATTGAGTTTATTCATCTTAGTAAGAATATTCACAAGTAACTATAGAAGGAATTGAAACTAAAAGAATGTGAGTTTACGATACCACATTGCTTCTTCTTCACGGAAAAGCTAAATAAATGAGGGCATACAATCCAAAATTCGTTGCATCACTTGTCCACGGGATAACTATTGAACTCCATATGTCGAAAACAACCAATGGATCCATTGCAAAGTCCAACATCAATTGATGAAGTTGTGTCCATAGCAATAATGACTTGCCCACCTTCGTGTATGCAAAGCTAGAGAAATCATCCAAAAACTGTAGTCGGTGATGCCTGAGATGCATCGCTCGCTGCCACTGTATCTCTAAACAAACTCAATAATTAATTAGTGAATATATTACATTCTAGAACATAATGAAATTCATTAAAAAAAACTTGAAATTTAAGTTATCTATGTGCGATGCAATGCATATGAACAAGCATAGGTACATCTTGCCCAAAGTCTGCCTGCTATTCCTTGTCTCACCCTGGTTATAGAACCCGCTCCATCACTAGCTAAAGCCACTAATTTGTCATGAAGCCATTGCAACTCTTCCAATAAATCCACCACATTCCTATAGAATACCTCTCATGTGGCTCGTGGAACACTAGAGAAACCAACATATTGTACATGTGGAGGGCCCAAGCTACCACGAAATAGACTACAAACATACACAATCAAATGCTACTCTAGACTACAATCAGTCGATTCATCTACAAGAAGAGAGATCACCGGTGAATGTCTAACTTCTAAAAGATCAACATCCGTCAAATGCTGTGAAATGGCCTTCAAAAAATCACATGCATATGGTCTACTAATGTAAGCACCGTACTCATCATAGAAGTGTATGTCTAGAGCCCTGTGGTGTCTAATTATTTGACACATATCCTCATATTGGTTGATAGCTCTACCATAAACTATCAAATGGTATAAAATCTTCATACAACAAACAATTCTAGCACTGTCCGCATCAATAGCATTTACCACATGTCTAGCCATAGCAAGTGCCTCAAGTTTATCTCTCACCGTTCTCCACCTGAGCATGGCATGAGCATGAAGGGTTGATCTTTCATGATCCTTCATGCTCTTTCACGTCTGAAAGTTGCAATGACTCACAACCTTCTCCTTTGGTCTCCCATCGTGATTTTTGACCAGTTGCTTGACATGCTCCACAATTCATATAGGGCTTCTATCTAGGAAGAGCAGTGCGCATCAACCAGGGCCTTCCCTAACGCCATACGTGCATAAACTTCCTCCTCCTTGGAGGCCGCCCTCCACCACCATGAGCTGGAAGCTGTACTCCTACACTATCCTCTATATGTGCACTATCATCAAAATCATTGTCCTCCCCCATCTCATTCTCTTCCCCTATCTCAATAACCTCTCTGATCCTATCAAAAACTTGAATGCCATCTTGCTCTACCTCAACATCAGGAATACCACATGGAGAATCCCTAACATAAGATTTTGACAACTCATGCACTTCCTTCCCTCCGTAACTCAAAGTTAGAGAAGAAGAAGATGCTCTAAACATATGGAGAATGCTCTGTTGCCGGGCATCTCTCCTTTGCTTAGGTTCTCTAGACACTAGCAAAGACATAACTGCAAAACATATTCCAAATAGATCATTCACCACACACATGAATTACAAAAACCCTAAATGTGTGACTTACCCTAAATGTGTGACTTACCCTAAATGTCTGACTTACCCTAAATGTGTGACTTACGTTAAACCTAGACTCTATGTTGATTTCTTGTATACATTACTTCTCTATCTCTTCAAAAAAATAAGACATATTAAAGTAAACAAACATACGTAAAGGTTGCAGCCTGTTTGAGTCCAGGTTGAAAAGTCGCATCTAGCTCAAAACAAAGCAGTAGTTGTGCAAAAGCTTTGCAAGAAATAAAACACCCATAAAATAGTTACAATTTGGTACAGTCTCCGCGCTGTGCAGGCTGTAATAGTCTATGTAGGGAGCAACTGATGTCGGCCGGGTCGGGCCTTGAGGCTGCGCTAGGCTAGGCTTCAGAGCCGAGCCAAGCCCAGCTCTACAACTCCCGCCTCCAGATGTGGCTGATTTTTTTTTTTTGGTTTTTTTTTAGATTTTTTTTTTCAATTATTTAATTTTATAGGCATTAGTACGGGACGGGTATTTCTTTTTTTGAACCGGTTTTGGGACGGGTTCAATTTTTTTTTGCCTTTCAATTCAAGATTTTTGGACATGGACGGGTTAAAACTTTGTGAGAAAGCAGCCCTAGTTGGAGGTTTAGACTTTCTTCCATAGGATCCATACCCTCGTGGATATCACAAGGTCAACTTCAACGTGCCCGCTTGACAACTGGATCCAACCAGATCCACATGTTCAACCTTAAAAATTCATTCTCACCCAACTCGAGAAATACAAATAAGCACTCCACTACTGATCAGAGATAACCTTACACCATGCAATTATGTAAAATTACATTATTGCGTATAGTAGCATTTTCCATACTGCACTCTATCAATACAACTTCCAAAATGAGGCACCGGCGGCATTCTAGTCACTAAAAGTATCTATTATCCTTGAAGCACTCGAAAGTGGATGCCATTCACGAGATGGTACAGCTTAAGAATAGTTAAATATATAACATGCACTTAAACAAAAATATCTGATCTCCTTTCATCGGAACATCCTCGATTTGATTCAGAGCAGGTCTTGACAAAAGCGATGATTTCTCCATGCTAAAGAAGGCCTTGTGGTCCAGATCACCGCCAGCATTATCTCCTCAAATCTCACTCCCCATTTGTGATGCATTAATTAATTAATGAGGGGGCGGGTGGGGGATACGTGGCGCAACCAGGCCGTTCATAGGGTCTTGGGGGGTCTTCCGGGGGGGTCTTCCGAGGGGTCTTCCGGGGGATCTTTGAGGGGGTCTTAAAGAGGGCTTGGGGGGTCTTCGGGGGGGTCTTATGGGGGGTCTTGGGGGGGTTTTGTTCCATATGGTTGTACCTCCTCACCTCCCCTCAAAGTACAAGAGGGTGGGTGGGGAGGCAAAGGTAATTCAAAAGTTTCCCAATTTGCCATGTGGCACTCCCTCAAGGGGGTCCATGTAGCAAATGTCACTCAATGTGAATTTTGCATTAATTAATTAATGCAGAATTCACATTGGGTGACACTATGAGGGATAATTTCAACTATCTGATAAGAACTGGACTTGTCGAATTGGCGCCAGCGCCAACCGAAGACAAACATGAGATGATAGCATAAATGCATCAGCATACCACCAGAGATTTATGGTAGTAGCAAACAACGAGAATGGTTAAGAGGTGACTTGGTGAATCCCTCGACACAACCATAATAACTCTTCAGTGTTACCAAATTTACAAATCATCACAGCATGCATTCTTCGGCCTTCATCTTGCTCGAGAATGACCTTTGCACTTGAATAAACGAGATCAAAACCCATTATGGATGTCATCTCTTCTATATTCAGGGAGAATCAAGGACAACTACATTGCGGATGAGTTTTCTAGAGTTACGAATCAATCTCAGTGAACGTAGGCTGAATTTTGACTTCATCCCATACATGGCCTTTAATTAGAGGTAGTAGTTCTAGAGTGTGTCACTTAGGGTTAACAGGTTCTAATATAGACAGTTCCGGTAGAAGAGTAGGCCCAGCTGTATGACTGTGTAAGAAATGAGCAAACGACGAAAATGTCGTCAGAAACGAAAAGCGGATCACGACCATCGTAATCATCCACAAGGACAATCGACGAAACAAAAACGCATTCAGTACCTCTGTACACAAAATACATACGATGTAATACGAACGAGGAAATAATTCATACCTCATCCAAAGTATAATACATCATACGTACAGATTCTGATACAAAACAGAAATCGAGCGTACAAAAATCACGAGAGAACCCAATCGCAGCAATGCATGCGCAATGTCTGGATAAATGACAATCTAATAAGTACATAATAATCAGAACTCAAATGAAATACGGCACAAAATGGACATCTGAAAAAATGCACATGGTGCTGGCGCCAACCCATTAGACAATAAATATATCTAAAACCACAACAACATGGAAATTAAGTTTGCCAGGCGGCACAACGATGCCAGCAAGGTAATACATAAATGATAGACATAACAACTTCAATTCGCCTAGGAGCAACGGTCCAATTGGAAGGATGCGTGCAGGGTCACAAGAGAAGAGAGTGCAACTGTACAATCAGATACGGGCCCCTCTGCGTGCACAGCAAACATATGCAGATCCTAGATCACACTCCATACAAATCATCCTGCCGATCCTAGATTCGAAGAATGTTTGCAATCATTGAGGAAAATACTTTTCACGAAGCTCTGGAGAAAGCACAGGAGGTTCGAGCGTGGAGCGAGCAGCAACTTCCGCACATCCTAACATAGCAGGAAATTACAAAAAACGAGTCAACCACTAATTTTGAATAACTAAGGATTGAAGAAAGAAACATAATATCGAAATCTCATACACTTCTATTAGCACAACCTAAACAGACTCAGTCATCTATGTCAGCACAACCTAAACAGACTCAACCATCCTAGAAAGGAATTTCAATTAAACAAATGGAATGGACGGAATGAAAGTTGTAGAAATCCCAAACCTGCTGAAAAAGAGCTGGAAGCATCGTCGTTGACCGGATTAGTCAACGCCAGGCTGTCAAACTCATCATCTCGACCCTCATCAATAGAAGCAGAATCTGAATCCGACAGAATCACTAGAGGAATCAAATTTGGAACATCGAACATTGCAGACGATGGGGTCGGAATCATATGAGCTCTCTTGACGGCCTTACAATTAGTTCGAACTACAGGGTCTAAGCGGGAATTTGATGAGGTACGCCAGGAAATCCGAGCAGGGGATAAATTCCTGGAAGGAGCAGCACTCTGCAGCGCTTTGCGAACCTCCATAGAGGGATGCATAATGCCGGACGCGTTTGCCGCAGCTTGAAAAGATAGGATCGCCTGAGGTGTCCAAACTCCATCCCACGAAGGTCCAGCCAGATCGAAAACGGATTTGATGCTGGGGCACTCCATAGCCGAGACTTCCTCAACTCGGACACGCTCCGCAATCATTGCATCAACTCCGGCAACAATCTAGGAGTATCACAAAGATGCTGAAACTCACCAAGACGTCGAGATGATGCGCTATCCCAAATCGGCAAATGCGGCTCTTCCCAGTCAATTAAATTCACACAATCGAGGTGACACCAAACCTCGCAGGATTTTCTCTTAGCTACCCTCCTCACAGCATCTTCCCCCATGATTCAACGAGATTCCACGAAATGCTCACAAATCCAAAGCTGAATACACTCTGAACTACACTAGGGATGGAGAGCAGCACTTGCGAAATTTGAGACCTTTGCAGCCTCCAGGGGAAACTAGTACTAGAAAAGAAACGGGGGCTGGGCTCCACGATATCATCGTCGTCATCTTATGCAAGGTAAAACCTAAATTCAAATTCAAGCAGCAATAAACTCAGCCGCAATCCGATGCCCGGGCTAAAATCTCAGCCACATCATCATGGCCACATCGTCAAACACGTAAGCTGAACCACCATCAAAAACCAGATCGTCAATGCGAGATTTTGAATGACTCAATCTCTATAACCAACAGAACGTTATGAACCAAAAACCAGCTATGGGAGTAATGCAAACACATCAGAACTGAACAGTGTGGATTATGACTATTTGAAATTCCTGGCTCAAGACAATACACAAATCTATAAAGATTTACTCGACTTGGGCAACATGCATAATTTGAAATGTACAAGTGATCCATTATGCTAATAGCAAGTTTAAATTACAAGTGTCCTTGAAGTGCAAATCTAAGCTAATCATAACGCGAGAACTTAAACATAGACTAAAATTCAAATATGAACGCCAAGTTGTTATCTTTAGTCAAATTCCAAGGATGAACTCCAGTACAAAGTCCAAGCGTATGAAGGGACTCGTCGTTATACCTACGAGTTTATACATTCAAAAACTCTTTACAATCATTCAAAGCTAGATTATTTACTAAAATATCAATGGTAAGTCACCATTTGCTTCAAAATAAAAATAAAAAATAAAAATAAATATCAATGGTGTATTCATAAACCCACACACATCAAGTAACACTTTACTGCTTCTCTTTCAACACATAAAAATACGACAACACAATATGCTAGTTAGGCATAATATAAATCTAGAATGTCAGGTTTATAATCATATTCCGAGATTACAAACCAGTAGACCGAAATGACAATAACATTGGATTTTGAATGACGTTCACATCTGAGTTTTTGCTTTGCTTGCAAGCACAATTGAATTTACTTAACAAGCAATGTATGTACCCAACAATTTCTAAAACAATCACTTGGAAATCTATGAGTCACAATGGGGGCATCACAACCCATTCAAAAAAGCCTGTCCACATTTTACAAAGATTGTCTGGCACCGGCGCCAACCACACAACCATGCATTCAGTTGAACGTTATCATCTATGTTTTGGTTTGGCAGTTTTACAATATGCGATATTAAAAGTAACTAATATAATAGGCCAACATTTAATTAAGAACTTTTAAAATGCATTCTCCATTTGACAATGTATCTATGCGGATAGATTTCTAACTAATGTATCTTTATAAAGGTCTGCTCATTGCTTCTTAATTCCAGAGATTATTTGAGAAGTTGTTATAAATAAGTTGTTATTAACTTTCAAACCACTATGAAATGGACAACATCTGGATGAAAATTCCTAGTGCGGTGTTACAGAGTAGAAATTAGAGTGCAGCAATTTTAAAAGACGTTACGGATGCTTAAACCGATTAAGTTTTTGCTTTCTCATTAATATTGATACACTTCTGGAACAAACTCTATCACATTTTCAGTGAAACAATACAATTCCAAATTAGGCATAGCTATTTTTGAACTCTGGATTTCCTTAAAAACGAATATCAAAAACAAAAAACAAAACTAGTCACCAGAATATCAGTATAAAACCAGGCACAAAGAGTAGGGATTTCTGCTCATATCCAAGAAACACGACTAGTCGTAGGACATTAATCTCCAATCAATTACAACGGTCTACAATTGCCAATCAACTACATCGTAAGGAGACTGCTCTATAAAGAATAATGCTAAATGTAACTAAGGTGATTCAGAACAGCGCTAACGCCATTTTTGTTTAGGTAAATGAACAATTTCCCAACCATGACCAATTTCCGACTACCACGCATGCTCTTCCTGTTTCAGCTAAACCATACCTGAACCTTACCTGGACATTTTGGGTCAAAATCCTCAATGAGTACACCTCACCTTTTGCCTCCTTAATATTCATTCTAATCTCAACTAATGAGGGAATAATCTTGAAGTTGTTGTAGAAACAAATGCCTTGTCTTCCGACATGGGAAATTATTTGCCACATCATAATAGGTAAATAACCTCTAAATTTCCTGAAGTTTTCGGTCAATGGCACGCTAACCATAAACAACAAAGGAAATGCTTAAAGCATTATCTCACACCCATGTACTATGTACCACTCCCCAAGGTTAAAACGATTTCCAGAATAATCATGACAAAATGAAAGATGAAGTCATAAAAGAGAGATGGATTGAATGAAAATGATGGCAAGAAAATGCTGAATCACGATGGGACGTAGAGGAGAAGAGAAGAGATAATTAAAAACAAAACAAAAACAAAAAAGCGAAAGCATTCACTAGTAGGGCTTCTTTGGCATAGAGAGAGGTTGATTTTGTACCTCGCGAAGGGTAAGTGCAGGTAAAGAAGAGGTAGTTCTAATTTTTATGCTAGTATTTTCTCTAGCATGGAGGTCCCGGATTTCCTCCCGGCGCATAAAGAGGGGAATCACTTTTGCAACGGTAAACCCTTCAGAAATAGATGTCCGAGGCTTTCTCCGAGTTGGTCAAGGATGAATTTCTAAGCAGCTTCTATATGCATAGCCGGAAGAAGTGATAACGCAAGAGCATGCAGATAACAACTATTAACTGGAGGCACACGCCTCTACATTTATAAGATTTACAGAATGTTTAGGAGATGTCCACCTCTGGAGGTTTCTCGCACTGTAAAGTATAAGGGCAAAACAATGGACTTTAGCCAAAATTGAGGGGGAAAATAGACGGAGTAGTTTGTAAGCAAAACAATATCCAGAGTACATAACAACAATGCCTCTTGATTCACAGGAACTCTATCGAAATGGCATGCACGAAGAGAAACGACCATATGGATTTGACCCTACGATAACAAGACACCATTCATTGTCGACGATCAATCTTCAATCCAGTTCGTGAGGTTCTCTAGATCCGCTTGAGAAAGCGAGACACAGCGACTATCTTGTCCATCTCTTTGTCGATTTCACAGCAGTCCGAATGATTTTTGGCCTCCGCTGCAGCCAGTTCCTCGCTAACCTTCACCACCAACACCGAAAGCCTATGAGATTTTAATTTCCACTCTCCCACTCCTTTGTATGCTACGTCGACATTCGCTTACGAAGAATTCACAATTGACTCGCAGAAGCTGACCAAAGACTTTGCTGCATCATTCTGCTCCATAGTAAAGGACTTTATCAGCTCAACATCTCGAGCAACATCTCGAGCAGTAGTTAGCATCGCCCGTGACTTTTCATATCCCTGGACAGCACGGTCACGACTACTCTTCTTCTTCGCCAATATCCGATTGACATGTTTCAGACGGTCTTCTTCTTCTTTGAGCTGTAGTGAGATAGTGGTCACGGGCCCAGACGCGAAGTGCCTTGCTGTTAGAAGTTCCACGCCTTTGCCGTCAATCAATTTCATTATGTCGGGCCGAAGAACAGCGAACCCATTCATCACAAGGCGACACATGCGTATGCCGTCGGAGTCGTTGCTGGATCCACCCAAAAGAGGGAAAGCAGCCGGCGGTGATTCAAACTTAGGCTCCACGACCTCCTCCATGGGTGTCGACGGTGAAGGTTTATAAGGGTCCTCCGTAGTAGTGAACTTGCCGACTACCTGGGCATGTGTTGAATCTGCTGCTTCTAATGCCCCCACTTGATCCTACACAGAATAGTGCAGATTACAAAATGAAAGTGACAGCCATGTAAATTCAACAAGTTCCCTGCCGGAGAAGCTACACATGTTATTCTAGTTTGGAATTACTTACCAACCCAGTCGGACAAGATAGAAAAGATTACATTGTTAACACTTTAATTGCTAGTAATTAAATTACCTGCCGATCATGAGCAATTCACCCATGTACAATACTACACATAGGAGCTGACGATACTTCAAACTTACATTGAGATCAATCACATTCATCACATCCACACATTCAATCTGTAAAAACAGAGACAACGACCTTCGAAGCTCATAAGCAAGAAGAAAAAAAAAATGGGACTAGAAATGGAGACAGCATTTCAAGGCGCAATTCAGGGACTCCAGTAATTTCGAAATGCCCATTCCCATCCTAATCCTCAACAACGATATTGACAAGCGGCCTATGTTTCTATTTCAAAATCAAATGGGAGGGTTACATGGTGATTCAGCGCAATCAAGAAAACAGGGAAATTTAGGACCGCAATCTTACCTTGAAGTTTGGGACCGGGTTTACTTTGTTAAGCGGCTTCAGTGGTTCCATCAAACCCTCATACTCGTCCAAAATTTGCGGCTCACGAGAGAGGCAATGATGCGGATCAGTCTCCACAAAGGCGAACTCCGCCCAGTTTACTTCAATGTCCATTGCCTCACCAACCAGCCCTTGGGCGAAGCAAAAAGGAAGCACGGAATTCACAGGCCGTTTCATCTGCAAAACGCGAGGAAATAACTCACGTACGTACTCCTAGTAAGCGGAGTTCCCATGATTGTCAAAGAAAAATCCGGTCCTGGTCTTGGGGCCACAAAACATCGCCAGTGCTTCTCGGGGAGGCATGAGCTCCACTGGAGTAACTGAGGGGACAATGCCCTTGCCATTGAGCCCCATGTAGCTCCGAAACCAGGAAATTGAGCATGGATACTTCGAGGAGTCAACAAACGGAAGCGTAAGTGTCGCCATAGCAGGCTGCATAGATGTAAGAAGGGGGGAAGAGGTTGTTATGCACCAGGATCGGGGAACAACTCTCAGCAGAGCTCAGGAAACCAACGCAAATGAATCAGGAAGATGAAGGAATGTGTTCGAGTTGCACCCGACTCTGAGTCTGCTCCCAAATTCCAGACGTATAGGAGAGGAGCTAGAGTAGGTGTGAATCATATCAGTTCACCTTTTTCAAATCACTTCTTTTTAGTGGCCATCAAGGAGACCTTGGTGGTCTCGTCATGAGCTGTTTTTAGTAGCCCTGAATCTCAATTTAGCCACCTTCCATCATTGAGACACAAAGCGTCCCTTCACATCAACTAAAGCAGTGGAAACTGGACAAGTTACATTGCATGATTAGTGAGGTCGGAACTACTAAGTCTAGAATGAGTGAAATAATGTTTCAGATTAACATGAGCACATAAATCCCATATAACTTGAATCTCAAACTTCTACAAATGCCTAGGCTGGCTGGAATGGCGCTAACGCCATATAGACTTGGATACGTGTGCCGAATGTGTAACTTAAGCCAAATCTTCAATATCTAAATTAATTGATACTGTGAATAATTTGAGTCGACTTCATTAGTTGTCAGAAACTAGTACCCATAGCGTCCTTATAATATACTGGTATTTGAATAGAATTCAGATAGATTCTACTCTCCAAAATGCCGCTACTTCCGGAAAGGGAAAATAATCTGCCACAAGGATAAATATCATTTAGAGGCCTAGGCGTGGTATTGCAGCGGAGTTCCCCCTAATATATCAATGGAAGTTCACCATTTGTCTCAAAATAAAGAACAAGGAACCAAAAATACCAACGACAGTTCCTAAAATGGTCGCGTCCTGGTATACTAATCTACTTCAAACTACAAAACTGCTCATTCAATCCACTCAACTCCATTGGATTCTATATCAATTTATGGATTGTTCATTTGATTTGAGTTCCTCTTTAAAAAACAATTTTCGACGTAAACTTTTAGAATATTTGGTGAAGCAATTCAATCCTAAGGGACGCAATATTATTTCCAAAGGAATATCCTTTAATATCATTTTACTGGTAGGTGAAGTAAACTTCCCTAGACAGACACAAATATATCGGACAACAGTGTGAATTTGATTGATTATAATCACATTCACGTAATCAAATCCAGCGATCAAATCTCAAAATCATGTTACGTGTTCATATGGAAGAATTATAATGTTTTAACTTGCATCTACTACATTGGTCTATAACCCGCTACCAGCAGCAACATTCGCACAGACTTTCTTATGTAATCAATTATTGATGCAAAATTGGCAGAACAGCTTGTCTTATGTGCCGCTTGGCGGCGACGCCAATCACCGAAATTATCAGCAGGCCGGTTGGCGCCTGCGCCATTCGACGATATTCAGAGCACGCCAGTTGGCTCCCGTGCCAGTCGCCAGAATCCTGACACCTATGACTTATGTGTCCAACTTAAAATTGGAGTAGATTGAATATGAAATGTCTTCGATGCTAAGGTTGACACACCTATAGTCGACACATGACCAATAGCCAATATCTTCTAATTCCTAGATTATGAAAGAACAGATGTACCTCATTTGTATATATCGGCTATTGGTTCGGAAGTACTTTTCACTTTGAAAAATTGTACAAATTTCAATATTGGGAGATAATTCATGAAAAAATGCTCATTCTTCATGAACATTATTTTCCTATGAACCAAAAATATCTCCATGTCGATAACCCAAGCTTTGATATGCTAAACTGCTTTAAGTTGTCGGTTATAGGTGTGTCAACCTTAAATTACCATGAAGATACGAGCCATCTAAAACTTTGTTTTTTTTTTTTTTTGGGAGCAAATGAAAAACTTCATTGCAAGAGGAAAAGGAACAACCGAACCTCAACGGACCAGGGTCGAGGGTGGCAAGACACGAGACTTCTGAATCTAGCAACTAGAACCAATGCGGGACAATACCACTTGGTGGCAACAAATTCCATTTCACCTTCAGATCAGCCCTAGAACCGAGAAGATTCCTGTAGAGCCATTTCGCATGGAAGGAGATAAGGGTGCTACAAACCAGCTAAAACTTTGAGCAGAAGAGTCTTGAATTCTAGTAGCGAAAAAGAAAATTCCATTGGGTTTAACGATGCCATTTGTCCCCCACAAAAAACATAAAACATCATGATAAATGGTAGCAACACCTATTTTCGGACAATTAAGGAATTCACTATACTTGTGGAGGTGGAATGAGTGGCTTCCTATTTTACAGTGATTAACAATAAGAAAAAACAAAATTTCCCCATTTTTGGGATATTTATAAGCACTTACAATAATAACTACAAATTTTGGAAGTGACCAACATAGGTTGACCTATAGCCGGACACCCTTTTGCATGTACGCATGGGATACATTATAGGTAATTATAGGGTCATCAAATCTCCACTGCAGCAAGAATCTGGGGTGTACGCCTTTAGGGGGGGGGCCGCCTTTAGGTGCTTACACCAAAATCCCTAAGTTCTTAACAAGCACAGTATAATTTTGTCTAGACATAATTTAATACATTTGTACATGATGAGAGAAATATCATCGACTTGAACAGTATACTCTGTGATTCTAAAAGACAAGGCAATGTCTGAGTTGTACAGATTATAGTTCACCAAATCGGCTTTATTGATTCAGTAGCATCGCAGCCTATATAGATATTGGACAAGCTGAGTCAATTTGATATGAAATCCGGGCCTGATGCTCCCTTTCCAAACCTTGAATCAATGTCCGGGGAGTACCGGCAGTTAGTTACAAACTAGCCGGTTACTTTTGAAAATTTCCGATTGAGATTTATAAGTTTAGGCAAGGGTTCCGGTTGAAAAAAATAATTTTCGGAAATGGAACCGGAGGAAAAAATGAAGTGTCGGCTTTTTGGCCGGTCACATGGTGAATATGGAGGAAAATTACCGATTCAAATTTTTTTTATTCGGCGGGTAGCCGACTAGGTTTAGACTTTGTAGGAAATTTTTATTATGGGGGGATGATTCAAAGTATAAGTTTAACCTCGATAAGTGTTACCTCGATAAGAGTGAAACAAAGTATAAGTTTCTTTATGCTAACCCGGCTACTTACTTGTCTAATTCTTCCCCGGGTCCTAGTGCAAGCAATGCATCTTCATACTTAGAGGCACTTGACCAAGGGACCTCAATTTCTTGAAAGTTTGTTTGTTTTCTATCCCTTTTACTTTGGTATGTAAATATGTATTCATTACATTCTTGTAAATGTTATGTGGGCATGTCGTACTAACAAGCCTCCCAAAAATGCACGGATCCTCTTTTGGATCTTTGCATTTTAGGAAGGCTAAATCCCTGGCCCTAAATTGGTAGGGGCACTGCCAGGTTCGAATCCTGCCAGGGATACAGCAGCCAGCTATGTGCTAAGCAAAACAACAAAAAAATAAATGAAACCGAATGCAATTCTCATTTGAAGGATTTTTTCCGATTGGAATTTTACAGTGGCGGAAATGCCACCGGTAGAGAAATGAACTTCTAGGACATTAACCGGGCAGTTTTGCAACTTCCAGGCACACTTCCGGGCAATTTTGAAGAAAACCGAGGTGCCTGAAAGTTACAAGGAAATCTGCTGGATGGCTCACAGAACTCCCCGGACTCTGCCTTGAATATTTTTGGTCATTGACACAGATGGAAATGACATTGAGTGGAGTATTTCCTAGAGCTAGTATTGCTCACTAAAGACTGCTCTTTGAAGATAAGTGCTAAATTTCACTCTGGTGATTAGGAATGGCGTTGGCTCCATGTTCGCTTAGGCCTCTGAACCGATTCCTAACCTTAACAAATTTCAAGCTACAACGCAAGATCTTCATACCTCAGCTAAAGCATGCCAGAGCTTTTTGGGTCAAAATCTTCAATAAATACAACGCACCTTCTGCCTTCTTAATATTCATTGAGATTTCAACTACAGAGAGAAAAATCTTATTGTTGTTGTATAAACAAATACCTTTTCTTCCCACATGGGAATTATTGTGCCACATCATCCCTTCATGAATTATCTCTAAAATTCCTTAAAGAATTGGTGAATGGTCGCTTACTTTAAACTACAATGGAAATGCTTCAAGCCGCACCTCACATCCATACATTAAGTACAACTCCCCATGGTTAGAACAAAATCCAGAACAATCATGGAAAGATTCGAAAAGATGACCAAGAATTTGCTGAATCAGAATGGGACATAGAGGATATATGAGAACAAAGAAAAATCAAAAGAAGAAAAACAAATGCATTCAATGTAACATGTTGAGTGGTGTAACAAGAGAGATGATCATATTAAAGATGCTGGTGAAGAGAAGGGTAACCCGGAATTAAAAAGTGGAATCAGACTCAAAATTATTTAATGATAACCTGAAGAGAAATATGGGGAATAGTATAATAGTTTTCAAAAACAAAAATTCAGGACTTAGTAAATTTACAGAAGATTTGTTTCACATTTGATCGAGCATTTGTAAACAATCCTCACTTCTCATGATTGATACTTTTCTCATGAGTGATAGTTTGTATCCTTTTCAAGTTCATTTGTATTCAATACCTAGTTTGTTTCTCAATAAGGAAAGGAAATAGTGTGGATGACAAATATTTTTGAAATGTTCTAAATGATCACAGGTCTGTCCATGGAAATTATGACATACTTATTATAACATAAAAATTTGATTACATTGGAATTTCATACAAATGAAGCTAAATACCCAACAAAATATCGGAAAAGAAACAAAACCATCGAATTTACGAGTCTGTTTCGTAACATGTATACAATATCAACATTCAGTGGATTTGTTAGGGGCAGATTCCCATGTGACAGGACAAGTTCATGGATGGTGTGTAAGGTCCTCATTTCCAAGAAACATGGTGGATTCAGAACTCCAAACCAGAAATTACATACGGCAACCAATGCATATAACAATGGCTGCTCTGTAAAATTAAAAGCTAAATGTTTTTTTTTTTTTTTTTTTTTTTCTTGAAGCAAAATTCATTGCAGAGAGATAAAATACAAGCCCTCATCGGGGGAGACCCAGGGCAGGAGAGTTACCAGAAAATCACAAGACGGTTAGCAGGAATGGACTTCCAAGCAACAACAAGACCATTCCTAACACAAAGAATATCGTTCTGAGTCCAAACAACATCAAATTTGTCTAAAGCTTTCTGAGCTTTCTCCGGGGTTTTAGCCCGGTTGTGTCTACGCTTGGTTTTAATCCAGTCGATACGCCCGTATTCGAGCAAGGAGTCCCAGACATAGTCTTGGATTCTTCTGCTCGACCACTAGGTGCCCTCAAAGACTGCCTCATTGCGGAGAATCCAAGAGCCCCACAAAACAATTCCTCGAAGAAGCTCCCAAATCCTGATTGCTCCCATCCGTCGCAACCTGATCTTCTTCCCAAAGATGCATTGTTCGAGAGGAAAAGTCTTGGCAGGTCCACTGTTCTGCTTACCCTTGAGGAGCCAGTGAATAATTGTGAAGGCAAAGGTCCATATCTTCTTGGTCTGGGGACATTGGTAAAAGCGGTGCGTGTACGATTCAGCTGAGTTATCAGAGCATAATGGACATCCTGGGTCAGCATGGGGATTGAACTTACTTCTCCAGGTGTTGGTTGCAACAGCTTGATGCCAAATTGACCAAATGAATGCCGCTTCTTTCTGCGAGCGACACTTCCAGTTCTTTTTCACTACTAGAATACCAGGGTTTCCTGACTCCGTTACTTTCTCGCCCTGTCGCTGCCAACCGGAAGGACTCATCGGTGTGCGTTATTTCGCACTATAGCGAAGTTTTGGGAATGATTTCAAATCCAGCCAATCGTTGAGGACAAAGAGGCCGCGACTCTGGGGCAAGGTTTTCTGTGTGGGTCCGGGAGTAAGTTTTAATTCCCAACTTCTCATTATGTCTTTGTTTTTTTTATCAAACCCAGAAGCAGTACTGTAACTCCTCTTAAATTACCTAAAGCGCTGTATCTGACACAGCCTCGGTTAAACTCTCAAACCCAAATGTTCATTCTTTAGAACACGTTTTACTTTATTCCCAACTGATGCTTGGCCATACCGTACTGATACGGTTTCGCTTTAGAGAGAGTTACTTTACCGTGTCCAATCCTTGATAAGTGTTACCTTCTCGAGGACCTGTCATCACTTATACGGGAACCCACATCCATACTCATCCTTCCCCACATAACCCTAAATTATTTTCAAACGCATTCTCCATAATAATTTCTACCAGTCTTTGTTACAAAAGGTATTTTTTGAAGAGTATATAGTGTGGAGATTTCGTAAATTTATGATAAAAATCCGGAATGCGCTTTCCTCACACCATACCAAACCATACTCAAAATGGCAATTCAAACACATCTAATGCTGTTTTGTGATTCACAGATATGAAAACATACATGATGCTCAGTGGTAAGCATTAGCTGACAAATTCATAGGTTTACTTGAAGAAAACCTTGGCTCAAAACTGGTCTTTCCATATGTTCATGACGGATCAAGTCTCAGAATAAACAGTGCTACATAGAAATACCCTTCCAACCATGTCCTTAGAACCCTGTCATATTAGGGTCGGGATTTTTTATGAGAAAATTGAGTCACAATGTCTACTCATGAAGATATTCTGCTCATACTCTAGTACTACAGTTTAGGCTATGTTCCAAAAAATTCCGAGAGCAATTCTTCAGCAGCGACAAAAGTGTCTTGGAACAAAATGTGGCTGTACTATGGTTTCAATCGAATCCTTTGTGACACTGAGCATATGAAACAGTGTTTACCGTATCATGATCCACTTCTGTGCTCATTAGGCCTTGTCTTTCACTCGAACAGTAACGTTGTTCGTCGCTTACGTCTGAACACAGTCCGAGCAACAAACAACATTATGACTTCTAGATAAACAGTATTTCACCTCAACTTTTCGGCACACTCCCATGTACACGTCAATTTCGAGATGTTAACTTCAGGAGGATATGGGTGGAACTGTGGCATCTCATTCTAATTGATAATTTCAATGTGAGCGTCACCTGAGTACCGACGCTACGATATTCCTTTGGCCTCACCTCCGAAGTGGACAGGTTTCCGTTCGGGTTACTGAATTCTTCAGGAGTACCTGCATTATTTTTCAAATAAGCCAACGTAAATCGCATCGGAGATCATGCTGCCGGCGCCTACTTTCATGGAATACTCTCGCCTAATATTCTATGAGAAAATTTACCAACATGGAACAATTTCTATTTGAATCAACTCAACAAAACACATTCCACACGCAGTAATGAATGGTAAGCGGATGAGTACCACCATCTTCGAAGGCACGTTGGTCTTGCCCAATGAAGTCCCCCGATTTCACCAGATTGTTGGAGGCAGCGGTCGCCACGTCTTCGTCCATTACGTTTGTCTTACCTCTGAGCATAAGTGTCTCCTCAGACGACTTGCATGATATTTGAGCTTCAACGCTGTGACAAGATTGATTTGTTAGTAATTTCTTGCGCTTCCGATAGGTACCGTCGTTCTCGATGTGCTCCTCATAAGCCCGGCTGCCGACGACACCAATGTCTTCCAGAACAGAGAGATCCACTTTCAAACGAAAATCCGACCCACTCGAGCATGAGTTTCGTTCCCCTGACAACGGCATTGTATATCAGACAAATCATATCGGAATCATGGTAAATCTTCAGGGGTGTCATCATGTGCTTTACAAATTTCAAAGCTGACTCAAAAAACTAGTACATTCTGATATATTTTTATGTTCATTGCAGTTAACAGTTTTTCGAGTGAAGAGTGATTATTAAATACATGTCTAGACGGAGTCCACTGCCTGTACATGCCACCCGTTTCTCCTCGCATTGCAGCACAGCAACATCACCTTCCAAGTCTGTTGTCTCCCGAACAGGACCTGAATTGTCAAGATACAATCACATTTGTTACATGGCTGAGTTATAATAATTCAATTTCTCCTAATCATTGTATTTGTATTCCATATATAAAAAAGGTTATTATTTTAAATTTCAGCGGAGTCTACTCTACAGAAACGAGTAGGCAGCAAACACCCAGGGTAAAGTGACATATACATTTTATAAACATTCCTCGATCCAGGGTTAATATAAATTTAGAAGAGCAACATTACCTGACCATACTCCTTGCTTCTTGTACCTAGGTCGATCTACAATGTGGCACGGATGAACATGAAGACCAGCAGGACGTTGGAAGGTCTCCAGTCCTACATTCGGACCGGGACTGAAGACTTCTCTGTTTACCTCCCAATCGTCTTCGGCACGTTCCAAATCATACACAGCAGTGCCCTTCTCCGAGTCGAATATCCACGCACGTCTCCATGGAGTTTGATTAGTCTCCACGATCGGGCGGTCTATGTACATGTGCCCTTGTTTCATTCCCCGCTTTGCACGCCTGCAAGCAAACTCTGCCCAGTTTATTGCGTACCCTTTCTTCTCAGCCAGTAATCTGCGTGCGAAGTGCAAGCCGATTGCTTTAGTTCGCCCCATCGCCCTATGGTGAGTCAGACGGAACAGATTCTCTATTCTTTCCTGCATTCTCGGGCTTTCCTCGCTTTCATCACAGGCATAACGGAAACCGGACTTGTCTCGTTTCCATCTTGCCATGCATTCCTCGTCCGATACTATCGACATGGGAAGATGATGTACCTCGGTCTGCGATTGACCTGGGATGTAACCTATGTTATTTAATCCCTTATGTGTGTGAAACCACGCTGCTGATGGGGAGAAGTCGTTTGGCATGGTTTCATCAGTGACTCCGAGGGGATATCCGAGATCACTGCCGCTCTCCATTTGTATCACCTGCTGTAAGAATAACACGTAAGTACATTGTGGTTCCAGCCATGATCACGGGACGATATCGGAAAGGTACAGGAACATTCTACTGGCTTTCATGTAATCGCTAGAGCATAACATATAGAATGGCAATTGCACGACTAAAGCGAAACATAAACAACAACCGGCGATCAATTCCAGAGTTCCTAACAAACGAGGTCAGCAGATTAACAGAAGAATCGGAAATCGTAGACATGTGGAATAAGATTAACAGTACATGAAGTGGTTGTTAAGATGAATCCCTACCCGACAAGAAGTCCATTACAGTTGGAGGCCGAGAACATACCACTTTCTTGTACTCAGTCCCGACGTCCTATTCGTACATGCGCTCAGTGACATTCAACAAAGACACGACTCTCTCCTCTGAAACGCTTGTTATGTGCTAATTAACATCAACAACTTCGCGACCGAATATAAAGTACAACCTTCTAGCATTTCAGCAACAACAATGATCCATACTAAAAACATCTCAGATTGTCTTGTGCTACATTCGACTTTCGGAGGACCCTACCAAACAAAACAGAATGGTTTCTCGAAACAGTAGAACCGTCCAAACATGGCAGGGGCGCTTTATGTTGAACGGAACTTGAACTAACCAATCAGACGAGGAACTTTCACTTGGTGAGAATGTAAAAGAGCATAAACTACAAGTTCTTCCTTCTATCTTACTAGTAACAGCCACATGTAGCATGATTTGCCAGTTAAAACCCAATACACGTCTTTCTCTTCTCTCAGTCCTTAACATTTCACAGTCACATATAGTTTGATTGTCGCCTCAGCCGACTGTTCGTTCACACACTAAGAAAGCATACGGAACTGATATGACATTCAAAGACAAGTGGAATGAAAACCACTGCGTCGTATTATTTGACGTGCAACTCAGACTCCTACAACCGCTGGAAAAGACTTATATGAAATTATGATATGACCTGTGAATTTTTATCTGGACTGACGTTTGTCTTGTATATTAATAATAGAGGTTACATAATCAAATTTGAGTGTACTTAATCGAGAGGATACAAATTCCAAAATACTTATTTCACATTGAATACATAATTAGTATATTCAATAGGCACTATGGAGAATTCGAGAGCACTCTATACTGTCTTCAGATATGTTTAACTCTATCTGGCCTGTCTACCTTACACAATCCCTAGAGTGTTAAACATTTAGTGAATTTGGGAGGAGGAGGCACGGAAACTACGTTCAGGTGAATACACATTGGGAATGAACGAATTCTTTGTGAATAGACCGTCTACATTACATAGGGTGAACACTAAGACATAATGTTTGACGCTCATTCATGAACATGAATATCACGCTTGTGTGTTCCTACTCCAAATATGTGCATTCTAAAATGAGGTCACTAATTACAAGAAACATTCCGGTGGCCTCTATGCTCAATATAACTGTACTGAGAGAAGGAAAAAAACAGCGTTATTTCAAAATGCCATTTACGACTGCCATGTTCACAGACCTTCCATTACCATACTTAAGAGAAGCAGTATACCTATACAGTTGCAGCCTTGTACTGAGGACAATCACATCAGCTTCAAAAGCATATGTAATCTGTTTCTTACACTGTGCTTAGTAGTAACAAACCTTTAAAACGCACTGCCATGACCCCTATAATCGTATCATTGCACACGGGTCCCTATGAACCCAAAATGATACAATAAGATGATCCCTAAATGCAGTCATGTAGTACATGGGTATAACGTATGCTTCCCCTAGGACTACTAGGAAACATCTCCAAACAGCCAAAAATTACATGTCGTAGGATTTTTGGTACCCTATACGCTCCCATTTCCTTAAAAACTCATATATGTTTCTGCGTACATCACCCTTTACTCTGTCATTAGATAATCATCCAAATATAATCTTCATACAGACAGTACAACATAGTACGTGATTGATTGATAACACTACTATTACCATTATTCATTGAAGGAGTCAAATCTTGAATGAATTTCCGATTTCAGTATGGACGCGCGTCCATAATCCACTTCATCGACGTAGCAGCACACATAAATGTATAGCGCCATCCTCCGTAATGCTTTGTCAACCTTATAATCTAGTCAATATTCAGGCGTCCGAAACAGTGGTCAGTGACGACGTAGTGACCAAATTCCCTCAGATATGACCTCAGGAGTCCCTTGTATCCATTGCTCCCCATGAAAAAGAACAAACCGCAACAGAAATTAAAAAAACTCAGTCCTCCACCGCTCACCAAAATGTAGAACTTTCATACTGCAACCTGACTCAAAATTAAAAAAGAGAAAAAGGGAAAACCTTAGAGTAGATGATATGTGAGAAAAGCAAAGTCTTAGAAGCACGGAGGTGACATAGAGAGGAAAAGTGATGGTGACAGATACATCAAGGGAAGAGTAGTGGTATACATTGCACTGACTGTAACCTTGTTTGGACTGCAGGTTGACCTGATCAAAGACTACTATGGTTAAGGGTTTTGTAAGAGCAAAAAGGAGTAGGGAGCGAATGGATACAAGGGAATCTCTAGAGCACACTTCCAGATCCAGAAATGCTGAAAGTATTTCTGTACCTGCAATCATCATAGGAGAATTTATTTCTCGCAATCTATACTTTTAAATAAGGATAACATTGACGCCCGACTTCTTCCATAATCACCCGCATTGTATGTGAATCCATTCCTGCAAAATAGATATAGAATTACATATGTCGCATGATTCCCGTATTGTTCATAAGTTCCTATAATTGAGTAGCACCTCCCAATCTCACTACTTTAGAACTGTCTACGAGAAAATAAAAGAATTAAATCAATCATGGACGTATCTACGTAGACAATCAGACATTCGAATAGAAATTTGTGTATCTCACAACATAATACTGAAGAAAGGATAGAACAGTCTCTCCATATCTGAAACCGGAATAACACTTCCGATTCACCATTGTTGAATGCATCGAATAAGAGTGGACTAAATTTCCGAATCATTATTTCCATTCATTGTACGGAAATTATTAATAACAGACAATTTACGTAAACGTAGGTATCCGTATGCACACAAACCAAAGGAATTAGAGGACATTACAAATTCTAGACTCCAGCAACGAGTCCACCCAAACACAATTCCTACGAAATGAGCTATAACGAATAAACTGTATGAAATAAACTTCCTAACTCAAGGTTAAGGAGAAACAAGTCAAAGTATTGCTCTACGAAGATGTAATTTGTGCATGACTAAAACGTAGGTGGACAGCCAACGCACCCTCAAGAATTCAATAGAATCCGTCGAAGACATTGTCAACAGGTCCCTGTGTCTCCAAATCTCTCCCAACAATATCCTCAAAATCCTCCTCTGACAGGTGATCTTCTGTGTGGTCGACATCTTCGTGTCCACCATCATCGACTGACTCCTCCTGTGCGAGCACCTGCTCGACATCGAGTGGGTGTACCGGTAACGGCTCTTCGGATAAATGAGGGGATACCGCTCCCCGTTGCATGCCAGCTGAGGTGGCGGCGTTGAATGCACCTGGGGCACTGAGTGGTTCATCCTCCGATTCCTCCATGTACCGACGAGAACGAGGTTCCACATCCCGTACAATCCTCCACCCTGGAGCGTTAGGGTCGTCAATGAAATAAACCTATAAACGACATTGCACACCTGTTAAAAAATTAAGCTCAAATATCATAGAGGTACACTGATCAGGCAAAATAGAAGCTTCAATTCCCCTTATCAATGCAGCTTTCGAGAAGGCATTTACTGGAACACACCTGTTTAGCATGACTGGGCATCACGTGCGGCTCCACCGGTGGGAACTGCCTGGAGTTGAATTTGACAGACTAGAAACCATGTTCATCCTCTCGTATAGACGGAGATCCCTCTATGTTAGGTCTAATCCATGAGCATTTCAGGCAAATGAATTTGATATGACCATACTCCACTTGGATTATGTCCTTTAAAATACCAACGTACCTCAGGTCTGCTTCCACGGGGTTTAGGTCTGCTCGAGACGAGCGACAGCTCTGAGTTGCGATGCAGGCCACCCCAGAGTCAAAGGCCACCTGGCTACGGCCTTGCTCATCGTCTACACGGAAGTGATTTCCGTAAGCGTACATCGACATGTAGTGTTTAACGACTCGGTGTGGAACTTTAGAAAGGGCTACGAGGGCCGTCCCAGGGGACTCTCCACAGTCAGCCATGTTTTGCACCTTCTCCTCCAACCATCGTGAGAATGGACTGAAACGACGCCGTCCTCTGCGCTCGAAAGATGATCGGAGTCCAAGGTACTCGCTGGACCATAAATACAGAACGAACTTCAATGCAAGTGCATCAAACATTACCTTGAATTAAAAACGAACTCAACAAATAAGACAATGAGCATCTCTTTAGCAAGTGCCCATCCCATTAAATAATTGAACGAATGCAGTGGAGTGTTCTTAATTTACCTGTACAGTGCATCTGTAATTGATGTGTGCCTGATAATGTGGTCGTGAACTTTAAGCAACTCGGCGTCTGTCCACCTCTTCTCTACTGGACTCCCCTCGAGCACTTTAGAGTTGTCTCGTTCGTCCTCCTCCATGTCCCATATCAGTCGCGCAGCAACGGGATACAATCGAAAGAGTTCTGTTACGAATCCCAAGGCTTCTTCAAAAACATACCCCATGGCAATGGAGCCTTTAGGCCTCGCTTTATTTCGGACTAGCGATTTTAAATGTCCTATGTAGCGTTCTCCACAGTACATCCACCTGGCATGCACTGGACCACACCAATACAGTTCTCGAGGTATGTGAACTACAAGGTGGCGCATTGTATTCCAAAAAGCAGGCGGGAAGTGAATCTCTAAAAGAGATAGAGTCTCTGCAACATAAGTTAGAAGATTTTCTAACTCACTTACTTTAATGATTTTGGCACAAAATCTTTTAAAGCAGTGCCCGAGCTTGATGATTGCCACCATCGGACCTTTGGGAAGAAGTCCCCGTACAGCGGCTGGTAGGATCTCCTGTAACAACACGTGCCAATCGTGTGTTTTCATAAACTGAAAACATTCCTTGTCCAGATTAACAAGTTTGTCAAAATTAGCATAGTGCCCGGTTGGTGTCCTAACAGACTTTATGGTCTGCAGTAATTTTCTCTTCGCATCTCTACGGAGTACATAGGGTGCAGCAGGTTTACGCACGGCGAGTGTAAGTGTGTCTTCCTGAATGTGCAGCTCTGGCATAACCCCGGCTTGTTCCATGTCCTTCCGAACTGCTATTGTATCCGCGTCTCCCAAGAGAAAGCTCACAGCAGTTTGGACCACGTTCTTCTCTATATGCATGATGTCTAAAGTATGCCTCACCGGAAGCTCCTGAAATAGCATCGTAACAATAATATCAGTATAAAGGAATGTTAGTACGGAATGCATTCAAAGGGTGACTTACGCACAGACAGGGTTGTCACGGTCGTCCGGGACGCTCGGGACGTGGGGACGTCCGCGGACGTCCGCCAGCGCCAGAGGACGTCCTGTGACTTAGAAAAAAAAAATCACCCGCATAGGTTTCACCCCGGGGTAAAACCACACCTTCTACGCGGGGGAGGGGTTGCGGGGGAGGGTGCGGCCGTTGCCGCGGAGCGGGGGGGGGGGGGGGGGGGGGGGGGGGGGGGCCGTCGGCCGCGTCGGCAAGGGGCCGTCCCCGGCGACGTCCCCTTGCCGTCGCCGCGGACGGGGTGGCCGTCCCCGGGGACGGCCCCTTGCCGTCGCCGCGGTGGGGGGGGCCGTCCCCGGCGATGGCCCCTTGCCGTCGCCGCGGAGGGAGGGGCCGTCCCCGGCGACAGCCCCTTGCCGTTGCCGCGGGGGGGGGGACCGTCCCCGGCGACGGCCCCTTGCCGTGGCCGTGGAGGAGGGGGCCGTCCCCGGCGACGGCCCCTTGCCATCGCCGCGGTGGAGGGCCGTCCCCGGCGACGGCCGCGGAGACGGCCGCAAATTTAAAAAAAAAAAATCCCGAATCTTAAAATCTTCATAACTTCTTCAAAACGTCTCCAAATCGGGCTTATGAGGTGTTTTTTGGCATCTACATTTCCTGTAGATGCCAGAAAACATCTCATAAGTCGAATTTGGACAAGTTTTGAAGAAGTTACGGGAATTTGGAGATTTCGGGGAGTTGAGGGGTCGGCCGTCGGCGGGGACGGGGGGCCGACCCCCGGTGACGGCCGTGGAGACGGCCGGCCGTCCCCGGCGACGGCCGCGGGGACGGCCGCAAATTTAAAAAAAAAAAATCCCGAATCTTAAAATCTTCATAACTTCTTCAAAACGTCTCCAAATCGGGCTTATGAGGTGTTTTTTGGCATCTACATTTCCTGTAGATGCCATAAAACATCTCATAAGTCCAATTCGGACAAGTTTTGAAGAAGTTACGGGAATTTGGAGATTTCGGATAGTTGAGGGGTCGGCCGTCGGCGGGGACGGGGGGCCGACCCCCGGTGACGGCCGTGGGGACGGCCGGCCGTCCCCGGCGACGGCCGCGGGGACGGCCCCCCGTCCGCTTGGAGGCGGGGTCTCGCATGGCCTTCCTTTTTCTCTTGCGTTTTCTCTAGAGACGGCCATCCCTCCCCTCCTCCCCTCGTCCAACCTTGACAAAAAAAATTCTATTTCTAGATACTCTAAAAACAAAATCAATACCGAATTAGAAATTTCAGACATATCCCTGAAATCATGGAAAATGTCCAAAAGATTTTGTGATCGGGATTGTGGGATCCGCCTTGATGTTGGGGTATACTTTAGAAGGAGATATTTATGCCGTTCAATTGTTGGTGCTCTACTATGGTTTGCAAACATAATCTCAATGTTTAGAAGGAAGAATACATTTGTTTTGGAAATGAAATTATGGCCCATGGGCCTATAGACGAGGGAGGTATACGATGGGGGGTACAACTTAAAGGGTAATGAGAAGCTTATAAAAAATAATATTCTTTTATTTGAAGACATTAGGTAATAAAATTAAAAGAGAACTCGACATGGATTTCTCTTACATTAATATGACAAGTTTGTATGTTTTTGGCTTTAATTTTATATGGCAAGACAAATCCCTTTTTCCATAAATGGAACATTGGAATTAAATAAAGGATAAACTTGAAATTTAGAAATGAATTTGAATGAGAGGATTTGGAAGGTATGTTGTAGAGGACGTAACACTTAGAAATTAGATTTCAAATCAAATTAGATAGAAGTTGAAATTGTGTGAAGGAGGTTGGAGGACACATTAAATAGAATTGAGGATTGTAAAGTTGAATTAGAAGTCAAAGATGGTGGACAAAAAATTCATTATAAGTGATAGAGGATAGAAATTTAAATACAACAATTTTTAGTTCTAATAATAAATAAATTGAATAATTAATTAAAAAACCAAGGAATCTGACAAGGGTGGATGTTTAATTTTAAAAGGTGAGTGAATTTTGAAGGTTTGGGAGTTGACATTAAGAGAACTGTTTCTTGCTTTTGAAATGAAAGATATGCTAGTATTACATTTGAGTACTTGGGCAAGTGAATGCCACATTGTTTGCCTTCCATTCCTTTTAGACAAACACCGAGTCTATATGGCTTAAAGTTTAACAAATCTCGTCAATTTTTTATTCTGAGACTTATGATTTTTTTCCATCTTAAAGGTGATTCATAATCATTATTTTTATGAATGAAAGACATAACATGTGGATTCATCTAAATGTGGAAATACAAACACATACTTCATAGCCAAAAATTTATATTTGTTTATTTATTTATTTAAGTATTTAATTATTTTGTATTCTTTCCTTAGTCTCCGATTCTACCTTTTATTTTTATACTTCTTCCATTTGCCTTCCATTCTATCTTCTTGTTATTTTATTATTACACTATTATTCCATTCTATACTCTGAACTTTTTATTATTACACTATTTTTCCATTCTATCGTCTCTTTAGTTTTTTATCTTAACATTATTCTTCCATTTTATCTTCTCATTTTCCTATCCTTCCATTCCTCTCCTATCATCTATTTATTTATTTAATATTCCTCTAATCTGTCTCCCATTCTATCTTTTTACTTTTGCCTATCGGAAGAAAGGAAAAATAAATAAAAGATTAGGGGATTATATTATGTACAAGACAATAATAAAAAACAGACAATTGAAATAAAATACAATATGACAGTAAATGAAACATAACAAATAACCGCGAGACAGACAAACTACAATGGGAAAAGGTTTGAAGGAAATAGATGTGTATAGAGAAGATAGATATCAAGCGAAAAAACAAAAAATAAAAAAAGTACATGAGAGGTAATAATAAATCAAAAAGATAATTAGAATAAAAGATCAAATAAAAAAAAATAATAATAATTGCAAGAGTGGAAATGACATACAAGAAGAAATGAGGAGTATGAAGTGAATAGAAAAAACCATGTCATGGTGATAACATTATGGCAAAAGAAGAAACTAAATAAAAATATCCAACTTAGAAAGGGTTTTTTTCTTAAAGATTAAAGGATTAGATAAAGCACGAGACAATAATTGGAAAATAGTTAATTATAATTACATAGAATAAAATGGTATTTGAAAACATAAGAAATAAGTTCAATAACACTAAGATATACAAACTACGATGGACATAATTTTAAATACCCAAGAAAGCAATTAATTAGGAAAATATCATTTTCATGGAAAAAAGGATTTGTCTTGCCTTATAAAATTAAAGCCAAAAACATACAAACTTGTCATATTAATGTAAGAGAAATTCATGTCAAGTTCTCCTTTAACTTTATTACCTAACGAAATAATGTCTTCAAATAAAAGAATATTATTTTTTATAAGCTTTTCATTACCTTTTAAGATTTACCCCCCATCGTATACCTCCCTCGTCTATAGGCCCATGGGCCATAATTTCATTTCCAAAACAAATGTATTCTTCCTTCTAAACATTGAGATTATGTTTGCAAACCATAGTAGAGCACCAACAATTGAACGGCATAAATATCTCCTTCTAAAGTATACCCCAACATCAAGGCGGATCCCACAATCCCGATCACAAAATCTTTTGGACATTTTCCATGATTTCAGGGATATGTCTGAAATTTCTAATTCGGTATTGATTTTGTTTTTAGAGTATCTAGAAATAGAATTTTTTTTGTCAAGGTTGGACGAGGGGAGGAGGGGAGGGATGGCCGTCTCTAGAGAAAACGCAAGAGAAGAAGGAAGGCCATGCGAGACCCCGCCTCCAAGCGGACGGGGGGCCGTCCCCGCGGCCGTCGCCGGGGGTCGGCCCCCCGTCCCCGCGGCCGTCGCCGGGGGTCGGCCCCCCGTCCCCGCCGACGGCCGACCCCTCAACTCCCCGAAATCTCCAAATTCCCGTAACTTCTTCAAAACTTGTCCAAATTGGACTTATGAGATGTTTTATGGCATCTACAGGAAATGTAGATGCCAAAAAACACCTCATAAGCCCGATTTGGAGACGTTTTGAAGAAGTTATGAAGATTTTAAGATTCGGGATTTTTTTTTTTTAATTTGCGGCCGTCCCCGCGGCCGTCGCCGGGGACGGCCGGCCGTCCCCACGCGGTCGGCCACGTGGACGGCCGCGTCTCCACGCGGTCGCCCACGCGGACGGCCCCGGGATCGGACGGCCCTCCGCGGCCAACCATGCTGGCCGCGGGCCGTCCGATCCCGCGGCCGTCGCCGTTGCCGACCGCGGGGACGGCCACGGGGACGGCCGCGGGATTGGACGGCCCGCGATCGGCCGCGCCGCTCGAGCGGTCCCCGATGGCCTGCGCCGGGGTCGATCCGGGCCGTCGGATCCCGCGGCCGTCCCCGGGGCCGTCCCCGCGGTCGGCTACGGCGACGGCCGTGGGATCTGACGGCCCTGGAGGGCCGCCCACATCCGACGGCCCGCGATGTGCCAGCACGGCCGCATCTTGGCCGTTGGATCGACATGCGGCCGTCCCCAACGACCCCGCGGCCGTCTCCGCGGCCGTCCCCGCGGCCGTCCCCGCGAACGGACGGCTGAGATGGGGCGTGGTGGCGGGATCGGCCGATCGGACGGCTGGGGAATGTTTTTAACCCTTCGGGATCGCAAAATTATTACCGCGACGTAATTCTCGAGCGTCGGGGACGCCACGTCAGGGACGGGGGACGTCCGGGTCGGACGTCTTGACGTTCGGAGCCGGGTCGGACGTCTATTTGAACAACCCTGCGCACAGAGTACTTCTATGAAGGGTTACCGGAGATACAGTGCTGTATGCGGTACCCAGTTGGGAGGAGGATAACCTCCGAGATTCAAATTACATATCCATAAATTTGCGCGAGCTTGAAGAAATGTTTACTGACTGCGAATACTCGATATGAGAAGTTCCCTAACTACATTGCAGAAGCATTGAAACAACCATTTTTAAATAACCAAGCTTCTACGGTATGGAGGACATTGTGACTGTAAATGAACGGATTGAATACTAAGAAAGCAGTTTGATTGCACTTGAATAATTCAAACAAGTGGAAATGACTAAAGAAATGAACATGCGGTATTCAATGACAAATTCCTACCCGTCCGAACAGAAGTACATGTCTCTTACACATTCTCTAAACCAAACCACGATCGTCAAACATTGAAATTTGACTGCCAAATTATGGAGATACATAGAGAGAAAATAAAATAAAATAAAATACAGGATTTAATAAGGAAGACAACGTTCCGAGAAGAAAAGGGCGACTGTGTAAAATCAATTCAATGTATACTGACAGAAATTCCGCGAAACTTAAACATCCCCTTTCTCTCTCACGCTACAAGAAGTGAGATTATCGTGAATAACGTTTCGTACTCATACACAAAGACGATCAAGGTTATATGTAAGCGTTCATTCCCGACGGGATCTATGACGGGGTAAAGTCCCTGGCACATGTTCAATCAAGGCAGGCACAATTACGGAAGGACTGTGCCTCATACATATATTGTTCATTCAGTACTCTGGTAATGCTTGATAAGAAATTGTGTGAACAATTACATCATTGTGCCGTGACCACGTACAAAGTCACACTAGTATAGAGAAGAACGACTAACCTTCCAATAAGGCAGCCTGAATAGGCATGACACTCTTTTGATTCCTGATTTCCGGACAGGATCGTTCCGAGCGGGTGTTCCTTCCTCGCGAAGCCACCTCAGACGTTCTTCACCCCATCTCAGAGCACTCTCTCCGGTGACGGGTTCGGGAGCGAGCCTGTGCTCCTCGGACCCAAAATTCAGTGCGTCAGACCTCATGTCGTGATCTTCCGAAAGAAAGCGTCTGCAGCAATCACTGTAGACATTTTTATGTAGTAATTTTGCTCTTGGAGACCGGAAGCCCTCTCCACACACTAGACAACCGATAAACCCTTTTGTGGTGCATCCCGCCAGCAATCCGTAAGCGGGAAAGTCCCCTATTGTCCATATGACCATCGCACGTAAAATAAATGAGGAGGATTCCTTGCACATCGCAGCATCCTTGCAGTAAATTCCGTATGTCCATAAATCAAGGAGTTCGTCGATGAGGGGGGACATCCACTCGTCGAAGTGGTCAGAGGTTACGGATTTGGGGCTAGGCATCAACAATGCAAGCATTATAAAATACTTCTTTGTAGTAAACCATGGCGCAATATTATAATTCAGCAGTAGTACAGGCCAGATCGAATATGTGCTTCTTTTATCTGAGGAAGGATTGAATCCATCAGCGATAAGACCAAAACGAACGCACCTATCGTCATAGGCAAATTCTGCAGCATACCGCTCCTTTATCCACTTCCACTGCTTAGAATGTGAAACGTGCTTCATGAGTCCGTCATAACTTTGCTGAAATGCGTGCCACATCATAGCAGCGGCCTGTACTGGAGATTGGAAGATACGTTTTAGTCTTGGCGTTACAGGAAAAACCCTGAGAACCTTGTGCGGAACCATAGACTTGCCCGATCGCTTCTTCCTCGGAGCCCTGCATTTGGGACAGGACACTGAACCTTTCAAATCATTTCTATATAACCTACAGTTATTTGGACATATGTCATAGGATTTATAAGAGTGTTCCAATTTCTTCACATATGAAGATGCTTGACGATAAGAAGAAGGGAGGGAGTTCGGTTTTGGAAGAACCGATTTGCTGAGGATTCGGAAGAGTTCGTCCATGTACACGTCAGTGCAAGAATGGAGCTTCCCTGAATTCAGTAACAGGTACGTGGTTCCCATACTGGACAGTTTCGATCCTTCAAATAGGGGAGTGGCGGCCGCTTCTTCCAGTGCTCGTATGGAGGTCTCTGTTTCATCGTCCGAATCCCCCCAATCCAAATCTGAATCGTCCGAATTTGAGCTGTCTTGTCCTCGGTTAGGAGGAAAATCATTGTCCCCGATGGCCGTGTCCTGAGCTGTTAAGTGAGGTTCCCCAGGATCTCCTCCAAGAACTTCTTCGTCCGCATAGATTTCTCCACCCCCCTCTGCTGATTCAGACCCACTTGTTCCGTCTGAGCTCATTGGCACAATATCACTCTCACTCACTCCTGCATCTTCACAATCCGAATCCAATGGCGGATTCCCCATTCCTTCTGGTCCGGCTTCTTCCAGTGGCGTTCCCTCTTCTTGTCGTTGCTGATTTGCCTCCTCTGAAATCCTATCTCCCAAGTCATATGTCTCAGTTATCATTTCCACGAGGTCGATGCCCTGGTCCAACCTCCGTTGCCTAACTCTGCGTATGCCGTCTCCTGCTCTAGCTCCATGGTACCAGTGGATGTGGGCGTCCCACTGAAGATCCGATTCATCAGGTTCATATCCCTGTGAACAAGTAGATTCATTTATCATTATAGGTAGACGGTAAGCAGTCAGTGAGCATAATTAGGTAATATGGAGGAAGGAAATGTTCCAGCACTGGAATTGTCAACATCCATATCTATTTTTACATCCGTTTATATGTTTCGTTTATCCCCGAACATGGCTTCATGTCGCATTCAGACAAACTCAACAAATAGAGGATACATAACGTGAACAGACGTACAAGACCCTTCTGAAACATATGGCTCCCACCGGTAATACATACAGTCGGTCCTCTCTTTAGCGGCTTCTGAATTCTAACATAGTCTACCCACCGGTACAGTGGTATATCACGTAATTATAGTATTACATATTTTTGTACTCCAAGACAGTATAAACTTCGCGAGACACACATGTCTCTCTTGCCTTAGTGCACACATTAGGTTGCTCTAGTGTATGCAATGAGTGTGTTGTCTTTATGGAACTCAGGTATTGAAAAAGCTTATCTACATCTAACGGTTTTAAAAACACAGTGAGCGTCTACTGCCGGACCATCCGTGGGGGACTTACCTCAGTGCTGCCGTAAAACCATGGATGTCGACCATTCCTCGCCAAGCATTTTCGATATGAGTTTATTGACAATGTAGATCGTTGATGCCGAACATGAATATTGTAAGGGCATCTTATCTTATCTAAACCAGCAGTGCTTGCATGAGCTATCTCTCGCTGCATCAACTTTGTTGCCCTACGTCAAATACGTGCTTCGTTAGGAGGTCGTCTTCGAATGCCACCGTCCATTCTGATGTCCCACTGCATCATCAGCATTAGTAAGCAAAATGTTAGCATGTTCAGCAGCAATGCACTGTCCCACTTTAATAGGAAGCAGCTCATAACATCTTTCAGAAATGCCTCAATCATTCAATTACAAATTGTCTCGTCCGAAACTACTGAGCATTCATTAAATACATTCGAGTGTCACACTTGGCGGACAAAAAAAGGACGACATGTATAAGTAATTCTGACCGCGATTACATCGCGAACTTCGGGATTTCCTCGGAACTGAGACTTTTCTAACAGTACTTCTAATGTGCATAAAAACAGAGGTCTCCACGCAGGAACAAACCAAGGTCATAAGCGAAAAAACGAAACACTTGTTTCCTTTATTACAATTTTGGCGATACAAGAACGTTTTACTACCATATGATGATTGCAGGAATACACACCTGGATGGAATTCCACATCAATTTCAACTAACAATAGCACTATGATCTCGGGATTCGTGGAAAATAGGATACTGACCAATACTGTCGATCAAACACTACTTTGCTGTGTTATATCTACGTGGCCGAACTCGGATTCCAGCAATGGAAATAGCAGAAACGTTATCCAAGTCAACGTTTACTGTGAAATTGTGGTCTGAAAACCCTATTTATTTCTGTGTTATCTTCTAAGGTGCATGGCGTTCAAGATTTCGGGCGGAACAGTCGACCCAAGGAATGGCAACAACCTGGAACCCACGAAGGTAAGTCGTTTCCCCTTCAGCTACCAAAAAATCTACGCCATGCCACAAGATACGCCCGAGGAAGCTGTGACGTCCGTCTCGGACTCTGTACCGTTAGGGCGTTCCGCCCGGTGTAACCTGTCCGTCCCTTGAAGATCCGACAAGAGGACGGTTGTTCCTTCATTCACTATCAGTTCGGTTCCACTGGAAGAGAATCCTTTTGCTGTATACCTTCTCCCTTCCTCCTCTAATCTCTGCACTATGCACATAAGGTTGTGAACTTCTCTCGGCGAGAATCGACTGTCAAAAACTGCTCTTGGACTAGAAGGTTGCAATATATCAGAGGGCAGGCTATAGCTAGTGCTTGGGGACGACACCCACTCCTGCGTTGGTAAGAGAAGAATGCATAAGCACCCTCTATCACTAACTGCTGAGGAAGAAGCCCCTACAGGGGAGCATCGACAATGAGACCATTTCTGACGCATTGCGTTGTCCAAGGACAAGGACCTCAGTCGATGAGCATTGAAAGAACACCAGCAAATAGGTCTCCGAGTCCATGCTAAACGCACACAGGAAATGCATTCACAATAACCTCTGCAGTCGTGCGTAGAACCTAAAAATCCTAGTTCATACTCTCGTATAACAGACTCAATCCAACGCGGTTCTCCGTCATATCTGTCTCGCCTCCCACAGTTCACTCCATACAAAGTAATGTACTCTGTCGCCATTACCTGGTAGAAAATGTCCTCACTGACCAAGGAACACCAACATCAGATGTCGCTAAAATATCGTTCAGGGCACAAAATCACAATTCTAGCCCCTTGGAATCCTGTAAGTACTGAATGCGACTGGGATAACATGGAGGAACTCCAATACTACAGGAGCACAACATTGTCCTCGTAATGATAGACGTTGCCTTCTAAGAATGAAAGGGGAAGTGAGCCTCGGGACCAAAACGAGCGCCTCTATCATATCGTCACCAGGTGGAGAGTTAATGCTGTGTCACTGCAACCGCGTGTTCGTTTAGGTAGTTCACCACGTAGGCTTCGTGATGTTCAACGATCCCCCTAAAGTTGGGTATAGGACAGTATTCTCTGAACCTCGATAGCCCATGGTCCTCACTCTACTCATGTGGGCAACTTGAAGTTTATCTTTAGTTTCAGTGCTTTATTTCTCCATGCTCTGTCACGAAGTGGAGGTGCAGTTGCTGATGACCCGTCATTGTAATCCACCTAATTCTGCGGATTGCTTCCCTTCTAGAATAGTACATGGCGGATCCTCATTCGACTTCCTATTCGTGTGTCTGGCCGGCGCTCCCTACTACTTGTCCTTATTCGCTTTCGCATACAAACCATCCTCCTGGTAAGTTCGAAACGGCGGTCATGTAGGAGAGCGTTCCTTTACAATGTTTCTTATTTTGACAGGAGAAATAAATCCAGGAGACCTATCTTTGGGTTGTGAGATTTCAGTTACATAAGAGATCATGCTGTTTTGTTGTGATTCGCAGATATTCACAGTACATCAAAGTCCTTGCGAGATATGTGGCAACATCCATGTTCCGGGTGGTTGGCGATGGGTGCTTACTCCACTCCGCCCAGCAATTCCTGTCACTCGTACTACCCAGCGCCGCAACAGCCTGTGGAGCCTTTGCATCGTTTTAAACGGGTATTCAACTAACTTTCTTTCTGATCATTTCTTCTGTTGAGAGTGTTCTCGTAACCCTAAACGTGGTTACTTAGACCTATAGCGAATCTGTGTCTACAAGGTAGGGGTGTGGGTTTACCCCACAATAGATCTACACAATTCAGGTGTGAAGAGAAAAGACGAGTCAAACTCGAGCAATTGTTGGGTTATTTAGAATTTGTAGTTTAGCTGTCTTCGCAATAGGTTTAGTGCACGACTGTTCAAATGTCGTATATGTCAAAGCGTCAATACGTTCCCATCGCTGCTTCTTGTACATAGAGTTTTTTACTATGAAGTAGTTCCAAACACTGACCTCTGAACAATAATAAAAAGAATGTCCCCTACGGACTATAGATGGGGGAGAAGCTGATCTGGAGAAGTGATGACTGCATTTTTATGTGGAAACCCAAGAGAGAACTCAAACATTGCATATGTGTTGACGTGCCGTAGTTAAATTATTTGAGTTATCGGACGTCCGGAATGTCGTCCGTGAGGGATTTGATGCGTACTCTCTTAGAATATACGTCTACAAGACATAGGAATATGTGGGCATGAAATGAAAACTATATTCACTTACAGATATTGCACAGATAACACACGTGAACTATGTTTGAGATGATTGCTCATTTGCCGTAGGTATAGCGATACAAAACCTCAGTCGACCGTATTCTCCAAATGTTATGGGTCTAATGGGGTGGTAATTAAACTAAAATTCAATATGCGTGCAATACTGAGTTTCATTTTGGGACTCTCTCATTAAGTTATTGTATTTTAGGAATGTCCTTGTGATAACACTGTGTTTGAAATTTCAATGTCCGTAGACCGTACACCAATTTCGAGATTCGTTTAATTCCTGTTTCAGTGAAGAGTTTCATTATGATTTACAAGTACTCCGTGCTTAGTTGTACAATTTCTCGTTCCAATTTAGTACTTTTTTGATTGTCAGTTACTTATAATGCATGCCACTCTAGGAGCCCAAATAGTGGTCTAACTAATTCTCGCAAATGCGCTGTGCTGTGCAGGACCTCGAACGGTATAATAACCCGTATCAACCACCTTGGTCATTGCATTCGAAGGAAGCAAATCGTCAAATGGAGAGTAACCACGCATATGGAGTTAGAAACAACTCCCAGCAGGTGATGTTCAGATCTACAACCTCACCCGGAATACTCATGTTATTCATTGTAATGTCCTTACATCACGTTGGGTCCAAGAACATCTAATATTTAAGCCAATGAATCCCACTTACCATTGTCGGCTGTCATCTCCTCTGTATTGTATCATGGCCGACAGACTCTTCACTGAATGAATAACGGACGAAGCAATACTTGATCACCAAATTTTATATAATTCCATAAGACCTCTAGTTATAAGTCACAAGATAAATGAAGAGCAGAACTTAGAATATTGAAAGATGTTTGAAATCCGTATTACGGACTGACGAATTAATTCATGATAACGTAGACTCTAATGTATATTTGCCGATATTATATTGTGTACTTACGATTGATATGAATTTTGTATATGCAATTCCAGAGAGGCAAAGGCACATGCCCACCGGTAGGTCCTACTTACCCCCCCAATCCGATGTACATGGCACAGTGGGGCAACGCAGCAGGGTATACCGACATGGTGAACCAGCATGTCGGACCTGACTCGGCAATGCAGTACCACTATCCTCCATATCACCCGCAACGAATGCAGCAGTCGCCACAGGACCATTCTCTTCCGCATCGTACTCCGAGCTTCGGGCCCGGAATCAGGAACGGCAGTCCAAAAACGGTACAGAAGAGCATCCCCCAACACAATACGAACAGAGGAAGCGGTAAATGTCAGCTGCCCTTCAGCCTCCCACCCGGTCCTGCTTCGGGTTCTCTTCCCCCGAACCCAATGAACATGCCTTACTACGTGCCAGGGGGAGCGGGTTGGCCTACGTGGTCCAACTCTAATGGAACAACATCTTACAGCCACGGCAGTGATACTATGGGTGGTAACGGAGAGGACATGATGGGGACAGCAGTTCCCCCAAGTGGTTTCGCTCCCAGGTCAGAACAGCCCAACGTTTCTGGTGCAATTGTTCCTTTCGAACCGAAGAAGAGGAGTGTGCAGAGGAGACAACAACGACTGAACCAGAAACAACTTAAGGAGATAGCCGCAGAATGTCCTATGAGAGTGCCATCGGACGAGTTCGGAAATATTCACCCGTCGTGTAGGTCTCTCGTGCACAAGATGATACGTGCCAGTGCTAAGAGGTACTTAAAACTTACAGTCATTACATTTCGCGATCACCCGGACGAGGACATACAGAATTGCAAGGTCGACCTTGAGAGGCAGTTTGTATTAGACGAAAACGTGAGGCCGAATTATTTGCTAGAGTACATTGAGTCAGCAATGAAAAATGCACGGTACGAGTACCACAAACACTAGATTGAGAAAGGGAGGGGAGATAAATACGAAGACTGCCCTAAGCGAATTTTTCCACAACTTGTGAAGTATTGGCTAACAAAAGAAGCAGAAGAGGAAATACGGGAAGAACGGGCAGAACGGGAAGCTGTTCGTGAAAAACAAATGGCAATGTGGGAAGAGCATTTAAGGAACAGAAAAACAGAGGAGGATACTTGTAACGCAAGTATATCCGAACCACGTGTTACTTGACATGATATGCACCATACCAATTTTCAGGACTGTAGTTTTCATCAATATCTGTAATCTATGTGTAATTCCACCAGTTACATCATGGGTGCAATGTAGAACACACTAATTTAAAAGCAATACGTGTACCTTCTTACGAACCAAGCAATGTTGCTCTCTGTAATATTAACGACTTACTTTGGCGGCTTCCAATTCTGAACATTTTTTAGTGTTTGGAAAACTTCCAAGAATTGCATGTGTCATAGTTCTGATGGAAGGCAATTATTAATCTGTTTTCAATAGTAATTGATTTTGGTAAAGAACCGTATGAGATGATATACCGTACGTCCTTTTCCCTAGTCTGCCCCAACGTACCGAAGGTCAAGCATGGTAGAGAGTCTCTAAGACGTGCTTCTCTTATGCAGCCTTCCCTAGAGGATGACGATTCGGACTACTTGAATTGGAACAATTCTGAAGAGTCGCTAGCGTCGGAGACTATGAACCAAGTCAATAAGTTACAGGTATTTCAACAGTGCCTTTGTTTGCATATGCGAAGTTGAAGTTATAAGTGCGACTATCATATGTTATATATTTGGAACATTAGATGACAAAATTCGGGCTTCATGTCCATAAACTAACAGTTACATGTCGAGGGTGTTTAGGCCACCACGGGGAGCAATCCGATGTCTGACGAGCCGATTCCTTCCACACCTGTATGTGTCGACATTTATACAGCTGTTTGCAATTGAAATATAACCTTGGCGATTCTATCATTTTGAAGACTGTTGCTTTGAAGATTGTTTCGATTGTTTGTATTGAAAACTGTCCTTCCGTGGTTCGTATGATCCGATACACAGGTTCTACATAGCGTTGACGATCGCACACCCAGCAGCAAAGGGGGGTCTGTGCACCAGAAGTTAGACCTCCATGGTACCCAGAGATCATTGAACCAGCAGCTATTCACATTTAAGAGTAAATTAAATTCAATATTTCAGTGGCAGGACAATCACCAGAAGCAATTGGATGCTACAAATACGAAAATGTCTACATGGAGCGGAAGCTAGACATGGTCCTAGACATGCACGCGTCACTTATGAGATCGAGCAATCCGAAAGTACTTGAGTCAAACGCCACGAAGAACTTCCATGCTCAAGAGAGTAGTGTACCCGACGGGATTTGTAAGACGTCGGTTGGTTGCCCGTTGGTGGACTGGCAAACGCCACTCGCGTGCGAGAAGACCTCGTCCGGGTCGGGACCATCTGTAGATATAGGGGGAACGGATGTCAGCCACGCTAGCCCAGGTATAGTACACATTGTTACCATGTTTTGCTTCTTCGGGAGTTGCGTTTGTGGGATATGAACCGATATGAACTGGTGTTCTGCTATTGAATCATTAGCCATATGTGTTTTTGTTATTGAAGGATTTGTACTTTACTGTTTCACAGAGGAGGGAATCGACTCCCAGAGAGTTTTAAATGATTCGAGGGGCGATATCACATCTGAATTCCCCCACTTGAGAGAAGTTGCACATGAGGTATGTAACTCTGATCTTCGCCCAACAGCAGCACCATCCTCTTTAGCAGCGAATGTATCCATACCTCGGAAAAGGGCGTCTTCGGCACAGATGGCCTTTGGCTCTTTCGACGACCCAATGTTGGCCAAAAAAACGAAATACAGTGGAACCCCAGGTAAGATGGGCGAAGAACTCTTCGTATTAGGGGGTCCTGACATGCATGCCTTTTGAGTTTGACTATATAGTCGGTAATGGTTTTTTAAAAAAAACTGAATTATTCACTTTTAGTTGTAGGTACTATGGACATTCAGGAAGACTTGTCATGTACTCCGATTGAACAGTCGACCAGCACGGAGTTACCTTTCAAGAAACCGGGAAACGTGAAAATTGAGAAGTCTTCTTCAGCCGTTACGGTCCAGCCAGATACCGTGAAAGTGAGAGCAAAGCGAAAGATTAACAGACCATGCAGATATTTATCGTATGTCCCACCGTCTGAGAATAAACCGAGAAGCGAGAAGGTATACAAATCTATAACATGTGTTCGAAGGTTCTTTAAATTCAGTTCTTAAATGATGCTCAACAAGTACGAGTAACAACTCTGACGTTTATTTCGCTACATGAAATTCCAGTGCGATCCAATTCCACCGAGGAAGAATGTCTGGATTCTTCATCCTGACTTTCCGAATGAGACAATCGCAATTGGTAAGAGCGGTCCGCACTGGAGGTCGTCCAAAAAGGTATGGATTCCGAATGTCTCCTCCGTCACTTGGGAAAACGGAATGCAGCAGGTGACAATCAATCACATATATCCGCAATATGTGACCGTAGATGTCCTGCACCCGAACCATCAACGTGAAGGCATCATCAAAGTCTCAGACGCTCTAGACGGGGCACTTGCTGAGGATGCAACCATTGTCTGGAAGATGAGGTTTCTTAAGGTGGTGGAGACCTGATGAGTAAGCGCGGTACGAAGTCAATGTCGATTAAGTGTATACTGAAAGTACATCGAACAAACTGTAAAGGTCATTATGTATGAATAAAATGTCGTACATTTTTCAAGTCACAATACCAGTTTCCGTCAACGTTTACTCTTTCTGAATTTTGAATCGTCAGAACTCTTGTCCAGAAAACTCCGGTGTGTGTTGATATGAGTCTGCGTTGCCTCATTACGGAACTCTCTTGCCCTGTTTGGTCGCAGATGTTGTCCAATTTAGAAGAGCGAAGCGGAGCTGCGTCTGCAATACAGTTGGTGCGAATAGTGAATGCTTATATTAGATATCCGCTGTAAAGCGTTGCAAGTATGAGGTCTTGTATCACATATAGTAGACGTGAATTCAGTATACAGTGTTAGGACCGGTGGTAATCCTCCAGGTTGCTAATAGGATGATCTGTAAAACACTCTGACCCGTGGTTAAATGTACGTCTTCTTCATTGCAGCATGGGTAGAGTCACCAATTTATGCAGTGAGTTGTTGGATTATGAAAATGTGCACATATGACGTCGTTAAGTGTGATTATACCTGTATTGATGGAGCCTACTGTACTGGTACTCTATGAAATTGCAATCAAATTGTAGGAATTCACAGTTTATTCAAATCAGTGTAGTATGTCGTGGTGCCATCCTCTCAAGATCTTGGGTTTAATAAATTCATAAGGTCTGAATGAACTCTAAACCTGTATCTGCAATGCTGTATGAGCTTTGTTCATATGATTTCTTCTGTTATGTTCTACACGGCGCTATGGTGGTATAGTCCGGGAGTGGAGTCGTTCAGTTAGACTTATACCGTACGGAGAAGAGAATGTCATGGTCATTCAAGTTAGTATCCCCATTTCTAAGAACTAGAGTCTTGTATAAAATGAACCCTTAATTATCGAGGACATCAGTGGCTTCGTTTTTACGTGGTGATGTTCTAAGTTTCTTGGTGACCATGATTTGTGCCATGACTTGACCTCTGATCTCATATTTAATGTCCATGATCATGAAATGTGTAATCTGCAAAGGCATCAGTTGGACACACTTTGATAATCAAAGGTACCCAGGATCGACGTTTACAACGACATGGACATAGCCAGCAGAGGTATTTCTTTCTCTGTCCACATTTGTCGTTCTTCTACCAAGAGAAAAAACTGCTCATAGCTTCTAAATTGTAACACAGAGCTTCAATTAAATGATGTATTACTTAACTATATCGTTGGCGAAGTAGTACCTCTGATCTACATATGTGTAGGAGGATATGCTTATAATTGGATTAATTAAATGTAATACGAGGTAAACCTACTGAATGGAAGATGACGACGATCGAATGGATTGATTCATCAAACGGGACATTGAAGAAACAGACCCTGGAAGGTCCGTACTTCTACATGTGACAATGGAGATTCAATTCCTATGTGCGTGAATGGTAGTTCTCGTTCTTTAAGTAGTAGACATTATGGACTTCGTTTCTATATGTAATATGGAGATGTTAGAGTTACAGAGATATGTATTCGGTTCGTATTACTGCACAGAACAGAATGATGAATGAGAAGGACATATATTAACCCGACCTCTCTGCGTTTTGAACAGGTGGAGACGTGTTTATAGGTTCACGACGTTCAGAACATGGAAAACACCACTGCATCTGATCATTATGTGTGACGTGTGTTTCCGAGAATTTAATCTTAATTTCTTTTCAGTGTTCAGCATTTGTGGGGAGCTCGAGAATCTAACAAGTAATGTTCCGGGAGTAAGGCAAGTACCGTCAATCGTTGCGACATCTCCGAACAGGAGGGAAGTATTTACATTTGAATTACTCAATATTCTGCACACTGTAGTTAGTAGAGTTCCATTTAAAATGCCGTCCCCAATTCCTATGAAACAGCAGTGCCATAAGATGTAAGTTACCAGAAGAAGTGACGGACTGGTCTATGAATGCAACATGGAACAGTAGAAGATATGTCTATTCTACTCATGTTTACAAGCAACATTAAGTGGAGTCGTTGTTCGGAAGCATGTTTCTGAGTACGTCATACATAAAGTTCCCTATTTTGCATTCACATGTCAAACTAACTATCCTCATGTTCCACCCACTTTTCACAGGTAACATCGTACTAGAAAGTTTGTTGCGCACTAGTCGGTGGAGTCGACGAACATGTGACAGCACAAATGCAAGCCAACAAATAATTACAAGAAAAATATTGAAGATTTCATACAAAGCTGTACAGTAGGAAATGTCTTCAACGAACGGGGTGAGGACCTGAACTCCAAAATGTGCTAAACCAAATGCGTATCCTAAACCCTTTTCTACAAGCATGCTAGAACTGTAGGAACATTTTTCAGAACTCCGTAATGCAAAAAAAAATCATCCGGTACGATAAACTGAAATAGGAAATCAAGAGTAAAATGTCTTTGATAATACAGAAGCGTCTTGGAGAGCAACATCATCAACATCATCGACATCTACATTATAGCATGGGACTTCAGCAAGTAGCATCTTCACGGGGCCGTCTTTTTAAGTAGAGTGATACCTCATTCAGAGCGATTAATCATGTACTCAGAGACTCCTGCGCAGTTGCAGGCAAAGGAACGGCGTTGACAGGAGGTGGCAACACCAAATCACTTGATGGGGCATCTGAATATTCGAGGTTGGAGCCGTGGTCCTTGGAACTGCTAACAGTCGAAGAGCACGCGCTATACCAGGGAGCAGAGTCTCCTGGGCCATCAGAATCGTCACCGGATGAGTCTCCACCAACGATGATTGGAAACGTGGGAGAATTACCGAGCTGACGACGGTAATAATCTCCGAGGTCAACCCCGGAGGCAATCTCCAAAGCTCGAACCTCCTGTCCACAAGAATTATTCCAATCAGAGTCGTTAGACAACCGGAAAAAAAAAGCCAGAGCTGGTATATTTGGGAGGACGACATCATGGGTTTCCCTGCGCATGTGCACCTCCGACAACCAACCGAAAAGTATAGCCTTGTCCATTTCTGCAATCTAAAGTGAGGTCACTAATTCTGCTGTTGTCCTATACTGCAGACGAGGAGTAATGAGCTTCACGACAGGGGAAAGGGAGGTAATTGGGACGCAAGTTACAGCGAAGACAACGTTTATCGAAGTGAATGGTAATACTGGCCCCTCCTTCATTGTAAGAACCAGCTGATAGGAGAAGCCCTGGATTCAGGGAAGCGAGATGTATAGCTTTTCACAGTACAGAAACCTACAATGTATTGATTCCCGTAAGTGATGAATATCTGTTCATTACAAGTGGATTATTTAACATGACACGGATGTGATTAAAGTAGCAGTACAGTGAGGGAGGTGGCACCTCTATGATGAGTTGATTTGTGCTGAATTACATGGAGCGATGGCCAGAAAGTCAGGGATTGGAATCTGTGAGTTTATTTTGTACTTTTTGAAACATAAAATGTCAAGTGCATTTATGTTAGTATATACAGTTATGGGAACTCAATTCTTGTTGAAAATAACACTGATTAATCCACGAGAGCACTCGCATTGTTTTGGTGAATTATATTTCATATTTCAGTGGGAATGACTTTTGCCTTGCAACGATGTTGTACCTCATGGGAATGATCATGAATTGTTTGAAGCTGTAAAGTCGAGCATCGGATGCATTGCTTTCATGCTAACAGCGCAGGGCTGCCCTATACTAGGACACGGACATTTTTATGAGAGGTGTGTATTTCGTTGCAATGCTTTGACGTCTCTTTATAAACTACAGGAACTGCTCATTTGATTTTGAGTGGCATGCGAACTTTTAAATAATTTAAGATGTACTGAATCATGTCGTTGACAAATTTGGTCCTGTGTTCTAATTCTCCGGGAGGCAATTTCCGTTTTATTTAATTTCTGAAGGTGAACTGCAATGTAGAGCTCATGAAGGATTCGTGAAGAGCTTGGTTACATTACACTGTGAACTCAGCCCATACATAAACCGGAGTCAGATGGTGAGAACTTCTTGACATGACAGCAGATAAGGTATTTCTTTGTGAGTAAGCTGCATTGCTGGTTCTGTAATAAGAGATAATAGTAGCCCATGTTTTCCAGATGCGATGAGGAGTTGTTATAGATATACCTTTATATTTTCAGCCCTTGTAATTGCCCATGTCAGAATGATTAATAAGCAGAGCATGTTTTATTAATCATTTGGAGAATTCTAGAAAAAGGGGAGATTTGCTTCTATGTTCGCGAAGATCAAACGCTTACTTCATCGAACGATCTCAACATATAGCATTACATGCCCTTCATTGAAATTACTTTGAGACCTGCTTTTCTGAGTTTAGCAACCGTGATCAACTTCGACGTCGAATAAGAAATATCCAGCACTGCTTTCGCTGCAACCGACCGAGACATCATGTACAGACAGAAAAGAAGTATTTATAGTTCAGTTACAAATATTATGTGTTCTGTATCCATTGGACTTACATTTAGATTGTATAACTCTGTTTGTATGAAACAGTTATGCTACTAGATGTAGAAGACCAGACGAAGCTACGAACTGAGCAAGTTCGCAATACAGACCAGTAGACGGGAGCTCTAAACTAGGAATATTTCCAAGGGACATTAATTACGTTCTCTGGATAGAAGCATGTTCTTAGAGTAAGGTCTTCAAGAATTCCGTTTCTACATTCAATTATCTTCGTAACTATCCCAATGTGCCTCCCTCGGTGTACAGGTAATGTCGACAGTAAAAGAAGGGCTGCATACTACTCAACAAAGGCGGAGGGCATGTGACAGCAGGAATCAAGGCATTGTCAATATCCAGGTAAAAGACTGATACCTATTCTCAGAACTTTACAGTAGCAACGTTTTTTAACAAAAGAGTTTATGGCCTACAGTTCAAAACACGCTCTGTATACAGCATAGTCATAACGTTTTAAAACGAGCATGGTGGCATTATATGTCCATATTTCATACCTCCGAAATTCTAAATCATTCAACATCTAGGAGAAAATGATATATGAAGTTGAAAATAAAATGTCCTGGATAATTCTCAAGCTTCGTAGCTTGCAACATCGTCACGATTCTGAAACTAGGAGTGATAAACGTCAGAAATAGTCATCTCCAGTGGGCTGTCTTCTCCAATAGAAACTCACCTGACCACAACGAGGACTCCAGGTAGGGACTCTTGAGCAGTCGCCGGCAGCGGATCGGCGTTCACAGGAGGTGGCATCACCAAGTCAGTAGCTGCTCCATCAGAGTATGCGAGGTTGGAGCCGTGGCTGAGGTTGGAGCCGTGGCTGCTGGAGCCGCCGTCCGTCGATGTGCAGGCAGTAAACCAGGGAGCAGACTCTCCTGGGCCATCGGAAACCTCTGCGGATGAGTCCTCAACAACGACGATTGGAAATGCAGGATTATGACCAATTTGACGACGGTAATAATCTCCAAAGTGAACGCCGGAGGCAATGCCCAGCGCACAAACCTCCTGTCCACAAGAATCATTCCATTTAGTCTCGTTAGAATACTTGAAAAACAACGCCAGTGCTGGAACATTTGGGAGGTCGACATCGTGAGTTTCTCTACGCATGTGCACCTCGGCTAACCAACCGTAAATCAGTGCCTTGTCCATATCAGTAATGTAAAAAGGGTGAACAGGTTCAAACAAAGCTACTGCGAGAGAAAGCTGCGGTAGAATAACGAGCGCGTCTCCAAAGAAACGGAGCTACCGGAAACACAAGTGACAGCCACGACAATGATAAACTCAGGAAAAGTTAAGCAATCTCTCTCCTCATTGAATAATCACTCTAGTATGAGAAGTCCTGGGTCTGGTGAAACGAGATAGATAGCCCTTCGCAGTACCTTTACCTAGAGTGCATGGATTTCAGTAACTCCTGCAAATCTTTTTATTACAATTAGATTATTTTGTATGCCACGGATGCGATTGAATTAGCAGTACACATAAGAAAATTGACACCTTGCTAGGAGTTGAAATGCACTAACCTAGAGTGTACTGCAGGGACAGGACGGCGTGATCTCGTACAGGCCTAGGACAGATGACGTCCTCACACTGTACATTCACACGATATCAAAATTTATTGGTACAATCCGTAGATATCTGAGATTGTTGATTGCGTGTGTAAGATTTGCCCATCAGAAATATTTTATAAAGGATTGTGAAATTGTCAAATAACTAATGTCCGATTTTTAGAGTATGTGAATAGTTTTCTAAATGGGACGACTGTTTTCGTCGTGGACTTCTGTCACCGAAGATGTTCTTGAAGAACAGTCGGTGCACATGAGCAATTGGACTGATGGATGTTCGGTTAATGCAGTTACATGATCAGGAAAATGAGATTTACACGGGTTCTCATTTGAACACTTCCTTACAGTGTCTACATGAGCGACCCTTCCACAATTGAGGAAGTGCATTTATAGTGCATTTAATCCATTAAGGAACATATATGGTTCAAGTGTTGATTCATCTATAATTCTTAGATAATTGTGTGGCAGATTGGAAGCAGCCTCCAAACTTTGTCATGTTGGGAAGCGAGTGCTACAATGGTTCTTGGTCTATAGACTGAAGTCTAATACGTCTGGTAAAACCTAAACCATTACCTTCTTTGTTCTCCTGGTATGGTTTGATCTCTGAATGGGCTTTCTTCCGATCTGATGTTCCGGTCGACGTATACAGTACTTGTGATCACTCTGGAACGTTTGATGATAATAGTGCTCGTGAGAATTTTACAGATCTGGTAGGTAATCTTCATAGACACAGCAGGTACTCTGAATTTTTATTTCGCAGTTCCCGAGTCTAAAGAAGGTGGTTAAAGGCTAAAGACTTCAACCCCAAGTCGCATCCTAGTCTGGAAATGCGTTTGCTAATGGGAGGCACACTACCCGGAGCTGGGAGAAGAATACGTATACTTAAATAGGACGAAGCCAGCACCGTTGGAAATTACTTTGCAGATTGCAAGAGAAACGGATATGGCCACCAGAAGGACAATTGATTAATTTTTGTTCTATAAGGAAAACATTGCCTGATAGTTGAAATGAGAGGGAAGACGAAGTGAAGGATCCAGATTTCTTACGCAGGGTGGATAATATGACTGGGACAAAGGTCTTCATCATATTTGAACGAATAAGACGTCATGATACTCAATACTGGATTTTCCATACTCCGCCTAAGGTCATGAAACAGTGATTTGTAATGATACAAAATAGCAATATTCAATTTTTCAATAAATACATTTGAATTTACGGATATATTGTTCCGCCTATTGGATGTACAGAATTCGTGCATTGCCCTTCCTCGTAATATACTGACACGTGTTTGGTAATAGTTTTTTAAAACCCAAACCAAAATGCAATCTCACTGTACACTTGTCATGCGTAATCAACGACGCAACATTGCAGTCATCCGACACTCCACCAATAATCTCCTGATAATCGGACGTTCCCGACAAAATTAGAGTAAAAGAACAGTAGCAGATCGACGGCTAGGGATTGCGATGATTTTACCCGGTGGCCCTACGAGAAAGAAGAGAGTACATAGTAATATCGCAAATTTTATGGCAACGGTAAAGCGACAGTCACTGTGACACTATTTCACTGAGATCGCCATTCAGTTTACTTCGGGAGTGCCGGACCCACACTCTTGTCCGTAGTGTCGTACTCGACCGGCGGAGCTGCTGTAACGAGCGACATCACTTCGAGGGTTCATCAGTCGGGAACATGTCGCCTGTGTCGCCTTTTTTCCAATAACAGCAAGCAGGGGCGACAGGTATTCTAGTAGTGTTTCCAGTCCAGAGGGGGCGGTATCGTTGCTTCATGTCTCCATTTTCTGTCGATCGGTGACTGCAGCTCAGGTCTTTCATTGAGGAGATTACGTCCAACTTTCGCACTGTACATGGTAAGGGGGAGGCTGTTTTTCCAGCGCCAGAGCTGTGGATCGTAATGTGGTAAGCTTCCTACAATACCAAAGTATACATAAGATTGGTTTTTAATTGACTTACCAAGAGGGGCCACTCGGGTGATTTTGATCAGTCCTTGCCAGCTCCTAATCAAGTGCTCCAAGCGTTTTGATGTGTCCAAGATGAGTCCTTTTGATTGGGCACCAACTGTGTAAGCTGGGTAGTCGAAGGGAAGGGTCGACAGGCAGTTTTGGTCGTTGATGTTTGCCGGTGACCAGGTTCGGCTGGTTTGTATCAGGAAGGATGGCATGGTATCCTGCTGGTTGTCAAAGCCACCTATCCACATTCCTTGTCTGAGATTGCAAGGGTCGGTTTGGAGAGCTCGCCCATAGTCCTGTTCTACCCGTCTGCAAAGGGCGTCAACGCTTGGCAGTTCCTCATTGGTTAGTTCAAATTCTGTTTGTAATGTGTCCATTGGCTTGGGTCGTTGGAGGATTGGGTCCCAGAGATCAACAACCTTTTGCAGCCCCCGCTTGTATAGGGATAGGGCTCTTTGGTGTGAGATATTCAGATCGCCGCCTTTGAAATTTACACCCCACCAGAGAGAGACTTTGAATGCTTCGGCAGCATCAGTAGGCGGGGTCTCTCGTAAGTTCTTGCACATCCTTTTCCAAGCTAATTGAACTTTGCCCCATGTCTTTGAGCCAGGTACAGGCTTGTGATTTTCTACCAGACCCCAAAGAGGATGGCCAGGCCATCGGTTCCGCTTCTCCGGGCTGGTGGCCCACAGTTTGTTTCTGAGAAATAGTTGCAGATTTGAAGCTCCCGGCATGTAGGCTACTATTATCCATTTGCAGAGGAGGCTGCAAGTCGCTTCTTGGGGGTCAATGAGGTGCAGGCCACCTACGATTTTCTTGGCACAACAATCATACCAGTTTACACGAGTTTTAGCAGAGTGTTCTGAACCGGCCCACAGGTAGTTTCACAGTAAGGCTTTCACTTTGTGAATGCCTTTGACCGATCCCTGCCAAATGGAGAGGAAGTACCATAAAGATGATGAGAGCACTTCTTTTACTATCATTGATCTACCTGCTAAGGATAATTTGGTGGTGGACCAATAATCCAACTTATATCTGATACGGGAAATGAGGAATTGGTCAATATCATGTGTGTCCGGTTGGAGTCCAAATGGTGTGCCAAGGAGCTTGGAGAGATCCTTCTCCGCAGCCCAAGCCCACCCAATAGTGTCCAGCCAAGCAGGTCGGGGATGGTCGCTGCACCAGTAAGCCGAACTTTTGTTCCAGTTAATCTCGAGTCCTGTGGCTAATGTGAAGAGGTTGAGGAGGTGGATTAGCGTGAGTATGGAATTCGGGTTGCTGATCTCTAGGGAAATGGACGTGTCGTCTGCAAATTGCGAGATAAGTTGAGTCTGCTGGGAGTTGGGAATCTTGATGCCTTGGATTGTTCCTCCAAGCTGGGCTGATTTGAGGAGAGAGTTGAGGGCCTCGGCCACTAAAATGAACAAAAGAGGTGCCAAGGGGCAACCTTCGCGAACTCCTCTGCAGATCTCAAAAGCTTCGGTTCTCTGCCTGTTGACATTGACACAAGCCGATGCACCTACAAACAGCAACCTGGAGAGCTCAATGTAGTGTGATCCCAGGCCCATCTTCTCCATGCAGCTGAAAAGAAATTACCAACTGACTTGTCAAAAGCTTTTCGAAAATCGACTTTGAGAAACAGCAATGGTTGTTTGGTGCGCTTTGGTGTGTCAATGTCAACAGTCAACAGGTAAATTGGGCAAAGAAGGCTTTTACTTTCGGAGATCCGACTGTTTTGCTATCGTGGAAACCGGAGCTTTACCTTGGGGAAACAAGTGAGACGGATGGGTACACTTCTTGGAGGTACTGCCGACAGTTTTCCCACTGGTACTACTCGCGACTGGTCTGCCATCCGTAGGGTCTGATTGGTAGGCTCAAAGACAGTGTACCCTAAATCGTTGGCCGTACTGTCAAGTAGTAGATTGACTCTAGATCCTCCATCTACCGGTACCTTCTGGATAATACATCCGTCGATCTCTACAGCTATCTCCGGCGCCTCGAAATCCTCTATCTCGGCAAAATTGACGGCGACGGAAGGCAGCTTAATCTTCCGTTTCCGGGTCCGGATTAAGCCTGACTTAACCTGTTTTTGATAATTAGGATTATCATGTAACAGTTGTCCGATGGTAACATTGGCCGGCTGGGCTTGGATATCTTGGAGGATATCGTACCTGTCGGCTTTCGCCCGGACTTCCGGTTGAATGATTTCCGGCATCTCACTGAATGTCACCTTTCGGCCCTCCCGCACTTGAGGTAACCCAGCAATTACTTCCGGTCCAATGTCCGGCATAGTTGGTAAGGTCTTGACCCCTTTTTCAACCGGGATCGTCTTCGGAGGCACCTCCTCCTCTGATTCCCCGGAAGTCTCTGAAGATTCCGGCCGGCTATTCTCCTTCCTCTGTGACCTGGTCCGGACACCGGACTTCCTCCTCTTCTTTTCTGACTCCTGTTTCCGGGTGGAGCTACGTGAACTGCCCTGATGGATACCCACACTGGTCTCTCCTCGTGGCTCCACCGGTAACCGTCAACTTGTCGGATTCTCGACCCCATCCTTGTGTCCGTAGTTTAGTCCGGTACGCTCATGGGGAGGTTCTTCTTCCTGTTTATAGATGGCCCTAGGTCTAACCGGCTGTTGGCATTGGGGTGACTTATGGCCGTACTGACCACAGTTTTGGCATGGAAGTTCCAATGGTGCGCCTTGACCTCCTCGGTGGGGACAATTGTTAGCATAATGACCGGCTTCTCCACAAATGTAACAACATCCAAACTGACGTTCTATGGAGACAGATGGGCGTGCCCGATTGGGCGGGGGCGGATGTCCACCGGATGGATAACCCATTCCGGGTCGAGGTCTGATAACCGGCTGCATCATGCGTCCACGGCCATAGGCAGGGTTTACCTGGTAAACCGGTAGCATCTCCACTTCCTCCTCTTCATAAGCAGGTTCCGGAACGAATACTGACCCCTCTTCATCCACAAACTGCACTCTCTTGGTTGCTCCATGTGGGCATTCCCGGTTGTAATGTCCGGGCTTTCCGCAGTTGGTGCACCACACGTTGTTCCGGACGGTGGGTAGCGCCTTTTGTGCCTTCTTTTCTTCCGCCATCTGGACTTCAAGTTCTTCAATGCTGTTCACCAGATCTTTAATCATCCGTTTCTCCGATGGGTATTCCTCCTTCACTCGGACTATCGTCCGTTCCTTCTCCTTCCGGTAGCCCTTGCTACCCGAAGCCTTCCGGCGTGAGCGATCCTCTTCACTGCTGCTACTTCCGGTTTCCGAGCTATCTTCGGAACCGGATCCACTGGATTCTGAACTAGAATCCCGGTTTCTTCGGATCTTGCGAAGACGCCTAGAGGTCTTCCCTGCCTTACGGTACTGCCGTATGGACTGCTTGGAGTTCTCATAGTTCTGAGCGGCCTCCATAGCCTCCGGCAGAGTCTGGGGTCGGGTCTGCCTTACTTGGAACCCCATCCGGTTGGGTAACCCAGCGACGTACCACTCTACCTGGATGCTATTTGTGATTCCGGGACTTAGTTTATGAATTAAACTTCTAACCCTCTGTCCGTACCGGCGGACTGACTCTTCCGGCTCCATCCGGATTTTACTAAGTTTTCCCAATGTACGGGCTACTCCTCCTACCTCTCAGAATGCCCTCCGGAAGGCAGCAGATAGCAAACCCCAATCTCTTCGTACGTTGTCCGGTTCCTCTTGGTACCACTGGAGTGCCTCCTTCTTGAGCAGTCCCTGGAATAACCGTAACTTGATTGCTTCGTCCTCTTGGTTGGCGGCAGCCGTGGCGTTGAACTCGCTTAACCATTCGTCCACGTCCTCTCGGCCATCGCCCCTGAACTTCCGATACTTGAGTCTAGAGAACGTCCGTGCCATAGGAAGACCCGCTACCGGCCCTCCGGCCACCGGCCCGGGTGGTACTGTCCCACCCTGACCTCCGGATCCAGAAGTCCCGGCTATCTCTTGATCTATATCTTCAGCAAGCTCTGCTCTAGTGGTAACGAAGGGTCTGGCTTCCGGCTCATGATCACCCTTTTTCTTTCTACTAGACCTCCGTACTCCTTCCGGCTCAGAATTCGGATTCATGCGTTTTTTACAACCTGACTTGGGTTAGTGACAACCGTAGCGGTCTGGAGGAAGAAAATCATATAGATCCCCGGTAGTGGCGCCAAAAATCACATGTAGCACGACGTGGTATCCGTATTCCTCCGGAAGGCACTTAATTGACACTAAATACCCTCCAAAGTAAACCACTCCGTGTTCGTTCCCACGAAGACCTATAGTTTTCCCTCTATTAGACAATAAGCTACCTTTCCCCGGCCGGCACCTAGCCAACCGGATTCCCTACCGGTGTGGACTTCCGGATTTTCACCCTCTAGATCCGGATCCGTCCGGATACCGGCTCCCCACGGTTACCATCCGTCCACTCTAGTTACCATCCGTCCCAAATCCCTTACCGGATGGTACTTGGACGGACGTCTATTACAGTTTACTGGACAAACTTCCGGATTTTTAGACTAGTGGCCGGTTCCCATTGATCCGTCTATGCTTTAAAGTGGCTGGATTCTCCACCGTCCCGTGACTTAAAGTGGCTGGACACCCACTGCCCCGTAACTTAAAGTGGCTAGACACCCACTGGTCCTATTCTAACAACCGGATGGTATGATTTCTGTATGTCTACTTTACCGGGCCGGATGGCTACTCAGTACCGGATACAGGGACGGAATCCTATACTACAATGACATTCCGGTCCGGCTGCAAGTACTGTTTCTACACTGTTACTCCTTTCGGACGGTTTCCGATTGGCTAGTCAGGCTTTTGTCCCTGTTACCAGGCTCCTTCCGGACGTTGGAAACCGTCAACACTCGGCGCTTGACACCTTTCCAATCTCTCCGGGCGCTCTCCTGATTCACTCAACCGGAAAACACACTTCCGGAATCCTACCGGCAACAATGGTACTTCCAACCGGAACCACAATGGACCTGCTATGCAACTGTCACTCGCTCAAACTCCAACAGATTCTCAAAACATTTCTGAATTTCACAAGCTAATGGAATACAAAAACAAGGTGCAAGCCTTGGGAAAACTTCTGGCTTAAGTACTATCTCCTACCCGGAGTTCCCGCAGCCTAGTGGCCCACTAGATCCTAGAATTCTGGATCTGAGATCTGGATCTAAGATCTAGATCTAAGATCCGGAATTTAGATCTGAGATCCGGTTTCTAGATCTGAGACTTCCGGATTCTGGATCTGAAACTTCCGGATTCTGGATCTGAAACTTCTGGATCTCAACAACAACAAATCACTATATGTAACTCCCTGTTAGTAGCCGGGTGCAATTGAGCCCCATCGTTAGTCGCTATTAAGAGTCGGGAGATTTCTAACTACCTATTTCTACTTCTTACCTGATCCGGAATTATAGAAGAGGCAGACTTCCGGCATCTTGGACATCTACCTATCGGCTTTGAGGTTCCGGTGAGTGTGGGAGCTAGCCCCATCTATTATTCTTGAGTTCCGGTATTCGTCCAACAGTTTCTGGATTCCGGATTTCCAAACTTCCGGAGTCCAGATTTCTGGATTTCCGGACTTCAGATTTCCGGATTCTGGAAACTTGCAGTCCGACCGGAATCGTCCGGCTAGCCAATATCAAAGACTTGTGCCACCATGTCTGGTTATGGCTTCTAGTTTCTCCCAACCGTCTTATTAGCTAAAACTATCATATTTCTAATATTCCTATCTAGCTAGTATTCTAGAAACACTATAATTTCCGGTTTAGCCGGAAATTTATGCTTACTTCCGGAAACATGTGGGAACGTCTTCCCACATAGCCCCCTCCCTGCCTGTGAGCGTCCTCGCGAACACTTTCCGGTATGCCTATTGTCATCCGGAATTTATCAACTGTAGTGTTGGATTGAGCCGGTTGGACTTGATATCCGGAAGTCCGGATGTCCGGATACCACTTCCGGTTGAAACTTCCGGCACAAGTGCTACTCCGGTTGTCTGAAGCCTTCCGGTCTCCTGAAATCTCCATCACCTTGTGCTCGACGGTATATCCTCCATGTCTCTTTTGCTTCTCTTCTTGGGGCCGGATGTTCTCTGTCCTTCAGTCTCCCTTGAATTCAAATTTATCCGGTTGGAAACCAGATCCGATCCGGATGCCTTCCGGAACTAGGTAGCCTCCTCTATAGACAGAAAGAAAATCATATAGATCCCCGGCAGCGGCGCCAAAAATCACATGTAGCACGACGTGGTATCCGTATTCCTCCGGAAGGCACTTAATTGACACTAATTACCCTCCAAAGTAAACCACTCCGTGTTCGTTCCCACGAAGACCTATAGTTTTCTTCCTTTTAGATCATAACTGAAATCACCACCCGAATCCAACCGTATTCCGTCTTTCGACCGGTTGGCCTGATTTGGTAGTTTTTGCCTCGTTCCTATTTTCCGGCTTTTTAGACTAGTGGCCGGTTCCCACTGATCCGTCTATCCTTTCAAGTGGCTGGATTCTCCACCGTCTCGTGACTTTAAGTGGCTGGACACCCCACTGTTCCTATCTACCACCCGGAGAGTGGAGTAATAATCCTTCCATATGGCTAGGTACCGGTCCGGATAGCTACTCAGTGCTAGTTATGGTTACGGAAATCATACTACAATGACGTCACCTTACGGTTGTACGGTATTCTAACTATATCATCTCCCTTCCGGATTGGTTCGCAGTAGGAAATCCGGCTTTTATCCCATCTACAGGAAGCGACCGGTCCGTTTCCGGATCCCGGTATACACACGGCCCTCCGTGTCCTGAAGACTACCAGCCCTGCTGCAGTACGTCTCTCCTTCCCTCCGGGCTCCTTTCGGACTGGAAACTGTCAACACTCGACGCTTGACACTTTCCTTGTCTCTCTGGGCGCTCTCCGAACTATCCCACTGTTCAGCACTCCTCCGGAACACTACTGAAGACAATAGTACCAACAAACCATTACGGTAATGGACTTGTCAGCCAGCCGGTCGACACAACAAATCCAAAAGTATATTCTCAATTGCAACAACAAAACGGCGTACAAAACAAGGCCCCGGCCTTGGAAAAACGTCCAGCTTAAATACTAAAACCTATCGATCCTAAAGCGACCAAGTGGCCCACCGAGATCCAGAAATTCCGGATCTCGGATCCGGGAATCCCGGATCGGTGGCCGCCTTCTATTCTTAGTTACTGCCGCTATCTATCCGGATTGGCAGCCGGGTGCACTTGAGCCCCATCGTTAGTCGCTGCCATTTTATCCAGTCCTTATCCTAACTTCTACTCCTTGTTCTTATCGAACCGAGGACTGTGCCGGGTTCCGTCCAACCGTTCCTTCTTCTGTAATCCCTTCTTCAGCCTCTTTAGCGAGGGGCCTTCTTCCGAAGCATCAGCTGCCGGCTGGTCGATGGCCTTCCGGGATCGTCCTGCTTGAACTGCCGGGGAAGGAGATCGTGCCGCCACCGGAACTGCGCAGAGATCCACCTGGAGATGTTCCGGAGATCCCTGTACCGACAGAAGGTCTTCCGGTGGTGGGCCTTGGTCCGGTTCCAAAGAGATGTTTCCGGGGTTAACAGTCTCAATTCCAGCCAGGGTGGGCAGATTGTGCAAGCTGTTCAAGGTATCCGGGATAGGATCCTCCAGCGGTTGTCCTAACTCCGGTTGCACTGGCCGGATGGTCGACCGTACCGGAGAGGCTGGAAGTGGCACCTGTGCCGGTTCCCTGGTTGGTGCCGATGGTCTAGGCTCCTCCCGATCTGCCGGTGGCTGTGGTGGTCTTGACGGACCGTCCTTTCCGGCACTGATGATCTCCACAAAGTGCCTCATCTGCACCCAAGTGTCCCTCATCACCTGCGTCCGGTCGTGCATGAATTTCACGATCTTCGTCCGAACCGGATCCGGTTGACGGGTCAAGAAGGCTTGGTAAACGGCGTACTGATTGGCCACATCCACCGGAAGGGCTAAAGTAGCCTTGACCTCGACGACCGACTGGATGGCATGGGCTGCCCGGTCACGGGCGTCATTGAAATCTCTTTGGGCATCACGTACCTCCTATTCGAGCTTGTTAATCCTCTCCCGATACTACTCCATCTTGTCAATGTGCTTGGCCTGTAGACTGGCTAAGTCCTAGTGCTTGCGAAGGATAACCAGGCATTCCTCCAACCGGTCCGAGCCCGTAAGGGAAATTACCTCCTTAGCCAACCGGCCCTCCAGCTGCCTAGTTGACTGTAGGAACAGAGCATACGCCGACACCTGCTCCGAAAGGTTGACTAAGTCCTGACACGGGTCCCCGGTGTGCTCCGGTGGTCCGGTGGGTTTGAAGACTTCCATATTCAGGGTTCGCTTGGTCGGGGTGGGAGTCCGAGGTGATCCGGACGGCTGTCCCTTCTCCGGGCTGGGACGGGGACTCTTAGCCGGCGTGGGAGAGACCTCCATACAATCCTCATCATCCTCCTGATCAAACACTTCTTCCGGTTCAGCGTACAGTTGTTAGCTCTTCAGTTCATCATACTCCAGGATCTCCTTAGGGTTCAACAGGCCTCGGTGACGGTAGATGTGAACGAGGAAAGACGGAAGGCAGGTGGCCTGTTTCTTGGTCTTCCGGAGATTGGCTACCTGCCGGTCGACTATCGTCTTTATCATGAGGCCCCAGTCTACGGAGAACTCACCGTCCATGGCCCCAAGGAAAATGGACGCCCACTTGATGGTTATCCGTTTGGGCTTTTCCAGATAGAAAATAGGGTTCATAAACCCTACTACCCTCCGGGCCCTCGCATCCCTGATGTCGTCCAGATCCCACCCCTCTCTCCTGTCTCCGGACCCTGTGATATACGTCCACACAAAGTCCCGGGCCTTCGGTGCTGAGACCTCCCCAACGTTGGTGAAGCCGTACGTATCCCTCCAGTCTTGTGCCGTCCACTGCTCCGGTTCTCCCCGGATGGTTCCTCGATTGTCGGGGTTCTTGACGAGGATCTCCTGGGCCGGAAGGGAATGTTTCCAACCCCACGCCTTGTCCAATAGTAACGCACAGCCCATGACATCTAAGGCGGCTCGGAGGAGCTCCATCTCTCCTTCGTCTGCCGGCATCAACGGCATGACTCGTTGTACCTTCACCAACTGTCCCTCCTCCGCCGGTTCTTTCCCTTTTCTACCCATCCTACTAAGTCCTCCTCACTGTCACTCTGGTAGCCCCTTCACGCACGATCCTCACCACAATCCCTCAACTAACGGAAACACTTCCGTCTCACCGTCTCTCTCTCCTACCGTCCCAACCCTAACTGCGCACTTCGCCACGGAACACAAGGATCCAGCGCGCCACAAAATGACAAAAGAAAGGAGGAGCACGGCTGCTCTTCCTCCTTTTATACCTGCACTCACTCCCGCCCGTTCGTAGCTCATCATGACGGACGGTCGTAGCCTTTCATCATTGGACGGTCGCGACTGGCGGCGCCTTAATGGTCGCAGCCATTCTTTCCGCGTGCATTGTACCCTCCGGCGGTTACCCTTAAGTCCGCGGTGTCAGGGTTCTGTCACATGGACGGTGCTTCTTCTCCTTCGACTCAGACGACCAGATCTCACCCGGTTGACCATCCGGTTCTCTTATTTATTCAGCCAACCGTCTTAACCGGTTGTTTCATTTATCTCAGTAGTACTTCCGTGTTCTTAACATAAATTCTTTTTAATTTTTATCATTTTTCTACCGGAATTAGTATTCCGGTGTGCCAACCGTGGAAATCACTTTCCACAAGCACTTGGAGTTTTGAAAGATATTACCTGTGCGCCTAGAGATACCGCTATGCCGGCTGAAACCCACATCTTGGGTACGACAAGCTCTTCTGACCGATGTGCAGACTGTCTACAATAGGTTCCATATTGGGAACTCGGGTATTAATTTCTGGGTCACTTGTTGCGGCACCCCTGGAAAATTTCCAGAGAAAGATTTCGACGACTTAGGACGGTGGCAATCTGTACCGGATGATTTCGATGCTGAACTGGAGGAGCTATGCGGTAGAGATCCCAAGAACAGAGGATTGTATGAGAAAATTATTAGTCAGTACGTGCACGTCTGGGATGGCAACCATCGTGCTCTGGCATGGATGAAGCACATTAAAGACAACAACGAAGATCCCATTAAAGTAAGGTGCTTCGTCCTAAACGATACTGAAGCAGGTCGGGGCTGGATATCGAACTTCATGCGCGACATAAACGAGTAAGTCGTGCTATGTTTGTTTATCCTACATGCTTGGTGGATACATTTTGCGCTTCTTGGATCATGTTGTGACCACGGACAACTTTACGAAGGAAATATTTTTGTTTATAACTTTTTTGGAAGATACTTCTGACCACAGCAAAACCTGTGTGCACCAGTGGAACCTCGAACACCACGGTTAAAAAGCAACTAGCCCATGTGTTGTATGAGGTGATGCAAAGCACGAAAAGGGATCTAAAGGAGTACAGCCACTATCTTACAGTTGACGAGATGACAAGAATCAACAATGTTTGCAAAGGGCGGTGGTACAAAATGACCTGCGACGCCGTTACCGAAGTCTATTTCAAGGTGAGTTCAAATATGTCCTCACTTTTAGTTGGCTCTAGCCAATGCATCTTAATGTATCCAGCATAGAATTTACAAATATATAGAGTCTTTTTTTATAAATCTTGCGCTCTATGTTTTGATCCTTATCCGAATCTACGGCCATTGAGAACATCTCCCTGCTTCTTTGTTTATTCCTCCAAGCGGACTTGTTATGCTGACTATCAGCTTACGATTGTCGATGTCTGTTATGCGTGGGACTGCTTCACTAGAAATAATAGTTTCTCAGTCACTTTGTTATGCAAATTGTTCTTTTCTTTGAATTCACAGTTGAGGGCCAACGGTGCCGGCGCCATCTGCTTCTGATGTTATAGGGACTTCGTTAAATTTGCCAGTTTTGTTCAATACTGCTCAGTGAAGTGTTCTTAGATTATAATGACTGATATTTCTATTCGAATAATGCGCAATTTGAATGTCTCATACATTACTTGAACAGTTAGCCATGTCTCTTTAGCTTGGGGTTGTGTGAACAATGGTCGTATCTTAGTTTCCAGGGGCATTTAATTGTAATTGTCAATTTGTCAGTTACTGATCTGGTAATGTGTTCGAGATGCGTATATATCTGAACTTGCTAAAAACGAGAACTAAGCATTCGGTATGCTGGGGCACTATCTCATTTGGTCATATCTAATGGCTAGTATCCCGTCATCTACTGTGACTGATATTGAGGGTTCATTCGGAGGTTAGTTGATTGATTTATAATGATGATGTATTGCCAGATTCTGACGTTTCTGTGTGTCCAACTCAGCTTGAGATTACATTGGCTGAGCGAGAGGGAGTGAAGGCCTTGAAGGATGAAGTCAAAAATTCGACGCCCAATCAGATTGAGAAAGCAAAGTTTGAAGGCGCCCAAAACATCACAAAAGAGAAATTAGACTACATGAAGAAGATTTTCCGCTTTGCAATCCTTAATACCACATTCATCTCGCTGATGAACTCGATGCTCACAGGCGAGCACCTTATAGGAAGTCAGGTGCGATGACTATTGACAACCTTGGCATTCTAGTCGAGGCACAAGGGGTGGACATTCATACGGTTTTAAAGCTCTAGAATGGGACATTTGCTGATAAAGAACGCTATCACTTTCCCAATTTGGATCTTACGAGGGCAGCATTTCAGAAGTGGTTGAATCGCAGAGCTTTGTGAGAGCAGGTAGGCCACAGCTTTCCGTCTCAGACAAGATGAAGTACGGATGGATCTATTTACTTCTCTAACTCTAATTGGACCTTCATCAATATATTTTGTTGATGTTAATATGAGAATGTCTGTATATCTTGAAATGGAGTTTGTGCGATGCATACCTTGACATGGAGGTCTATGAATATTCTAAGTTTAGTTAATTTGCAAGTGATGTGCTGTGATTCCGTGGATTCTGATTTATACCCATTTTGACGCAGATGGGCACCAGGGCATTCGAAATACTGTCGGAGTTGGTGACAAAATCAAAACCCGAGAAGGGAACTGGAATTATAAATGGTGCTGATCTTGGCCCCCACTTTGAGGAGTACTTTGACAAGGTTATGGTCTTCGGATTTCAAATTTTTTTTCCTGAGATCTTTAATTGTGACGTGAGGCCTGTTCGGCACAAGTGTTGGAAGGATCAGATTAGCTACGAAGTGGGCGAGAAGGCTGTCAGGCGGTTCGTAATGAGGTTTGTTCGCTGGATTTGCGAGACGACTAGATTGCTTCCAAGGGAGACCGGGGATATTACTAAGTTTCCCGTGTTTGCTGATTGGCTCCGGATCTCTGAAGATGGGGCTTTTACCGCGGAGCAGATTTTGAAACTCGATCCACCGCCTCTTAGAGGGCTCGGTTGGTACATTGAAAACGTTCCCGATGCACAAGGCTTTATAGATGTCAATGACGAGGCCATTCTTACCTGCGTGGCCAAGGAGATTGAAGCCGTAGAATCTGCATCATTCTTGGAAAAGGCAGAGGCTCTTGACGCGACACTTGAGGAGAGAAAAGAATTTGTGAACTCCAAGGGCGACAAGGAAGCAGGAGATAGCAACACGGTAGTTCCATCCTCTACATTGGTTTCTGCGTTATCGAGTAGGCAAAACAAAGTGTACGTTCCTATATCTAACTCTTGGACTTCCGTTGCTCATTACGTTCCCGTAATGTTTCATGAGCTGTAGGAAATGATTGCCTACAAAACCAGGAAGGAAGTCCAGGGGACTCTATCGCAGGTTCAGGATGCTAGTGGCATCGTTACGGGTGTTAATTCGGAAGTCGACGGTTTGAATGCTCACCCTCTAGTTATCAAAGAAGGCAATATGGAAAGCGTCAGCGGTGCTCGGGAGGGTCACAGTGGTGGTCACCTTCATAATTTGAGACCAAAGAAAGCTGTGCAAGAGGTCACAGTCGCAGATGAGCATCATCCGAGCGGCTCGGAGATTGGCTCCTCTTAGCGTAAGCCATCGTCTAAATCTGGGAAGAAGATTCAAAAATCAGAGACTGCTCAATCTTTGCCTGGAAAATACGAAGCACTCAAGATTGAGGGCGTCGCGCCAACTATCAAATTATCCATGAACTTTGCCTTTGATAAATTTGTCGAAGGGATGAAGCAATCAGATTTTAATACTTTCTTGGGCGCTATAAAGCAGGTACTTGCATATTATTTGGTTTCTTTTGGTTCGCTTGATATTTAAGACTCTTCAGTAATCAAGCCTGAGATGCAGCTATACCCTACTATCTGTCTCATGTTTGGCTTCGGATTATTCAGTAACCTACTTAACACTAAGTTATGTAAATCCCGAAGTAATTGTTATATGTCATTTAGATCAGTTTGTATATCAGCAGGATCAGAGTTTCATTACTGAGGTCGCCTGGTAACGTCGCAGAATACTGCAGGTGAAGGCACTGGTGTCAATTCCCTCTTGTTAGCTTGTTTTCGATCTCTTTTGCCAGTCATTTTTAATTTCTTTCAAATGTAAATTCGGGTATTTGTGGATAGTAGCGGAGTTGCTTGGTATATCTTGCTGTGAAGGGAGCATGCGGTCATCTTTTCGTTTTACTTGGCGCCGACGCCTTCAGGTGTTAAGCCTTGTCCAGCCTAGGATGATTCATTTTCTGCAGTGCCTATTCAGTTCGCGTACAAACTAAGTTCTCTTAATCAAGTCTACTGATCACTGGTATTTATCATGATTGTTTTCGATTTGTATGTTGGATGGCGCATTTTCATGTGTAGAGTAGCTGGATTTGGTAATGGACAGCTTCTATAGTTCTAAGGTCGACGAAAACCATTTGGATGTTAGTCGTCTTCATACTGTGTGTGGTTGGCACCGGCACCAACTAATTTTTCTTTCACTTTCTAAATATATGAATCAACTTACTTATTCTAGATAAATGGTTTGTTCATAATATAGACTTTCTACCTTTTATATTAGACTGCTTCTTATTGTGTGACTTGGAATTCTGTCGACATCACAATATTAATACTTGGCGCTGGCTCCATTTGGCATTTATCCTCCACCTTTCTAATTACTCTTATCTCATTATTCATGTAGATCAATGGAGGAAGGCTTTGGCAACACAATAAAGTTTGGAGCGCGCATTGCGTCGACCTGATTGTCTGCGACACCCTGGATAATAGTGAAGTTTCTGATGTTACTGTTGTTGGATCTGATACGCCGCCGTGGAATATCGTTAAGCGGACCACATTTCCAGCCATATTTCATGTGGCAGAATCAGTTCTAGCGGATACAAGTTTTATTCTGCTATTTGTTCCGGCAGAGGAGCAACCCACACTGATGTTGCCTGTCTGGGCTAGGGAGTGGGAATGTATGAGGACATTCTATGTCATCAACCACAGGCCATTTTTCCCCCTTTGGGTAAATCTTTTCCTTCCATGACGCCTACTTAATAAAAAAATTCCTATGTTTTCTGCAAATGTTGTTTTGTCATATCTTTATGGTTCACTTAAGTGTGTTATTTGTGCTGACTTCAAAAGCGGCTCTTCAAAGCTAAAGTGCTAAGGCGTAAATCCATGAGCCACATGAAGTTCTAGTTTAATGAAATTGCAAGCAAAGTCATGGATTGGAATCCTGAATCGTCCGATGTGCTGGAGAATGTAGTGACTGATGAGAATCTACTTTGGTGCGAGGAGACGGTGTCATATCGTGGCTCTAAACAAAAGTCACCCGCTTTCATGGAAACTATGATAGAAATCTGCACTGGGAAAGGGAGCGTTGTTCTCCACTTAACAGGCGGAATCGGTAAGGCCCCTTAGTAGACTCTAATTGGATAGACTATGAATTGCTACGCTTCTGATTGATTTATGAGTTCTTAAATAATGAGGAGAATGGGCAGTTTGTGATGACGCTATTGATGACGCAGGATCATCTGTCCGGGCATGTGAGCTAAGCGGGAGACATGTTCTCGCCTTAGAGGCGGACGAGGCTGCATACAACATGTGTCTAAATGAATTCCCAGTGACTCTTGCCGGGGACAGGGGATTCGAGGATAATCGAATGCAAACCTTGCACCAGCACTTGGCCAAGCTCGATGGTCAATTCTCCCAACCTACAGTACAACCTGCTCTCAGCGGTAGTTCGCAAGGAATGGTGAATTAAGAGGTTGGATTTGGAGTTCAACAGTTTAGTTCCTTAAAAACCTAGTCGTATATCAGACCTACTTGCTCAAAGGTTTAATGCCATGTTATTGTTACCCTAAGCTTATTGAAATAATACAAACATTGAGAGAAATTCAAAGTCGAGTTCTTTGGATTCTCAATATATGATTTGCCCATTCATATCCTACGACATACGATTCATTGCTTTCTGTAAGCAATATTGACTACTCCTCACTGTCTGTGTCACTTACTATATCAACCCATAACTTAGAAATCATGTCAAAGTCCTTTATTGGATCACCTCTTTCTGTATCCGCTTCGCTAGCCTGCTCCGTCGTTGCTGGCCGCAAAGTGTAACTTGTTTGCTCCACAGTCCCATTGGTGGGAGGCACGGGCAGGGTCATTTGTTCTGCACTCTCCATGCTTGGTAACCACGGCGCATACGCTATCGGTCAATGGAGTTGCGAGTGCCACGGACAGCTGCATTTTGCACAAGCACCATGAAATGTGATCTACACGATACTGTACAAGCTAATGAAAGCGATATGTGACTGTGGATTCAAAATCATGTAGAGACACTACTCTGAAGATAGGAATCAAGGTACCTAAACAGCTGATATTAATCGTCGTTCTGCTCCTCGCCCGCTTCCGCACTTCCCAATTCAATCCATGGCGACTCCTCCGCTTTGGAACCTTGTGCAACCTTCGCCTGGGAGCAGCCATCTGAAATGACGGAGTGTAAGCTCTAGAGATTGGCCTTTCACTCCCGAGTTTATATCCAGCAGTTAGGCCTTTGTGTTTAGACTGCGTTGGGTTTCGTTTTTTTGCATTAAGTGCAAATGATCATGCCAAGATGCGCCGAAAGTAGGGCTTGCACGGTTTCCAAGGGTAACAATACCCATTATGGAGGATGCGCAAGTTTCAGTTCTCGACTGGACATATTGATAATATTTGGATCTTTGATGTATTCTTCCAGAAACTTTATGAGGTGATGCATATTTATAACCTGCATATTCACGTAGAAGTACCTGTTTGTTTGAATTTGCATATGTGTTGGTAATATAATTAGTGCATTAACACCTTTTGCTGCATTGTTTTTGAACAAGTCTAGGACGTGGCTTGTCATGACATTGTCGTCGTCTTCCTTGGCCATTTTTAATATATAGGACCGTGTTGAGTGATATTGAAGTGTTTGCCCTTATTACACCAGCGCCCTTCTTCTAGTGACTACTTGGTGTCATTTTGATTCAGGATAATCATGAGTTCGATGGCGGGGAAGCGCTCCACATATGTTCCATCAACCTTGTTGGTGAACTCAGCCCCAGGGGTTCCTCCATCAAAGGGTCCAATATTTGACGCATTGATGGCTGGTAAGGCAACATGGTGGGTTGATCTTATTCCTGGTGCGCAGATTGTCTCCGATAAAGGGGGTGGTGACAGTAGCGACTCCGATTTTGAACCGAACCATGATTCCATTGTGCCGAATTCCTCATTGAGTTCTCGATGGTTTCGATTACTGTCCGCCAATAGATTGATGAAGCTACTATCTGAGATTCTACCGTTGTTAGATCCATGCCCGGATGGGTTGTTTCCTTGGACATTGGTCTATGATGGAGTTAGCGCCGATAAGTTTCCTTATCATCCTCACTTTATATTGATTTGCGGAGGGAGTTTTGGGCGAGTTTCCGACCAAGTATCGCTTTACTTGGATTGTAATTGGGAATCGATGCCCGCAATGCAGGTACTTCTTTCGAGGCGGGTCAAAGGATGCCTTTGTATGCAAGTCCTTGATTTCTGGCAGCTAGAACGAAAGGCGAAGCGTTGGATACACCGTGGTACTGGGAGATATTTGGTAACTGGCAACAACCGTTGGGAGGAACTTGAGCTCCAGCTCATTCACACATGAAGGGATTACTGATCGACTATAAGGATCCTGCATTGGAACAGTTCCTTTCGTGCGTAGTATGTCTTTCTTGTTTCGGTTAGTTTGTTTTTAGATCAGGATATTTTGTACGACGATTGATGTCTGATTGGTAATATCAATCGCCTCCGTTCCTATCAAATATTAATCTTAGTCGCATGTTTGTTTTTCTTCTACAAAGTATTTTAAATTTTCCGCATTCTAATGTCGACTGGCGATGGCGCCAATAAGGCTGCTTGCGTCCCATATTTAGAGTATTCTCTTGTGATTTGTATGGTATCATTAGCTGGGTCATTTCAATGAATTCTTCTGCGATTTGGTTCCTGATTTTTTGAATCTTTTGAGTTCGTGTCTGCTCTGGAACCGCAAAGCTGCCATATTTTCTGGCATTTGCATATGGCGCCGGCGCTAGATGAAGATTTAATATGGAGCTCCTCTCTTGATTATGCACTTTAGGAGCTGATTTTATCCGATCTAGTTGTTTACGTTTTTATGAATGGTTTCGTGCGAACTCAATATTGTACTCGTTTCGGTGCAATCTGCTTGTATGTATGTTAGATATGTTATTTTATCAATTTCGGGTTATCAAACTACAACGGTTGCGCACTTGGGATGTGAGCGATATCTGTTAATTTATTTCCTCTCGGATCTAATTGATTCATTGACGTTTATCACACGAAACACTATCCAGTCTTGAGCAAGATAATTTAAATTTCACTGTTTTTGTTGATGTCATGTTTTGGCATTTATTCTAATCTATCCTTCTATTCATCAATTTTATGGATCTATTTTGTGCCGTAGTCGATCGTATGTTTGTATTTCTGTATGTACATACGTAGTCTATATTGGATGAAATATATATATACATTAAATTTTCATCATCGTTGTATGCGACTGTACGCGTACAAGGTTTGTACATGTATAGTTCATTCAATCCTGGAAGATGTCCGATATCGTCCGCCTTTTTTTTGCACCACATATTGGTTCTGACATACAACCTGGCAGTTGCCAGGTCTACACGCACTCCAAGTGGCGCACTCCGAAACTCTCTCCCCCTTTAATTACGACAAAACAAGCAGTTCTTTGATGGATCTAGCTAGTCTGCTAACGTTTACCTGCCAGAAATGAAGGAATTGCATGGATACACGTCCTGTCAATTATCTTGTGATTAGCACTCGCCTTGGACAAAGACTCTCTCACTTGCGGTTCAAGGAGAGGGCAACACGCTTTGAGAAGATCTGACGCTCTTTCCCTTAATTAAGATGAAGTATGGGTGATATGGGAATGAATTGACGTTGATCCTGTTCACAACCCAGGACCATGGAAAACAATCAACCAAGCATGGCTCCAAATACGGGAGCATTAACGCCAGGAGTTTGAACAAACAACCATAAGAAAGTATTTAAACCATCTACAAGTCAAACGAGGATCACACATAACTGAATCAAAGTTTGATTCGAAATCAAAATTACTACCGTTACTCTCTTCCAAAAGAACTTGGGACTCTTACATGTGTCTGACCATCACAAAATTCTCCCTTTGAATATTAAGTCGACATCTGGGATTCTCTCTTGACCATGATCAACAATCCTAGCAGTCTTCTGGGATTTATCCAAGATTAGTCTGCTGTGTTTCATGGTTTGAGCGTAGCAAATGAGTATATCATAAGAATCACTCGGACAACCAAATTTACAAATTGCAAATGGGGAAGACAGAGACATTCTAAGAGAGCAAGATGAATTGTTAGCAAAGATGGTATGTATCACGGAGGAGTGCAGGGACAAGCCTTGTAGCAAACCATGGAAATGACTCCTACGTCCACGAAGACCTTAGAATGTATATTCATTATGGTTAAGGCATAGGCACCTACACCAAAAAACGGATATACTATATTCAAACACGATGATAGCAAAATCCGGACACATATCAATAACAGTGATGTACATAGGACAACAACATATCTAACACATGATCTGCACCGCCTTGAACACTCGCAGTGCCATCATAGTATTATTGGATATTAATGCTAAATCAAAAAAATCAAAGCTGAAACTTTTGGGGCCTTGGATTGGCACTCAGATATGCCATTGATATAAAGATAGTGGGGGAATTTCAAAATGTAGCAAGTGGCCCCATAATTATTGTAGAAATGAATTGTTCACTCCATTTTAAAAGATGTTCCTCTGGAGGCCATACTATAGAGATGATCAAGAGTAAGATGCGTTCAAGGTTCTCCCACTAGAGCTTATTGTTCCTCTTACCTAACCTCTATGCTGTCGAAGAAATGAAGGCAAGGATGCAAGGAAGACGGAAACCGCGACAAAGATTTTTCAAGAATACACTGTTTAGTCAATGGAGTGCTCTTATTTTAAGTACGTCTTTGCTGGTAAGAACTCTTTCGCTTTCCATGAATTCCTATGTTGTTTAAGAACCTTCTGGTAGATTAAACTTAATGCGGCATCAATTAGTGGGTATTTGTATCATTGGAAACATGGTTGTGTTTTCGAAGTCGTCTCGAACTGACGTGGAGATGTCCGGCTTGATGTCTACTATGACGTTGCCTGGATTTTGATGTTGATTTCGTTGAACAACGCCGTGTCCTAGAAGATGTAGCGATGGACATTTCGATGGACATGACCAAGTCCTAAATTACGTTGCTAATCCATGCACGTTGGTATAGGGGGTGTCATCGAGTATGTCTCAAAGAATTTATGCGTGTCTGATGTGCCACCGCTTTAGACATGGTATTGCTCACAATGTATATTTGATGGTGTTTTGGTGGGACATTGAAAGATGATGTACAAGGCATGAGTACTAGACTTGAATACCTCCTCACACATGTACACTCATCCAACTTCATGGTAATTGGCCTACTTGCAAATGTGGTAATATGATATACACAAAATTTAAAATATGAATGCCTTTGACGTCCTAGTCATTACATATACAAATACAGCCTACATTGTGCTCAAATTTGTACATTGCTAAAGTACCACGACATCGTAGTCTAAACATTTCCGAGTTTGTGAACATGTCTAGGGATGTCTCCAAAGACGTAAATATGTTTCAAAAGATGTCCTTGCGTTCTCTAAGTGTTGCGGCATACGTCTTCTACAACATGATCACGTCTACATGACGCTCGCAGCACATTGCATGTCTGACTCTACATATGTTCAACATGCCAACAACGCATGCGGTTAATCAAGGGATTCGCAAAATAAAGAAATTGCTATAAATCTTGTCGGTGGAACAATCCATAAATGCATGGTTTATTTTATAACATCCATAAACTGTTAGCTCTAATCACAACTCTATGTGAACATTCAACATGCCCCACAAAATGCAATACAAGCTGCATCATGCGACACGACGTCCCTTAGAATGTTCTACCAAACATCTCATTTGCTCATGGAAACGTCGACGCGTTTGATTGGATTTCTTTGAGGACGTCTTCAAAGACATCTACCAGATTTCTAGTGTTGTTTATAAAGTGTGCACTAGCTCACCTAAGTCTCATTTGAGCCAGCATTAGATTGTGCAATTACTCACCTATTTGCATGCCTCTTTCTTCATTTCTTCTTTGTTGCCTCTACACTCTCAAAGTCTAACTTTTATCTTCTAAACTCTATAATCTACAAATTTAACCTCTACACTCTAAACTCTAACACTCTCAAACTCTAAAACTTTAACATCTAAACCACACACTTTCAAACTCTAAAACTCTAACTTTTGCACACTAAACTCTAACATCGTAATTTGTAAATTTAATCTACACTCTCAAACTCTAACCTCTGCATTCTAAACTCTAACTACTTGGAGAAATGAAGGCCAAAGTAAGCTTTGTGCAGCCTCAAATTCTTCTTAAAGGTCTCATGACCTAATTATGGCTACAACAGCTAACCCTAGCCGCCTCATGACCTAACTATAGCTGCAGCAACTAATCCTCGCCGCCTGTGTTCATCCAATGAACTTGACAAAATTCATCCAAGTTGATGGTTATGTTTTGTAAGACATGATGATGTTTTCCAGGACATGCCAATGTTTTGCTAGACATTACTGAAGTTTTCGAGGACGTCTTCGTACACATCCATGAAAAGATTCTTCAAGACACAGGCCCCATCGTTGCGGATGTCACTGTAGACAAGTGAGTAACAACATGCAAATGTCTTATGGGATATCATAGCACACGTTCGGAATGATGCCATCACATATGACCTCGGAGACATAGGTAACATCCACTCAAACATGACTACATATGGACGTTGTCGTAGATGTTTCTCATGCTGTCTCCAAGGATGAATACAGATGGCATGTCTGATAAAACATCTTTCAGAATTTCTCCATGGAAATTATTGCAATTATTAAAACGTTATCACGGACATTCCGGGGATGTCCGTAGAGACATGTTGACGTTACTCGAGACATCTTGATTCAGATGTCTCAAGAGATGTGGACCTAAATACAAAATGACGTGTCAACTTGTTCGACGTGGAATTGTGTTTGATATGTAGATGAAGAGCTGTAAATTACAAAAATATGTAATATGTCCATGTAGGTATGCCACCAAGAACTTTCGAAATCACCCTTATTTTTTTTATGATTTTGATTTTGGTTGAAAAGAGGCATTCTAATATTTAATTAATTAATAAATATTATTTTGATATGTAAGTATAAAGTACTGTATACAATCTGATCATATTATAGAGTAATCAATTTTAATAATACATTATTAAAATATTAATTAATATGTAATTTTTTATTTAAAAAAATAAATAAATTTATATTTGAAATGTAATATACAAGGGATACAAATCAAAAATTCAAAGGATTAAAAAAATGATTATAATTAGAATATTTCTTTTATTTTAATAATTAAAAATTTTATTTCCCAAAAATTAAAAAAATAATAATTTAAAAGGATCATTGTCTTTTTTTGTTTTCTACCTGCACACTGCTGCTTGTTTTGCTATTTTTTTAACGGTTGGGCAACTTTCTAGCTGGTGTTATCTAGGCTGAACGGATGGAGTTGCTAGAGGTGCGGTTAGAACCAAGGAGACCGTGAACTCCTATAACCAGGGTACACGGTCACAGGGTCTTAGGAGGAACCGTACGGTCATGGGAACAAAGGGGGGTCCCGGAGCCAGGACTCGAACCGTTGGAGGTTCGTCAAGGCAGACCTGGGATCCAAGGCGAATGAGATCCAGCGAAGGTTGCCAGGTACCCGAGTGATGAAGAACGGAACAGTTCCTAGTCTCAAGAAGGAGAACCGACTGGGTGGTAGGACGAGGCAAAAGGTAGAGAGAGATAACATGCCCAAACAAGGTCAGAATAGGGTTAAGCAAGCAGCACAGAGAGCAAGAGACAGAACATAGCAAGTGCAAGCAAAGCGAGAGAGGGTCTATTATCCGAGACACCCATGGGCATCGTGGAGCAACGGAGCCCCAGCTTACAAGGAAAAACAAGCGTACTAAGAGTCCTGACTCAACATCGTCACAAAACTGAAGAGTGTAAGCTTTCCACTAGCTACTCTGTTTATACTAAGTTCTGTCCTATCTTTCTGCTACAACTACGACTTCTCTGCTTCGCCTGCTCCTTCCTTTAACTGCTAGTCTTAGACACATTGACATGAATGGAGACACAACAAAAAATAGGGGTTTCTTATTGTGTAGATTGTGCTGATGTGATGACATTCAGGACTAATATACAGTGTTGAGTCTTTGGTAGAGGATGGCCTGCAACGTACCAACGAAGCTCTTGACAAAAGTGTTGATGAGGTCGTGCTTGTTGACAATGTCTTAGATAAAGTCTCAAAGTTCGGGGAAGACAACGACAGTGATAGCAAAGACCAGTAGTAAAAGTTGATTGGTATGACAGAGCATCAGGATTTTACACTGGTGCAAGGTTTGATGAGTTTACCTTAAAGAATTCTTTCAATGGCATACATGCTTTGTGTTAGAATTTGATGTGTTTAATTAGAGGTTGCACTTTCCCTTCTAAAGAATGGTCATGTGAGTAGTACACGTACAACTGTTAAGGTGGAAAATACACTCTCTTTACACACTTGGGATGAATTACATGTTTCAACCTTAAAAATATTCTATAACGTACTCTGACAATAAGTCATTAGAGGTATTACCATCTCCCAATATCAATATCTCCTGAGTCACGCAAAAGCGTTCAGCTCTTAACAAATCCTAACCTGCCATACTAGCCATGCAGTACTCACGACAGTTTTTACCTGCAGTATGGGCCTTCCAGTTCATCGAGGTGCTGCTGCAGAGTTGATGGTAGTCCATGTTTAGAAGCTTCTTAACTACTCCTGGATGGCCAGCCTTAGCTACAATTATCTTCGACTGCAATATTAGCATTCACGCAGTGCATAGCAACGCCCTTAAAGTACACATGAAAAGTCTCTGGATCCTCAAGGGCAAGGATGTGTCTGCCACTTACTTTGCAAGCACACACCAAGGAACCTGCCATATGCACTAGTGCAATGAGAGTGCCAGATGACCAAGGCAGGTGACCAAGATTTTTCCTAGTCATGGCCTGTTCAAGTTAGTGTGCAACAATTGGCTAGAGGGGAATAAACAACGAGATACCGGATTCGAACTCGGGTGCATGGGTAAGAGCGTCACGAAATGCCGAGTTCCCCCCGCGCAAAGGACCGTGGCCCACCCATTTCCCGTTCCGCAGAATCTGTTCGTCGTAGCGCGGTAATCCGTTCTAGTAGAACCTCTGTTTAATTACCCGATCAGTGAGTTTTAGTTATATTGTGTTCGGGTATTTTGGTATTATAGAAGTCCGGCATTCTGAAGTTGACCGGGTATGTGATTGTGGGTGTACTTCAATCCTCTCCCCGTGCATGTGGTATTTGATATCCGGACCGAGGTCATCACAGAATGCGGGTACATCTCAATGTAAACAAGACTGTAAGATCTGCACACTTTGTTTTCCATCTGAGAAAGTCACTTCATTTTATTCTGAAAGTGCAAAGACTCTGCAGTTGTGGATTGTTCACAGAACCAGGAATCCCAACCCCCCCTCCCCCTCTCAAACTGATACTTAATCAAAGAGAAAAGGGCAAACCATGGTCACAAGTGCAACCTCACAATCGTGAATATAAATGTAGCCACTGGACAAAGGAGATGCATAACCTTCTAAGTCAAGCAATATGTAAGACACACATGCCGGAACAGAACAAAAGACTCAGAGCATCAGACAGCCATTACAGGGCAACATACACTTCAGGGAAGGAAAGGAACGCTGTACACAAAACAATGATTGAACGACAACAACGGATGCCGACAAAGAACAAGGATAGAAAATTACATTGCCATGAGCAATTGAAACCCCTTTTTAAAATTCCGACCATCAAAGTGCAGAGTTTCTACGGAATTAACCCAACATGGAAAGCCGCTTACTATGTTCCAAATCAGTTCATGTCATCTTAAGAGATAACAGCATCAAATGAGAAAAAACAAAACGTGATCCTAGGACACCTATCACTGAAACCGTTGGGATTGTACCGATATCAAAAACCGTGCCACCTACGCTCAGCAAGGGCGATTGTACATCTCCATCTCCGAATCAGAGGTCATAGCATCACCTTTACCGTATGGAACCTCCTCCACGGGTGCAAGGGTCACTTTCTCCAGCATATCCGCCAATTCCTTAGCAGAGGTGGCCTCACGTCGAGGGCATTCCACTTCCGCTGTAGTAGATGCAGATCCTTCGAGGTCCATCAACGCCAATCCCTCCAAAGCGAGGTCCGTTTCTTCATCTGCATCATAGGGAGAAGGAGGAAGTCTCGTACAGCATAGGGAGAACAGACAGACAGCTCTGGCAAAACGCCCGAATACGCAGACGATTGCATGCATTGCAAAAACAAGGAACTCGGTACTGTCTCAGAGACAGTGTCCTCATCGCCGAACTCGTCCACCAAAATTGGATTGGAAGCAGTACTCCCACATTGTCTCATAGTATTAAGTTGAGTTGCCAGGTACTCCTCAAAGGTATAGTTAGCTGCGACTCCTAGCAAACGTATTTCACGGTTGCACTGCTCATTCAGGATGTAAGTATCTGAATCCATTAGTACGTGACTGAGATTAGGCAAGTCCAGCAACCATGACTTCGGACCTGCATGATCTTTGGCCCCACGGCGCATGAAGACATGAGATAACCAACCCCGAAGAGCCCCTTTCTCAGCGTCCATAGTGCATCCACTTCTTGGAAATCGGAAACTAGAAAATGGGGGATAGACGGACAATGAAGTCGCGAACTTCATACATATACCACGTCTGGTTGTAAAAACACAGATTGGGATAATAATTACACAGTGCTTGCTCGGCGCAAAGTAGGTTAATAAGTCTAGTCGGGCGAAAACCTGGAGGTGTAACTCTCCTTACTGCTGCGTCACAACTAGTCAGTTTGAACTCGGAAACTCCCTTTACTCAAATACTAATCCTCCAAAAGTCATGATGACAGCGCTTACTCATGGCCACAAAGGATTGACATAGTAATTAAAACTTTCTACATTTGAAATCATACCCTTCTCCACAGCCCGATGAACTCCAGTTCACAGCGGTGACAGCTTCTTCCTCACAAATAACCTCTCCTATCAATGAGTAAAAAAATTAAAATTGAAAAACGACGGTGCAAAATTAGTCCACTCATCTTCATCAGTCGACTAAAGTCCAAGTTATGCAAAATCTTAGCAATTGTCTGCAAAGTTTCGCTAAGTATTACTAATGACCTGAAAAAACTTGAGGTCCGTTAGCGTCTACTGGCCAAAATGAAACCCACATTGTAGACAGCTGAAATAGAATTCATACCATCCTAGTAATGTGCACAATGGGAGTGGAAATCCTCACTGGAAGAGTTCTCGCTTCCCCCCCCCCCCCCCCACTGTCTCCAAACTCCACGCCTTCGATGGCTCTGATTCGGCAGGTCCTCAGAAGGTGGAGGTGAACCGAAACTCGGACCCGATGCTTGGATCACAGGCCCGTAACCTCGAGCAAAAGGGTTCTCCAGGACGTAGGGTTCTGACGACATCTGTCGATCCTCTCCTGCTTTGGAAGACGCCAACCCAGCACCAACTCCCTCAGAATCACCATCAGTGTGGGTCAGGGGAGGAGAGCGAACGTTTCCCTCAGCCACCACTTCAGTCGCATCGGGATTGACATCGGTACCGGGAACCTCCTCCATATCGACATCTTCACCCTGAAACGGTTGGCATTGAGGAGGAGTAATAGGCTCCGGATTTCCTTGCTCCGTTCGTGCAGCCCCAGCGGAGGTGTTCCCGAAGGTAGCATCGACGTTGATTGGACATGCGAAGCAGCTTCCAGAGGGCTCGAACGGGACATTTAGCTGCGCCAGAAATGTCTCGAAGGTGTAACCTGCAGCGTTTCCCAAATGAGTGAAGTCTTCGTAACAATCGTCCGACCATAGGAAATGCGACGAGTCCTGGAAGATGCGCGATAGCGCAGGCACATCGAGCAGCCATAGCTTAGGCTCTCGGTGGTTTTTAGCATCCCGATTGAAGAAGATAATGGACATCCACGCAAGGATTGCGCCCTTCTCTTGATCCATCCTGAGTAAGAAGAGAACAGGATTTAACAGATACACAGAGTAAGACACCACTAATCTTCTGCGATGACCAAATAGAACCAGAAGAAAGGGGGGTAAGCAAAGGAAGACTTGCCTGAAGATGTATTCATACAGAAGGGAAGGCAATTGGCGAATAGCGGAAGAGAAAGCCTAGCACCTCCCATTAGAAGGGGATTTAGGAGCGGAAATGCATGTGATACATGACATCAGTCCCGATTGAAGTGACAACAAGAGACCCCAATGCCCACTGGACATGGCACCATCATATGCTTCTCTGAATGATTTCGATTTTGATGTAACACATTTATGACAATGATAACCAGATCTCCAAAAACACTTAAGGTAATGCGCCCAGAAACCGTCCGAATTTCAGGTTTGCTCATTTGGAATAGTGGTGGAATTTTTTTATAATTTTTGGATGAAGTGCAAAGCTAGTGCAAAGCCATCCCAAAAAAAAAATCATTTTTTGAGTAAGTCTACAATTTCCTATGAATTTTTGAATGTTCAGCCCTAGGTGCTCCACTAACCGTCCCTAGAGTCATGGTTAATATGACCACTTGGATTCTGAGAATAGGACGTTTCTGCACCAATCACAAGCACTCAATTTCTGCAGCCATAGACGGAATTAGAATGATTTTGCACAGTTTCAGGAACAGCCTATGTCAAAGCCTATGGGACGGTTTTTGGGCCGGGACGGTTTTTGGGCGCATTACCTTAACCCATCCTCTCATTTGACACTCCCTTTACTCAGTGTGATTCAGCAAATCTGCACCTTCATAACATCTACATCTATAAGGTCAGTTTGTCATTTCAGAAACATAAAACTGAAAGCTATGTCATGACAATGTCACTGCTGTGTGGACTGTCAAGCTCTTTTCCAAACAGGACAGAGAGCGCTTGTGCCTGAAGAGTACTCACTTACTTAATTGGTTGAACTCATGTGAAGAGCATCAAAACACTGCATCAATGTCAACTAGAAATAGGCATTGGCGGGAGGAGGTATCATGAATTCATGATTTACCACCTGAATTTGCCACATACGAATCTGAATCGACCTTCCGCCAACATGTGTTCAAGCAACATAATCCCAGTCTAGCTTCACTTGCTGTCCCCCTAGTCCGCCTTTTCTGATCTCTTGCACATACCACACAATCACGGGTCAATCAATCACACAAACTTTGAGATCGAAGAGATGTACAACTAGTTACCCTCCATTGCTTGATAAAGGGTTCGGAATCGAGTTCCCTATTCTACAGATATCTATTTGGAGGCTGGGTACGATGTAGTAGGTACTGACCTGATTGCTTGAAGCAGAACATAATGATTGATCTATACTAATTTTATCCATAATGAAGATACAGGATGGAACTTCAGTCGGACAGACCGAATGTGTGCCATGTCCCATTGTTGCATAATATATCACCTCCCACGCAAACACTGGTGGAACAGACATAGCTACAATACAGCGGTCACGGTAGGCACTATTTATTTATTATCTCAGATGACTGTTAAAAGTTATAACACTGCTATCGTCTGCGTATCAGTCCCTATTCTGTGGACATAATACTCTGGAATGGCTACCGAGTTCAGTGCAAGCAGGAGAAGGAAATGATTGTTTTCTCAAATATCTTCATAGAACACAAGCATTACCCAACTACACAGACTAGTCCAAACAGAGTTTGCGCATCGAAACTTAGAATACCATGGGCAAACTGAAATCAACAGGCACAGAACCTAAAGATGGATATCTATTTGTGTCAAGTATGACATAAAACTTTCAGGCTGTTGTTAACTGTGAAATACTGAACGCTCGGCACAATCTAACTGGAAAACAGAACAGATGTCCGTCATATTAGCAACCTCTGAAACGAGTGAAACACAAATTTGTGAACAATAAACGATGTAAACCGAGAAATCCTAGAACCATTTCAAACGCAAGGTCAGTTGTAGCACATGATCAAGTGTAATTTGTTGTGGGCAAGTCCTGTTTGTGGTTTCAAATACGTGGAAAAATAACCAGTTCAAAAAAGTATAAAGCACGGAAGGAGTATTAAAACAATTCACGTAATGGTCACCGTGACCTCCCCACGTGAGGTATACGTGACTGTCATAAAGTAAGTATTACTGTCTGAAAGGTTTCGTAAAATCACCTAAGGACCCACTGTTTTCTCCACATGAAAAATCGGCGGTTCAGATATATACGAGCCTCTAACTTCGAGACTCTTGGGAAGTGAACAAAACTCCATACTTCACGTGTACGGTCCTCTCACTTTATCCTATGCTCGCATACGTGAGGCACAACAATTTGATATCCAGACGTACTAACCATCTGCACAAAAACGTAATAAACGGGAGAACAGATATCAGGACATGGAATTATCGTCCACTGTTTACGACAAAGCATACTCTGAATTGTAATCTACGTTATAAGTGGAGTTATTACATGAAAATAAGATGGCAGAATTTTGCGTTAACAATTATCTGTTACAAACTTTACTTTCGGGACATACCGGTGAAAGCACTTATCTTCTGGGGATGCACAGATACAAGGACTACACAATCCACACTGTCAATAAATTCAATAGACAGGCAGGACATTCTTTAGGTTAATCGTGACAAGAACTGAGATTTTCTAAAATAATTCAAGTAGAAGTGTGATAAGAAAATTTCTAGGACCATCACTTACCCCGACAAACTGAACAGTTCAATGTACATATTAAAGCAAAATAAATCGCATGTTAACCTGAGTCAACACGTTAACTCAGAGTTCTGTCCAATTACAGCTAAAACGGATTCCTGTGGGCAATGTACATGCGACCTTCCTTTATTCAAGCATCGAAAACAAGACTGTCTCTCCGAATTCGGAAGTGAGGAATTTTAAACAAAACCAAGAAAGAGACGGAAGAATCAGAGTGCAATACCTTCAAATTCAGATACTACACATAGAGGCTCAGAATGATGCCTCTCATTCCACGTATTGCAATTCGACTTCGTCCTCGTAGTCTGCGTCATCCAGATATGCCTCCAACTCGTCTAAGGCTTCCTCTCAAGACAACTCCCGGACTTCACCAGCAGGGAGTATCTCATCCTCCACTGCAGACGGCCCTTATGTGCCCCTTCCTGCGTCGTCAGAATGCCCCAAACCTTCAGGTGGTGCGAAGTGTTCTCCTGCTAATTCAAAATCTACTGATTCTTTGTTCTGGGTTACGCGCCTAGCGCGCGGATCGTGACGCAACATAACTTTCCAGTCTTGATGGAGGGCATCATTCATGAAATAAACCTGAGAAACACTGGCAGGGAAGATGTAGGGGTTGTCCCTGGCAACAGAACAGTCCAAAAGCCCAGACGGTCCTTCTTAAGAGCTGCTCTTCCTTGTTCAGAAATTTTTATCCAGTCACACTCCATAACGACAGAGTTCAACTTCCCGTAAGTTATTAGAAAAATTCGTTTCAGAATTCCAACGTCCAACGTTGAAGAATCCTCTGAAGTCGATGCAATTCCACAGTCAAACGAGAGACATGGGAGTCGACACCACGCGGATTACACCTGTAATGGGATCCATAGGCCCACATAGCCTTAACCCCTTTTGCGTTTTGTGCCTGGAATTGCCTACGGCACCGAGTATAATGACTGCCGTGTTTGTGGTTTCGGTTTTTTGACTTCGAAGTTATCTCAAAGTTTGTGAGCACAGATGGTCCTGATTTAATGAGATTTAAATCAAAAATTTTGGACCAGGAATGTGGCTCCTACGATCCCTGGAAGTGTGTTTTCCGCGTATTCCGGGTGATATACAATGGAAAGGGGATGATACGTGCTATCGAGGACGGAAGTGGGGAACGTGTCACCGTAGGGTTAGGGTGACCGGCTGCAGAGGTAGAATAGCGGTTAGGGTACTCCCCCACCGAGGATTGATGATGACAAACTCTTGGATCCCTCATACGGGGTTTTTGATTTTTCGATTCTGGAAGTGTGTTGTGCTGTTTTTTTAGTTATTTCTGTTCCATCCCCGTTGCATAGAGGGATCGTGGGGAGGCGGAATTCCGGCGGCGGAAGGCGACATGAAGAGAAGGACAGGCGAGTGGGGTGGAATGTGGGGAGTGGAGAAGTTGAGCATGGCGGGAGGGTTTGCTGCTGGGGATGGATACAAAGAAGAAGAGGGGAGAAGTGGGAACAATCTCCTTACCGTGAACTATGTCATGGGAGATATAGAGAAGGAGCGAAGGATCAGTGAGTTGCGAGAATTTGGAGGGGCGGAAGGAGAACTATACCGGTGATTTAGGAGCAACGGATCGTCGGAGGCGGGTGGCAGGAAAGCGGTAGCGCTGCTCGATTCGACATTGCTTCAGGTGAAGCGCCGGCCTCGAAGGTGGAATCGGCGAGGCACGTTCGGAGAGGCAGAGAGGTGTCGGTACCTCTGGTAGAGGCACGCTGCAAAAATCCTGGGGTGGTGTGAGAGACGCGAAATCTCGGACTTCGTGAGAGACCTACTTCGTGGACAATTCTTTCCAAGTCGGTCTGCAACGCACGATGATGAAGAAACTCGCCCGAGCATCAATGGAGAAGGTGGCAAATTCCCAGAAACAATCAGAGGTACAGGCGGAGGAGCCGGAGGAGATTCCCGACGTGCAACTCACGCAGACCGCAGGGACGGTGGTAAGGGATTGTCGGGTTTAGGGTTTATTGTGCTGGCCATGGGACTCCTCTGTATTTTTGTCGGGATTCATGTCTACTGGAGATGCTACGAGATTGTCGTTGCTAAATAGCATTGTGGGAATTGTATGTATTCTAATTGGATTGTCAGCGACGGATGGGGCAGGTCCTGATGGAGCAACGGCTTCCCCTCATAGACATCACAAACGCCAGTTTTCCACTTCAGAAGAAGCCGGTGGTTCGGAAATCGCGAGCCAAGAAGCCAGTAAGCTCTTCGCCTTGTCTTCGTGATGCTCAATTTTTTAAGCACTTCATCCAGTTCATATTACAATGGCTGGAAGAACCACCAGTTGGATTCTACATGATATGCAGGTCCAATTAGAGTATAATCAAGGTTTATTGCTACTATTCTCACGATGTCCACTCTGGCTGCTTTGTGCAGGTGCAGCTCGAGTCCCAAAACGGCTTGGAGGGAGAGGCGCTGTGTGCAGGGATCCTGGAGGGGACCAGCGAGGCACCGGGCGAGGGATAGAGGAAGGCCAGAAAACCAAGAGTGAAGAAGGTGCCTCTCGAGGATGGAGGAATGGGCGTGCAGAGCAGCCAGATGGAGGGACTGCAACTTGCGAAGAGGCAGAGGAAGAGTAGGGCGAAGAAGTTGCAAGAGCCGCATGGAGAAACAGACGACCAAGGAAGGCAAACGCAGGCAGTGCAACCGGAGAAGAGATAGAGGAAGAGCAGGGCCAAGAAGGTGCAAGAGCCGCGTGGAGAAACAGACGAGCAAGGAGGGCAGAATCAGGCAATGCAACTTGCGAAGAGGCAGAGGAAGAGTAGGGCGAAGAAGTTGCAAGAGCCGCGTGGAGAAACAGACGAGCAAGGAGGGCAGAATCAGGCAATGCAACTTGCGAAGAGGCAGAGGAAGAGTAGGGCGAAGAAGTTGCAAGAGCCGCATGGAGAAACAGACGAGCAAGGAGGGCAGACGCAGGCAGTGCAACCTGCGAAGAGGCAGAGGAAGAGTAGGGCGAAGAAGCTGCAAGAGCCGCATGGAGAAACAGACGACCAAGGAGGGCAGACGCAGGCAGTGCAACCGGAGAAGAGACAGAGGAAGAGTAGGGCAAAGAAGGTGCAAGAGCCGCATGGAGAAACAGACAACCAAGGAGGGCAGACGCAGGTAGTGCAACCGGAGAAGAGATAGAGGAAGAGCAGGGCGAAGAAGAGCCAAGATTGCGTGGAATCGGGCATGCAGGACGGTGTGCCGCCGTTGGAACTGGCAACGCCGAAGCCACGTAGGGACTCCAGAGCTAGAAAGGGAGTGACACCGCCGACTCTGGGGGCTGATGCAATGATGCAATCGCTCATGCCGGACTGGGACTCCCCGCAGGCCTTTGGTCCGCCACCGCCGACGTCTCCGACGCCACAACCAGGTACAAGTACCTTCAATTTTCCACTCCCGCTACTCTCTTCTCGTTCCTACTTGCATTGGTGGAGTGTCTGACCTTCTGTCAATCCGATGCAGCACGCAACAGGAAGGGGAGGTTCACAAGAGAAGCGAAGGGAAAGGGTGATGTCTTCAAGCCAAGGAAGCCGAAGAAATGGGCCCCCTCGGCCATTGAGCCGAATCCAGAGGCGGGCGCCACGACGAGGAGACAAACTGCCTTGACGGCGCAGTACCGAGTGCAGGAGGACAACAACATTGCCATCCAAGAGGTGCTCGTGGACATCTATATCCCTTCGCATGCTGATGGTCTGCCTGACTGGAATGCGTTGGAGTTGCGTTGGAGTTTTGCTTTATAATGTTGTGGGCTGATCCTGTTTGCTTCGTAGTTGTTCGCAATGGCTGGTGAACATGCTCCTTTGTCAAATGGTCGTGTTGTTACTTTTGTTGGAAATGGTTCTGTTGATTTTGTTGATGTTGAAAACAATGGTGGTGTGGATGTAGTAGTGGATACTGGTAACCGAGAAAATATTCCTCATGTGTATGCTCACAGCGAGGATAATGTTTTTCATGGACGTGTGGAGGTCTGGACCAGAGGAGTCTTCCGTGAATGGCTGAATTCCAACCATTATTATCCAGTCTTGGAGGTTGAAGATTTCGATATTGACGTTCTTGGTGCAGAGGTTCTACCGGCGTTTTTTGGGACAGTGTTGTCTTCTCGTGGGATTTCTTTCAATATTCATGCTTTGATGAATTTGTATAATTCATTTGATCGTATGTTGAGAACTTTTCAGATTGATCACGCGATTGGTTTGAATCGTGGTGTTGTTCGCGATGGTGATGCTGTTCGCGATGGAGATGCTGTTGCCGGTGAAGATGGTACGGTTGGTCGTGATCGTGGAGCTGTGATTTTCAGCATTCGAAGTGATATTCGATTTGCTAACACCCGAGCTGCTTTCATGAATGCAATTAGTGGTTTTCCAAGCGGTCGTTCTTAAGGTGAGTTTCAGTTTTCTCTTCATTGTGTGTTTATAAATGAAATGTTGTTGTTCACAAAAATCTGCATTGTTATTTACTGCATCAACATTTGTGAATTCTGTATTGGCTAACCTTATCTTAATGTTGTTTAAACTTGTTTCAGGTTGTAAATGAAGCTGTGAGGTCGAAGCTGTGAGGTTGAAACTATGATGTCGATGTTGGATCTGCGATTTAAAAAAATTAATAAAGATACGTGTATTTTTACACGTTAATTTTACTTTTGTTCAATTGTGTGCTTTCATGTTGTGGTGAATGTTGAATTTTACCATTTTGTGTAAATCTTGAATAATGTTTTTGCCTGTTGGTTTACTTTGCGAGCAAATCCAAATATGAATGTTGTTTGGACTGTTCTGCATGCTTTTACGAAATTTCCGGAGCTTTTGATTCTTTGAATGTTGGATTTTGTCGTCTACTGCATGCGATGTCAAAAGAATATGAATGCTTCAGGATGTTTGTAGCTTTATCATCCGTGTGCTTCGGTAATCATCCATAGTTGATTCATATTCTTTGGTCTTTGTTTCTGCTTTTTAGTTCAAGCATTTGTTGATATCATTTTTCTTTTGTCTTTTGTGCAACTGGTCTTTTATGTATTCGGTAGGATAGTCTGTGATATGCATATTTCTTGGTCCCCTATCCAGTTGGTCTTGTATTCTTTATTATCGTTTGTTATATTTATTTTATTTCTTGGTCCTCTTCGCAACTGGTCTGTTTTGCATGCGTCGTCACATGTGGTGTTTCATATTTATTTGGTCTAATGGTGTATTTTTTTTAGTTTGCCTTGTATTGTTTGATCATGGAAATAGTGGTTTTAATATTTTTTTAATCTGTTTGTATTATTAACGTGTTGCTCCGAATTTCAGGGGAACTGATATACAAAACACATGGTCTATTATGCGAGGAGCCCCTTCTACCTCGTGACAGCTAGGGTGCTCTCGACCAATCAGGAGCCGAATACTCAGCAAAACCGGCCCTCACGGCAACTACAGTGCACATATTCCTATTTTGGACGGAGAAGGAGATCGTGAATTGGGTGGGAATGCTTTTGCGCTTCGAGGAGAGGGAGGTGGGTATGAGCAATTTCCCCAAACTTGTCATCATTTATTCCGCAAAAACGTCGTCGCACTTGTTCTCGTGTTCGTGAATTGATTGCGTACCCAGGTGGTATCATTTGCCTGATCTTTACAACTAACATCATCAATACATTTACGGAAAATCACTACAAGGAGACGTAAACGCACAGGGGAAAGAAGTCAAGGGTGCGCATTTGGAAGGTTAACATTGTGAGTGTCTCTTCTCAAGTGGACCTCTGCTAACCATCCAAAGAGCAAGGCCTTCTCCATCTCAGAAAATAACAAATGCAATACTAAATCAAATCAAGCTACGGCAGGATAGAGTGGACGGTGCTCAGTAAGGAGCGCAGACTTGAGGAAACGCAGCTTCTCCAGGAGCAAGTAATACAGAATACAACGATCAATAGAGGCAATGCTGGACACTCACCTTCTCCATTGTTAAGATGCGCAGGTAATGCAACTTCTAGGCTAGTTGTTTGAGATAGAGAGCCTCTGGGAAATCCTAGACCTACAGTATTTGGATCCCAGAAGCTGGTCCAGATCTTTCGGTTACATATATATCGTGAATGCATGCCGCGGAGGTGCACAGCAAGGAAACAGGGTCTTTTTAATTTTGAGCTGTGATAGAAAAGTGAGTGGGGATGCAAAATAACATGGGTGAATAGTGCCTCGGGATGTGCAGCCAATCAGAGAGCCCGCCTGAATTGTGACGCCACACTTTTTGTTGCCTTGTGAGACTGAGAGTGATGTGGCTGCTCGAATTACCCTCCTATTTACCTCTCAGGGTTCCTTTCGACTTTCTCAAAACCAGGGCAGTTAAAAGTGCCACTTTACTGCGAACAGGGGAGCTTTTCTACATGGCAAAATTAAGTGAAATGGAAACAAAAGCTCAAGCTCTTATTTTCTTTTACTCCACGCCAATCAACGATACACATAGCCATAAAAGTGGGGGCCGCACAATCATGAACTGTATTGGGTAGGCGTATTCTACAGGCACAATCCATGTGCCGCATCCTGGTATGACCTACATCCTTATATCCAAAACTTTCGCCAGCCAAAGCCCTCCGGAGTCCGCTTCAATTAACGGTACTTCACGAAGCCGATGTCCTTGGAGTAGATGCAGAAGCACTAGCGGCAGGTGTTGATGCCGTACTTGCGGATCATTCCGCACGAGTTGCCGCACACCCTGCAGGTGCGAGACCCGGGGCCGTAGACCTTGGGGTAAGAGTTCCAGACCGCTTCGTGACCCATGGTGGGCAGACTCCCTCTGTAAGAGATGATGGCGCGGTGAGAGCAGCGGCAGCGACTCCCAGGAGCGTCGAGAGGCGAAAATACCAAGCTCTTACTTTGGCCTGTATGGGATTCACCACCCGGAATGCAACCAAAACCACCGTCGAAATTTTTGCACCTGGCAACAAAGTGGTGGGATTGGATTTTAGGTCTTTGTGGGTTTTTGGGGTTTTAAAGGTTGTGAGTTTTGTGGATGGATTTGTAAGTTTGGGCAATGGGATGGTGTGGGTTTTGTGTAGAAGTCGGATTTCGATGCAGTGGCGATGGAGCATTTGCGCATGAGCGGGGCGTACTGGGGGCTCACGGCGTTGGACATCATGGGGCGCCTTGGGGACATGAATGCTGATGAGATCGTTGCGTGGATTCTCAAGTGTCAGGATGAGTGCGGTACTGTCTGCTTAACCCATACTTAAAGTTATCTTGTTTGATTGTGTTTTGCATCCGAAGAAATTAGGGCATCGTGGAGAAGCTAGTTTTCGTTTCTCCGATTCAGGTGCCGGGGTGTTCGATTGGTTACGTTATTATGTGAAAGGGAGAAAAATGATGTGAGAATTCACTTTAATCTGTAGCTGAAGCGTTTTTTGTGTAAAATGCATATCCGTGAATTAGGTTTTGAGGCTTTGGTGGAAATTGTCCCGTGCAGGTGGGTTTGGAGGAAACTATCAGCATGACCCGCATATTCTGTATACTCTTAGTGCTGTACAAATCCTATGCCTGTTTGACAGGCTTGACGCCGTGGATGGAGATAAAATTGCTCGGAGACTCATGAGGTGTTGGTATGACAGGTATTGAATATCAGATTCTTTGATCATGGCGAGTATGTTGTGGTATGGCTCATCGTTCCATCACTCCATGTTTCTAGGGTTTCTCTCTTATGTCAAAATCTTGAGCAAAGCTGTGTAAAATCATCTCTCAGCTGAAGCTTGTCCTGTGGAACCCTATGTGCAGATTGCATGGGCAGGAATTCTCACTTCACCAGCTTGGCTCCCAACTTATATGCTTATCACGGTGAGACAATGTATGACTTGTGTCCTTTGTTTAGAGTATGCGTTGATTGAGAGCCTGACGACGAGGTTCTCTGCTGTGTGCACACTACTGTGTAAAGCAATAGAGCCAGTGGTAGCCAAATGGTTCCGGATGACTTAGTGTTAACACTGGGAACAAATAAGTGATGTAAGTTTATTAGCCGCATTCTAAACCCCTTTCGTGGATATCACTTCGTGATTGGTGACTCGATATTTAGGATTAAGGTGCAGTGGGCAGGCCTTCGGCCGTAGGGCTTGGAGGTTGTGTGACTCCGTGAACCTGCTCTGCTATTCGATGCATCTGGCACTATTGAGGACGTCTGTGTCGTTGAGCATCAATTGAGCGTCATGCGTTTTTGGAAGTCTATCGAGCAAGACAGAGCTCCAGCGATGATGACCATGATTTCGTCAGTCCACTGGGTTGCTGTGTGAATTTTAAGTAATATTGCGTAGTATATGTAATTAATTTGGAGTACTTCTTTGGGAGATTTGAGGAACCGCCTCAACTTCGTATGTTTTATTAATGGTTGTGAATAATGTATACCTGTTTTGTGCACTCGAGAATTTTTTAGTTGGTGCAGTAGTGTGCACAGGTTATCTTGTATCCATTCCAGGTTCAGGACAGAAATGTTTTGTGTCAGTCGGTACAAGGCTGTCAATCTGGACCCGTTTGCTTCGAGGCTGAAATCTAGTCATTGCTTTATTGCGCAGTCACCTTACCACCTTCAAGTAGTTTGCAATCTGGAGCACGAATTTGATACGCTTTTGGGAGGTGCATTGCTAAAAGAATGCCAATTTTCGGAGATCTTTACCTACTGAAGGCAGTTCAGGCCGTGTGAGCTCACTTCTTATTCGGCCGAAGCTGAACGATATTTTCGTGACACCGTTCAGGCGAACATGGCGTCTGATCGAGAGGTATGCGCTTGACTCTGGAACCCATTTTAGCGTCGATACTAATATGTATTTTTAATAGAAGTGATGCCAGGAAATAGTTAAGAAGGTCGATAATGTCAATTTTCTTGTCTTAACTTGGATCATAGCGGCCGTGACTGCAGTCCAACTCATGCCTACCGAATCAAGTGCCGGAAGAACGATGTTTGACACTGGTGGTTTAGTGCTTGTATCTGCTGCAAGCCACTTGCAATGTTTGGTTCGTCCCCTATTGGGCTGGACGCCAACAAGCGCCGGATATATCAGAGTGATGAATAAACCCTAAGGATATCACGGACCTAAGTTATACTTGCTCCTGTACATTGACGTCTCTGTTCATAGGTTCATTCAATCTCTGTGAATCGATCATCTGATAGATTCTCGACTCAACCTGGACAAGTGAGGTATATTTCAGAAATTTTATGGCCTGTCTTTAACACCGTCGTGGTGTGTTCTGTAATGCAGGCTGATAGGCTCTCAAATGCAGGCTGATAGGCTCTCATACAAGAGGGAGTGATTCAGTAGAGGCCATCTCAAATTGAGACACTGAAAAGAAATCTGATTAGTTGTCTTAGCAAATCATGTAAAAATACCTTATCTGCCGATAATTCAGATACCTTGAGACTTTTGGTTTTTTCTCTTTTGCTGGGTTTTGTCTTGATCAGGGTACTTTGGTGGCACTATTTCACGATTGCACTCTGCATTAGTTACCGAGGTATTTCAAAAGTGGATTGATTTGGGTCGTCAATCGGCCCCTTGCAATTGTGCCGTCGCAATGACATTCTTTGCTGCCGTCGATCAGTTGCTCAGCATCGTGCGGTCTCCAACAATGATGGTTCTGTGCCGTCGATCTATCCTTTGCTGCTCGTGACACCTGGCTCCTGAGATCGCCGTCGATATGTCCTCCGCATCTTAGGGCTGCAGGCGAAGTGCCAAGCGCTAATTTGGGCCAGGTGACATCGAAACTGGGCAGCAGAAAAATATTTTTCTGACTTACTGTGGTAACTCGCTCAAATTTACGATGGTAACTTCGAATTTACCAGTCAACTCTCTTGTCTGTAGTGGTATGTGTTGCATCGCTAGTCAAAGCCGTGGTAAAATGCACTAAAGTGAAAGCCATGGTTTGCACTCAGTTTTCAGTATCCAATGCAGTTGGTAAAATCCCTGTTTCCTTGCTGTGGTGATTGATTAAGTAGAACACTGATGAAATCGACATCATTGCTACCAATTGGATTGTACTAAACTAGCCGGTACAGATAACAAGGCGGCTTCATCTTGTACAAACAGCCTTTTGGGAAACGTCATTGTTTTGTACCTTCTCAATATCTCGATAATGACAAGGACAGTCCTCAGGTTTTGACATTTTCTTTGGCACATGTGAGACTTGGCCTCTTGAACTGTACTTAAAATCTTGTGAGACCGTTAAGTTGTTAATGCCTGCTTTACTAGATTCTGTCCAAGATGTACTGTATGTATCGAGATTGGGAGAGAAAGACCTCTAATGACCAATACGTTATTAACGAACGGTCGGTGCAAATGTAAACTAATTTAATGGATGTTATGTTTCTGCAAAAAACTAGATTATGAAAAAAGGCGACAGGGGATCACAATTTAAACGTCGATAAGAGTGAGGTATTTACTTTAGGTAGCGTCAGGATGATGGTATGTTTGTATTCGAACTTCAGCAATCAGTCTCCAGTGCTAAGGTTCAATTGTTTGTTAAAGTTCATGGACGTTGCCCTTTCCTATTAAGAGGCGGCTCTATTGACCAATATAATGTCGTCGTCTTCGTAGTATATAAGATGCAGTCATTGCAGTATCGAAGTTGACCAAATCTTGTTCAGTTTTTCAGAAATAAAATTGATTCACACGTGTGCTATTGGTGTAGGGAAAAAATGCGACCAACGCCTCCCACACCACACCGTCGCAGTTGTTTTAACTGTTCCCCCTCTTCCGTGAAGTTCCTCATTACGATTTCCAAACACCCGTTCAGTCGAGGTTGTTTCTACAGTCCTTCAATGTAGCCAACGTAACCTCCATGACACTGTGGAAAATGGACAAGTATGGCCCGTGTTTCCTCAGAACTAATAACCCAATCGTCTGCACAGTTGTCATCAGAGAGGGACCTTGGAATTGACTTCTGTCAACAACTGTAAATGGTTTCAGAAAACAGAACAAGAACAACGTGCTCCCGGTAAGGATACTTCACAGGATATGCAGGAGAAATTCTACTTTGATGTCAATACAGATAGAACATGAAGAGCAAATTTTAAAAGTACAACAAATGAAGTTCCTATTGCACCGTTTACACTGATGAGAAGAATGAGACACTCCAACTTTGCCTCAGCGTAAGATATCGCCCTTGCAGGGACTGGAGTATATAGGCAGTCCATGGAGAGCAACATGCACGGCTCTAAAACAAACGAGGGAATATTGCTCCGCTAAATTTGGAAACCAGCTACACTTCCCGCAACCACAGAGTAAGACTGTTCAGTGGATTCCTATTCTTCGCATGATGACAACGCGTAGCCCCCGTAACATTCCTAGTTTAGGTTATTGTCAGAAGTGTGATTGATGAAATTTCGTTGACAAGGAGAATTGGTCCCATGATCGTATGGGGAATGCGGCGCCACATAATGGATACACTAATTCGGGTGTCTTAAATGCTTTATACTCGAAAGTCTTGGGTAGAGCTGGAGATATCGGCAGATATCTGATAACTCTTGGAAGGATGCGAGGACAGAACCAAAGCCGATCTAGGGGGTGTTAGTATAGTAGGTCCAATATTGGTAGCCGGCTCCTACGATTTCGTTGGGGAGTAGCTGATGATACTTTGCAGCAGCGGAGTACCCTAATTCCGCCAAGAGCATTCTACCCTCAGAACTCTCCAAAGAAGCACCAGGTAGTCATGTTGTAAGAGCACCTAATTCCAAATGATAGATTTTGTAACCCTAATGGATCACTTCGGGTCCCTAAATGGATTCCTTGATCTCTCCCCTTCATTCAGTACGTCGGGGGATACGTCTCCACTCATAAATGATTTCGCAGACTCCAATTCTTCTCTCCCTCTCGCCAGTATCTTAGACTAATTTTGGGAAACCACTTCGTCATCGGCAGAAGATGTCCTCGGCTTATCCTCCAAGGTCGACTGCATTTCCAGCTCGCGGTGTCATTGACGACGACATGGAGCCAGACGTGATCCTGTCTCAGTCCCATCTCCCAGTACAGAGTCTTACCTACGTTATCTATCGATTTCCGACTTAATCATAATTCGTGAAATAGTCGAAGCTCCATAGATTTAGTCAATACTGTAGCGAGTAAGGACGTTCTCTTAGTTCAGAGAAGATGCTGGATAATTTCATACAGACGATATGAGGTAACCGAGCACACAAAGTTAGGTGAATGCATAGATATGCACCTTCCGGAGCCGAATATTATCACCGTCCGGAATAAAATGTGTTTTTGAGTGTACCTTGCATGTATAGAACGACATTGCTGTCCATGACGGGGCCAGAGAATTGGACGACGAATTTGGGGATTGTGAAAGGAGTATTTTATTTACTCCTTCAAAAATAAGTATTGTCTTAAAACTCTCTAAAATCCTGCAGAAATTATTGTACTATCCCCCTCAAACTGCCCCACATCCTGCCCTAGATCTGAAACTGTCCACCTAGATCTACGACAATTCTAGAGGTATATCTTCCGATGTGATACATATTCCTACTCTCTTTGGTCTGATCTACAATACCCACTCTTTTAAACACCAGATCTACTATACCCATCAGGTGAATTAACCAATCTGGTCCCTCAACCACTCATTACTGCAAATCTAAGCATGTATACACATATGTAATCAATTCCTGTCCTTTACTCACTGTAAATTAGTACATGATCTTGCTCCCTACTGCTAGCACTCCTTGGACCCTCCAGGATCCTCAAAACTGTCCTAGCAGCAACTCTCCTACAATCCTACAACACATCCTACACACTACAATCTAAGAGCTCCAAAGAAAACTCCCAAGGAGAGAGAGAGAGAGAATGAGCTTCGGAGCCCCCTCCCTAACAACCCCACCCAAAACCCTAGCCGCCACCTCAAAAACCCTAGCCGCCACCCTAAACCCTAACAATTTTCATCCGACCACCATACTTCATCCAACCACCAAATTTCATCCATCCGGTAGTTTTCATCCATCTGGAAGTTTTCATCCAAAACTGACAGTTCATCCAAAACAGAGTTACTGCAGGACAAGACAGTAACTTCACAGTTTATTGTCCCCCCCCCAGTAACTACAGTTTTACTGCTCCCCTAAATCTGTAGGGGCCTACCTTAAATCCCCAGATAACATTATCCCCCTTTTAGTCTGCATCTGCCCTCAGATGCTTATGTCCGGGTTTTATGTAGTTAACCGAAATAAATAAAGGTATCAAAAAATCAAAAATGAAAGTCCTACTGGTCCTACTAGTACCCTGGGCTAAGTCTACTGTCTAGCCACTAACAAGTGGCGCCCCTCCCGCTGCTGATGCTGGTCCCCATGGTGCTACTTCTGGTTCTGATGCTGGTGGTACTGATGGGGTAGTAGGATCAAGACCTACTGGCCCGTCAACACCCAAAGTAGTCCCCAAGCCACTGCTCGAAGCTCCCCCCATGTCCCCAAATTGCCCTCCATCAGGCATCTTCTGATCTGCCCCCTCATCCTGGTCATCCTCAGACTTGTAAACAAAAGATGGGTAAGCCTCAGCAAACCTTATCAAGTATCTGTAGTACCTGGCCTGGTCCTTCGTTTAGGCCTGGATCTGGTCCAGCACTTGCTTCTTGGAGGTAGAGAGCAGATGTCTGGTCAACCCCCTAGAAGCCTGAGAAGAGTTGGCCTCAGCCACCTTAACCCTCTGTCTGAGCTGCTGGTTCTCCACGACCAGCTTGTCAAAGTCCCTGAACCTTGCACTAGTCCTGGCCTCCAACTCCATCCTCTTAGTTCTGACTACCTCTGCCTGGACCCATTGATCAATCCAAGCCTGTCTCTCCCTCTCCTGGTCCTGCTGGAGTGCCACCAACTGCTGCTGGGCAGTCAAGACCCGAATCTGTTCCTCTTGGTCAAGTCTGGTGTTCATCAACACTTGGTAACTTGGGCAAGACCGGTCCTCCTGCTCCTATAACACCTGCACCCGAGAAGCCTGTGCTAATGCCACCTGCAAATGCTGAACCAATTGGCCCACCTCCTTGGTGACATCCACCTGATCCTCCCTGACTGCTGGGGCTGGTGCGAATCTGGTCCCCACTGATCCTATGGGCACCTCCACCGCTGGCTCATCCTGATGGTCCTTGGAACCTGGTCCGGTACTTGGTCCCCTATAACCTGGTCCTGCTGCTGCTCTTGTCGCTGCTCCTCTGGCCGCTCCTGGTGCTGGCCCTGGTGCTGTCCCTCTGACACTGGCCACTGTCTGCTGCCACTGGAGTAGAAACTAAAACCAACTCAGGGCTGCTAGAGATATGCACCGGGCTACTCCCCTGCCCACGCATCCTCCTCAGCTGATATCCTCCTGCTCATGGAGTGATAGCACGTGTCACCTCTGCCTCTAGGGAACCCGAAGTGGTCTCCCGGTATCTATGGGTATTCCCCAGCCTCCTCAATCTCTTGAGCCCACCTGACTACTCCACTAATACCGATGGAGATGCCTCGGCCTTCCTCTTGCCCTTCCTCTGCTACTGTGGTAGTCTTGGTGATGAGGAGGACTGCCACTCCATTGAAGTTGCATGGTCCTCCTGCCTGGTCAGCTGAGTCTAAACACCCTCCCCACTGGCCACATCGGGTGGTAATACACCTGTTGGGCGGGCTGGGGTCACATCTGGTGGTCCAGCAGTGTCATCCTGACTCTCACTGGAGATCACCTGGGGAGCTGGATCCACCTACTCCTCATCATCCGGGAACCAGTTCCTAAGCAAAGCATCCATCAACTCTGCCCCCTTGATCTCCCTAGTCGGGCAAGTGTGGATCCGAATGAGCATCCTCCTCAAGGAGGATAGAATCACAGGGCCCAAATGTGGTCTCCCTTCTTCACATCTTGGTACATGATCTCTAGAAGCTCAATACTAGCATACAAAGACTTCTTCTTTACACACATGATCTCCACCAATGCCTTGACTTTGTCCTGGTATGGCTCATCAAATCCCTTGATCCTGGTCCCATGAGATGTGTGATCTGCCCTGGTCAACCCAAACATGGTCATGTACTTCTTATCCAGGGAAGTACTAGCCTTGGGAACTGGTGGTGTCCTGGTCCCCTCAATTCCCAAAGCCTACTGTATGGTCCATGCTGTGATCTCCACTGGAATACCCCTCACTGGGGCTCAAATAGGCATGCTGTACTCAATCTTCTCCCCCTTGGTGTACTGGAATCCCTCCACTAGGTCTTCTACGAGTTCTGTACGTGGTACTGGCCAGGTGTACTCATAAAACAACCCCAGACTCACCTGCTCTGCCCATACATCATCCTTGAGTTCCCTCCAACCCTGCCAATACTCTAAGGGAAGGAAGGTGAGCTGAATAGCTCTGCCTACCTTCCTCTCAACCCTGGTCCTCCTAGGAGCTCTGGCCATGGGATCAGTGAACTTCCTCCTGGTGGTATTCACTGCCACTGGACTCTGTACCCCCCCTAGTCCCTCTCCAGGTCCCTCCTGAGTCGGCTGTGGGGGCTCTTCGCCCTCCCTCTGCTCCATCTTCTCCTGGTGTTGTCTAACACCTGGTCCCTGTAGGTAGGGTCTAAGATCTCTCTTCTGCCCTGTCCTCTTGGTGGGTGTCCTAGTCCTTGTGTCTTTTGCCCCTGTCACCCTCCTAGTATCCCGACCCCCCCTAGTTTTCTACTATTCTAATCAGTTTATCCATTCTTAATTTTTCTTTTGTTTTAATATTTTCGATTTTTTCTCTATCCCCTGGCTGGTTTACCTCTGCTGTTTGCCCCCTCTGTTCTGACTCGCTACCCTTACCCCAGTCCCCAAAAGTTAGAACTGAACTATCTAGCTGAATCCCTCTCCAACTGTTCCCTGAATGGTGTCTACTGTCTATTGTTTCCCTAGACCGCCCCCTTACTATGCGCCCCCCTTCATTCCCAAGCTGATAAGCTCTCCTGGATAAAGAGTCACTGTAATTTACCTGACACTCCCGTTCGATGGTGCGCCCTCCTCTGGTTTTGTTTGCCGCAAACTGCTCTTCGTTTGACCTCCAGCTCCTCCTCTGGTTGTCTTCAGTCCCTCGAGCTTCGGCCCTTGCTCGCTGCCCCTGAAATGCTTCTGTTCTCCTACTGCAGCCTCGGCTTACTACCTCAACCCCCTGGCAATGGTGATCCTCTCCTTGTTCTCGACTACTAATCCCTGTGTTGCCCTGCCGAGGCTCCTCCGACAGTCCAAACCCTAGTGCTCATTGCTGCTGTTGTCTGGCTGCAGTGCCTTCTTGCTGTTGGGTTCTTGGGTTGTGCTGAGCTGCGGCTGCCGACCCCTTGTCCCTCTCCACTCTACTGCCGCCGTCCTCTCTTTTTCTCTCAGTGTGGCTCCGCTCCCTTGGCTGCTGGCGATGGATTGCTGTGTCACCCGGTTGTGTTCCGCCGCCACTGTCTTCCCTTCTCCGGGCAAAGCTCCACCTCTCCTCCTGCTGTCGATCGGTTGTAGCGTCGCCTCTACAGCCCTCTTCTGTCCGCTCCTTGGTGCTGTGCAGCTCCCTCTCTTGCTATCCGCGGATTGAGTCACCCGGCTCCTGGTGTGCACCTCCGTTGTTGTCTACTGCCCCTGCTTTGATGCAGCCGATCCGCTCCCTTGGTTGCTGTTGGTGTACTTCACCGTCGCTCCCGATCTGTAACCCTCCGCCCCAGCTTCCTTGTGTGATGGCGCCTTCTTATTGTGCTCCCTCGCTGTCCAACTGCGCCTCCTCTTCTTGCAGCCTTCGGGTCCTGGTCTCCTCTCCTTCAAACCCTAGCTGCTCCCCTCTGTTTCTGCTGTGATTCTGAGCTGCCCAACGGCGCAGCCTATCTCCTAAGGGGATAGCTGCCGCCCTCCCAAGCTGCTCTCCTTCTCGCCTCCAGCCCCTGCTATTTGTCTCCGGAGCGCCCTTCTGCCCTCCCCTAGCTGTGCTGCTCCAAAAAAAAAGGGCTGGGTCCTTCGTCTTACAGAGGTAATATACCTCTGCCCTTCTCTTTGGCCGAACTTCTTCATCCGCATTGGATGAACGTCCCGCTGGCAAATTTTCATCCGTAGTAGATGATCTTCTTGTTGGATGAATTTCATCCTAACAGGATGTAAACCCTAGTCTTCGACTTTCCTCCCTAAGGGATGAAAGTTCTAGTCTTCCTTCTCTAGTGAATAAGCCTCATGTTTGCCCGTTTCCATCCATAGGGGATGAAATCCGCCTATTGGAGAGACTCTGTCCTGACCCGCCACTGTGGAACTGCTCCCTTGGCTGCTCCATTTCCTGTCCCTGTTTCACAGAAATAGTTCCCACAACCTCACAAAATACTACTGACTCCTTCCTTTCTTTCTCTTCTGCTCCTTTTTTGATTCCTTCCTCTTTTTTAATTATTTTTTCTTCTTGATTTTTTTCTCTTTTTTCTATAACTTTTTCCTCTATTTTGCCCTCATCCTTTTTTCCTACCCCTAGTCTTTTTTCCACCTGTTCTGCTGCTCCTGTTCTTTCTTCTGTCCTTCTTCTTCTTTGCGGCCCTGCTCCAGTTTGTTCCTGTTTTGGCAGTCTTGATCTTCGCCCTAGTCTTCTCTGCTCATGTCCGTCTGGTCTTGTGCTTCTTCCTGGTCTTGTCTGCTGCCTTGGTCCTGTGGTCCTGGTGTCTTGCTAGTGCTGGCACTACACTGTCCACCCAAACTGGTCCCTTCTTGGTCTGCGTAAGCACTATCCCCATTTTGCTGTTCGACCAGTCCCTTGGTCAAATCTGCTGGTGTCACAGTAACAAGCTGGTCCTCGTCGTAGAACCTGTATGGCTTCAGCTTGTTGATGTTGACAATCACTGGGTCAGGCTCAAAATTCTGCACTGAAACCAACAGAGCAGTATTGTTAGGCAGCTGTACTAGACCTTGTAAGGCCCAAACCACCTGCTCTTGAATTTAACCACATGCTCCTTGTGGCTCTTCGGGTACCACAGTACATAGTCTCCAATCTAAAAATCCTTCCTCTTGTAGTACTGCTGGCTCCAAAGCGACCTGTTCCACTGTCTGGCTCCTACAACCTCCTGTGCATCCTGCTTGGTGGTGTCCATCTGCTCCAAGTCTGCTACCCTTGCGTGCAACACTCGAGCTGGTGTGTATTCGATGTCCAGACTGGTCTTCTTGGTCGGAACTAAGTATTCCGTGGGCATCAATGGATGCAGCCCATACACCAGTTGAAATGGTGTATACCCTGTTGTCACCTTGAAAGCAGTCCTGTATGAAAACAACACTGTATGCGAGTGTTCATCCCAATCTGTCTTCTTCTCATTGACGAGTTTGCTAAGTAGATGGCCAATTACCTTGTTGGTTGACTCTACCTGGCCATTACCGTGGGGGTAATAGGTCGTAGAAGTCCGGTGCTGGAGCAGAAAATGCTCCACCAGATGCTCAATGGCCTCATTAGTAAAATCAGAACCCTAGTCACTGACCAGTGTCAAAGGACACTCGTAGCTGGTGAGTTTCTGCTCATATAAAAACTTAGCAGTCACTGCTGCTGAATTCGTCCTCAATGCCCTGGCCTCCACCCACTTGGTAGCATAATCTATAGCCACCAGTATATACATGTTTCCTGTCCTGGTTACAATAGGCTTGACTGGTCCTATAAAATCCAGCCCCCATTTCATGAACGGCTCTGCTGGCATACTGGTCACTAGTGTGGCCAGTCCAGTATTCGCCATTCCTCCAACTCTCTGGCACCTGTCACAGGCCTTACAGTATTCAGACACATCCCGCTGGCCACCAATACCCTACATCCAGTATCTTCCTAGTGGTTATCTCCTGAGAAAAGTGACCACCAGCTGCTCCATAGTGCATCTCCTTCATCACCATCTCTGCCTAGACCGGGTCCAGTACCCTCCTGAGAACCTGATCCTGGCCCTTCTTGTATAGTACCCCCCTGATAAGGGTATATAGCAGTGCCTTGGGGGCCAGTTTCCGCAATTCCTCCTTGGTCAGATCCTGCCGTACAAATTTAGTTCGAAGGTAAGAACTGACATCTTGTAACCACTCTGGCTTCACATAAAATAGACTGGCATCCGTAGTCTGGTCCTCAATCCCTGTTGCTGGTTCTCCATTGGGCAGTCTCGACAGTGCATCTGCTACTCCATGGTTCTTCCCTGGCTTGTACACCACAGTGAAATCATACTCCTAAAACAGCAGCAGCCACCTTGCAATCCTGCTCGATACCTGAGGTTTATTGACCAGGTACACCAGTGCCATATGGTCAACATAAAAACAATGACGTAAGGGATACCATGAATGTGAATCTTCATGTTTCGTATCATCCCCACCGGATCCACCACTGTCTGGTCTGCCATCCTTAGTCTGAAGGGTGCAGGCTGGAGGTTCTTTAGTCCCAAACGCTTACGCTCCTCCTCAGTGATCAGATTGACACCAGATCCACCATCCAACAGTACATTGTCCAGGGTTCCACTCCCAATCTGCACAATCAACACCGGCAGTTCCCTGTCAACATCTATAGCCAAACTGCTGATCAAATCTGGCTTACTTACCTCACTGGTCTTTGGCTTCACTGCTGGTATCGGGTCTGGTCCAAAATTCTTCTCTGGGAACAGATGTGCCTTCACATAATCAGTGATGTTTGGGGCAACCTTAAGTAACTACCCCAATGACACTGTGATTGGACTGTCCAATATCTTCCTACCCACCTGGTCCACGTAGTGCTGCTCTCGGCTGCCCTCTGAACTGATTGCTGTCAGAATTCCTGGTCCCGAGTGCTCAGTCATCAGGCTATAATCAAGGGCTTCAGAATTTGGAAACCCTACCCACTCACTGTCCTGTAAATCGCCCTCAGTAGTGTCCTTAGCTGCTCGTGACTTATCTGTTTTGGCCTGCTCTGCTGCTTTGGCCTCCTCCTCTTCCTTAAGCTGGATCTCCTTCAAGGCCTCCAGTATAGAGTTCCTTAGTCGTTCCTCCTCCTTCCAGTCTTCTCTGGTCCTGGCCTTCCTTGGATCTGATACCTTGGTCTAGTCTTCAATTGGAGGTAGTCCTGCATTCCTCCTCTGTGCTCTAGTCATACTAGCCACATTCACCTGGTCCTCGAGATCCTCCAATAGTTCTATCTCCACATTATTGACCTGATGGTCTGGTTTCTTGGTTCCTCGGTCCCACTGGGCCTTTAGAGGGCAGTTCCAACTCCTGTGCCCAATTCCCCCATACAAATAACAACATTCAGGCTTGTCACCATAACTTCCCTGCTGGCCATTACCTGCTCTGGTGTTAGATGACCTCTGGTACCCTTGGTTGTAGTTACTGCTGTAGGTGGCTGTTGGCTTTGGGCCAGACACTTCATTCACCCCTACTGGTTCCTCTCCTTCTTTCTTCATACCTGGTCCGCTCTAATTTGCTGGGTTGTACCAGCAGTCACGATCTTCATGGCCCAGCTTCTTGCAGGTGCTACATATTCGCCTAGGGGCATCCTGACCTGGTTCTTTCCTGGTCAGAGTCGCTGGCTTACTGGTCGGCTCCACCTTCTTGACTTCAATCTTGGTTGGCTTACCATTGGAATTAGTGTAGTTTTCTTCACATCTTAGAGCAGCATCCACCAACTCTGTCAGGGTCTTTACTGATGCAATACTGGTCGTAATTTTGATGTACTCTAGTAAACCTGCCCTGAAATTAGTAATCCGAAATCCCTCTCCAGGATCTGACTGCAGACACTTGATCAGGTTCATAAACCTGTCATAGTAATCCTGCACCTTCTCCCTATCTGCCTGCTTGAAGGACTTCAATTCCCAATAAACTGCTTCATCGGTTGTCTGGTCCCTGTACCTCCTCCTGAAGGCTGCCTTGACCTCCTCCCATGAGTAGTAAAGATGACTCTCTAGAAAATTCTCATACCAGGCTCCAACCTTATCCAGTAAGGTGGTTCCCATCAGGTTGATGATAACCTGCTCATCAGTTTCCCCATTGTGCCACAAGGTGCGCTCAAACTGACGAATATGAGCATCAGGATTTGTACCTTCCTTCTACTTGGAGTATGGCAGTGGCTTCCTATATGCCATACTGACTGGTCCTGATACTGGCAGTCCGACTGGTCGTCCAGTTGGTGGATAGACTGGTGGAATGCCTGGTCTTCCGACTGGTGGGTACACTGGTGGTATCAGCTGCTCTAGATAACTGTTGGAAGCAAGGGCCACTCGTACTCCGATTCCCATTGATGGTCTGGTCCCAGTTGATGCTCCTCCAACTACCTCTGCTGGTCTTTGAAACCCTATACCTATACTGGGGGCTCATGTTCCTATGTCTGTTCCTCCTCCTGGTCAGTACCTCAACTGGGTTACCTCTGGCTGGTATAGATCACCAGTTAGGTGATCCACATAGGACGTTGCTACTCCCCCTCCTGGCAATGGACCCGCTGATCGAGTCTGAGGTTGGAAGTGGCTCTCTGCTGGTCCTTGGAATACAGCAGTTGCTTGAACCGGTACTCCCATTGCCTCTGCTGTTCCCGAAGGACCAGCTCTTCCACCTTGCACCTCACACTGTTCATATCCTCGCCACACGTCCCCCCTCTGCTGAGCCTGTAGCTTCTGGCTTTCTTCCCTTAAAACCTCCTGCCACCTATACAAGGTTGCCTGGTGGTTTGCTTCTTGTTTCTCCTCCTCCTTCTTCTTCTGGTCCTCCAGCCTCTCAGCCGCCTCCAACAGGCGCATAGCCTCCTAGCCTAATAGGTCCTGCTGCATGGCCTCCTGCTTCTCTGCTACCTGCTTGATCTCCTCCCTCCTTTGAGCCTCCTGCGAGGATCTAAGGGCTTCCTGCCTCTGTCTCTCCTTGGTCGCCACTGTGAAAGGAGTATTTTACTTACTCCTTCAAAAATAAGTATTGTCTTAAAACTCTCTAAAATCCTGCAGAAATTATTGTACTATCCCCCTCAAACTGCCCCACATCCTGCCCTAGATCTGAAACTGTCCACCTAGATCTACGACAATTCTAGAGGTATATCTTCCGATGTGATACATATTCCTACTCTCTTTGGTCTGATCTACAATACCCACTCTTTTAAACACCAGATCTACTATACCCATCAGGTGAATTAACCAATCTGGTCCCTCAACCACTCATTACTGCAAATCTAAGCATGTATACACATATGTAATCAATTCCTGTCCTTTACTCACTGTAAATTAGTACATGATCTTGCTCCCTACTGCTAGCACTCCTTGGACCCTCCAGGATCCTCAAAACTGTCCTAGCAGCAACTCTCCTACAATCCTACAACACATCCTACACACTACAATCTAAGAGCTCCAAAGAAAACTCCCAAGGAGAGAGAGAGAGAATGAGCTTCGGAGCCCCCTCCCTCACAACCCCACCCAAAACCCTAGCCGCCACCTCAAAAACCCTAGCCGCCACCCTAAACCCTAACAATTTTCATCCGACCACCATACTTCATCCAACCACCAAATTTCATCCATCCGGTAGTTTTCATCCATCTGGAAGTTTTCATCCAAAACTGACAGTTCATCCAAAACAGAGTTACTGCAGGACAAGACAGTAACTTAACAGTTTATTGTCCCCCCCCCTGTAACTGCAGTTTTACTGCTCCCCTACAGATTTACTGCCCCTCTATTCTACTACCTTAAATTCCCAGTTAACAGGGATGACTTCGACGCTTTAGACTATACGGAGGACGAAGACAATCGGGGAGTACCATGTCACGGTCGCCAGAGTTTCCATTCGCCATTTCCACCGCACCTTCATAGTGACTCCCGGTCTTTGCCTTCATTCGAGGTGGCCACTCAACAAGGTGCTCGTGGACGTCGCTGATTTGACTCCAATTCCATTCAAGAAGAGCACATAGGACATGTAGGCCCGACTCTTGTACCTGGTTACTCGCAGCTTCATATGGCCAACATAGAAAGACGTCCAACCGCAGCGTAGGATCCATTGCGCCTATTACAGGACGATCAAGCGAAGCGTCGAAGGATGCAGCGAGAGTACACCAAGCCCTATCTTAATGAAATGGCGATTGCTCATGCGGAGCGGAGGTCTCCAGTTATTCATGTTCCTACTACTACCACAAGTAAGCCAATTAGTTTACGCACTGCGTGGCATAGACAGGTCCGTCTAACAGCACGACAAAGCATAGACCATTCAATTCGGAGTTATCGAGGGGAAAAAGGGACGTGGTGGAAGTGAGTAGAGAAAATATATGCTGCTCTTGACGAAATTTTTACATATGATTATCCACTTTGTGTTGGGTATCTTTCAGAGTATCTGAAAGGGGCTATTAAGAATGATAGGCTAGAATGGAAAGACTATTTCTTTGAAAAAAGTGGTGTATAACATGACAAATGCTCCGATGAGGCATTTGGCATACTCCGGAAGTACTCGCTAAGTGTGGCAGGTAAGGAAGAGAGCAAACAGATGATCGCGCTAAGAGCATTGGGTCCACAAAAATCAAATAGTTTTGGTAGTCAAGGTCCAATTTCAAGTTCTCACCCAGGTTACCATGTATGCATTATCTAACCTATGTTGAATTCTCCTTGTATGTGCATGCCACTACTTGAATGTGCTCAATGTGATATGGAATCGGTCTTCATGTCTTTATCTCAGCCAGTGAAACTAATATTCATGTGCAACAAGATATAGACAATATACGGAGTATGTCTTCCATACCATCTGGAAGCACTGGAGTTGAAGATAGCTTCGTACCTACCTCAAGCAGTGCACGGGAGGCATCCACTCGTGGCTCTGCTCCAGACGCAGACAATGCTCCATCAAACACCCCGGTGTGCACAGGCCGATAATTCTCTTATTTTTCTGCTTTCTTCAATACATCCTCTGCACGAGATTAATTAACATGTGTTCTCCATTCGGGATAACAAATTCTTGCAGCATAACAGCACTCCGGAGAACTGCAGAATTCCCCCAAGCAGACTGAATCAAGCGCATGAGTCAAGAGGCTCTCGCGGGGTTGACATTCTAAGATTCACTCAGCTAGAATCACGCGTGGGAGACCTAGCGTCCCAACTCTCACAGAATTATGCGATGGTCGAGGAGGTTCTCCACACACAAAGGGACTTTAAAGACATTCTACTTTGACTAGTGAATGGACCCACGAGCACCCAGCCGCCGGTGACCAATGATGTAAATGCCCAGGATCGAATTGCAATGGAGAACGCTCCGGAGCGAGCAGCCCCTCCTGCAGTCCTGACAGCCCCAAATGTTGCATGTAATGTCGTACGACCTGAATGTTCTCAACTGTCTTGGATGAGCGCCGACACTATTCTCCTGACACCGAATACGCGGAATGGATTCCGACAACCTCGAATTGGCCAACCAGACATGGTGGCAATATCAACAGACGTCTCCAACCAGTCAATTGCAAACAAGTCCGTCAATGAAAGTGTAGGCCTCCAGTACAGTGTTGGCCCTTCCTCTTCTTTCCCTGCCTGGATATCAGACTTGGTGGCCCCGAATCTTGCCGGAGGTTGCATGCGAGGCCCTCTTCCAATATTACAGGATCCACACGCCACCGAAGATTGCATGCAGACCATGGCGACCAGAGGCAGGAGCGGCCTTGTTTGCACATCTGGCAAGTCATCAGAGAATGTCTCGAGCAAGGCGCTGAAGTTTCCACCGCGGACAGGGACAGAGGCGATAGCAGTAGGGAAGTTGTGCTACATCTCACATCCAAACACCGGAGACAATGTTGTTGCCGAAGGCCGAACACAAGGGAGCTGGAAGGCTCGTGCTCAAAAACTAGGGAACTTATGCCGTCAAGGGGAGCAGATGATACAGGTTCACAAAATCTTAATCCCCAATTTGTGTCTGCTACATATTGAGGAACGACAGCCGTTCCAGTCGCTCAACGATGCAGTAGTGAAAAGTACAGGCACCAATGTCTTTGTTAAGTGGGACTGAAAGTACATACACAAGAAGACCTTGTAGTTCTTAAGCAGTTCAGAATCCATGTGTGCGGTGCACGAGGCCAATCCTGCAACGTTGAGGTTAGTCGGGTCTCCGTGTGCCATAGCTTAGTTCCATGACTAATGTCTGTCACAGACTCTGTATTCACTACGATTTGCTCTGAAATGAAATAAAATATAGCCACATCTCTCGACATGCCGATGATATCGGAGATGGCTATTTCCCCCGTAGTGGGAGCTTACGTGGCCAGTCCGCCCGCTGGACCGAGCCCTGGACCCGTGCCCCCGCCCCGTTTTTTACCCGCCGCCGGTAGCCTGGTAATTTACCCCGCTCTTTAAAGGCCGCCCGCCGGAACAGTGACGTGTGTCCCGAGGGCATGTGTTCCACCCCGTCCCGAGACATTGGCCATGCCATGGCCATCATGGCCCGTATGCCATGGCCATGGCCATGGCCACTGAAGCCTCCATTCTCCACTGCCGTGACACTACTTCTGCATTAGGGATGGAGGGTGTTTCCTGCAGGTTAGGGTTTAGGGTCCAGTTTTCGCCACTATTGGTTGTCGTGTTTGGAGAGCCTAGAGCGCACTGAAACCGCTGTTGGAAGATCATGTCGCGATCTGCCACCAACGAGTTGCAACCGCGACGGTTTAGAGGAGGTAGCGTGGACGTCGGCGGCTGCATCAAATGCGAAACAGAAGACTGCAGGGGTTCCGGGGATTGAGCTCAGTTGGAGGCCCAGCCTAGGCGGTGCAGATGGTGATGTTCTGGAGAGCGGACCTGTAATTTACTTACAATGTCAGCGTACGAGGTGAGCATTAGAAACCTTTCCACCCCCAGCAGCACCTTGTTCGTTATCTCTCAGTGTTCTGAATTTGTTGAGTTATGCTGTATTCTGTCTCTTGTAGTTATTGCGCACTTAGGATCTAGGCTCGATGTGTTTCTCGTACAAGGAAACCGAAATGTTGATTGAATGTCTCGATTAGGGTTAACCATTTCCTGTTTTGTGACTGCATGTTCACCATGTTGGAGAGTGTGCTAACGTCCAGGGCAAAAGGAAGGGCTTTGTCTATGGGGTTCCTGATTGACGCCGCTGGTTAGGGCCGCAATCGGGACAACGGTGGTCGCTGAAGATACCTTAAGAGAAGCGCACGAGGTACTGTTTGATTGAAGAGTTCGTTTGATTCGTTACTCCTTCCTCTCGGTTTAGGGTTTGTACATTATTTTCCATGGGGGGGCGTTTGCGCATTGCTATTCAGGGTCTACTGGTTCAGTTTCTGATTCGGTTCATTGAGTACCTCCGTAGTCTTCGCATGCTTCCAGTCCTATAGAAGGTAGATGTCCCACATGCGAAGCCAAATGCTGTAGAAAGTAGGATTACTCTTTATCCTAATTAAAAGCTCTTTCCCAATTCTGTGACATTGATCCAGGGTCTCGGGCGTCTCTATCGGCAGCCATTCTATCACCCTCAGTTAGCCTCCCACCGCCACCCCGCCCCAATCTGCGACCTTCTCCGTACACGGCTGCCCTCTTCTGCTTTCGGATGAGATGGGGTCTGAGTCCGTGACACTGCCAGTCAACATTTACCATCGGCACTACAACGTCCGGTACCCTAGCCAGCGCAAGGTGGATGAGCTGATGCTAGAGTTTGCATCCCATTGCAAAGGAAAGCTGAAGCCCCCTCCAGCAAACCGGCGTTACTTCGTTTGCATTCACTGCGGGAAGGACGACTTCTCAGGTAAGCTGATGTTGAATCAACACCGGTACGAAGAAGGTTGCGAGGGGGCTGTCTACCCAGATGGGTCTAGGGCCCTACTACTTCCATACCCGGACTTCCTTCCGGGACAAGGGAAGATAGTCGAAGACATGGGCCGGACCGTGCACCAGCTGCTGGGATTCTCAGAAGAGCAGCACATTGGAGACAACAATGGTGACGACCGTGCGGGAGGAAGCAAAGAATTACAACGTGACACTGACAGCGCTCCTTGTCGACAGAGTTGTCATAATGGACGGACGGGCCAAAAATTGTCGTGTAGTCACGTGACGAACGTGACGGACGGTTATCGGATGGATGCTTATCGGACGGGCTCCCGACCGCGAGCAAAATTACTGTCCTCACAGTTTACTACTGTTTACCATGGGTGGCGCCCGTCGTCGTGTCCGCGCGTGTCTTTGCGCCTGTTCGCGCCGGTCATATGTGGTTGTTCGCGCCCGTCGTCAGTCTCGCGCGCGCGCGGTGATCGCGCCCGATCAGGGTCGCCCGCGCCCGTCGCGCGCTCGCTGTGATCGCGCCCGTCGTCTGTCTCGCGCGCGCACAGTGATCGCGCCCGATTACCCTCGCCCGATCACGGTCGCTCGCGCCCGTATCTTAGGAATAACGTGCTCGCGCCCGTAGCAGCCTGCGCGCGCCCAACCTGCTCGCGCCCACACTGTCGGCCCCGTGAGTATAAATTGCCACCCTCCTCCACTGATTTCGCACCCCCTCACTTTGTGCATTTTGCCTTCAACAGCCCAAGGGTAGCTGATTGCTTAGTGCTACGGTGGGTTTCTCAACATTCGCTGTACCGTCCAACATGAATTTTAACGCCTGCAATTGCCAACAAATCAAGTCCATTATGAGTTTAACGAATGGTGCCACTCCACCGGGCACTGCACAGCGAACGGACACAGTTATTTGGTCAAAGCTGGAGCGACTCCGTCAACTGATTGAGTTCTTCGAGGATTGGATCTCTCGCCGTGACAAATTGGTGGCCTACGCATGGAATGGACGCCCTCTGCCTCCAACCACTAAACAGCAGTTGGCAACTCAAGCGACTGTCGAAGAACTTGACTATGAGATTGGCGATCTCATCAAAGAACTGAAGAAAGAGATGGCAATACTTTGTGTCCCCAATATTGTCTCTAGTGCTCAAACGAACCATTTCGAGACGCACTTGAAAGACCTAGAGGACCGGTACCTAGAGTGCATGGCACTGTAATCGACATTACAATGAAGTGATACATTTTCAAGATAAATAAAGTATTTTTTTTTAACTCTGAATTTGCAAGTTTTCTTTGGTTACTCTGATTTTTAACAGTGTTCTAGTTTGTGGTGGCGCCCGTCTTGGTCCAGTGCTCGCGCCCGTCCATTCAGCGTTGGCGCCCGACGGTCGCGCCCGTGCAATTCGGATCGCGCCCGAATAATATCCGCGCGCCCGCGTCGACGTCCGCGCGCGCGCCCCTTCGGTACCCGGACGACGCCCGCGCGCGCCCGACGAAGACCGGGTCGGTACTCGCTCGCGCGCGGTAAAACCCGCTCGCGGCCGTCATATACCCGCCACTGAACCGCTCGTGCCCGTTGATATCCGCGCGGGCGCGGACGGATACACGGCCGAAACCCCGCCGTCGGTGCCCGCGCGCGCCCGTCGGGTTTCCGCAACGCCCGTAGCAGGTTGTTCGCGCCCGTGACTATAAAAGGGCAATTTCCCACCTCATTTTGCACTCCCCCCCCCCTTTGAGCACCTTGCCTTCAACAGCCCCCGGGTAGCTGATTGCGTGGTACTCAGGTGGGTCCCAGCACTCTGACACCTGTCCTTGTTTTTGTTCTCCAGAACTCTATGGTGACTGTGTATTACATTTGAGAATTTTGTAAATGTTTATAATTTGGAAATGTGATTGAGGTTCTGGGGTAGTCGTAGGCTTTTAATTTTGCACCTTCGGAAGACTTCGAAGAACGATCTACCTCGAGCAGATATGGAACGGCAACAACCAAATCAGCCCACGGCGGCAGAGCAGAGGAAAAAGCAAAAGGATGCGGGACGGGCCAGGCATGGAAACCTCCAACATAAGAGGGTCCACGTCTTATTGAATCCAGCAAAGCTAGCATTCAGAGGGTGGGAAGCTGCATCGCAACCGTGGACTCTAGCAACGTGTGAACAATTCATTGAATGGTGCCACATTGGGAAGTTATTCCCGTTGCACCGTCATAAAAACAATCGTCAATCAAACAAGGCGAACATGAAATATTGCAAGAACCGTCAGTTTGGGAGGCGGTGTTTGGAGGTGTACCAGGTCCTATACAACCAGGCGATGAACGATAGAAATGAGGTTCCGCTCTTTATTTGTAGGATGGTATATGCCGAGGTAGTGCTTCATAGGCAGGTGGACTGGAGGACCATACGGTTGAGTCCTAGCGTCCAACGGCGTCCACATGAGATGGCGATACCTACAGGGGTCCTGAGATTTCCAGGTGTGGACTAGGCATACTTGGATGATCCTGAGGATCAAGCGCCTGTTGAATGGAGTGACTCAGGGGAGGATAATGATTTTGATGGTACGGTAGACCGTCCCCCTCAGTCACAAACAAGAGCAGCGACTAGTGCTAGAATCACACGGTTAAAAAAGAAGGATCCTGTGCTAGCTGCCTGTTTGTCGACGAGGAATCGTGCACCGCCTGCAAATCCTACTGGACCGGGTATTCCTCATCAGGCTCCTCCAGAAATCGTCGGGGGCCCGAGCAATGTTGATGTTGCTCCTCCTATATTAGTTCCACAGATTGCGGGCCCGAGCAATGTTGATGTAGCTCCTCATGTACTGAATCCACAGATTGCGGGCCCGAGCAATGTAATGGAAGATGATGACACTGGGTTTGCAGATGAGTTGGAGGCTACAATAGCCGCCGCTGATGCCCAGGGCCTGCAAGCCGATGCATTGCAGAAGGAGCTGGAAGGAAAAAATGCAATAATTTCTGAGATGGAGAAGACTATCCAGAACTTGTACGAAGAAGCTGATAGGATGAATGAGATTATACGGAAGCAGAATGAAGAGATTTCGCAACTTAGATCTGCGATGACTCCGACTTACGTACCCGAGGCAAGCCAAGCTCCAATCCCTGGTAGCCCTGGAATGAACGAGGAAGACGTGAATGCCATCATTGAATCGGCCACGCACGGTCTCCTGGAAGATACCCCGGTCCGAGTTCCCCGTAAGCCAATCATTCCATTCGCGTCATCAAGTCAAGTGATGCACCCCCCCCAGCGGCAAATCATGTTCGTAGATTCTCAAGAGACGGAGGACTCTTTGGGATTTCAACAGCCATCGGTACCCACTGTCTCCGAATTGCAAGCTACCAACGGGATGCTCAGAAAGTATCTGATCGAGATGAGCAGACAGTACTACCAATGGAAGATTGCATGCATCATGAACGTCGACCGTTTCAGACAGATGCACGATGAGTTCAAGAAGATTGACCGCGGTTACCTCCAGCTTAACTCCAAGAGAGATTTCGGACTTACCTTGTGGGCAGATCCAGATGAAATGTTCCCTGACAGCCTATCGATGATTGGTAAAGCAATAGATTGGACGCAGTTGGAGTGGGAGTACAAGACCGCCATATCCAATGAGAAGATCCCTAAAAATACAAAGCCAAGCTTGCTCTGGCCCAATCCAGCGAAGTATGTGTTGGATGGAACCGAGTGTCCAGTTTGTTGCAATCTATTTGGGCCAGAGGGGGGCTGGCAATTGGGATCCTGTCAATGCATGTATCATCCACAATGCTTGATTTCCCATGCCTTGATACGTCGGCGGTGTGCAGTATGTAAGGCCCCCTTACACAAGCGTTTTTATGAGCAATTCGGCCTAGTGAATTGGATGCCACCGCATTGGGAGGTAAATAAGGAAAATACTCCTGACTTTCCGGACAAGTGGGGTGAAGACTTGATTTGGAATTGGCTTATGGGAATGCACCAGTCCTATGTTAAACAAATGAGCGATCAGTGGAGGTGGGACCAGAAACCTGCGGAGATTGTACGGATCTGCCACGAACTCATCAACGGCGGGACGGAGGAGGAACTCGAGGGAAGGAGGAATTTCTTCTACCAAGTGCTACATGGGCACTGGGATATTCAAACTTGTACATTCCAGTACGGCCGCCATCCTCTTGGATTTAAGTGGAATTCCAAAGGGGAGTTGGTTGCGGATCAGATCAAGGAGTTGCACGACATGACTGCAGAGGATTTCCGGATCGCTGAGGAAGTACAAACCGCGGAATCTGAATGGGATATATTGTTCAAGAATCAAGCCGTGGATTTCCTATGTGCGGAAGTGGCTCCGGATGTCGTAACAGTGCTCCGTCGGATGCGCAACAACAACTTCATGGAAGCAATGCTTGGAGGAGATGGCATAGCGAAGAGAATCCGTTCTGCCAAGCGGAAACTCATTGCCAACGATGGGGCAGAAAGTAGTGCAGCAGGTACCTCTCGTGCTCGACACGATGAGGGTGGATCGAGTTCCTCCGCACCGGGCACGTGACGTCGTGGAGATCCATGAGTGAAGTCCACATTCTGTAAAAAGATGTAGGAATATAAATACATGTAGATGGCATAGGGGTATGGATAGGTTTGGGATTACATTCACATGTTTAATGTTTGATAAACTCAAACAATGGATGATAATTTGCTTTTGTAAATCATTGTCGTGATTCTCAAGACGCTTTTATGCTCCCTTCATAATACATTGGCCTCCCTTTTTTTGATTGCCAATCATGTTATTCATTCCGCCCGTTGTCTCATCTCCTTCCATCGTATGATAAGTGTATAAATATCTCTGTTGCACACCAAAATGTTTAATATGGTCAGTGGATTTAAGTCACGCTGAGAGCACTTAAGTTATTGTAAGTGTATTTAACTTATGGACTGAATTTTATGTTACGTGGATTTGAACTCTGATCGCGCCCGCATGGTCGCGCGCGTTTGCGCGCTCCCATAGTGTGCGTACTCGCGCGCGCGCAAACCTGCCCCAGCGACAGTAAACCCAGGATTACGCCCGTACGTGCGCGCGCGCACGAACTGCTCGCGCCCGTCGCACCAACAGCGCGCGAACGGATACTAAAATGTGGAACACCCGACGGTGTCTCCGTCGTTTCGCTCGCGCCCGATTCCGCATGCGCCCGCCCGATTTTGCGCGCGCCCCACATTGCACGCGCGCGAGCACTGCAACCCGGGTGAGGGACTAATTTCTCTCCCCAAACCCCCTTTTCCATTTGCACGCGCGCGCATCCGCGCGCGCGTCCTGATCGCGCCCGTCAAACCAACCGCGCGCGCACGGTCGCGTGATTCTGAATCTCTTCCTCTTCCCACAATGTCTCCCGCAGTCCGTTCGCGCCCAATTTCGCGCGCGCCCGATTGCGCGCGCCCGTCGATACTCGCGCGCGAGCACTGCAACCATATCATGGAACTAATTTCTCCCCCTGAACTCCCTCGTTCCATTTGCACGCGCCCGTACGCGCTCGCGCCCATCAATGCGGGCGCTCGTTTTGCACGCGCCCGAGCACTCCAACAACATCACTCAAAATTTTTTTATGATTCCACCACTCTCCAATACTATCCCCTTGTTTTTATTTAATATTCCCACACTCTCTAAATTTTTAATTTTATTTTTTCCCCTTCTTTGAACACTACGTTTTTATTTAACTCCTAATCTCATTTTGTCTGTTCATTTTTATAATATACTAAAGCTAGCAAATCTTCATGTCGACCCAGAGTCACATGAAGATCCTCTAAGCGCCTGAGTTCAGCTGATATATATCCACTATTTTTTTTTTTTTCCACTGTTTTTTTTTTTTCCCCTTCGTTGAACACTACGCTTCTATTTAATTCCTTCTCTCATTTTGTTTGTTCAATTTTATAATTCCACCTCTCCCCCATCTTCCCGCCTTATTTTTATTCAATACTTCTACGCTCTGTAATTTGTTTTATATTTTTTTTTCCCCTTCTTTGAACACTACGCTTCTATTTAATTCCTTCTCTCATTTTCTTTGTTCATTTTTATAATTCCACCTCTCCTCTATCCTCCCGCTTTATTATTATTCAATACTTCTACGCTCTGTAATTTGTTTTATATTTTTTTTCCCCCTTCGTTGAACACCACGCTTCTATTTAATTCCTTCTCTCATTTTGTTTGTTCATTTTTATAATTCCACCACTACTCTATCTTCCCGCCTTATTTTTATTCAATACTCCTATGCTATTTAATTTGTTTTTTTATTTTTTTCTTCATTTTATAAATTTGAATGCCTATTCGTTTACTTTTTTTTTCTTTTTTTTTCTTTTGGGTACTCCAATCTCCCATACTAATGTATGGTATTTCAGTGTAGTCCATTCTCTCCCTTAAGCTTTATTTTTTTTTTTTTTTTTTGAACTTACGACTTTTAAACTTCATTGCGCGCGCCCTGTTGGATCGCGCGCGTCCGAACGCGCCTGCAGGCGCCCGCGCGGTGGCGTCCGCAGTCGACCCATTGAACCCGCCCACGCGCGCGCGCGCACACTCGCGACCGCGCCCGCAAGTACGCGCGCGCGCCTGCGTGTTCGACGCGCGCGCGCGACCTCCCCGACGTGCGCTCGCCCTGCTCGCGCGCGCGACTTCCCCGACCTGCGCTCGCCCTGCTCGCGCCCACCCGTTCGCGCGCGCCTGCTCGCGCCCCACGCCGCCTGCGCTCGCGCTCGGGGTTTCAACTGGATTAACGCAGTAACTAGTAAAATTTATCCCATATTTTAAGTTAACACTGCCTGAGGTTAGCTTAAAACGACTTACCTTCCAGTGGGTGGGCAGAAACATGAAGGGTGAGATGACAGCTTGCTCCAGTTCTTAGACATGTGTGAATGGGGTGGGTAGTCCTCCCGCACTCTCATGTTTCTCAATCTTTTTACTTAAATAGGAGTCCTTTTTATGTAGATGTGCACGTGTATGTAGTTTACACACTTTGATTTATTTAAATTTTATTCATTTTTCCCTCTCGTTGTTACTTCTTCTCGTTGAATTGAGGTGGCCAAATCGATCTCGGCCGTTCGATCGCGCCCGCACCCGACCGCCCGTGCGCGCCCGCGCCTGCATTCGCCCGCCGCTCTCCGCCCGTGCGCGCCCGCGCCGGCATTCGCCCGCCGCTCTCTGCCTGCGCCTGCCCGCGCCCGCTCGCGCCCGCATGCGCCGCCCCCGCCCGTCTTCCACCGCGCGCGCTATCCGCCACGCGGCCTTCAATCGCGCGCACCCACCTGCGCACGCCCGTTCGCGTCGGAGCGCGCCCGATCTTCTGGTGCGCGCGCGCCCGTTCGGTCGCGCCCGTCCGGACAGTACTCGCCCGGTCGAGGGCGGCAGTATATAAACTGCCCCCTTGATTTGACATCCACCTTACCTCCTTGCGTGCTTCATGTCCTGGGTCTCCTTGAGGGCTCCTTGCTTGAAACTATTAGCTTGGGGAGACACTTGGTTTGGGTGGGGGGAATGTAAAAATTCATCTCTCCATAAATCAATGTGTCAAGCACTTTTCAGACACACTAAGTTATTCAGATAATAATCTTTTGGTACTACTGGTCCTATTAGTCCCGATACTTCCCTAATCATTCACTATGGATCCGGTTGAAGCGGTTGAACCGGTTATAGTGGTTGCTCCGGCTAGAGCCATTCCAAGACTCGGTACGAGAGAGTGGGCACCATGGTTTTCGGTCAAGCTCCAGGAAGGGTCACTGTCACATAAGGTAGCCCAATGTGTGTATTGCAGGACCAAGTGTTTGTACGTGAGGCATAGGTGCTTTCAGCATTATGGTTGGGACCAGTCCAATCTCTCGAGGGTTTGCCAAAAGGCACCTACCGTAGTGAAGAGGAAGTTTCAGTTTTGCGGTGGGAAGATTCCCGGCCCTTTGACACAGGAGGAGGTGGATGGTATCAGGCCAACGTTCCCCGCGTCAGTTCAACGTGGAACATCCAGTGCTTCCACACACGGTACTCTGTACGGTGGATCCGAACCCTCGTATAATGATACCGAAGAGGACCGAAATGTCTCCAGTGTTGCACCTAGTAGGGCCGGTTCGAATACCACTAGGAACTTGCGGCAACAGGACATGAGTGAAGCACTCCAGATCGCCAAGCGGAAGGAGCTGGACGTGTTGTGGTCATCCTTCTTTTACGAAGCCAACGTCGCATTCAACGTGGCCAAGCACCCAGCATTTATTAAGGCGGTGAGCACAACCGCGGCTGCCGGATTTAACTACGGTCCTCCTTCCTATGACGCGATGCGAACAACGCATATCAAGGAAAAAAAGAAGTTAATCAAGGCAAAGATTGATGAACGTACGAAAACCTCGACCGAGTTATACGGGGGTACCATATGCTCCGATGGTTGGGATAATGTGAATCGCCGACCGTTGATGAATGTCATGCTAGTATGTCCGTCAGGCGATGTATTTCTTGGGTCTGTTGATACGACTGGCGAGAAGAAGTCAATGGGATATATTGCCGGGGAGATGAAGAAATATATTCGAGAAATTGGCCCTCAGAATGTTGTCCAGATTTGCACGGACAATGCAGCCAACATGCTTGGCGCCATGGATAATATCCTAGAGGAGTTTCCCCACATGTACAAGCAGGGCTGTTGTGCCCATATTCTAGATCTTCTTCTGGAGGACTGGGGCAAGGAAGTCTTTGTGAAGGATTTGGTCGCCAAGGCTAAACACGTGTGTCATTACATTCGGAGACATCATGTTCCCATGGCCCTTTTCCGCAAATTTGAACCGAAGTTGTCCTTGGTGGTTCCCGCTGAAACCAGATTCGCTTGTAACTATCTCATGATAGCGCGCCTTATGGAGGTTAAATTTGCTTTGGAGCAAGTGGTCATGGCAGCGGAGTGGTTCGAGTATGTCGACGGTTTATTCAATCAAACCGAGGGGGTGCGTAATCATGCACGCGCAAGCGTAGTGCGTCAAACAATTCGTGACGATGGGTTCTGGCATCAGTGTGACAACTTCACGCACCTAGTGAAACCAGCCCTCGTAGCTCTCAGAACCTTCGATGGAAGCCAGCCGGCAATGGGCAAGGCATAGGTTACAATGAGCAACCTAAAGGATCACGTGTACAATCTCCGAGGATCCCCTTGCTTTTTCCCACCTGTCATGGCAACAAGGATGGAGCTGCGGTTCGACCGTAGATGGGACATGATGCATACCGATCTTCATTATGCCGCGGCGCTCTTGAACCCTTGGGTTAGAACGCATAAGGGCTTACAAGTCATAGGAGAAGCGAAGGCGGCTCTCAATCGGGTGTTTCGTCAGGTGGGTGGCCAAATGGGAATTCCATTTGGCGATCTTATGAAAGAGATGATTGAGTTCGACGAGGGACGTGGCCCTTACAGCCCCGAAGTGACCATCGATATCAGAGGTTTGAATCGGGAACCCCATCAATGGTGGCAGAGGATTGGAGGGGGACCATTGGCAGTCATTGCGAAGCGCATTTTATCTCAGGTCTGCTCCGCCTCATCGTGTGAACGGAATTGGAGCATGTATTCGTTTGTCCACAACAAGGTATGCAACCGCCTGGGGTTGGAGAAGTCTGAGGCCTTGGTGTACATTTATACGAATAGCAGACTCCTCCGCGAACGCCCAAAGCCCAACCCCCTCAGATGGTACGAGAACAATGCATGGTCAGAGGAGTCAGATCCGGAGAGAGATCCAAGCGAAGAAGAAGGAGATGACGACGATCATTACATTCCAGTTGACCACGCAGGCAGTGGGGATGATGATGTCTGGGGACATGATAACGTCGACGTTAACACGAATGGGCAAAACGACGGTAATGGCAACGGTCGCGATGACGCGAACCGCAACAATCCGCGTGACCGCAACAACCACGATGATAACGGTGATGCGTACGACTTCAACAATGAACCAGAATATAACCAGGGAAACCCGGACATGAACATCTATGGAGACGAATTACCCACACTCCCGGTATTTGATGAAGCGGCTAATGCAGAAGGAAGAGGCGCTCGTGACGAAAGAGATGCTATTCCAGTCCAAATCAATCCCAAGAACAATGACGGGGTTGCAGATGATTCATCCAGCGAGGACCATCTTGGCAACGATATCCATGCTGGCGATGATGATGAGGACAGTGACGAAGGGGGTGATGGAAGTCATGGACGGGCTGTAGATGGACCTCATTGGACCGGCCTCGTTAGTGGGGAGGGCAATTGGGGAACCGTTCCGGCACAAGGCGACTCAAGCTTGTTTCAAGAGATTCCTCCTGCTCACGAGAGAAGGACCGTGCACGCAATCCCCGCACAGACTGTGGCTCCATCGCAACCCACTGGTACGGGGGGTATCGAACCAGATACAATCGTGGATGGAGGCCTGGCTCGGAGGCCCACAAGTTCAATGGGCGCAAAAACAGCTCGACTCCTTAGATCATCAGCAGCGGCGAGGCCTCCACTCAATCGAGCTGGTGGTAGTCGGCGTGGTGCCTCCACCGCCAAGCTAGTCCCCGTGGCGCCAGCTATAGACGACGCCGTACAGAATGTGGCCCAACGTGGTGCGAAGAAGTCCACAGACAAGGTTGTTAGGAAACCACCATCACAAGAACCCCGCGGAGGAACACGAAAGTCAAGCAAAAGAACTGGACCTGATCCCCTTCCATTCTATACAGGGTACACTGAAGGGGGGCCTTCTTCTGGAACTGGGGTTGTTCGCACACGCATAATCAGTGAGGATGGCATCACAGCCATCGGTAATTCCGGAAAGGAGAGGCCTATGAAGCGCCTAGTAAGTGCCAGAGATGGCAATACGGGTGAAGTTTCCATGCAAGTGCGCAATATTACATCGGAGGTGGAAGGAGAGGTACAAGCTCCAGTGGTCGGAGCTCCTGAGGATGAAGGTGACAACGAGCACTCAGAGGAGGAAGACTCGGATTGCGATGAGGCGCCAGATGACAAAGATGTGATAATCCGGCACGAATTGGGGCCCACTGTGGCTCGGAAAAGACAATCTTCACGCAAGAAGAAGCCCCGCAAAGCAAGGAGAGTCTAGACTGTGGTCACCTTTTTATTGCATGAAGTAGCAGTAAATCTAAACATACAATGTATCGGCTAAAAACCAAAAAAAATACTATGTTATTCTTAATGTTTTTTTTTTTTTTTTGGTAGCACCTTCTTATAACGTAGACTTATACTGTTACTTAGAGTCAACCTAGTTCATTATCTCACACTCGAAGGAATTGTATGGTTGTGCTCTGTATTATTTTTTGTGCGCTAAATGCGGTTAATATATCTCCATTGAGTAATTTCGCAGTGAATTTTCTTGGTATTCTGTTCAATATACGAGTATACCGTAACCGAACCTATACAGTGTATGTAACGCTGCATATCCGGGCGCGTGCACTGGGACGGGCGCGTACAGGAAGGCGGGCGAGTGCACGGAGTCGGGCGCGTGCGCGGGGACGGGCGCGTGCGCGGTCACAGGCGCGTGAAGAGTACTCGCGCGTACAGATAACCGGCGCGCGCAGGGGTACGGGCGCGAGCACGCGGGCACGGGCGCCTGCGGCGTCGGGCGCGCCCGATGTGGGCTGACGGGCGCGCACGTAGGCACGGGCGCGGGCAGTCCCCCGTGCGAACGCGGTGGACGGGCGCGTGCGGACGGGCGCATGCGGACGGGCGCGTGTGGAGGCCCTGTGCGCGCGCGTGTACGCGCTTACGGGCGCGAACAGCCGAGGGGAGCATAAAAGGCGCCCCTTAACCCTTATTTTCTACTTTTCAAAGTCTCCTCTTCCAGGTGGCTCCTTGTCCTAGCCCGTGACTCCACGTGCTCTACTTGGAACTGCAGGAAGTGGGAGCAACCAGATTGGGTGGGGGGGATTTTTTTATTTTTTTTATTGTGTGTCCAGTTCATTATTCCAACTATGTCGGTCTCTCGTGGATCCGGGAAACGTCCCGCCTACGTAGATCTTGATGCTCCTGTAGATGAGGTGGTGGCAACCTCCATTACCGACCGTTACAGGCCCATCATCAAGCTCATCGGGAAAGAAGAACCGGAAGTCGGCGAGTGAGAGGGACCCGGACTACCCACCTCCTCGGTACCAGGAATTCGTTAGAGAGCTAGCATTGGAGTGGTACGGATGTCGGAAACGGGAGATGATTACCCGTACGTACGTTGAGAAGGGGGAGACCGGAATTAAGGACTTGAAGACCCATTTGGAAGAGTATTTGTGGAAGAAGCTGGACCTTTCCGAGAGATATAATGATTGTATTCATTACTTTCATTTCCCTAAGTGGATGGAGCAACAAATAACAACAAACACTACGAACATTGTGCATGTCTTTGAGTGTGTCAACAAGAAGCCCAAGGAGGGCTACTCGCGGGCGCAGAAGGAGGAAATAGAGAAGCTCAAATATGTCCAGGATTCGTGCGCGAGATTCTCGAATAATAAGACGAGGGCGAGGCCATGGCTTGAAGCTGGATTGAAAAGCGCAATGGAGAAGTACTTGTGGGGAGCAGTGGTTGGAGTTCCGAGAGGGGTCAAGTTGGTTCCGCTGTCAGGCACAAAGGAAGGCGGTTATGGTAAAGTCCGAAAATTACGTATTATTGGCATGCAAACCATACCTGAGACTTGTGTCTTTGCAGGGAAGACGTCCAAGGCTCCTGACGAGACCCAGAAGCGGCACGAGACATCAATAGAAGCCATGGTTTGCAGGATTGACCATCCCGGCGTTATTAAGTTTTTTGCGGTCAATGACTGGACGATGGAAGCCTACACGCTTTGGTGGAATGGGGATTGCCTGCAGAATTTTCTGCACAAGTTCAATTCAAATATCGGTGAGGGTACTCAGAACCGTAACATCCACAAGCAGATCGATATGCCTATGGAAACACGTGACCGTGTTAAGGCCTTCCGCACCCATAGGGCCAAGCTAGCTTGGGCACTCATCTGTATTATGGACCGGGTCTATAAGGGGTATTTGCAGCATAATGACATCTCCCCGGGAAACGTCTTGCTTCACTTCCCAGAGGATAAAGTGAGCGAGGTTTACATTGGAGTATGCGACTGGGGCCTTGCAAGTCGGGTGTGTGAGACAACTCCTTCAAGGTACGGTTACCCAAGTGATGAGGCGCGTACGGAAGCCTTCAAGGAACGTGGTAGTTTTGTGGCTCCGGAGTTGTGGTACACTTATGGTAAGCCAAATTCGGAGACCTCATATGAAACTGTAAGGAGGAGACATCTATATACGCAGGCTGCCGATGCGTACTCGGTTGGAGTGGTAGCAAATATGATTTGGAAGGACGAGGACGACTTCGACCTTTTCAAGGATACAGCGGGGAAGGCTAGATTTGCGGTGGCGTTGAAGGAGCTCACAAATCCCGATCCCAAGAGCCGCTCCACCTTGCGTTTGGTCCACGCTACTCTAACAGCCCCTCCCTACAATTTCCAAATCCCAGAGTGTTGTTATCGCAAACATATTTAGAAGTAGGCAAGTAGTGACAACAATGTGATATTCTCAGTTCTCCATAAGAGGGGACATTTTTTGCAAGTGGTTTACTGCCACAATTTTGCAAAACTTTTCAATAAACATTGCACTTCCCAATTGCCCTCTTCTGAAATACATGCCCTCTCTTGTCATTTATGATTTTGCCCGATGTCGCTCTTTCCCTACTAACCTGCAGCGCTCGCGCCCGACCGCCAGCGCCCGATGCAGCGCACTCGCCCGAATGCACGCGCCCGATCCAGGCTCGCGCCCACATGACCGCGCCCGATAAGTGTGCTCGCGACCGTCAACTGGATCGCGCCCGCAGCGACGCTCGCGCCCGTTCGCAGGCGCACGCCCGCGGCCGGAACGACGCACGCGCCCGTGACATCGCGTTCGCGCGGACGCTCGCGCCCGTCGTCCCGCTCGCGCCCGTAATCGCGCTCGCGCCCGCACTAATTCAGCGCTAGGTAAATTTGTTTTACCCTTACCGTGAGTCAACTGGTCAACGGCCTTATGTGACGGACACGGGGGTCTGTCTTGTCACCATGACGGACTAACGGACTAACGGACGGTCGGTCCATTATGACAACCATGCTTGTCGAAGTGCTGCGCCCGTTAAGAAAAAGGTGAAAACGAGGGCTACGGACGCCTCTGACAGTGGGACCTTCCAGCGTGTGACCCCCTCTATGGATATCTTCTGCGGTCGTGCACCTTCTAAGATAAATAAGAAGAGTCCGCAGAGAGGGCAGAGAGAGGGGGATGCTGCAGCCGGGAAGACGCCTTCCAGGGATCGAGGGAAAGCGAACACCGCGGGTATGGTTGAATTGGATCCAGTGCAGGGTGGCGCGTCAAAGGGAACCGTTCAGCAACGCATTGCTGCCGTAGAGAGGCTCGCCGGGAACTGTAACATTCACGGGGCATTTCAGGGGGGGCCACCGGGAGGGACTTCTACTGTCCACCATCCGAGTCCTTCTACTGATGATGAAGCTCCGTGACATCCGTGTGCATGGAATCTGGTGGCTGATGGACTGTAGAGTCTCCAGCACCGGAAGCCCCCTCTATAGCATCAGTACTTCTCGCCTCAGCGAATCCAGTACTTGATGTCTGCAAGGAGTCCAAGGCATCACATGGCTGCAATCCTCGTTCCGCCCCCCACGACACAGAACCGCAAAGTACATCCTGGTCCGAGCCTGCGATAACTTCAACACTTGTCAATGACCCTTCCTTGAGAATTTCGAGACTGTGTAGTGTATGAAGGAGTTCACTCCAAGGGGCACAAAGTTCTGCTAGCACAGAACCAATCCCCTCTATTGATGAGCACCCGGATTTGGGGTTTTTTCCTGAACCTCGTCTCTTCGTGACACCCTTAGATGATCCCTTTTTCGGCGATTTCGGGACCTTAACCGCGGCATTCAAATCAGGGAGCTTCTTCTTTCTGGGTGCGCGACTAATTTTTTTTTTCAAGGTTACATTGCCGTTGTCATGTGAGCCTGAATCACTCCCATCAGTACTTCGAGTACTATCGACAGCACTCTCAGACCCTGTGCTTGGGATGGGCGTTGGTCTTGCAGAAGTCCTTTTCCGCAGGTGTGTCGGATGCTTGCTCATCGCCGTAGAAGGGCATACTGTGCTGGGCAGGTCCGTGGACGCCTTCTTCCGAGGGGCTCTACGGCGCTTGACCGGAAGAGATTCTTCCTCGGGAATAGAGTTCAAATCAAGCGGAGGTGTAGGTTTCTCCTTGAATTTTCTAGGAGGCTTTCTTTGTTTTCTCCCCGGGGGTGATTTACTGGACCCCGGTGAAGCTTCCCCCTTTGGCAAAGAGGAAACGCTGAATTTCTTTCTTGGCTTGGGGAGGAGGTCAGCACTGATGTGCTTTACAATCCCTGAGAAATCCTCCGGTCCATATTCACAGTGCCACCTGGAACGACACGAAGAATATGTCACAATTATCTCGATGGCATGATTAGTAGATGCGGAACGGTGGAAATCTATGCAGTTCCATACCTAGAGAAATGCAGAGCGGTTCGTGGCCCTCCTCTCTCTTGAGCCTCTGCCTTAGGCTTCTCCTTCGTTTCTCGGAACACACATTGAGCTCCGTCTTTTCCCGATTGCATACCTGCCACAAAATCTGGAACTCGCGATGTGGGAATGTAACATTGTTGAACCACGAGATTTTTTCCATATTTTCCACGCCGTGCCCTACGTTGCAGCACCCACAGAAGATCCCTCGATGTAAATGTTCCCGTAGGCGGGTCCTGGACGGATCGCTCGATGGATGCAAGCATGGACCGTCCAAACTCATTAAGTCCCAACGCCGAGGACTCCTGAGTTCTGACATCGGCGTTTGAAGGAGACCGGTTACTTGGTGTAGGAGGCGGCCCATCCATCGCCAGCAATGCTACTGGATCAACCGAGAATAGGGACGTACGCTTCGATGGCACCGACGTGTGAGTTCTAGGGTAATGTCACGATTGTCTCACGTCCGATCTAAATGTCGGCCCTATACCCTAAATCGTAGACATACCACGGCCAACACACGAAACATCGTTATTGGAGAATTGAATAGGTTTAGGGGAACCTAACACTTAATACATTCATGCGTAACACTGTAAAGCTAAACCCCCAACACCTGGACCCTAAAACAAAGGCACTGTGTCAACAACAAATGCACCGACTTTTCCTTACTCGCATTGAAGTCACTCACGTACACTTCGCCATGATGTTCTGTGACTCCCGTCGGAGTTGTATGCCGCACAGACCGTAAAAGAGTAGGTCACAATGATGAGGTCTCGGCTGGGCCTCCAACTGAGCTCAATCCCCGGAACCCCTGCATTCTTCTGTTTCGCATTTGATGCAGCCGCCGACGTCCACGCTACCTCCTCTAAACCGTCGCGGTTGCAACTCGTTGGTGGCAGATTGCGACATGATCTTCCAATTGCGGTTTCAGTGCGCTCTAGGCTCTCCAAACACGACAACCAACAGTGGCGAAAACTGGACCCTAAACCCTAACCTGCAGGAAACACCCTCCATCCCTAATGCAGAAGTAGTGTCACGGCAGTGGAGAATGGAGGCTTCAGTGGCCATGGCATACGGGCCATGATGGCCATGGCATGGCCAATGTCTTGGGACGGGGTGGAACACATGCCCTCGGGACACACGTCACTGTTCCGGCGGGCGGCCTTTAAAGAGCGGGGTAAATTACCCAGGCTACCGGCGGCGGGTAAAAAACGGGGCGGGGGCACGGGTCCAGGGCTCGGTCCAGCGGGCGGACCGGCCACGTAAGCTCCCACTACGGGGGAAATAGCCATCTCCGATGATATCTAAGGTGCAAGTCCCATACGGGAAGTGTGAAATGCACGCCCACGTAATGAACATCCAACTGTATGAAATTCACACTATTAAACCGAACTGTCATTTCAAGGGCATAGACTTTTTAGACGTAACGCAGGTAATGAAAGCGGTTCAAATTCCGCAACAATTACGATGAAGCGCGGATATGGAATCGAATCACATAAATATCAAGCGGTGCATGAGTAAAAGGGTATGAGCATGATATCAATAGTACACGTCTACGGGTATTTATTTAATCCGGATAGAATATGATGCCATGGTATGGCGGCCAAATCGCCCAGGGTATCGATAGTAACAAATATAAGACGGACATCTGAAGCACATCCGGTTAAGTGCATTCAGACAAGACTTCAATCCTCAAATGTTGATGAGGCGGGTATGTGCAGTTACAGTAGATAAGGCCTTCCAATCCGGACATCAATGAAAATTCTTGAATCAGACTTCAGAAACAATTCCAACAGGGCATCAGCCTCAGTCGGTGCATGAATCCACACAAACAAATGTTACCATTCCTTCACGTACCAACCTACTCACTTGGAGATGCTGTCAGTGGGGCCCTGCTTCCCGACCCGGCCTGTTCCAAGGGGCAAACCCCGCCCTCTCTCACATGTCCGATTTGACCGAAACAGAAATGAGATGACCAGGAATCGCGACGGTCACCTCCCTCGAAGTTGGTCAAGTTGGTCAGGTAACTGGTCATGAAAACCGTCATCAGCGACACACCCTCCACTAGTGATGGAACTACAAGTCAGATTCTAACTTGTGAGGTTAAATTTAATACAAGTTGTATATTGATGTTGATCAAGGGCTTACCAACACTGCCAGAAAGATCAAAAACCGCGCTGCCTTTCTCTATGCATTTTTCAATCATTGTCTCCATAAATGCAGGAAATTTTTGCTTAGAACCTCAATATGAGCTTGTCTTGCCGAAGCATAGTAAATTAGTGTCGGTAACAATATTCTGCAGTTCATAAGATTGCCCCGGATTCCAAGCCACGACCTTGCTGACAACTTCGTTAAAGCGAAATGACATTTGATCCATACATCTTCGCCTTAGAACTTTAGCCTTGAAGAGCTTTTTCTACAGCAATACGAGGAATCCGCGTGTGAGAGTTTGGAAAGGGGAAGGCACTTGGTGATGTTTATAATTTTGGGGCAAGAAATCTTACCCACAGTCGATGAAAGGATCAGTGATTGAGTACATGAATTTCCGCAAGCATATAAAGTCATTTGCCCATGGCCTGGTCATCAGATCAGCTTGCTTCTCTGCTGGGACGAACAGAAGAGGAGACCAGAGTCTACTAGCATCACATCTGCAACGTAAAAAATTGACGGTCGTTTTTGTGACCATGTTCCATAATGGCACAAACTTGTGATCATCGTCATTCATCCCACATCTTCACTCTCAATGGTCTTTGCAAAAAGAAAACAACCACTAATTGTCCCTAGGAACAATACGGCGCCAATAACTAATCCCATGCACTTTTCAAGGCTTCGATCTGATTATTGCATGTTGGAAATGCCGGAAATATCACTGTGGGGCTGTAGATAAGGTAGATATTCCTTAGGGAAAATGGTTAAGTCAGAAAGCAATGCAGCCAAGCCTGCCAAACACCGCAAAACACGATAAGAAACAACCAATTTGAGATATACGATCACACGAACAGTGGCTGTGGGAAATACTAGGCAGCCCTTTTAGAAGTTTTTTTCAAATTTTGCAACAGGGCGACATGTGGTCCATAAAAAAAGACGATTAGGCAAGTAATTTTTTTTTTAGGTTTTTTACTAACAACAGCTTGACAAGTAAAAGGAAGGAATTGTCTCCAATAATTTTTGAACAAGTGCAACACATTTTTTTTGAATGGCGACACAATGTTTTTTTGTGAAGTTATGGTAGGCTCCAAGTTCAGTTCATTTGTGGTAAAATGGCTACAAAGTAAATGTTCTAAATGCTAAAATAACGACAACATGCAAAAGGATATAGCTAAGTGGCGAAAACTGGACCTGCAAAACACACAAACACACTCCGATGCCAAACATAAGAATACTATACAAAGTACAAACATAAATTCATCAAACATGTAGAGAAAAGGTGAGAGTATAATCAAGTTAGCATAAAGTAATGGAAACAAAACAATATAAAACCCTGAGAAGCTAAGCTGTCAAACTGTAGCGCCCATAACGCTCTGCCCCAGCAAGCCAATTCTCGAAAGCAGCCTGGTAGGGGAAACTGTCTAAAGTGTACAATTTCTGGGAATACATCCCCACCACAAGAGGGAGGTGCTCATTGAGAGCATTTCTCAACTTGTTTTTGAGAAAGCTGAGAGTGGAGAAGGTTCTCTCATCCTCCACACTACCAATGACATGGACAAGAGAAATTTCTGCAAGCTTAAGGTACTCTGAGAACAAGTGCTGGGTCAAGGAATTTCCATCCAAGATCCGCCAGAGCTTAGTGAGGGGATTGCAAGTAAAGGATGGCTCTAAAGCCAACTGCCAATTAGACTGCATGGCAGTCTTAAACATGCCTTGCTGAGACTCGAGCTTCCAACTATCAAGGAGCGGTCACACCAACTTCCGGCCCTTGCTGCCCTAAGTTCCATCGTCAATCCACTTTGGCTCACAGTAAAACCCCTTCAGGATTTCCAAATGCTTGCTGAAAGTGTCTAGGCCACCACCATTGGTCCAATATTGTGGATATACCACACCAAGAGCATTCAACACATGCTGCTTCGGGAACTAGGCCTTGAGCTCGCCCATGAGCTTCCTCGCAGCCCCTTCACAAGTTTACAGACACTTGAAATCAAAAACCAGCAAGCAAAAAGCAGCAAGAAAATAAAACCATGAAGCAGGAAGCAAGAAAATAAAATCAAGGAAAGAAAAACAATTGTGATAGAAGAAGTGGACTCACCCTTGCATTCAGTTTTCACTGTGGAGATTAGCTCGGCATACAAAACCCTGTCCACTAATTGTGCTGCCATAAGGGACCCATTCTGGGCATGCTTTGCAAAAAGCTTGTCACCGTTCACAATGAAAGCAAGCTGCTCCGAGGAATCATTCAAGTCCTCAATCCATCAAAGATGAATCACCTCGTTGGTGCACGATTCCAGTCCAAGGAAGGCCCAGAATTCATTGCCCTGAAATGCAGTGGTATCCTCAACATACAGCTTGTTCAGCTGACTTTCACAAATCTGAACTGCAGCAACAAAATCGCACACATAAACATCACGGCCTTGTGAAAAGGACACCAGTGCATCAACTGTCTCCAGTAGCGGCAGCAGACAGGTCATGCCGAGGAGGGTGTAGGGGTCTTGCAAGAGACCAAGGTTTTCCTGCCTATACAACCACCACACATTAGTACGAGATACACAAGGAGAATTCAAACAAAAAAAAACAAAAAGGAAAAAAAAAAAAAAAAACAAACAGAAAAAGAATTCACTTACCCCTGCATCCTTATTGTCATCAATGTCCTCGGCCATTTTGGCCATAACAACTCGGTATTGTGCCAAAAGCCTCCGAAGTGGCTCAATCAAAGACACCCATCGAGTCTTAACATTCTTTAGGAGTTTTAACCCCTTTGTTTCCATTACTTCAGCTAATTTGATAAACTACAAGTGACGCTTCGGGGAGTGTTTGAAGTAGCTATGGGTTTTTCTCAACATTTCCTCAATGCTGCCGAAAATGGGCAGCTCACTCAAGGCTTTCACCGCCAAGTTTGTCTTGTGCACACCACAATGCTGCCCTACCATAAATGGGGCGTATTGGCTTTGTAATTGCTGAGTCACGCCCGTTTTGGCACCCTGGAAAGTACTAGCTCCATCTACACCGAAGCTTAGCAGTTTCGTGCTAATGTCTGGCTTGTCAAGGCCAGCCCCATTCTTCAGAGCCTTCACAAGCAAATCAGTTAGTGCAGCAGCCCCGACACCATCTACAACTTGCTGAAGTGAAATCAGAAATGGGATCCTTACCCAGTTTTGGACCACATAACCATGGACTGAGATCCACGACCCATTATCCAAGGTGCTAGTTTCGTCTGCAGTTAGAGCAACATATTGGGCAGAGCTAACTTGTTTCACAATCTCAGTTTTCACCTCAGCAAACATGTACTCAGACAAAGTCCACCCACTATTATCAGACCAGTGCTTCCTAGGAAAATGAGGAATTTCAAGGTAAGAGAACAACCCGGCCATGGACTCATACTCAAGGAGAGGGCGCCCATTAGAGAGGATGTGGAATAAGGTGGCCAATTGCACCTTCTTCTTCACGAACTCAACGTTGTTGCAACGGTTCACCATCTCCAAGACCGTTGCTGGTTTTCGTGCAATGTAGAGCCTCATGTTCTTGCGGTGCTTGCAGTCACTTGAAATATATAATTGCCCCTTCTTCACCCCATACTTTGGAATGTCCTTGTCTGCAGTCCTACGACCCTCGTGCTTCACAAGCGTGTCCCATTTGGGGGCCAACTAATGAAGTCCAAATGGACATTTGTGAAATTTCATGTTACGGTATTGTTGAGCTAATATTGCTTGAGCCGGGAGGAATGTCGATAAGGTTTTATCAATGAGTTCAGTATCTTTGACTGGATATGCACACATTTTATGCTGCGATGCAATGCGATGAAGCTCAGCATTAAATGAAATGAGGTTAGGGAAATCTAGAACCCGAATGTGAGTCCAATCACTGCGAGCTTGTGGAAGAAAGATTGTCTCTTCATGTTTGAATCTTGCTTCTAGCGCCTTCTAGAGCTTGACAGGATCGTCCTCCTGGATGTACTGTTGTCGCAGTGTGGGATCGATGTGACGAGGAAGGAATATGACGGTGTAGCATTTGTCCGTGTCTGGTACCTCTTTTTCTGGTTTGGGTTGGATTGTGTCTACCTTGTCTTCACATCGCAAGCACTAGTAGGAATTGTGTACTTTGGGGCGTTCCTGCAATGACTCACTGTCCAGAATTTGTCTTAAATGACTCAACAAATGACTAGATGAGTGAGTTGGTCGAAATGGGATGAACTGCAGTAACGTGTCAAACGCTGCACACATCGAAGATAATTTACCCCTGCATTCAGAAAGTGAATTTACCCTTCGCGTTTCAATCTGGCTTCGAGAATGTGCGCATGCTGAGGAACTGAAACAGATCTAGAAACTGACATTTGCTGAATCTTCAAAAAAAATCGAAACGTGTTCTGTTCGTATCTTCGGAGAATATGATTTTTGGAGTAAGTAACCATGGTGATGATCGTCGTAAACGAAAATGTTCAAAGATACTATACAGAGTCACATGTTCATCTCGGTTTACTTTCCAAAATCCTCGACTGCTATTCATTGTCTCTCGAAGTCCGACTCAGTCGTCGGGCCCTTGTAGTATTCGCCATTAAAGTCAGATATTCTCGCGTCAACTCCCACTTACAGTCTACCTTATCTCACATATATAGATATCGCCTGTGTTCACTTCTGTCAGAGCTCCGTATGAGGTGCACATACAACGGGATTTGTTTCACTAGTTCTACTTAAATAATTAATTGATAATTGTTAAGAAACTATTGGATAAAATGACTTCTGGTAAATTAGAAGTCCAAAAAACTGAATTCTCTATAATCAAGCTTATGTGAACAATCAGTCGAATAACTACTCGGTACATTCAACACTTTAGAGATAAAATAACAGTTTATGGAATTTGAAGAAAATCTTATTTCTGCACCGAGAGCTCCATCATTGTCAAACACATTAAACATGAAAATTTTACAACAAGTAACACATACCGAAGAAGATTGCATACGATATAAATCATCACTGAAACTCTACCGATGTCGCTGACTAGCCTTCAATAAACATTCTACGCTTACACTCCGTGTCCTACTACGACTAAAACTTCTCACTGTTGCGGGAAATAACAAATAGTTCAGAGCACGCGGTCTCTGTCCAATGTCTTGACGATTTTGTTGCACATTGTTTACGCGATCGGAGTTCTCTATTCCTGCCATACAATACCAAATTCAGGATAGTTTGTTACGCATACATAAATATATGAATGAGGCAGTTTCAAACTCCACTGTAGATGTTACAAGAGAAAAACAAATGGTTACAGATCCATCAGATAATTTATGTCAACGACCTATTTCTCAGATCCTTAATGTAAACAGCGGATTGCGGATTTGCAAAATCCTTTACAGTTGCGATTCGTATGTTATACAAAGACTGAATCAGGGATAGTTCACTGTACCTCACGTTCTGAGGAATCCTCATCAGATGATAATGGCAGACTTCTTTCTTCGCACTTGCACATCCAGCTTGGTAGCACTCTCATTGTTGTCCATCGGCATGAACATCGCAGACGTTGTTCTCGAACCGCAGAATCCATTCCCAAAGTTCTACTTACCCGTAGTGGACAAATGCACTTTGGTGTCAAGCTTCCCCACCTATTCCTGCAACAATCTTCACAGGTGCAATTGCACGGTTTGTTCGTTTTCACGCAGATGACCTCAGTCTGCGCAACGTTATCGCCCCACATACAATATTTACAACATGCACAATCATTTAGGTAATAGCATCAGGTGCTCAAACAAATTGAATGGAAGCTAAGAATGACTGGATATGCCTACTTTCGGAAAACTTCAGTGACCTACACCATGCGCTGTGCTTTAGAAAATGCGAAATATACCTCAGCCTCCCTCCGTTTGAAACATTTGCACTTCAAGTCAGAACAAAAAGGACTCCCAAATTATCAATACTCAGTAAGCCTATACCATGCGCAAAATCTCTGGAGCATGTCTAACTCACAATTCATGTCAACCTCCACCTGAAGAACTCGCAACATTTGACACGGATTGCAAGACAGGTTCCACATGGTTTTCCCTCTTTGGATTAGGGACTTCCTTAGCCACAGCTCTGTTGTGCAACTCTGAGGGCTCCGCAACATCAATACCGGACTCTTCATGTACTGCAGATTTTGAATCGAAACACTCATTATCATCAACCACACCCTTTCCTTCTCTCCTTCCTGATGCCATCGAAATCTAATGTACTCAATTACTATAAAAAAAAAATACAACGCTGTCACTACTTCTACAAAGGTACAATGAACTATGTTAAGGAGCACAAGGCATCTACATCACAGCATCTCACATTTGGAAGACAATCACAAAAACCAATTATATAATTGTAAAGAAAGAGTACATGCAATTCATCTTTGAGTGTTGCTCACAGTTAACGGTTCGTCATCATTTAGAAACTACAGTAAACAGTAACAAAGAGGGCAATCCTAGGTAGATTAATCAAAGAAAAGGGTATTTATCTTCAGTTCAAACGGTTAACAACTTTAAAGAGATTTTGTTCAACATATCTTACTCATCATTCTAAAGTGATATTTTACTTATGTGTGAAAACTACTTCTATTTCTAAGCTTAAACAGATAACTTTTTTATTTCAAAACCAACCAAGGTACCTCACATCGAGTCCACAATGGGTTAAACATTCCGTGCTGTTCAGGGTTCTCACCTACATCGAGCTGTCTCCTTCCTTCCTTGAATCCCAATGAAAAGCTTTGGAATAAGAAGAAGACCTCTACTTCTGTAAAACTTCAAACCTGATTGTACAGCTTAGAGGGTCGTTCCCAGAAGAAAAACATGCTGCACAGTTAAAGAGGAATTTACACTTGCAAACCATTCAATGTATTTGATTCTTTTTCACTTCACTTCTGATACTCCTCAATCTCACTCCTGCGCAATATCCTTTGAGCAACTGAACAGAAATCATCAATATGTATCAAAGTACAAATCTGCAACCAACCATTCCACTACCAGCATCATGGTGCATGCACATCGCGCATCACAAACGTTTGACAAAACAATTCTCAATCTTTATTTTCATCGGAATGCCAGTACAACTCCGTCTGAACTGCCTATGTAATGAACATTTTGCATGTATAACCCATCCAATACGTCTTCAAAAAACGCACATACTCTGACTTTAAACTAACGCAAGACAAACTGCGAGGTCAAAAAGTTAAGTCATTGCAGGTTGCTCACTCCTAGTCTAGAGCTTGTCCACACCCGAGCAAGCTCAATTATAGGTGCGTGACAGTCTTCCCTTGTTACCTTCTCCACTATCTCTAGGCTCACAAGCTCCTCCTCAGCCACTCGGATCATGTCCCGTAGATTCTCTGCTCTGCGATTTCCCCGCCACCACCTGTTGAACGCTCCCTCTTTCTCTTATTTTGCATCCATTACATCTTGAAGCTGTCTCGCCAGCCTCCGGTCAACGTCAATTACTCCACGCCTGTAACGAGTGGGAGCAAACAAGTTGAGGAGGTTAGACAGAACATCTAGTTCATGCTCATACTCTTCCTGCGCATCTCTCGCTGCATCACGAAGAGCAGATACGTCTATGGACTGTAACTCGTACTTCATGTTTGCCAATTCAAGTCTCACTACCAGGGAGGAGGTCTCTGCGTGTAGTAGCCGATCCACACTCTCTACCAATTCGTCCATGTTTCTATCTTTATTGTCCAGGTCCTAATTCGATATGTATTGTATGGCACCTCCACTCTTTAATCCCTCTTCTACATTGACACAATTTAGTAAACAGGGGCATGCATTGCAATTCCAAGCAACGCATTGTCCTGAGTCACATACACTATGATCTCTCAAGTCCACTAGGAGTTCAGCCTCACATGCCCATGTTTGCATGTACGCTTCATCTGTACATGGGAACATCCTTTACATGCAGAAAAGACGTTTGTTATGGTAAAATTACTGTTTGTTGCTTAGGTTGTACTAGACTTGTTCATTTATTTTTCATTATAAATTATATCCAGTTCTCTTTTAGTTCGCACATTCACTTATATTTATAGACAACAAGCGGAGACTGTTATGTGTTGAGTCAGTTGTATCTTAAAATGGTGCAATTTCCTAGAAAAAGAACATAATCAGGAAGTATTATTTTCAAACATCACGGAGTACTCCCTTCCTTTCTCTCACTAAATATGAATGATGTTTTATTTTTGACCCACACCTTAGAGAATGTACTGCTCTCCCTACTCTCCAAAGGCTTTGCACTGTTCTTATTAAAAATGCAAATTATGAATATCTGATACTTACTTCTTCTATTCTCTGGATTGCTCAGGTGCAGTGGTCGTTGCCTCCTCCTTTTTACTCCGCTTCAGCCGTTGCACCTCCTTGAAGCAGTTAGCTCTCATTCTCCACTCCCTCTCCATGTACTTCTTCGGCAATCCTAGGTCAAGACAGTCCCGACAAATCGAATATATGTCCTCATCCGGACCGAATTCATCTTCATCGATTTTTTCTTGCATACAAAACTCATCAAAAGTTAGGTGCATGTCCCAAAGCTCTGGTGAATTGTCAACCCTCTGAAGGTGCTCCTCGTGCTCTCGCAGAAGTCTATCAAAGTCGGATTTGCCTGGTGACACCACGCTATCCTCCGAGGTCTTCTCCTCGTTCTCTCCTGTGTTGCTATGCTCTCCCTCATAGCCTTCGGTAGCACTCGTGAACTCCCTCTTCCTCTTCATGATAAACGCGCTGGACATTCCACCTCCACGCGGGTTCACAGCTAACAAGTCGTTCTTTTCCTCCTCCTTGTCCTTGCTAGCTTCTCCTGTCGTCTCCATTTCGGTTTTTTTCTTACGGCGATCCGAGGAAGTGAGCATTTTCTTGTTGGATTCACGAAGAGCAGAGTCCTCCGACATTTTTTACACAACGTCACGTACGCCGACAAGCTAGATACTAGTGATGACTACCCTCAACAGCAACAACTCCTCCACCTCCTTTGTGCAATGCTATTTAATAAACAACGGTGGTCCTGTCCCACATGCACAACAATGGTTTCGTAAAAAAACAATCCTCAAAATTTAATTTGTTTTCTGTATGAAATCACATCCAGTGGTCTCATAGTTCTAAGTCAATTCCATATGAACTGTATGCTACACAAACTGAGTGATTCAGAATGTTAGATTTGAACATTACCTTACACAAAGAATTCCATCACCACCTTTGTCGGGACGTCGATTTTTCTGAACGCTCTATCTTCACATGCGGAAACGGTTTAACTCACACATCATGTTCTGAAATGTCAAATTCTATGACAGATTCAATTAGACAAGGGATCGCAGACTGCTACAGGCCATCACGTGGGAGAAACGACTTACTTTACCTACTATGTAGCAGGATTGCCGCATGGTGAGTGTGCCGCAGTATGCAACGAACTCCGAGCTTCATCCACCTCCTCGAATGTCGATGCATTAGACACATGTAGAACAAGTCATTGAATCTGTGTGAGTTAAGCATCAGATAAGAAAGTACACTTAAACTTCACCATGGCGTAGAGAAATCCAGAGCACAGATTTTGAATCCATCATGAGGAAAACTGAACATGTCTTCCTCTTCATACAAGGATTTGAGGACGCATGGTCCACTGTTAAAAGAGTTTGAATCATTAAAGGAAGCTTTAATACACATGCTGTACTCCTAGACAAACTACCACTACAAGTAAAGTGAACAAGGACTAGTGATCTCACCTTCCGAGCAAACTCCGCTTCCTTCTTTGTAATCCCCCACTTGAGGCATTAGAGAAGGCAGAAGTCCACCTCTGCAGATAACAGTTAATTTACCTTCACTTTTAAAGTTAGAAATTGTCAATCCTTCGCCACATTTCCATACATGCAATCCAAATATCAAAATAAAAATAATTGACATTACAACGCACAGTCTTGCTTATCCGATATGAAGAGTAAACCGACTGTTATTTAAACATCTCTCAAATGATAAATCAATTAACGTTTACACCAAACCGACCAATGTCTAAGAGGAAGACTCTATTGACATTAGATAAATCCATCAACCCAGGCAAATAACTGTTAGATTCTTAGTACCACTGCATCATATAGCCATAAAGCACCCATTCCATTACATGCCAAATTTGCATTATATGCAAATAAACAGAGATGTCGAAACAGTTATGAAATGGACGTCATTTTGGTGTTACACAGAGATAGAGCCAAAGTGCATCAAAGTTTTATGATCACTCCGTGCTAGATAGCAGTTAACACCAGTATCTCCAAAGTCTCCTTAGAATGTATATAAGTCTTTCCTGAGAAAAAGTTCGTAAACTTAAGTGTCAAAAGAACTGTGTTCATTTTGTCGCCTAGAGCACTAAAAAAAAGTTTGAAGCCTAAAAACCACCACTTCTAGAGTACTTTTGACTGTGCACCACCTGTAATGGAATAAACGTCGCTGACAGAAACGAATCAACATCTTCTTGACTTCATTTTCACAGAAGTTCCAAGATCATGTAACATCCTCAGAAAGAAAAAGTAAAAAAAAATCAAAAACAGAAAGAAAAAACTATATACGTATCCCAGTCAGAACCAGATGTTGTCTTCCACTTGTACAAACTCCTGTTCTCCAAAGTCTGCCAACTCTTCCGCGTGGCAATGATGAAACCTTGGATTTTTACAACGTCGTTCCTGCCAATCACACTTTCAATATGAAAAAGATTGTAAGTATTGTCCGAACCAACTGGCGACTTCGGAATATCTGCCACTTCTCCATCTTCATACAAAAGGTCCAAAGGCTCCTGATGGATGTACTTCGGAGGGTTTATGGCACATGACAGTTTACGACGTTTTTTTTCATCCCTTGAATTCTCCCCGGCAAGTCCAACCTCACGTGCCCACTGTCGCACATCTTCTACGCCATCCACTGGAAGGCCGTTCTCGTACTCCCAACGTTGGAGTGCAGTGAATGTAGAGTGAGTTGATGGTCTACGCAGAAAGGAAGAGAGGAATGGAGGGGGATCGTTTGTAGAACAACCGCATGCGGCCTTGCCTTTCGTTGCCTCCGCCTGGGACGTGTATTTCTTCTCACATGTGCAGACTGGGTAATGATGCGGTTTGGAGTACATCTCCTCGTCATCTGCGTCATCCTCACCCACTACGTGCGCGCCTTTGTTGTTCTCATTAGTGTTCTGCAACATTTCCTTCTGATTCTTATGGTTCACCTCCTGAGCATCTGCACTATAGCTCCCTTGAACAACGACATCACTGGCTGTGTCGTCGCCATCCGATCGAACACTATCACCCGGAGAATCAAACACCATGGCCAATGTATTGTCGTCGTCCAGGTCCTCTGCCTCGACGGGAGACTGAGGTCCAAGTTCAGGTACCAAGTCCGCGCCACGTACAACTACTTCTGTAGATGCTCCGCCATTGTTTGCTTCAAGTGCATGTCCCCTGGTTGGGCTATCATCACGGACTCTAACATCGCAGTTTGCTCCCGCAGATTCCTGCACTATGGGTTGTGACCCCCAACGACAATTGAAAAGGAGAACCGGATGGTTTCGGAGAGGATGAGGACGTGATCGAGCGAGAGTGCGACGACTATTCAAAACTCCAACGACTCGAGTGATTTCCTGCAAACGTGCGTGATCTCCTGGTCTCACTGCAATTAAACAGAATGACAACATTAGGTATTACAAGGACATTATGTTCAAAGACGTGCAAGAAAAGTTTCCTCTGTTGAGAAGCACCATGAACGTAAGTTATTTCAGAGGTTCTATAAACTGAAGTACATGAGTACTTCTTTACTGCCACAGTGCAAAACAGAAACCTCTCGCAAAATTTGATTGTCCATGTTAAGACTTCCATGTTCGTTGCTCAAGAAAACTGATATCTGGATCTATAAAAACCCTATTTTCCCTATCAACAATTCTGTCTATTCCTCACATCGTTAAAATTTTAGAAGTGTGATACTGTAAACAGATCGGCATCGCAAAACAAAGTCGAGAAAAAATAAAAACATTCACCACACAGCTACATTATCGAATCCACGTCCTCGAACAATTGTAATTGGAAATAATGAACAGAACTTAACGATCAATTTCAATTACTTAAGTAATGTAGAAACACGTACCTCTCCAGGCGGAAGTGACTTCCTCCGATAAGGATGAAGACAAAGATATCCCAAAACGCACCATTGTGGGACGATGATACTGCGGCCTAGAAAAAAACATTTCCACAGTTTAATAGATTGCAAACATACTCAACGAAACAGTAAACTCCATGTAATGTATTACATGGACATTCGGTCGAAAGAAAACACTATTTCGGCTTGCAGCATCAGCACTATTAGGGTTAACACAATCACTGCCGTAGACATCGAGAAAACATACAAAACCATCCTCACGTACATAAGCGACAGCATCCAACAACGGAAGCGCATGTAAAGGAACGTCTAATTGGACAAATTAATACTGCGGTCTACCTCGACTAAAGCACTGTGTCCTCACTGTCGTAACTACAAACAAACCCCAGAACTTGTTCCACAATAGGAGATCCAGTAAACCGTGGAAACCGAAGCAAGAGCTTAATAAAAACATGAGTATGAAGGACTACTAGATCGGGGCAACACTTGAAGCAAAGAGTTCCACATACAGTAACAACAGATAGCGCCAAACTCGAACACGCATTGCCTGAGAAAGAAGCGACCTCACAAGTAAGGTTTTCGACAATAATAACAGCAGAGTGAACAAAAGACTACGACTTATAGCGCATTCTATGTAACAGAGAACCCAGTGTATCACATACACGTCACCTGACTGCAGTTACTCAAATGAAACAGTGTCCTCAGAGCATAGGGCACCTATAAGAGAAAGGCTGCGATTTGGGACAGGTTGCGACAATGCACGACCCTCCAACATCATCGCTTTACGTCAAACACCTGAGTGGGGAACGATGTCAATCTAAGGTCTAGTACCTAGGACATAGCCCACTCCGATTACTCTCTACGTCTTCTCATAGTGACTCATGATTAGTTCAGACTTCTTAGATTAAAGCTGTTTGTGCCTTTGATTGAAGTGGACTGAATGGTATCGGCGCTTGTGTGGATGCAATCCTGCACGTTCCACGTATTGACAATCCATCATTATATTAGGATAAAAATCTTAATTGCAGAATACTCAGTCTCATGTAGGATTGTTTTCAACTTTGCCTGCATCTCAAAATTCTTATGCTTTTAATGATGTAGAATGACAACTGGTAGATGTTAGTGGAATAAATATTCATTACTCTGATCTCAATGTAGTTTCCAACATCACTACAGTCGAAGCATTTAGTTTAGTATGTTGGTGAAATGTAAACGTATGTTTTACAATATAACCGATGTCACAACAAAACATAGTACACTCATAGATGCTATGGATGCGATCAGTTTCCTAACTAACAGCTCTGTATAACATTCTCAACAAACATTTCCTTCTTAATTAAATAGATTCCGTGTATTTTAATACAGTTTCGTGTTAAAAAAATTTCATCAAACTATTACCTGTTAAACATAAATACTTTTTAATTGCAATTTCCAACTAGGTTTCCTTGCACCTATTCTTCAGAGCACTATTGTCACAAGCCCCAAGCTCTTTAAGATACTACCAGTCTACCTGACACTGTTGGAATAGTAATTATGTGGAACTGCTGAAATAAGTCCTGGGAACCTCTCCATCTTTATCATTCACGTCATTAAGTAAAGTAAATGGGAGGTTAGGAGAAGATGCGAAAGACCAAATACACACTCTCTGATATTACTGTTTAACTTGTTTTACTAGGCCTGGAGTCTATCTTCGTAATACAAATTATTTTGGCTTTCCTCATCCAATAGAGTATTGAAGACACCTACTACAACAACATGAGTTTCTGTACTTTATATTACTGAAGTTCACTGAGATTTAAAGTTCTAAATATTAAGGCTACGCATTAAAATAGAACTAAGGTCAGTTTACTCTAGACAGTACAAATAATATCGACCACCAGTCGTTTTCTGAAACAAATTGCACAGTCACTGCACCAACTAAGTGACTGTCATAATGTGGGCAGGGAAAACAAATGACAAAGATAATTCCGCAGGCCTTAGGAGCTCTACGATCTACCAGGAACAGAACTAGTACTTATAAATCAAAGGAAAAATGCGTTCCACAATTACTGATAACACTGAACTTTACTGTGACTATGACTCGGTTAACACAGATTAAACAATACGGACACTTCACATAATTATACGTGGACTGCATACTCAAATCTCCAAAGTTTTTGGAATAATTGGTTTCAGAAAAGGATTGTGAAAAGAGTTCGACTAGGTCAATACAAACATCGATTTAGTGGGAATACACAGTAGTAGTCATGTTATGTGTGGTACCTACCTCCTTCCTGTTCAGATAGTGAGTTCTTCGTGGACTTCAGAACCCTTCGATACGTCCTTCACCAAAAACACTATATATGTGTCCAGTATACGTTTTTAAAAACGTAATCTTGTAAACCGCCATTAATAAAGAAATATGTCTCTCCATGCCTAAAAATCAGCATTGAAATTTATCATCAATCACACTTGTTACAAACCATAAGAAGATAAATAAATTACCCACAATAGAAATGGTACAATTTCATAAATTTTAACTAGGATTAAACTTGCTGACCAGATGACATACCCAATTTTTGAATATCCGCAGACAACACTAGAACTTGCTCACGAAGTTCACTGTCGTCTTCTCCTTTTCCTCACTGTCGAAGCATCACCAGTTTCGTTTTCAATGCTTAGGAGTGCCAAAGCGTTCTGTGCGTCGTTAAGAACGATAGCTCCTGTTAGGTCAGGTTCAGATGGTTGGTTCAGGATTCCACTAGACGGTGTCAAACCCGAACATGAGTTGTTCGTTGTCATGTAGACGTCATCATCATCTTCGACTTTTCTCCGCCCCCTTGCTTCCTTCCTGAGGACAACTTTCCAATGCTGTCCAGGTCCCCGAGAGTCGTCATTGGAGAAAAAAACCTGAGAACACTGACTTGGAAACACGTAGGGGTCAACGGCTCTGGATGTGTTATGTTTGAAATTCACTGTCAAAAATCCATCAGCATCGCGGATGTATGTGCTGTTACCATGGTTATCTGATCGCTTCTTCCACGTACAAGAGAATAGAATAATAGGGGTATTCAATTCACCGTAGTTAGGAACAAGGATGTCCTGTAGCTCCCCTACGTAATCTTTACCAGAGCCCGCGGAGTGCTCATTCGCTTCAAAGCAGGCCACACCACTGTCGTAATTAGTCATTACAGTTCTGCTCACTTCATTGTCCACTCTCCAATGGTTACCGTATGCTGTCATTTTAGCATAACGTTTGCATGAAAAGGAAGGAGGATTGGTTAACAACAACGTGTCCGACTCATTCGGATCAGCCAAATCCAAATCCAGAGAGTGAATTCTGTGCCTCATCCATATGTCCAATGGTTCAACTGTCGATGAAGAGGTTTCCTTCTCTGTTTCCCATTCGCTGCGAAACAAAATCCGTCACGCACTATGAGAGCCCTGAATCATTCACAAAAGTAACCGTCCATGAATTTTATACTCTCCTATCACACGAATGGTAGTGGAATCACAGTCAATTCTCTTGTACAAATTATTTGTTACCAGAAACAATCCAACAATTGATCCCAGATACAAATTACATAATATGAATGAAAATCAATCGCCAAAGAACACAGCATTCACTATGTGCATTGTGAAGAAGTTTGAAAAATTACAATACGAAACAAATATGCCTACCAAAATGAACACGTAAGTTTTGTGTGTTTCTGAATAATCAGCAGTGACAATGTGTTTGATGGAAATAACATTCCCACCAACCTTTTTTGATATAATGTCGCATTTGCCTTTACATTTGGTTAAAGAGTTAATAATACTAGGGCCAGTTCAGGTAAGATGGATGTATCTGGTGGAGCGAACAATGATGACGCTGAAGAATCATGTGAAGAACCGCGCGCGACCGGAGGCATCCATTTCTCATGGGTATCTGTTGGACGAAACCATGGGATTTGCATCATATATGCATGGGTTTGATGTTGTTCGAAGACGTGTTTGGGATGCTGATCCGGAAGACTGTGAGGAATTCGAAGTGCTGGAGGGTGCCGCGACTGACTACAAGCTTAGTCGACTTGAGCGTGATGCAATACACAGATTTGTGCTTCGCAACAGTACGCTTACTGAGCCTTATTACAGGTACGATTAACAAAACTTGACAGTTAGTGCTACACATTTCTACTATTTTTTTTAAAAATACATTTTTAAAAGTGTTGATTTTCACAGTACTCGGATCTGAAGACCTTGGTAATTGTCGTGTCCTGCTGTTGCTCGTTCTCCTCCCTCGGTTTGAAGACGTAACTCTCTGTGAGCTTGTGCCAGCCCTGTTAATTCTTCGTCCTCTGTTTTGAGACGCACCTCTCCTTCTGCTTCCTTCACCTCTGTTCTGAATGTGAACTCTGGACGCAGTCGTTTGTCTTCTTGAACTTCCTTCAGCCTTGGCTATTCCCCTCCCTCTGAATGCAGACGCAGCTCTCCGTGTGCCGCCCTCGGCTCTGTCCTCAGTAAACGTAGCAGTCTGGTCAGAGTTTTCGGAAGATCTCTTCCTCTTCTGCCCAGAATGAGGTGACGTCGAATGTAACTGCTCCAAATCAGGGCCGATGCCGTGACTCTCCATTGGTGTATTTATTCCTTCGTGGCTTCCTGGACCGGTTGAGGTTGGCTCATTTGATGTGGATGAACCCGCCAACCCTGTATGCTCTTTCTCTCTTGTCAAGTACTGTTGATACTCAACGTAGGCTGCTCTCTGTTCGGCAGGAGATTTTGTTCTTGGCGGAAGTCTTGTCTCCGTCTTTCCATCAAATAGCTTATCATAGCTCTGTGAACGTAAAAAATGGTTTGGACTTAACCACCTGCGAGCATCCCTGTAGTTCATCTTCCGGCTTTCATATGAATACCGACCCCTAAGCTGGTCACCGCAAGGAGCACAGGCCACGTACCCTTGATGAGCAGTTCCTGAAACCGTCCCGTACCCTGGGAAGTCGTGGGTAGTGTAAAGGACGGCGACTCTTAATTTGAAAATCCTATCCCCTTCTGGTCTTTGAACATCATAAGCTGGTACACCTGACCAGAGTTTTTTTAATTCATCTATCAACGGCCTTATCTAGACATTGAAATATTCGAATGGTACCTGTGATCTTCCGGGTATTAGGAGAGTCAAAACTGTGAAAAACTTCTTGGTAATTAACCAAGGTGGAAGATTTAGGAAGCTCACAAGCACTGGCCACGCCGACCATGTTGACCTATGTAGCTTAAAAGGACAAATTCCATCGCAGGAAACTTGTAATCTGACATCAGTTTCATTAGATCCGAATCCATGTGTGTCAAATACTTCGGGGTCCATGGTATCCAATTTTTTCCAAGCCATGGAATCTGCGGGGAAGCGAACCTTGCCGTCTCTGCTCACATTCTCCTTATACCACCTAAGTAACTTGGAAAGAATAGGAATTCTGTAGAAACGCTTGAGTCTTGGTGTTAGACGAAAAAACCTGAGCACCTTTAGAGGTCTCGTCTTGTGAAACATGTCTTTAAACCTCTGAGCTTTGCAGGTTGGGCATCTGTCAAGCTCCTTCGTGTGGGGTTCGTCGTATAGGACACATCCGTTGGGGCATCCATCTATGTTGGTGAAGTCCAATCTCAGTCTTTTAGTTAGAGTCTTGGCTTGATACAAGGACCCAGGTAAACAGTTGTCCGGTGGTAGCAAGCACTTAACGGTTGCGAACATATCGTCTGCTGCCTTCTCTGTGAACGCAGGATGAGTTGCAACAAGGTTTACAAGCATGACAGTAGCTCCTAATTTTGTATGAGAAGACCCCTTGAAAAGGAACCCCATCGCGTCCTCAAGAGCCTTTACATCCTTAAGGAGCTCCTCCTCTAAACGCTCCCTGTTTACCTTGGTTTTGTCTTCGCCATACACGGTATTCCCTCCTGTATCCATATTGTCGTTGTCACGCCCATCAATGTGAAGCTCTCGTTGCTGATCGATCTCTGGTTCTGTATCGAATGCTGTTTCTTGGTGGGAAGTGTCACCTGACCCCTGTTCGCCTCTACGCCTTCTATCAGCCTCATGTAAGTCATCGTTCACTTCTGCATTCTCTGGCATGTCTGCATTCGACTGGTTATTCTGTGTGGCACAACCTTCACGCTGATCCTCCACATTTGTTCCAGTAATACTATCCGCGGTTTGAAGGGCAGACATTGCAATGTCATTGATTTGATTTTCTTCCTCCATAAACTGATCCACTTGCTGGTGGATGTCCTTCATCATTTGCCTCATCTGGATTCCATTGTCACGAATGGAAGGTCTCGAAGTCAAATCAGCAAATTTTGATGAAAAATCTTCTTCCCACTCTTCGTCTGATGAGTGAGGCTCATCCGGGCCACGCCATGTTCTGCAGTCAGAAGATCGCCCGTACTGAAGTAGGTGCCTCTCTATTTCATCTATCTTGAATGAACTTCCAGTCCCTTTATGTTTTGTACATGGGCACTGTATTCTGAGAAACCTATACGTAGATGCTCTCTTTAGATCCCTAATCCATAGCTTATTATCCCTCGCTTTAATTCTCCGGGCATCTGTAAGCGGCAACCTATCCGGCATCCTGTGCATGAAGAAAAATGGTAAGTTTCAATTGGAGTGTGCTATATAACAACTGAATTGTCAATTTTTGCGGGTATCAATGGTCGAGATACATTATGTGCCATTAAGGAATTGGAAATAAGAATGGGATGCATTGTTGCAGTATGATATGACAGGGTTGTCAGTAATTATCAATTCTTAACTACTTGGTTACGAGTTTTTCTAATTGAACTACCAGTAGAGAGGTCTAATATGCTACAGGATCATCCAGTGAAGAGTGTAAGGAATGATTCTTACTTGATTGAACGTCAGTCGATGATAGGAACATATGTCCTAGTCCATGAATCGAGTAACAGATACCTGTTCGTGCACAATGGTGGATTACTTAGTCGATTGAATATAACTTGGATTTCAGAGAATCATGTATGAAATAATTACTTTGTTCTAATATTGTACGAAATGAGCATTGTAAACAATGTTTCACCTTTCTCAACTTCCATATTAGTTTCATGGATTGACAATGTCATTTCGTTCGTTACTTTGTTCTGAAATCATTCATTTTACAGCAATTCTATGACGGTATACATTCGTGAAGTGTAACGCAATTACTTATTGAATGTACTCGGAGAATTTCAGTACTCAATGGACTTTAACCATGGCAGGGCAAGGCAGATGTAATATTTACACAGAAAACCGAAATGTACTAACGATTGTGAACACAAATCAAAACTTCAAATCAGAGTAGTTTAGAGTCTCGTACCAGTGCTACGATAGCTTTTTCACAACACATAACTAAGTCGTTGGGAATGATCAGATTCCCATTCCATGAGTCGATGCGTAATCAGTGTTTACCCATTTAATTACAGTAGAAGCGCTTTGTCAGTGACTTAATCAGCATGATAATCACAAATCTGAACAGAAGTTCACAAAGAGCCCAATTCAGAAATACACATACCAAAAAAACACTAGTTCTGGGAGCAGTTCTCCCACCTATAGCACTATATTCAGGAGACAATAGTCCTGGTTATCCATATACAAATGTAATGACGGCATATCCTTGATATCTACTTAAGAAACCAGACACTGTTTGATTCAGGATTTAAGGTATGCATCGAACAGAGGAACCAAAAGAGTTACGAACTCCGATTCCTGATCGCGAAAGACACATTATGTACTTTGTGTGAAAGCGTCGGTCATGATTTCCTTGAGAGATATCACGCTCGCGCTGTTAACAAAATCCTGACAAAGCGTGCAATGTAAACAAAGAGACAATTCAATACATGACGAATTAAATATCTCTTACTTCGGGACACCAAAATAAGATCGTTTGGGGACAAGTCTAAAGCGGTACAGAAAAAAGAAGAAACGTCGGTGTACGGTGAGACACTCTAAACTCGTTTGGCTATAATTTTTAGGCGGTCAGAAAGGGTCTCGCATAGCAGTAGTTATGAAGTAAATCGACAACAGAAACAAATTTATTCAATGCACTGACCTCACGATTAATAGATTGCTGAGATGTGTAAAACCTACCTCCTCGGAATTGTAACTGTCGGTCCCCAACTACGCAGACGGCAACGGAACTCCAAAGAAAACTTCCAGTGACAACGCAATGGATCTGGAAGTTGATATCCTACCCACAATTTAGGTACACGTCAATGATCCAAAAAGGAGAAAAAGTAGCAAATGTTTCCAATTCCACTGTGAGTTGAGAGTATCTTCTGCGAATACGAGCGGTGGACTACAGCTGGATCACATATGTCGACCTCGAAAAAATCGTGGCCAAGCGAACGACAATGCAGAGCGGCGGAGGAGATGAGCAATTGTCCTTACCTCTCGCTGCGATCTTCTAGTCGGACGTCGTTGTTTCTGTTGGGAAATCAGTCCATGTGATTTGGTGAAGAGGGATTCTTAGAAACTCGCTGCACTCTACACATTATGTCACGAAAGAGGGACAGAGATGAACAAGAGGACAATATTCTGGAGACTACAGAGGAGGAGGAAGAGGAAGAAGAAATCAATGAGTATGAGCAGCAGAAACAGGCCATCATGGCGAGTAATCGTGCTCGTTTTCAACCAGTCCTCGACGCTGCGAACGCTTTGTAAGTCTCTCTCCACCTAAAACCCTACTGATAAAACAGTAGTAGCCGTCAGATGAAGGACACGTGTACACATGTACGGTTGGGATTGCTGAGTCCGGTCTCGTTCCATGTGAGATAACACAAAGGTAGTACACACACTCAGCGTAATTTGTCTTTGTGGTCGTCGTGGTTATTTTGTCATGCGGGATGTTATAGCTGTTCTTCTCTTGTTGCAGTAATTCGTCTATTGGAGTCCCGGATAAGAAACCAAAGAAGCCACAGAATGTCAAAGGGCGGTTACCGGAACGCAGGAGCGAGAGGGTAGCGAAGGGATGCGCCGCCGGATCCAATGATAAGCGTGCGTCCCCCAGCGACGAAGGCGAAGCGGATGAGGTTACCGAGCACGTGAAGGACAGTGAATACTCTTCTCCAGGCGAGGAACCAGGTGCTATCACTTACTGCTGTATCGTTGTAACCCTAAGAACTGTACTGTTTTCTTACATGCGGTAACCCCTATACTGTTAACGTGAAACTAAAATTAGTTCTGTGGTATTTCTCTTCACGTTGTTCTTGCGTTTCTGCTGTAGAGAGGAAAATTGATATACTTCGTCAAACCAATACCGTCAAACGGTAGTTTGGATAATATTTTGTCTTCACCAGAAAACCTAAATATGTAAACTGAGTCTACTGCATCTACAGTCGAAGACATGGACAGTCCACTCAGATTAGAAACACTAAGATGGGTTTACTTTTGGAATCACTGGACTTGTTTTACAGGGAGCGAAGATGATTCCTCGTCATCAAACGGAGAGGAAGATATTCAGGTCGAAGAAACAAGAACACGCCCCCAGATTTCAAAGACATCAACAGTCGGAGTTTCAAAAAAACAGGGAGACGAACGCCGAGGTGTCCACGATGGTCGTCAACATGGCCATATGTCACGGGACATTGTGTCGAAGCAGTCTGTGGAAAGAGGTAAGTATCCTTCGTCTTCGTCAACTCCGGCGCATTGCCCTCCCGGGTGCATTTGGGTTCCTGTTCCCCAAAAGAACAGTGGTTCAGAGATGTTCAACATGCTTGGAAGTATGTCGGTCCCTCCTTTCCCAGGGAACTGGCAATATGTCGGCCCCCCTAATGTCCCCAGTATCCCAGAGAGAGATGGAGTTGACATTGATGCACGGGAGACTCCAACCGTAGAGAAGGCAACTCCTATCAAAAAAGAATCGATTCAGAAACGACTGAGGAGGGAGAAGAAGCGTGAGGCTGATGAAATCGCTCGAAGAAGGGAGAGTGCAGGTCTCAGACCTTATGTAGTGCGTGTTAGAGTGACAGGCATTGTAGACAGTGGGTGTGAGGGACACCTGAAGTGGCAGGAATACATTCGGGACCTCACACCACGCTTTCTAGACATGAGCGTTTTTAAATATGAAGACCAGAACCAAAATTCCAAAGCCAAACTGCGGGATGCTCTGAGAAAGAAGTTCGAATTTGAGGATCACGAGGTTACTGATGCATCACTTGATAAGATGATAAAAACATGGATGCGGAAGGATCGTGAACGCATGAAACGATTTCATGGTAGTAAAGAAAAAGCACCTGAGAGGTACACCAATATGGAGTGGGAAACGATGAGGAAATATTGGGACTCTGATTCATCGAAACAAGAATCTGAAAGAATGTCGAAGCACCGGGGTAAAGTAGCACACAACCCTCGCGTAGGCCGTCTTGGATACAGAGGTAAATCAGCGAAAGTGGTGAGTGTTTACACGTCGGCAGTGAAAAGGTTTCTGTTTCAGTGTGTTCATTGTGGATACTAAACTGTATTCTAAAGAATTCCTGAACTCTCGGTATCAAATTTTATTCGTAAACATGTCTGTACATCTCACGTATGTCTAATTACTTTCTATGTTTTATTTAATAAGAGGAAAGAGGGGGACGGATCAGCCGGCCTAACTGATGTAGCAGACGAGTTGAAGGTGTCGCAAGATAACCCAGAGAGTCAGGTAAGTACATTCGTTATGATTTTTGATTGTTTGTGGTTCATGTTTTATGGTAATTTCATAAGACGCCAGCGGTAAGAAATATGGAATTGTTTTTTACACCATGCATTGTGTATAATCCAATATAGTGCCCAGAACCTCAAAGAATTTTCGCCATTACTATACATATTCTCATGTATGGTTACTGGCAGTGGAATGAACGAATACATAAATCATGCAATTTTTAAATTGGAATTGATATAGGAGTTGTGAAATATTAATTTCTTACCCGTCATCCTGGGATTCGTTCAAGTTAAACCAGTAACTTACACGTATGATGTGTTGACAATGTAGTAGTCTGAGCACTAACAACCATTATATTGTTTATGTTCCCATAAGGAAATGGAGATGAAGAACTCACGTCGGCTAACAGCAATGGAACGCAATCAGGCTGAGACCAACAAGAGGCTAGCGGATGCAAACAATAGACTTGCGGACGTAATGAATAGTATCCTTAATTTGCAGAGCATGCTTGAGTCAGTGCTTAGTACTATTTCAGGGAAAAGGGTCATGGACTGTGATGAAATGAACCGCACGGGAAGCGCAGGTGTAGAAGAAGATACTCGAAATCTAAAAAATCCACTAACTACTGGAGTTGGGAAGTTGAGTGGCTTGGAAAGCAGTGAAAAATGGTGGAACACTCTCTGCAAATCTTCGGGAGAGGAGGACAATGAACACACGGAAGTCTACAATAAAGACGTAAGGACCTCGGTCTCTCTCCTGAAGGTTTGCCTTCTTGATAAATATAGTATCGTAAGTTTCAAATTATGTGTGATTTCGTCTAGGTTGTGGCTCTGGATTTTCATGAAAATTTTGACTTCTTTGTCGGAGTGACGTTGTTTCATATAGAGGGTGTCCAATAACATTGGCAATGATGGTATACGCTCTCATACTCTTCGTCATGCTTGGAATAACACAGTTAGAATATCTCACATTCATGTCTGTTTTATGTTTTTTCTGTTTTTTTAGTAAACATACTTATAATATCACAGTTCGCATATATGAATACCGGACTGTCACGCATCAGTCAATATTGTGTAGATTGACAAATTATTCTAACTATAAGTTACATTGGTGTAGTAATCACTCTATCACTATCTCTGATGATTATAATTTTAATTGTGAAAGACTTTGTTGTTCTTTTACAGATTCAGTCTAAGGATGACCAGGTTGATCACGTGAAAGGAAAAGCCAAGATGACGAAGGGCATGGTAAGTTGATAAGATAGAGTACTGTTGATATTATTGGAATTACTCAGCGGTTGTTACCTTTTCCAGAAAGCTTGAAAACATAGTAACACGATTGATTTACGCACGGTTTAGTTCATGATAGTTTTGTATTGTTAATTTAGGTGTTTCTGAAACGCGCTTAACCTTTTACGATTCCGTCAGTGAATGGTATTGTCTAACTTCTCAATTTGAGAACTTAAATGAAATGTCGACAGGTGTCAGTAATATAAGAACTAAATCTCTCTCTTACACTTGAATGAATTTCTTTCAGATACTGATGGAGTGATGTATTCACTAAAATAAATTGGGTATTTGATTATCAAATGTATTGAAGGATTGAATACGATATGTCTGCTTGCATTGACTGAGAATGTGTTCTCAATTCTGAATGCAGGAAGGTGTTCGAGGGGGGCCGAGCAAGGACAAAGAGAAAATATCGCAGGTTAGCTGATAGTTCCTTCTTGCTATTGTGCGTTTGTATTGCTTCTTTTATGAGGAAGAAATGGAATACCTACCCTGAATGTATTGATATCTTAACATTCACTGTTGTAGGTAACTACTCTCGCAAAGTCTGGATGTTGTCTTTTGTACCTCTGTTTGAAATATGTAATTTCCAAGAGAAGCATTGTGTTAAATTTTTTTGTCTTTTTGCAATTACGGAAGGACGTATATACATAACTGTATTATGCGGACCGTAGTTGGATTTTAGTTATTGTCTGGACGTGATTGTGTGTAATGTATACGACTACATCTAACGTGAAATGAATACATTAATACTCTACATCGACGTTATACTGTAATGTAATTCTATTATCCTGTCCAAGTTCGCTTGAGTATTGTATGCTAGTATCACTCCGTCTGTACATTCTAGGTATTTGGATACTTACTCAGAGTGGGTAGTAGGTGTTCAGGATATATGAAAACATTCAGTCTAGAAATTCTATTCAGGAAATATAGCCTTCCAGCATGTTCCTTTATATGCCACTAGGTGATTATTTTAACATTCCTGTCTTTGCATTTCGCAGGTAATGAAGAAGATGAATAACGAAACAAAGAGTTCAAATCAAACCACAGCAAAGGTACAGACGAACACAATGCAGCAGTGACATGATAGGATAAGATTTGAATGACAGTTTCGGAGGGTGTTGTTGAATTTGCTTTATATTTAAGTATACTTTGTAAAGATACCCGTTGCTGTGGACTAATGTATCATAAATGTCACTGTTACAAGTGGGAGACGAAGTGTGGTTGGCTCATTCGGAAAACCCGGAGACCCGTGTGGCCATGGGTACTGTCGTTGGAATTGCTGGGACAGGCGTGTTCCATTGTCGTCCCATCCCTGCGAAGTTTGTCCGAGTGGAACTGAAGACCGTTTCATCGAATGTCCCGCTCATGATTCCTGTAGAGGAAGCCGAACAAGAGAATTTGAATGACGCAGTAGGGTCTAGCGTATTGTGGTCAGAAGATCTCACCTTTTTGGAGAAGTGATTTTAGTCTCACTTCAGATCATGCTGTCTGATAGTACATATTACAGTTTACTTGCTTTGAAAATGGATCTCTGTGTGAAGGACGTGTAGAAAGAAAAGCAGCAGATAATTGCGTGCAGCGGGTGAGAGAAATACGTTGGACAGGTTAATGTGGGGATGCATATCACGGGAGAAAGTAAGTTCTCCCATCAGAACATAAGTTCTACTGTACGTATGACTGCAGTGATTTCTATTCACTGCATTTCTGAATCAATGTGAAAAGGTCCCATGTGTGGATCATGGCTTTCAGAAACGAAAACAGACGGTAGCTATGCTTGACGTGTGGCACAATCGGGCACTGCGTGACTGTAATATGTATAATTATTATATTTCAATATTTATTGGTACAACCTCACCAATGTTAACCACGCGGCAATTGATGACTGGTATGTGAAAAGTCAGAAATCAACGGAGCTTGAATCCGGAGAAAAAGGTGCCAATGCCGTGTGTAACTGTCGGGCTCCATAAGACTAGGATAATGTCAACTTACAACTTCAGGAATGAACGAATCTAGATCGACAATGTGAATCCCAAGGTCATCTGGAAATACAACACCCCGGAAAGATTCTGCACTATAACAGTTCAATGACGGATTCTGTGGATATTAAATTTCAAATGTACATTTCTCAATGTTCATCGCAGGTTGATACCCAAACAATCAGTAACTCCGTAAAAAAGGTTTACCGCGTTGGTGAAATCGGTCCTAAATGACTAGGTTCCTGGAATGACCGGTCCATTATGACTCAAGACTGCCTGGGTAATTGTTGGTGCAATTTGTCCGAAATGACTCATTTTCCAGTCATATGTTCAGTCCTATAAGACACGATTTCTACTAGTGAAGTGAGTACGCATGTCGATGCTCCACGACATGTAGTTTGAGCCGTCTTGCTCAAGGGACTCAAACATAAGTGGTTGCAATCGTTTGTCATGATTTCCCTTTTCTGTAGACATCACGATCGGTGTAGGAGCAAGATGCACCATTTTGATGATCCTCCCACCGGTGATAATAACACAATGAAAAAAACAGTTGTTTATTAAGTCAAAGTTACCGTGAAAACTCTCTAACCCTCTGTTCTCGAAAGCTTAAGGTCTGCATTAACATGTATCGAAACTCAGAGTTCACGAAAGCTCAGGATTAGCATTTGTCATTTGTCGAAATCTCAGTTCACGAAATCTCAGTTTAAGATCAGTATTAACGTTTCAGTTCAAGATTAGCATTAACATAACTCTCAATTTTCGAAAAACTTAATAGAACTATCAACGTAAGATTACTCTCAGCTTAAGATAATACTCAGTTCAAGATAACTCGGTTCTCTCTATGTGTCGATATTGAGCTCTATGTAATCAATCGTGAGGTCTCTGTCTGTAATGAATATTAAGCTCTCTGTCTGTAATGAATATAAAGCTCTCTGTCTGTAATGAATATTAAACTCTTTGTCTGTAATCGATGAGCGTGTTGATAACGTGTTGAGAAACTGTAAAAGTAATCTATGTTCGTGCAGAATCACATGACCGTAGTCGCAAGCAAGAAGACAGCCAGAACAAGAAAACAAGAGAGCTTCACACAAATATCGTCTCAGAAAAGAAAGAGTGGGAAAGAAGAGTTGAAGGACTTCTTTCTATACTCTGTTGCAGCTGCTCCACGGTGGACAGCTGTCACTGTGGAGAGAACTTTACTAATTAATAATAGTTACAGATAATAGTAATATTTCAACATCTTGGATACCGGTGGCTGCTGATTATTCGATACCCGGCCTGACCATTGAGGACCGCCTACTATCTATACCATGGAAACCTCCTGATGTTTATATCCGGGTGTGGTATTGATGATACTGGATATGGACATTATGCTCATTTTCAAATATGGGGGTATTAATGAAATTATGAAAATGGGGCAGTAATGAAATTATGAATATTGGGCATTAATGAAATATTTGGAGATTATGAATATTGGGTATTAATGAAATTATGAATATGGGGCATTTATGAAATATTTGGAGATTATGAATATGGGGTATTTATGAAATTATGAATATGGGGCATTAATGAAATATGTGGGGCATTGATGAATATAGGATATGTGCTTTAAGGGCATCAAAGAAATGTTTTTTTGAAAGTGATGTTGACATCAAAATGTAATTACATCAAATTCTTCAAACTACTTCCTGCTAGCAATTTTGTAACAGCATTTAAAAATTCAAATTCAGTGAGCAGAAAGTATTAAGCATTAGTCTAGTTGATTCATTGCACAAGAAGTAATTCGAAGCATCCTGTGGCATAGTGGTGCACTAACAAGATATGCATGCTCTGTATTGTACAGAGGATGTTATACGCTGAAATCTTCATCATGTGTACTATTTCAAACTCAATTTGAGAAAATAAAGTTTATATGTTGCTTACGAACAAAAACAACTTTGAACATGCTCAGTGCAGATTATTCAGAGCAGCTAACCTTCAGTATTCTCGAGTCTGATGCAGATATATAAGTCCCAACTGGAACGTGCACACAATCCATTCCTTATTACCACCTGTCACAACACAGGATCAGTATACAATGTTGAATGATTTTTGTAATGCATTAAATGACTCAAGGAAGTCGTGAGTCTTAAACTGAAATCAAAATGTCCATAGCATGCATGCAATTTTGTAACGGTATATAAAAACTCAAATTCAGTGATCAGAAAGTTTGCAACATTAATCTGGCTAAATCATTGCATAGGAAGTAATTCAAAGCATACTGTGGCATAGTGGTGCACTAACGAGACACGCATAATCTGTACAGAGGATGTTACTGAAATTCAAATTTTATTCAAGTAGCTAAAAGGTGACACATAGAAGAATCACATGCCTGTAAATTCGAATCGTTGGGAGTTGTTTGAGAAGTCGGTGCAGAATATCGGTCACTGCGTGGGGACAGTATACGACTCCAACATGCGAGATTGCCACTTGATTGGCTTATGACGCCCTGATGAAGGAGGCAAGGCGTCGCTCAAGAATCGACCGCTCTGAGTGAACACCCTGTGAACATGGATCCATCGCGTTCCAGGTTCGCATTGTACCCCTAACTTCCACGACTTGCATTTCCAACTAACTGCTGCTTTCCCCGCGGCTACAGGAATGTCAGGAAATTGATTATGCATAATCCACACAAGTTTCCCTGCTGCTATAGGGTCATCGTTTGGTCTGGGTTCTATAATGGATGGAGGTGTACGGGTGCAGAATTTTGTGACACATCCCTTCTTCTTCTGCTTCGGTTCGACAATCTCTTGAACTGGGTCTACTGGTTCGGTGGAGCGGTGAAGCGATGGAAGCAGTATATTCAGCATTCGGTCCATTGGAGAGGATTCACAAACGTCGGGGTCCATAGAGGGGGCTGCTGGATAGCCGGTTGCAGCAACGTCTATAGACACAGGCTAAATTGACACAGCAAGGAAACAGGGATTTTACCAACTGCATTGGATACTGAAAACTGAGTGCAAACCATGGCTTTCACTTTAGTGCATTTTACCACGGCTTTGACTAGCGATGCAACACATACCACTACAGACAAGAGAGTTGACTGGTAAATTCGAAGTTACCATCGTAAATTTGAGCGAGTTACCACAGTAAGTCAGAAAAATATTTTTCTGCTGCCCAGTTTCGATGTCACCTGGCCCAAATTAGCGCTTGGCACTTCGCCTGCAGCCCTAAGATGCGGAGGACATATCGACGGCGATCTCAGGAGCCAGGTGTCACGAGCAGCAAAGGATAGATCGACGGCACAGAACCATCATTGTTGGAGACCGCACGATGCTGAGCAACTGATCGACGGCAGCAAAGAATGTCATTGCGACGGCACAATTGCAAGGGGCCGATTGACGACCCAAATCAATCCACTTTTGAAATACCTCGGTAACTAATGCAGAGTGCAATCGTGAAATAGTGCCACCAAAGTACCCTGATCAAGACAAAACCCAGCAAAAGAGAAAAAACCAAAAGTCTCAAGGTATCTGAATTATCGGCAGATAAGGTATTTTTACATGATTTGCTAAGACAACTAATCAGATTTCTTTTCAGTGTCTCAATTTGAGATGGCCTCTACTGAATCACTCCCTCTTGTATGAGAGCCTATCAGCCTGCATTTGAGAGCCTATCAGCCTGCATTACAGAACACACCACGACGGTGTTAAAGACAGGCCATAAAATTTCTGAAATATACCTCACTTGTCCAGGTTGAGTCGAGAATCTATCAGATGATCGATTCACAGAGATTGAATGAACCTATGAACAGAGACGTCAATGTACAGGAGCAAGTATAACTTAGGTCCGTGATATCCTTAGGGTTTATTCATCACTCTGATATATCCGGCGCTTGTTGGCGTCCAGCCCAATAGGGGACGAACCAAACATTGCAAGTGGCTTGCAGCAGATACAAGCACTAAACCACCAGTGTCAAACATCGTTCTTCCGGCACTTGATTCGGTAGGCATGAGTTGGACTGCAGTCACGGCCGCTATGATCCAAGTTAAGACAAGAAAATTGACATTATCGACCTTCTTAACTATTTCCTGGCATCACTTCTATTAAAAATACATATTAGTATCGACGCTAAAATGGGTTCCAGAGTCAAGCGCATACCTCTCGATCAGACGCCATGTTCGCCTGAACGGTGTCACGAAAATATCGTTCAGCTTCGGCCGAATAAGAAGTGAGCTCACACGGCCTGAACTGCCTTCAGTAGGTAAAGATCTCCGAAAATTGGCATTCTTTTAGCAATGCACCTCCCAAAAGCGTATCAAATTCGTGCTCCAGATTGCAAACTACTTGAAGGTGGTAAGGTGACTGCGCAATAAAGCAATGACTAGATTTCAGCCTCGAAGCAAACGGGTCCAGATTGACAGCCTTGTACCGACTGACACAAAACATTTCTGTCCTGAACCTGGAATGGATACAAGATAACCTGTGCACACTACTGCACCAACTAAAAAATTCTCGAGTGCACAAAACAGGTATACATTATTCACAACCATTAATAAAACATACGAAGTTGAGGCGGTTCCTCAAATCTCCCAAAGAAGTACTCCAAATTAATTACATATACTACGCAATATTACTTAAAATTCACACAGCAACCCAGTGGACTGACGAAATCATGGTCATCATCGCTGGAGCTCTGTCTTGCTCGATAGACTTCCAAAAACGCATGACGCTCAATTGATGCTCAACGACACAGACGTCCTCAATAGTGCCAGATGCATCGAATAGCAGAGCAGGTTCACGGAGTCACACAACCTCCAAGCCCTACGGCCGAAGGCCTGCCCACTGCACCTTAATCCTAAATATCGAGTCACCAATCACGAAGTGATATCCACGAAAGGGGTTTAGAATGCGGCTAATAAACTTACATCACTTATTTGTTCCCAGTGTTAACACTAAGTCATCCGGAACCATTTGGCTACCACTGGCTCTATTGCTTTACACAGTAGTGTGCACACAGCAGAGAACCTCGTCGTCAGGCTCTCAATCAACGCATACTCTAAACAAAGGACACAAGTCATACATTGTCTCACCGTGATAAGCATATAAGTTGGGAGCCAAGCTGGTGAAGTGAGAATTCCTGCCCATGCAATCTGCACATAGGGTTCCACAGGACAAGCTTCAGCTGAGAGATGATTTTACACAGCTTTGCTCAAGATTTTGACATAAGAGAGAAACCCTAGAAACATGGAGTGATGGAACGATGAGCCATACCACAACATACTCGCCATGATCAAAGAATCTGATATTCAATACCTGTCATACCAACACCTCATGAGTCTCCGAGCAATTTTATCTCCATCCACGGCGTCAAGCCTGTCAAACAGGCATAGGATTTGTACAGCACTAAGAGTATACAGAATATGCGGGTCATGCTGATAGTTTCCTCCAAACCCACCTGCACGGGACAATTTCCACCAAAGCCTCAAAACCTAATTCACGGATATGCATTTTACACAAAAAACGCTTCAGCTACAGATTAAAGTGAATTCTCACATCATTTTTCTCCCTTTCACATAATAACGTAACCAATCGAACACCCCGGCACCTGAATCGGAGAAACGAAAACTAGCTTCTCCACGATGCCCTAATTTCTTCGGATGCAAAACACAATCAAACAAGATAACTTTAAGTATGGGTTAAGCAGACAGTACCGCACTCATCCTGACACTTGAGAATCCACGCAACGATCTCATCAGCATTCATGTCCCCAAGGCGCCCCATGATGTCCAACGCCGTGAGCCCCCAGTACGCCCCGCTCATGCGCAAATGCTCCATCGCCACTGCATCGAAATCCGACTTCTACACAAAACCCACACCATCCCATTGCCCAAACTTACAAATCCATCCACAAAACTCACAACCTTTAAAACCCCAAAAACCCACAAAGACCCAAAATCCAATCCCACCACTTTGTTGCCAGGTGCAAAAATTTCGACGGTGGTTTTGGTTGCATTCCGGGTGGTGAATCCCATACAGGCCAAAGTAAGAGCTTGGTATTTTCGCCTCTCGACGCTCCTGGGAGTCGCTGCCGCTGCTCTCACCGCGCCATCATCTCTTACAGAGGGAGTCTGCCCACCATGGGTCACGAAGCGGTCTGGAACTCTTACCCCAAGGTCTACGGCCCCGGGTCTCGCACCTGCAGGGTGTGCGGCAACTCGTGCGGAATGATCCGCAAGTACGGCATCAACACCTGCCGCTAGTGCTTCTGCATCTACTCCAAGGACATCGGCTTCGTGAAGTACCGTTAATTGAAGCGGACTCCGGAGGGCTTTGGCTGGCGAAAGTTTTGGATATAAGGATGTAGGTCATACCAGGATGCGGCACATGGATTGTGCCTGTAGAATACGCCTACCCAATACAGTTCATGATTGTGCGGCCCCCACTTTTATGGCTATGTGTATCGTTGATTGGCGTGGAGTAAAAGAAAATAAGAGCTTGAGCTTTTGTTTCCATTTCACTTAATTTTGCCATGTAGAAAAGCTCCCCTGTTCGCAGTAAAGTGGCACTTTTAACTGCCCTGGTTTTGAGAAAGTCGAAAGGAACCCTGAGAGGTAAATAGGAGGGTAATTCGAGCAGCCACATCACTCTCAGTCTCACAAGGCAACAAAAAGTGTGGCGTCACAATTCAGGCGGGCTCTCTGATTGGCTGCACATCCCGAGGCACTATTCACCCATGTTATTTTGCATCCCCACTCACTTTTCTATCACAGCTCAAAATTAAAAAGACCCTGTTTCCTTGCTGTGTGAACTTGGAGACCCATGAACTGAGATTGGAGAAGTTTGGGGGATTACCTCGTTATGAGGCGAAGGTAATACCTGAAGCTTCTCTGATATTTCTATTGTGCTTTCAAAGCCTGGATTCTGGCAACCTTGAATTTGTAACGGCTTTAACGGCGCCGTGTCACTGCAATTGACTCTCATAGATTCGCCTGAAGTTGGAGATTTGGCTGCGTAGATTCGACAAAACGATGAAGTTAGTATGTACATGGTATCATATATCTGGAGTCTGCAAAGCTAGATGAAATAGACTGATGCTTCATTTCCCCTTGTAGCAGCAGGAGGGTCACGGAATTGTAAATGGCCTGAACACGGCACACTGCATAGTACTTAAAAAACTTCAGTTTCCTCATGTGATTTTCATAAGCCTAGAGCCAATTGTAAATTCGGGAAGTTTCTGTGACAAGATTAGTTATTGACAGGATGGAACAAAAAAAAATGAGTGCACTGAGGAACGTCAGAGACAATTCTACGTCATTACAGCCACGGTGATACAGTCCAAGGATGGCTTCATCAGCGAATTAACAGACAGAACAATCAATTTTCAGCTACAGATTTAATCCACACGGTGTTCATTTTTTTGAAGGCCCTGTCTTAATATTTCATTGCTTACTTCTAAACTACTACCCCGACCCTCGAGCATCCATCAAGACTCAATCATCTTCCTCGAGATCAATCAGATGATTATTGGGGAATTTTAAAAGTTGAAAACAAGAATGTACCTCGCTCTGGTTCTGGAAATGCAAGTTTCAATCTGGTGTTAAACTTGGGTTGCGAAAAGCAACTTGTCTGCTTTGCCGCGGATTGCGAAAAGTAATCCGTGTGTTCCAAAAAAAAAAAAAAAAAAAATCTGGTGTTAAACTTAGTTCTCATTAGGGTTTCATTCGTTATGTTCTTCATCTGAAGTGTGCGGTTGCTTTAGGTATAAGTACCCCGCTTCTCCAAGTGTATAGATCTCTTCTTTCTCTGTAATACAATTACAACATGGTATCAGAGCGCTAGTCTAGGAACCTACAAATCGCACATCTGTAGTTTCTTTTCTTTTAGTCCTAGAGTCAGCCATGGATGGGGGGAAGCACAATAAAGTGAACCAAAAAAGTGCTTATCTTTTCACCAATTTCAGCCCCTTCTGTAAACACTAGGGAAAGTGGGATCTATGTTATGTCAATGCATGATTAAGTTTGGGATACGGAAAGTAGACTTGATCTTCTTCAACTTCCCAAAGTTGCGAGAGAGGACATTGAGTTTACAATGGAAAACGGAGACATCGAACCCGGGCAAAGTGAATGGACTCATTTGGAAAAGTGAACAAAACGGTTTAGGGTTTTGTCCGAAATCACTTTTAATTTCGCGGGGCCCTCCGTATGTTTAAAAGGTATTCTAAAATAGTCAATTCATATACTCATTGATTGATTTGGGGTTCCAAAAGTATCGCAAGGATGCTTTTTAAGAGGGTCTTTTCCGCGATACTTTTTGTCACTTTTTTTTCACCGAACATTGTTTTTTAAATTGAAAAAAAACATCATTAAAAGACAATAGAGGGCCCCAAATGAAGAAATCAAGACTTTAGAAAAGTTCATTTTGATGATTTAGAACTAGTGGTCAAATTTAGTTTCAATTCGAGATGTTCTTTTTATGAAGGTGTGTGTAAGATACCTTACGACACCTTAGAAAGTGACTAAAATGCTCAAAAACTACACCAAAATCCCCAAAATCAGCTTTGAGCCTTCAAAAACAGAACACTTCATATTCACTTGTTAGTGGTCACATTTTGCACTTTGTGGTCCACTTTATTGTGCTCTCCCTCGGATCCCACGAGAGAGGTACCTGAATCAATGAAACGGGAAGGGCAGAGCAACTACATTCTCTGGAGCTATAAGGTCAAGATGATGTTAATGCAGGAGAACCTGTGGAGGTTCGTAGTACCTGACTGTACTCTCCTAGCAGCCACCAGCACCTCGAGCGAAGTCTCCGGCACCGCCACCTCAGTCACCGCATCCACTCCGACAACACCCAACGTCTCTCCTGCGCCAGCCCATGACAACAGCACAAGTAAGATCCGAGCTTGTCGTATTATCATAGCCACAGTAAAGGATTCCATTATCTTGCACATCATTCACTTGACTGATCCCTCTCAGATCTGGACCAGACTTCGAACTTTGTATGATGTTCAAAGTCCATCTAGAAGTCTAGTTTTAAAAGAGAAACTTTACTCTCTCAGAATGCAAGAAGGAAAAAGTCTTGACTCTCACCTACAGGATGTAAACTCAATCGTAACTCAATTAGCTAGCCTAGGAGTGCAAATAGACGATGAGGATCTAGTCGACAAGGTCCTCTCTAGCCTCCCCAAGAGCTGGTCTACTTTTAAGACAGTTCAATAGGGAAAAGAACGCACTCCCTCTTTCTCCGAGCTCCAAGGCTCTCTTCTTCACGAAGAAAGCTCCCGCACTCTTGACGCACAACAGGATTCGGAAGACATACTCTATGCTAACCGAGAGCAGTGGGACAGAAACCAGTCGGACAGAGGCCCGAATCGAACCTATTACTCCGGCAGAGCAGGACGTAGCGTACCCAGCTCACGAGGAGGACGGTTCAGCAGAGGCTGTGGCCGAGCACCTCCCAATCCTCGAACTTGCAAAACATGTGACAAGGTAGGTCACACAGATCTTGAATGTGACGTCAACAAAATCCAGAAGCAAATACGGGACCTGCAGGTCAAGCTCTTGGCACTCAAGACCACCGAAAGCTCATATTCGGCGCTGGATGACTCACCTGAAGAGGAGGAGTACAGCGAGGACGAGAACCAGGAGGCCACAATTAACGCATGCATGAGTGCGTTCTCAGTTGACAAAGAACCCTGGTTCCTAGACTCGGGTGCGAATTCGCATGTGACAGGTAACCCTAAGTTGTTCACCGAGAAATCCGCGTCTCACGTCCCTAGCATATGCTCAGCAGCTGGTCAGATTTTGCTAGTGGCTTACAAAGGAAATGTATCGTTCTCTACACCTGAAGTAAAAACCCTCTCGGATATTCTCTATGTGCCAGGAGTCAAGACCAATCTATTGTCTGTAGGGCGTCTTACAGACCTAGGTCACAACATCTATTTCAATTTGGACACTTGCTTCATATTTGACGTCTTGCACCTAGATACAGTGTTCCTACAGGCCACAAGAGACCCAAGGACCAAATTGTACAAACTTTCAGCACAGGCAATAGTTTCGAAAAATCTGACATTATCGGCCCTTCACCAAGCTCTAGTTTCTGTCAAAACTACAGATCTGTGGCATAAGAGACTCGCCCACATCAACCGACAGAGTCTTTACCACATGAGCAACCGAAATTTGGTAAAAGGTCTACCGAAAATTCCCTACCTGAAACGCACCTGCTCAGACTGCGTAATGGGCAAGCTACATCGTGAGAGATTCTCGAAGATGCGCACAACCTTCACCTCAGCTCCTCTCGAGTTGATCCATAGTGATTTATGCGGTCCTCTCACAACACCTACAAGAACAAACTGTAAGTATATACTTACTTTCATAGATGATTATTCACGCAAAACGTGGCTCTATTTTTTAGTGCATAAGTCACAGGCTCTTTCCTATTTTCGATAGTTCAAACAGCTTGTAGAAACTCCGAATCTTAAAATTCAAGCTTTGAGAACTGACAGAGGGGGAGAGTATCTCTCACATGAATTCACTGAGTTTTGCAACACACACGGCATCCACAGACAACTCACAGGAGGCTACTCACCTCAACAAAACGGATGTGCCGAGCGCAAGAACCGCTAGCTGCTTGAAGGAATCCGGAGCGTCGCTTCAGGTACGAAAATACCTCGATTTCTCTAGGATGAAGTGGCAAAGGCGGTGAACTATGTTCAAAACCGGTTGCCTTGCAGAGCTCTCCAGCGTATGACCCTAGAGGAGGCCTTCACTGGCGTTAAGCCACATCTCGCCCACCTCAAGGTTATCGGATGTGTAGCCTACTGCCACATACCTCCACATAAGTGGAGCAAGCTTGACGCCAAAGCTCTCCTAACCATCTTCCTGGGATATGATGACGCTTCGAAAGCCTATCGGTGTTGGGACCCTGCAGCCAGAAAAATCATTATCAGCAGAGATATCTTTCTTGATGAAGCCAAGTTTACCATAGATTCCTCGCCCCCTACATCCTCTACCACCCTGCTTGACTTCTCGCTACCCTTATCTTCCGAGTCCCCTAACCCTCAGCCATTACCGAGTCACTCAGCCCCTAGCCCCCATACATTAGGGGAAAAATCAGGTCTCCTATGGGCCTTGTAAGACAGCCCGGATTAGGTGAGCTTCCTCCCCGCTGACACTTCTCTTTGAAATCTCATTGGTGGATATCCTGCCCGCTGACAACAGGATTCGCTGACAATAGGATCCGCTGACAACAGGATCCGGTACTGTCCAATGGGGTGACAACAGTGGGCACACGGTCGGTGACAGTGTCATTACTGCTTGTATTGTCCAATGGGGGGGTGGGGTGGGGTGGGGAAGGGAAGCGATTGGCTCGACCCCCCAAATGCCAACTGCTGGCACTGCTGGCAGCATATGGCGACCTGCTGGCACCATTGGTGCCAGCAGGTAAAGTGCACGGGCATGGCAAAAATTCAGGCACGAAAAACATGGAAAAGGCCCATAGGAGACCCCAATCTTCCCCTAATGCATATCCCCTAACCCCTAGTCCACAACCCACACTATTTAATAGTCCCCCATCCCCTTCACGCTTCCCCCCTTCACCCCCATCCAGCCCTGATACTACTGAATTCCCTAATCCCGACCCCATACCTGAACCCCCGTTACAGCCCCCTGCTATAGTTCAGAACGCCCCTAGACGCAGAACTAGGCTCCGCTCGCACAACATTTGCCTTGGAGACTATTACGTTAACTTAGCCACCGATTCTCCCGACTGCACCCCCGTCCCATGCCACACAGATTTAGAACCCCAAACCATAGCACACGAGGACAATATCACCTTCAATCAAGCAAAACTTGACCCAGCATGGCAGCAAGCCATGGACAAGGAAATGTCCAGCATACATAAAAACCGCACCTGGGTACTCGAAGATCCCCTCAGGTGTTCGCCCGATCACTTGCAAGTGGATTTACAAGTCAAAGCCCGGGCTATCAAGTCAAGCCCCTACCAAGAAAGCAAGATTGGTCGCTAGAGGGTTCGAACAACAAGCGGGTCTGGATTTCGATGAAACTTTTGCACCTGTAATTAAGTGGGCCACGATCGAAACAATTGTCGCTCTTGCCTCCACCCGCCGCTGGCCCATACTTCATATGGATGTATGGTGATCGGCCGAACTGCCTTCTTACACGGTGTTCTTAAAGAAACCGTTTTCATGCGGCAACATCCCGGCTACGTCCAACATGGACAAGAGGCAAAAGTTTGCCGCCTGCTCCGCTCCCTGTACGGCCTGCACCAGTCTCCCTGAGCCTGGTACAAACGCATAGATGCGTCTCTCTGCAAACTTGGCCTGCTCCGCAGCAGCTACGACCCCAACCTATATTATCTGCAAAAGGGACAAGAAATTATACTTGTACTATTATATGTTGATGATCTCTTTATAACCGGGAGCTGCCCACGCCTCATCAACTGGCTACAAGAATTCCTCAAAAGCAACTACAAAATGATAGATTTGGGATTGATACAGACTTACTTGGGCATTAATTTTGCATACTTTCCCCAGGGCATTCTTTTGCACCAGCAAGCCTATGCCTCGTCAATCCTCCAAGAGTTTGCCCCAGCAAACTCACGCCCCACCAAGACTCCACTCCATGCAGGTCTTACTCTATCCTCCGAAACCAACACCCCACCTGTTGACCAATCCCATGACTCCCAGTTAATTGGGAAGCTAATCTTCCTTACCATCACACGCCCGGATATTGCTTTCGCAATCAACAGGATTGCATCCCACATGGCCCGTCCCCAGCAGGCCCATCTTCATGCTGCTCATCACGAATTGTGGTACCTGCAAGGCACCACCGACTTCGGACTCTTGTACAGCAGCGCTCTCGCACTCCAACTTACAGGTTTCACGGACGCCGGCTGGGGCACCTGCCCCGACACACGCCGCAGCATCGGCGCATACCTATTCACAATCGCAGGCGCCCCGGTCAGCTGGAATTCAAAGAGACAACTCACCATCTCTCGGTCATCGACAGAGTTAGAGTACAAGTCCTTATCTGATGGCGTGCAGGAAGGCGTATGGTTATCGAGGCTTCTCCACGAGCTTCGTGTCTTGCCCTCCACCAATATACCAGTGGCACACACCAACTCCAAAATTCACAGCAATCTGCTTCCAATGGAGATAAATTGCGACAGCCAGAGTGCACTCAAGCTTGCACGAAATCTGGTATTCCACGCAAGAAGCAAGTATATTGAGATTCATCGCCACTATGTCCGCGAGCGGTTGCTAGAGGGGGAAATCACCTTGAAGTATATTAATACGTCGCAGCAACCTCCGGACTTGCTTACAAAATCCCTAGGGCGACTTAAGTTTGAGCTTCACAGAAACACCCTAAACCTCTGCAGCTTAGGGTATCTCGTCTCCTCACCTCTCATGTATGCTGCTGCATCATCCATAGTGCAGAACGACTTAAACTGCGCACCCTTATACCCACAAACTCTCCTCTCACACTCTCCCAAGTCTCTCACAATTCCTACTACTCTGCCGCGTCTGACTGCATAGAACCGAGTCTTCACAGGTTGTAAAACCCTAGGCTCCACCTTCAATTTCCGACTCGACTCCCCCCTGTCGATTCTTCTCTACGCTTCACCAACAATGGACTCGTCTCTCCAACTTGCGTCATCTCCAGAAGTCTGCTCAGCTTCCTCGGCTTGACACCAGCGCTCCACAATCCAAAACAGACCACCTGTACACTTGTACATCAATGCTACCGTTGCCCACAACAACGTCAACAATATCTCCTTCAAACTCCCAACAGGAAATCGCTTGTCTTGACGCCCCGGCACCTGCGCCATTATACTTATCACCGACAGCGATCACAAGAAACCCAAATAATCCTTCTTCTGCCGAATTGGACTAAGAGGGGGTGTTAAACTTAGTTCTCATTAGGGTTTCATTCGTTATGTTCTTCATCTGAAGTGTGCGGTTGCTTTAGGTATAAGTACCCCGCTTCTCCAAGTGTACAGATCTCTTCTTTCTCTATAATACAATTACAACATCTGGTTGCTCTGTTTGCATGGGCTTTCTGCCTCATTATCCCCAAAATTTCATTCACGGCTGTGCGCGTCGACTTCACGTCTGCCTGAATGTAATCTAACCGTTGTTTCATCAAATTCTTCAATGCCTCGTACTGTTCAAGCCGTGATTCCAAGGAACCGATTGGGAAGTCGTTGTATGCAGAGAAATGACGGTTATCTTGAGTCTCGAGTTACAAGCATCAAGCAAGATATCAACCTCTATTAGTCGCTAATTATTCTAGTATGCAGCCATGGAGTGATCAAGGTATACAGGAACCAAAGTGTGACATATGGCTAAGTTAGCAGCTACGAAGTTACTCCTGCTGCAATTTACGTTACTACAAGGAAAACGCCCTTGCATCAAGTAAAAATCAAGTGAACTCTGTTGACAGCAAGAGCAGGGCGCGATCTGGGGTGCCTCATTAATACATCAAGAGAACGAGTACGACCAGCAACTGAAATCTCTTGCAACCATCGGCTTAGCACATGTGAACGCCCGGGGAGATCCGACGTGGATGAGTGACGTGGATGCGTCACAACGTCTCGCCGTTTCATAGATCTCGTTGGTCGTGTTTTTAGAGCAATGCGAACATGACAGACCCATGTCCCAGTTTGGAGATTATGTTACATGTACACAATATGCAGATACTGACTAGAGATATCTATCTCTGAATTGAGACGAGAATGTAATTTCATGCGTATCGAACATTTCAGGATCCAAATAAAAGATAGCTAAAGTGCATGAAGCCACCGATTTATCTGAAACAAGACATAAGTCATAACGATGGGCACGAGGTGTGTGAACTCTACACTCTGTGTCAATGACGTAGTCGCTCAGGGTTTTAGGGTGAGGCCGTGGCGTTTTAGTTTGCGTGTCTTGCAATCAACGGAACATTTCCACGCCTCCATGTGAAGGTTAGCACGTGTTTTGGTCCGGTTTTCGCAAGTTTCGTTTAGGTAGTACGGGGTTGTGGAAGATCCTAACTCCCAGTTGGAATGTGGATCTGACGAGGGTTTTTTTTTCGTGATTATGGGTGGTGTTCAGTGCAAGCACTTCTAGGTATCAATTAGGGTTTCCAAATTATTTCTCCAAAGGCATAACCTAACTGGGGCGTAGGTTATGGGTCTTGTGCAGGCAAGCTTTGGTTAGGGTTTGGAGTTTTCGCTGACTGAGTCTCGTTGTCACTAATGAGGTGTAGGGTATGGTTGCGGTTCAAGGATTCTGTTGTTTGTGTTGGTGAGATTACTTTTTCAAGATACTTGATATACTGGAAGTATGATATATTTGTAGTACAAAGAGGGTTTGTTAATCCCGAGTCTTACAGTATATCAGCTGATTAGTTGTCATTGTTGGTTTGTTTGTATTGTGCAGGTTAGCTCGGTTAAAGCGAAGATAGAGGAGTCTCAGGGGAAGGAAGCTTTTCTTTGTGGCCAACAGCTTCTTATTCATCAAGGAAAAGTCCTGAAAGATGATACTACTATTGCTGACAACAAGGTGGCAGAGAATGGTTTTCTCGTTGTCATGCTGACAAAGGTATGTTTGCAGTGCTGCTGTCCTCGGTAGTTGGTGTGGCCGGTGTAATGGTTAATTGTGTCATTAATTATGTGAAGGTTTATATGATTTTTTTTGGGTAACATCATAGTACATGTTCTGTTGTGACAGGTTGGATTGGGTTGGTTAGGCTGCATTTGCTTCGATTGTTGTTCATGTTGATTAACATGTTCTGGTTTGGAATTTTATCATACAGATTCCTGCACCCGCAGCACCCGCTCCAACTTTTGCATCAGCACCAGTGGTTGCTCGAGCTCCGTAAGTCTTTACCTTGAAATTGAAACTGTGTATGTTCTATGCACTTGTTTCATGTGAGCCATAGATTTGAATGGTTTTGAGGTTTTAAAGAAGTCTTGTTTTTTTCCCTGATTGGAATTTGTTCATATTCATTAGATGCAGAGTGTTGTATCTTTAGCATTTTTTAGTCATTTTAGCACTTGGAGGATGTCTTATGTTGAGCTTGACCGTGATTGACAATGGCAATTGTTGTTGAAGATTGTATCAGTATAATTATGTAATTAAAGATGTTGGGCTTATTTTTCATGTGGCCCGATCATACTACAACTTGGTCGAGTGGAGGTGATTAGAGAGACTGCTTGGGGATGAGATCTTTTGCAAAGAATTCAAATCATGGAAAGAACATTTGCAGATTAGTATAGCAGCAGAATTGTAAACTAGCCGATTGGTAGAGTTGTATATCAATGTTCTTTAGATTTGAATAGACATTGTAGCGGATTGGTAGAGTTGTATATCAATGTTCTTTAGATTTGAATAGACATTGTAGCGGATTGGTAGAGTTGTATATCAATGTTCATTAGATTTGAATAGACATTGTAGATTTTAGAAGCTTTTGTACAGGTCAACAAATGTACAAGTTTGTAATACTCAGTAGGTCTATGTATTCTAAAATGTACCACCTTGATATCCATGTATTTTGAATTCAAATCTACATTTATTCTGGACATGTCCAGCTGTGTAATTGGATCGGCATTCGTAGATTTGGAACTTTGATATGTCAGATCCCACATTAGTGAATACTTCGATTTCATAGATCCCAGTAATCTACATAATGGCCAGAGCCACGCCACGTCAGCAAGGACCCAAATACGTGGATGCCCACGTGGAGCTGACATGGATTCTTCTGCCACAGTGAAGACCGCAGCAAGAGATATCTGTCCACAGTGTCCGCCACCAAGATGTCCGAATCAAGAAGACTTATTAAGTGAATTCTCTTAAGTTTCTCTTCTTTAGATGTCTGTTTTCCTTGTAGTGCGTCAATTGCAAGCAAACTCTTCAGCCTATGTTAGAGACTAAGTATTCTAGTATGTAGCCATGGAGTGATCAAGGCATACTGGGTTCGCAGGCTGATCCTACTACAAGAAAATGACCACGCTTATCAACTGCTGCCAAAGAGAACTCTGTTGGGATCTACTGTTGAATCGGACATCTTCAATTGGACATTGTGGAAAGGTACCTCATGGTTTTGGGGTTCACTGTCCATGTGAGACTTCCATCGTGGCATACTTGATGGAGAGGATCCACGTGCGCAGTACAGCCGGGCAAGCACCCTCACGCAAATTGGGTGAAAAAAGGTAAAAAAAGGTGGAGGGCGACTTCCCTTTATATAGGGGGAGTCGACCTCGCGGCCGTCCCAAAAGCCGTCCCCGCGGCCGTCCAATCCACGGCCTCCGCAGCCATCCAATCGGCCAAGGCTCTGCCCGAAGGCGTAGACCGTTGGATCGCACAGCTACGTTAGGCAATGACATTGCGCGGCCATCGCCTAACGCGGCCTTCCGATTCGACGGCCGCGTCGTCCTGTCCGCCACTACGGGGATGGCCGACCGCGGGATTGGACGGCCCGCGGTCGGATGCGGCGATCAGGCGGTCCCCAAAGCCCTTGGCCGCGGGCGATCGGGGCCGCCCGATCGTTGCGGCCAACCGCGGGCGGTCCGCGCCGTCACCGCATGAGGACGGCGGCAGGATCCGACGGCCTGCGATGGCCCAAAACGGCTGGATCGTGGCCTTTGGATCGAAAGGGCGGCCGTCGACGGCAACCTCGCCGCCGTCTCCGTGGCCGTCCTCGCGAACTAATGGCCGAGATGCTACCGCGTCGCAGGATCGACAGATTGGACGGTCGGAAAAATATTTACTTCCCCGGGATTGGTGAATTCTTACCATGACGTAATTCTAGAGCGTCGGGGACGCCAGGTCCGGGACGGTGGACGTCCGAAGCCGGGTCAGACGTCTAATTTGAAAACCCTACACAGACAAAATCTTCAGAAAGTTGATCATGGGAAAATCATGTCGATATGGTATTGCCAATAGTCATCTCCTTTGAGAAGCGGGAGATACGCCATTATAGTGTAAACCATGGCAACATGAGGTATGCCACGAAAACAGGTCAATGAATCTTACATGCAGCAAAAGCAAACTTAAGCAACAGTTATCTTACATCTGATATCTTGGTAAAGTAATCAAAAATTGTGGTATAATAATCAAAAGCCCTGCTATCCTAATTGAGAAACTCAGATACTAATCTTTATAGTTTTACACCGATAATGCTCAAACAAGGAACTCCAAGGGCTACGTGTCTAACCTGCCTCCAAATTTTGATCATCGTCATTAGGGATTGGGTACCTAGCGAGCAACCATGACATTGTCGCGTGGCTGATCTCCTCCATCAGATTCCTGGTTGTTGTGTGAGGATCTTCCAATGTAGGTGCATTTATCATCTTCAGATTCATTACGAGGAGAATGAACTTCACCATGTCCGTAAGGCCCGTTCTTCTGCGGCAGCAAAGGATTTTTAGTACTTGTAGCAGGATCAAGCGCCATCAATAAAGAAGCCTCCACCCGTTGTAAAGCGCACCGCGGATTTGGTGGCCTACTAACTCCATTGTCGTGAAGAGCAGGTCCACTTGGAGTAAGGTGTTGCGACGCGCTGACGGTGCGTGAGCGACGCGTCCAATATGGTGGGCTTGCTCGGACTAAAGTGAGCTGAGACGGCACGGAGTTCAAGAGCTCACGTCCCTCGCCAAGGTTCAAAGGTCTGCGGCAAAGACGTCAGGAAGGATTGACAGGGAGTGCGGCCGCGGCTTGGTGGGGTACATTTACAGCTGGAGTTTTAGAAGTGCCGCCTCGATGGCCGTGTAGAGGTACTGCCACTAGGTTGGGAAATGAAGTTGTAGTTTATTTCAGCATTGACGTTGTCGAATTGCAACTGGCAAGTGCGTGTCCACGGAAACTTTGTGCATGTGTTAAGTAACGCCAAAAAAATGGCATCGTGCGGTGGAATGTATCGGAAACCTCTTCGCTCATGGATCTCGCAAACTTCTACCAGCCACTGCAGAAGTTCTACTATAGACTCCGAATGAAAGTTAGGAAACCAAGTTGAAGTGATCAGCATTGTGCTTACTCCTCGGAAAAATGAAGTCACGCAGACTTGGTAAAGAAAGGAACTCGCGGGGAAGAAACTGAGTTTTCTAATAGAGGCTGAACACAAGAGATGGGAGAATGGTAGAGTACTAGTTGTCTACTGATTGGAGAGGTTGAGTGAGCTTTATATTAAGAAGTCACTTCAAGCCGCCAAATGAGTGAAATATTCCCTGAACTCAATAATCACATCATGATAGACATTAAAGGAGATTATTCTTCCATGATAATGTACTAACTTTTTAGTAGTGAAAGGAATGATCGAAGTCACTATTGTTTCACTACCCTCTTTAGTGTCACCAAATTTTTATGACCATACATCTTACTACTGAAGTCTCCAATGTGAAATAACGACGTCTTTGAAACTTCCCAATATTAGTGATAATAATAACATATAAACAGACCAATAACAAGGAGACTGCTCAAAAGCACAGCACCTGCTCAAAAGATTTAGAATAAATAGTGCTACAAAAGATTGAAATTTTATATTGGCATATGGAATCTAAGGACAATAATAATGAGTATAATTATACAAACATAAGAGACGTTTAGAAGTACAAACATAAGATATTCTTGAATATAGGAATACCAGAGTAGATTAGTGAATGTAGGATTCATTCAAAATTGAATATGGATAATGGAATCCTTGATTCAATACATCTTAGATTCGGTGATTATTGAATTAACCATGAAAATATGTAATACTAACATGCCACAGTAGCTTATATTGTGTGAAGTCGTATAATTCAGTTGCAGTAGAAATAAATTAAAAAAGTAAGATTAAAAAAATAAATCTTGATTCTCCAAACCTCATTCCAAATAAATCTAATATGATAAACTAAAGTTTGTGCATAAGCAATGAATAATGGTACAATTGTAGGTTCACAAATTATGATATCAGTGTTTATCAATATTTTACTCTTATACTAGTTTAAATATGGTATTAACTTGCACCAAGCAGCCAGATTAACTAAGACAATTACACGTTAATATAATGGCAAATCCTTCTTAACTGCCATTGTAAACATAAAGGGGGTCCATTGGCAAATTAATAACCGAAAGTACATGATAAATGGAATTATTGGTAATTTAATTGCAATTCCTAAAAATTCATAATCAAAGGACCGTGGAGATGCCATAAATAGTCGGTATTTGATAATTATGAAAAGAAGAAGATTGCAATTGCTTTAATTATGTGATGCCTCGTATTCTTGCAGCCAATATGTGTAATGAAGTTCTAAAAGAAAATTAAAACAAAATAAAACAAAAACCTACATTAAATACAAAATAATAAATTTAAAAAAATACAAATGAATATATAAATGAAAAAATGAATCAGTTCAATTTCAATTAAGTTGCCCAAGTACTTTGTATTCTCCAACATTGTACATTAATAATGTAAATTACATATTTGAGCCATCGGCCTCTAATTATCTTGAAAGAATTAATTAATAAAAAACTATTCAATTGAAATTTAAGAAGTTCAATATATTTGCTGAAATCAAAATAAAAATTTACAAAACTTACGCTATATAAAATGATTATCTAAAAAAACCAGTATTCTAGACTAGAACTCTTGTACAATCATACTTATGCAAACGATCTCATAGGACCATTACTAATAAACCAAAAATCATAACAAACAACATCCTACATCTATGCAATTGAGTTATAGGATATTCTAGCTTTTAAAGTAGATACCATTTGTTTTCATGAAATTCAATTTACTATTTCCATATATTGGTGTTTGTGAGCAAATAATTAAAGTCAATGACATAAATTTCTAATCCATGTCAATAATAGATGACACCTATGTGATAAGAATGTGAATGTCTTAAATATATAATTTAAAAAAAAATTAATTTATATAAATTTACACACATACATCTGTATATTTTATCTAAGAAATTAATCTTTTGTAGAATATATATATATATATATATATATATATATATATATATATATATATATATATATATATATATATATCATTTTGGACACATGTTCATCCACATCTCCATGGTAATGCCCTCATCATTGTGAAGGTTTCATTTTTTTTGTTGTGCTTCATTGACACATTGAGGGATTTGTTGACATCTCCTGGTTTTTGTTCACATCATCAGGATTTCGTTATAATCTATTGGTTTCCTTCTACATGTCCAGGTTTTCTTTTACATATTGAAAGATGCATTAGGGGAAAAATCAGGTCTTCTATGGGCCTTGTAAGACAGCCCGGATTAGGTGAGCTTCCTGCCCGCTGACACTTCTCTTTGAAATCTCATTGGTCAATATCCTGCCCGCTGACAACAAAATTCGCCCCGCTGACAACATGATTTGCTGACAATAGGATCCGCTGACAACAGGATCCGGTACTGTCCAATGGGGTGACAGCAGTGGGCACACGGTCGGTGACAGTGTCATTACTGCTTGTATTGTCCAATGGGGGGGTGGGGTGGGGAAGTGAAGCGATTGGCTGGACCTCCAAATGCCAATTGCTGGCACTGCTGGTAGCATTTGGCGACCTGCTGGCACAATTGGTGCCAGCAGGTAAAGTGCACGGGCATGGCAAAAATTCAGGCACAGAAAACATGGAAAAGGCCCATAGGAGACCCCAAACATCTCCTAATGTCGTTGATAATTCCTTTATGTAATTAACATCTCCAGGTTGTCCTTACCATGTACAAGCTTTTGTAAAAGCTGTAGGCCTTCGTAGAGGTCAATTGAAGCATTGTGGGATTTGTTCAGGACCTTCACTGGATTCCTTCTACATGATTTGTCTGCTATTAGCAAACTATAAGGATATTCAATGCAATTGATAGAGGGCCTCAGTGGAGCATCTTCCAAGCTATGGTGCAAGATAAATCATTTTGCTTCACTGACCTACGTTAGCTCATTGACACTATTTATAGGCACATGAATACTGGTTTTTGATACTCGATTCTGTGTTTATTGGATATAAAAAACATATTTGGAGTAAGACTTAATACTAGCCTAAATTCTGTATTTGCTTGTTCACATAAATTTTTCAAATGTCGCCATTATTCGTCCTCACCTAATACTACTAAAAAATCCCATTCTAATGGAATAAGCATTTTTGACGTTTTGCACTTTATCATTAAATTCTATACAATTCCATAAATACATGTCTCCTACAACACCATAGTTAGAAAAATCAAAGTTCTCAAAAGGCCTAACATTGCATGTCAAAACCACAGTTATTTACATGTTGTCTCTTGCAAGTAATCAACCTATCTTAGTAGATTTAGAAAAACGACTGAAGCCACTTTTGATTGGAAATATATTGCTGTTCTTCTCTCAGTGGACCTCTCTCACATGGTGATCTGTATTTCAAATGAACCCAAGTTTCTGCATTTTATAAAGTAAGAAATTAGAATTAAAATACTTCGCAATTTTAACTTGGACATTTCATTTGATGTACCATATACAACTTCCGATAAATAAGGTTTCCGTCTAAATTTGGAAGTTACACCCCCAATATTTTTGGCTTGTTCAAGTAATGGTATCTAAGCAACGTCTACCACAGGGTTTGAGTCCACTTCATTTCCAAGGATAGATTTGCATTTTTGTTCATCCTATTACTCTTAGTAAATAGAAAGATTATGAATCTGATAATGCATTCAAACTTGACAGCGACGTAAATCCATAGAGTTATTTATCATTATAGATTTTTTAATTTTTTTAATTTTTTTGGATCTACATGAATGAACTACATGAATGAACTTCACTAGTTAAGATATTGCGATAAAAACTCTTTGATTATATATTTAAATTTAACCATTTTGATGACATCATTCAAGGAGGCTTCATTGCAAGCTGGAAAGAGAATCTGAATTTATTTTGAAATACGTTTTTCCATTCTTATATTAAGTCTAATTCCACCCGCAGAAATTACCTGTGCTTATACAAACTACAACTTTATGAAATTTATACTCATTGGATGAGATAGATATGAAAATTTGCCATGGCTGAATGTCCAAGGAAACTGAAGAGCCCAGTTTTTCTAATTCCATCATTGTCTACAATTTTCGTAAATATTATTTCATGGCATGATTTTGTAGTGATTGTCTCTTGAATATTCACTTCACATGATTTGCTTCAATAAGATATATGCACCCTGAACATCCATCATGTAACCGCCAATGCTTTCTTAATTTTAACCATGATTGATTTCATTTCCCCGCCACCTCACAGTATCCACCTTTGTGTAGTGAGTGTGTTTTTCAAGCATTCCCATCCGTTCTCAAATACAATTTCTCTGCTATCCTACCATTCCCCGCATGATATCCCGAGAAAGTATGTATTTGCTCTCGTTCTCATGTTGTTCGAATACCATGTGGCATGCATCGACCTCCAACTCCCTCTCCTCACTCTCAATCATTTTGCAACCTTTTTGTGTTAGTCTTTCACTTTTCTCTCCTGAGTCCTTCTGTGTGGACTTCAGTCTTCCGGCATATCCTACTTCAAAGCGCAGGATTGAGCAAACATATTGTTTTGCTCAGTACTCAAGACCTTGTATGTCATTTCCTACTTAGTTTTACATTGGTGTAGTACACAGGGGATTGCACATTTTTGTTCTTGTAGGGTGATCTGTCTTGCATCTTTCCACTCCAAGTTATACATGCGCGGGGTTACATGTATCAGCATTTTTATAATTGGTGGGAGGAGAAGCATTTTGGAGGACAAGCGTTTTAAAGGAGGAGCGTTTGCATGAGGAGCATTTTGGAGGAGGAGCGTTTTGGAGGAGAAATAGCGTGCTTGTTGTTTCTTAACCCAGACAACATATGTTAGGTATTAATTTATATCTAAGTTACATCATATATGTCATCTGATTCAGAGAAGGTTCCGTTCAAGTTGAATAATGAGTACTTGTTAAAATTGCTATGTTGTCCTCTCTAACTTCAATTTGGAGAATTGCTATATCTAGCCAATTTCCATTTAGCTTCTTGCTCAATTTTTGCTTGTCGGCGACCCTAGGTGCTTCAGTCAATAAGTCACGCGCAATGCAAGTTTTAGATCGCCACCTAGTCTTCCTATCTCTCCGAGAGCGTCATTTTCTCAATCACATGCCCTGAGTTATTCTGTAGTTTTCAGCATTTCAATTGTAACGCCTCGTAGTTTCTAGCTTTCCTGTTAACCGCTATTCAAATAATTGTTGACTTGTCGAGACTGCATTTTTCTCTTTTGTGATTGATTTAGTCATAGAATACCTTGTTTTTCTCAGCTCAATTTCATATTTTACAATGCATTGGCGGTTGTTTTTAGGCTACACTACGAATTCTGACCCATTTCTCTTATCCCCGTACTCTGATGAATGTAGACGTACAAAACTGTATACCTAAGCATTTTTAATTAAATACGATCTCTGTACAAAACGACTTAGTCCTAATGAATAGATAGATGCTCTCGTTAGCTAAAGTTTGCTTGGGAGTTAGTCAATTAGGATTAAGTAGGTCACCTTAATCAGCAATGCAAACATGTTTCTCCTTTATAATGTATGCAAATAAGGTGACCACCTCAATCCTGGATCATCATATAATGGGGTTAGCTTTTTTAACTTCCTATTGATTATGTTTTGCACCTAAACTGTCTGTAGAGGGCTTCAACTGCTCAGATGACGTTGGTGCTTTGAATTTGAGTAGTTTTAGATTAATCTTTCTCTTCTGATTAACTTGCCAATGTTTAAAACATTTCTCTAAGTTTATGGCCTAGGATATGATGAGCACATTGGAGTGAGAATGAATGTCATTGATATTGTGCAGGATCATGTCATCTAATCTTGTTATTTTTTGTATATGTAGGATGGGAACAAATGATCCGTTCCTTTTCAGGATTGCTATTCGACACGATCTTTGTCCTAGTGATTGTGACACTGATTTTTTTAAGGAAATTGAAGACGTCAAGTTTACAATCCAAACCGACGTTGTTGATACGAGCGCAAGGTGGTTCTTGGCTAGGGAGAATCTCATGTCTTCAAAACCCTGTCTTTTCAAAAAGTTTGCTGGGACCAAAGATTATGTTCCTGTTACAGGGCATTCAATTATATCGTGCAAAGCAACACATCCGTACATGTACATACTTCTTCAGAGGCCCGATTCTGGTAGAGAAGCGCTTCTTATCAACACGGTGATGTTCTCAATAAACCATGTGGAGTTGCGTAATGCGTGGAAGTATACCCCATTGGCAGCGTTCATTCTAGAGGCATTTAACTAGGACTCCAACAAGGCGACGGTGACGCAGACACAAGTGGAAAAGCTCATAGAAAACCTGAAGGAATCAGTCGCAAAGAAAAAGAAGAAAGATAAGATTCCGAATATAGACAAGGGGAGTTCATCCGGGGTCACCAAATCTAGTGTACTTCTAGTGGGAATAGTTGGAGTGAGAGGCGCTCCTAAAAAGGTACCCAGATTGAAGGCAGCATCTAAGAAAAAGGGGGGGGGGGGGGGGGGGGGGGAGAACTCTACAGGGGGCTAATGAGGATCCTGCCAATGCTAACAAAAATGAGGAGATACCAGCTAGGCATCACCTGCCTTCCAATCGCAACTCCGATGGATCAGTTGTCGTGCAGGAGTGCATCCGGAGATTCAAAAACTTCAAAGACGACTTTGGGAAGTATTACCCCCTTGGACACGACACATTGGTGAATGTTGATGTTTCGAAGGATGACATTGCGCCATGCAACTACATTGTGCAAGTACTTGAAGGTGACGGTGTTACTACTGTTTACAACACCTTGCTCACACAAGTTATTCCAAACAAGCAAGTGCTTTGCCTTTATCCACAAGGATTGACTTTGGTTCCTACCAATTGGGAGCAAATTAAGAACCCAAGGTTTTACGCAATTAACAGCCAACATACGGTAAAGGCAGCTCTACGGATTCTTGCAACCTTCAGAAGTTGACAGCGCACAAAAGGAGATTGTCCGAAATTGGAAGGCGCAATTTGTGCGGGATTTAGAAGCGTGGAAAATTCAAGCTATATTGGACTATTACAACCAATTGAATCAAATCTATCCATTCAAGCCATCATAAGCGTCTAATCTTGTTCATGTGAGGCGTATCTGGGTAGAGATGGAGAAGCGAGAGAGAGTCCGCTACAACGCTTCAGATAAGACGAGCCCCAAAATGTCACGCAAACGGAGCGATTGGAATGTAAGTACATTGCTACCCTGTTCTCCATCCTGAATCGAGTTTCTATAGTTTTAGTTATTAAGACTGTCACCTTGATTTGTAGTCCTCCAAACTTTGCATATTCACAAAAGTAATTGTCATTAACAAACAAAATGAACAAGATAAAAAGGATTAGAGAGATCAGAACAAAGTAGGCTAGATTCGGTCCCATTTATCAATTCGAGTCCATAAATGAATCAATTATTCAGTTGTTAGAGTTGTAAGGAAATCTATGCTTGCTTGTCACGTAAGCTGTTTCTACATATAACGATTGAAATGATAAACTCGTTAGTATTATAGATCGATTGAATTTGTCAGTGTAAACTAAGCAAAATGCAAAGAATTATAACTAATCTTCTAGCATGCACACAACAATCATTTTTAGATGCCCTTCTTAATCTTACGCTATTGATTGAGAGTCCAATGTGCATAAGATTAAGAAGGTCATCTTAATCTAACTAGATGATATTTGAACGAAATTCAATATAAGTCTCTAGAGTTGAACCCCACATTCTAGATTTGTTACCGCATACTAGAGTGATATTTGTGTTGTGTCAAATTGCTAAAACCCGATTTGTGTTGTGTCAAATTGCTAAAATTGAGGTGATCACCGTAATGTGAGACTGGGATTAAAGGGATCTATTCAATCTCCGCCTGACGTAGAACTAAATAACTTGATTGAGCTGATACTAACACGGATTGAGGTGGTCAACTCAATCTTTAACTCAGATATCATTTGGATTGAAGTTTTATGATGTTCAGTTTATAACTACATCTCATTTCCTATCGATGTTTCCGTTCTTATAATGTCAAAAAAACTAAGCAAGACCACCGTAGTATAAAAATTATATATTATAAATTGTAAAGGGTTTGCTAATCATTTAGCCTACGGAGGTTTTACTTGGTATTGTAATCATAACATACTTTGTATGCCATAATGAAGAAGCTAATTTTCTGTGCACGGCTTCTTCGTACAAAGGTTTTTGAACTCCATGATCCAAACTCTATCGAGTGTAAGATCCAAGAAAGACCAGGTGGAGAAAGACGACAAGCTAATAAAGTGGACATACAATGAGGTGAGATTTGAGTGGACGTTGGTGCGGTCAAGTAACGCGTGCTAGGCGAAATAGGAACGTTTTTTCTCAAAACACATAAAAAGGGAACTCGTTTGTCCAGAATTCGGTCACTACATCAAAGATACTTCTAATTTTAAGAGCAACCTGAAGGCGATTGCACTGCTGATGAAGAATTGGTTCAAGTGTGTGGAATCTCTCATAGAGGAGATTGACAAGGTGGTGACATATCTTCTGAATGAGAAGACTGATGATTTGAAGTCAGTTCCAGTGTACCTCAAGGTAACTCCATATGCAGTAAAAGGTGTTTGTAAGAGTCGTAACATATTGTCGGCGTTGGAGTGGGGCAACAGGAAAAGAACCAAGCGTCATGTTATTGGAGAGTTTAATCGCTATACAATGGGAAAGTTTAATCTTATCGAGTCAGCTCAGCTAAAGGATTGGACAAAGCCCACGACGTCTACTGGAAGAACTAGAGACCTTTTAAGAAAGCACACATAATCTCATCCAAGACTATAGCAAATGTAATACAGTCTGGCGGAGTCAAATTCTTCAACAACTATGAAGGTAGAGCATAGGCTACCTCCCTCCAGGTTTCATTAAGTCACTTAGATCGATAGTGGAAACAAAGTCAAAGGAGGCCTTGACTAGAGTTGTAGGCATGTGCATGCTTTTAGCCCGGGATTATAAGACATTGGGAGGTGAGATAGTGAAGAAGGGAAACTATACAATGGTAGGGGCTCTGAAGAAGATGGACATCCGGGAAAAGACAAACTCCGATTGGGGTGCCTTTATAGATTTTCAGAATGTTGAAGGACATGTAGAGGGTTTGGACATAGAGTACCCATTTTGGGAGCCGTTTGTGAAGAGGTTGGAAAGTTTCAAGATCCCGAGATGGGCTGAAACACGTGTTTGGATTAGTATAGCAGATGATACTTGAAAGGAGCAAGTGCAAGAGTTACATAAGCGGAAATTGAAGACCACCCAACGGAAACCCGCTCCTTCATCCCTCTTCTTCCCTCCTGCAGCGACGCCGTAACCACCTGCCTTGTCACCCCTACCCCCTTCTTGGCCCTCAGTCGTCACTCCTTCATGCTCTGAGGCTCGTGGCGGTGGCGGTGGCACTGGCGGGCTGCCACCATGTCCATCTGAAGGGAGCGGCTCCATTGAAATGTCACCGTCTCCAACATCCTCTCGAGCCTCCCCCAAGTCACCATCACTGCTCCCCGAAGTGGCCTCCAAGACGCTAGTGCCGGAGCTTGAACGTAGGGGGGTCATCTTGTTGTTGTCCTCTTTGTCAGAAGAAGAATCGTCTCCCAAATCCAGCTCTGGTTCAGTTCCCTTTAGATGAGTCTCATCCGAGAGACAATCCATCACCACCTTCTCCACGGGCTTCTCCAGCATTTGAGCAACTCTAGATTTAATGCTCTCGCCCCTGACAATCCGTTGCGGCACTCCACCAAACTCTTCAAGATCGCCTCCAGACCGTATTGGCTGGCTTGTCTCCCCTTCCACTCTTTGTGCCGCATTTTTGACGGCCTTCTTAGGTGATGCAAACCTCAGGCTAGAACCTGCCACCAAACATCATGTTAGAGTCTAAACACATGGTACCGAATGTAGTTGTAGTTGACTAGCACAAATGAACCAATACTATCACTACCTAATCTCGTTGAATAGGTGGACCATTTGTACAATTTCGCAATTCTAAATGTACTCTACGACATGTTCTTACTCTGTGTTTACCATGTAGGACTTCTAGTACCAAGTAAAATAAAGACAAGAAATACCTGTTGTAGCTCCGTCAAATACAATGTTGTCTGCGCACCCTAAACCATAAGTACATTTCAAGCACTATGTCACATGGAGTACATAAAATACTTGCTCTAAGTAGCCGCATGTACTTGAAGATTAGGCCTTATATACATATATGACATTTCCAGCGCCTAACAAAAATCACCAAGTACTATGCAATATACAATAATGTATGGAATTCAATGACGGGACTTCTTAAACATATATTGAATCTAGACTTCGACAGTAAGATGCATGTTCAAAAATATGCTGTTAGTGAAATTGGACTTCATATACACTGTGCAAGTCTAATTTGGCACAAAGATCACAATCAGAAGAATGCTAGCAACCTCACCAAGCATAGAGTGTACAACCTTACGATCCAACAACATACTCGCTATAGTTCCTATAACAAACTTCTAGAACTCACCCAATATGGAACAACCGCATACTACATTCTAGGACTCCATAGTACATAATCACTCAAATTCCTACAAAGCACAACAATGACTCAACACCCTAAACCACATATCCAGAATGTCAAAAATTAAATGTAAATGAACTTACCATCGGATGGCACCTTCGCCATAGCCTGCTCTGTTCTCTCTTCCATCAGTCTCCGCCTTTCTTCGGCTACTCCAAGCATCCTAGCCTTCTCCACCAAATCCGCAGGTGGCTCTCCCCAACCAAAACCCCGGTGCCATTCCGGGTGACAAATCTCCCCGCACCCTATGGCCACGCACTTGCAGCTATGCACAAAGACTACTGAAGCACAGAACGGATGATACAAGTGTCTACACGAGGATACTACCATGTCATTCTGCGGGAATGGGAAGGAACACAAGTAGCAAGCGCTAATCCTGATGAACTTGGTCTCATCTTCATAATCACACCCGGGCAAAATTGAATCACTAGGCGCATACACCATTGGACTTGGAGTGAATTTCAGGGTACTCCTCCCTTGCTTCAATTGAAACTTCTCGGATGCAAGGGCATCAAGTTGCAATTGGCCCGACTCCAATTCTCTTGTCAATGCCTGGATCTCAGCTTCGGCACTCTCTAGCTCCCCGTGAGTGGCCGCGACCTTGACCTCCTCCTCTGCCAACTCCTCATGAATTCCCTCCGTCTTGATCTTCTTCTTGTACACATCTGCCCCTTGCTCTTCCAACGGTCTAATCAGCGCCGTCTTCTGCTCCTCTTGTTTCCTAAATGTGCCCATGCCCCATTCACTTTGCTTGCTCTTCCAAATGGTGCCGTCAAGCCGTTGACTTGTCTCCTTCAGCTCCCGCTTGTGCTTCTGCTCCAAGTAAACAGCTTGCAACAAACCCTCCACGACTTGCAGCCGCTCCTCTACTTCCCTCTTCGCCAACCTCCCACTCCTCAGTCCTTGCAAACTCATATCCTCTTGCAAGCACACACCTGAGGCCATAGCGGACTCAAGTCCACCCTTCGACTCACCCGATGGCCCACGACCCCCCACTCTCACCGCATCCCCTTGCTCGACCTTTCCTCCCCAGCTTGGTTCAATCTTGATGCCGCGCAACTCCTTACCTCCGACGTCGACCTTCCTCTTCTCCTCCTTGGTTCAATCTTGATGCCGCGCAACTCCTTACCTCCGACGTCGACCTTCCTCTTCTCCTCCACGCACTGGTACTGCGCAATAGACTTCTTGAGCTTCTCGAGGTTTTCCCTGTCTAAAGTGTACCGGCTCCTCTGTCTCTTGTTCGTCTCCTCCCCGAACGCACACCAATTCACTTATTCACCACCTTCCTCGTACTCTAATGCTATCCCTTTGGCAAACCTCACCGTGATCAGGTTTGGATTCTCCTCCTCCCCATGTTGATACAGAATTGGATGCAGGTACTTCACCCCGTCCACAACATCCTGAACTTCGCAACCCTGCCAATAGAACCCGCTCCGACCACCATCTCGTAGAGCTTACCAAACAACTTGCTCACAGTGTTGGATGAGACCGTGCTTCTTCGGAAGTGATGGGGATTGTCTCCCTCGTTGGGGAGTCCATACTCAGCTTGAAAATCGGCCTTCTTCAATTCCCGCGGAGGCTTCTTCAGCTTCAAAATCTCGTCGTCGACGTCTTCCACACACGTGAAGGCCTTCTCAAACCTCACTGTCCCCTACCCTTTCTTCTTCGCTGTGGACTTCGAACCCGCAGCAGCTTCTCCCTAGAAATCGACCCGACTACAATCTGCTCCTCGTGTTGCGCCTGTCGGCACGTCTTTTGCAGCTCCTCCCTCCACCTTGTCCTGGCCACGACGACGACCTTGTTCCACTGCTGCCGCCTTCTGCCCCAATACCTCCGCAGCTGGCTCTTCACCAGTCCGCCCTCCGTTAACTACGGATTTAAGGTAGTAGAATAGAGGGACAGTAAATCTGTAGGGGAGCAGTAAAATTGCAGTTACTGGGGGGGCAATAAACTCTTAAGTTACTGTCCTGCCCTGCACTACCTCTGTTTGGATGAAAACTGCCTGTTTTGGATGAAAACTGCCAGATGGATGAAAATTGTTGGATGGATGAAATGTAGTGGTTGGATGAAGTCTGGTGGTCGGATGAAAACTGTTGGCAGTTAGGGTTTTGGGGGTGGCGGCTAGGGTTTTGGATGGGGTTGTGGGAGAGGGGGCTGCGAGGCTCATTCTCTCTCTCTCTCCCTCTCAGTTGAGAGCTCTCAAATGGTAGTTTGTGTGTAGGACATGCTGTAGGACTGTAGGGAGATGCTGTTAGAGCAATTATCAGGACCCTGAGGGGTCTAGATAGTGATATCAGTAAGGAGCAGAATCATGTACGGAATTACAGTGAGTAAAGGGAAGGAATTGATTACATTGAGTGTAAATGTCTGAAATTGCAGTTATGAGTGCTTGAGATACCAAGTTTGTAAATTCACAGGGTGGGTCCTGTAGATGTGGTGTGGTTAGCCAGGGTACACCATGGAGATGCTTAGAAGACACGGGAAGTGTAAGGAGGGTTAGGACTTAGAGAGTCAGGGAGACTTAAAGGGGTCCAGTTATAAGTCACGGTCATAGGGCGTAGGATGTCCCAACTGACGGACTCAGGTCGTTAACAGAGACTGGTACCGTGGAAAGTCCAAGGGAACGAGGTGGCGAGACAGAGAGGAGAAAGACTTAGGGAAGTAGGTTCTTCCAACGAGGGTTGGAGCCCCTGACTTCTCGCTCACGGAACCCCAAGAGGAACCAAGTACATGCACAACAGAAGGTAACAGAGCAGAACCGCAAATACTAGATCAGTAGGCCGGGTTAGGGTTAAGGGAAGAACTCACACAAGGAACACCAAGCACACACAAGAATACCAGGGAGTGAAGGTGAAAAGAGCGAGTATAGCAAGGGGTAGATAGTCTTATAGAATGGCAGCGCCAAGGATTCCAAGAGTCCAAGGTCCTCTGATACAAAAGTGGCGGCCAAGCACCGAGACTGGGACTCGACTCTACTAAGGCAAAATGAAGAGTGTAAGTTCCTATCAAGCTACCCTGTTTATACTTGCTACTTCCTATTTTCTCTGTCCTAACTGATAGTTCGCACCGTCTTGGCTTTCCTGGCTTCCATGGGTCGAGCCAGGTAACATGTGTTTAAACGAATGGGTATTGTAGATCAGACTAAGGAGAGTAGAATAATGTATCAAATCTAGGAAAATACCACCAGGATTTGAGAAGATCTAAGTTGGCAGTTTCAGATCTAGGACCAGCATTTTGGTTAGTTTCATGACAGTTTCAGGGCAGTCGTAGGGTAGTTTCAGGGGCTGTACAAAATTTTTTGCAGGATTTCAGAGAGCTTTAGGACAGTACTTATTTTTGAAGGAGTAAGAAAAATATTCCTTTCACATTGGCGACCATGCAACAGTTCAAACCATGTGGCTCTAGCTGCACACACCAGGACAATACCAGAGTCATACTGCTCTAGGGGTGACAGGTACAGTGGCGATCCAGGGTCTGGGGGGAGCAGATCTGACAGTTCCTGTGACCCGTTCTGTACCAATGGCAGTCATAGTGACCAGATCTGTGACACTGAGGTTACTGTGACGAGATCTGGAACAGTTAGAGTTTTCAAAGCAGTCATGGGCGGCGTTTCATCAGTGACACTAGAAGCAGTGCACACAAGACCAGTCGGGAGCAGTCAACAGCCAGCTGGAGAGCAGGCGCATCTCTGGAGCAGCTCTACAGCAAAAGGGGGATGGTCAACCAGGACCAGGTAAGTTGCTGTTTCCCACTGATTTGACGTTGCATTGCAAGGAACAATAGGCTGAATGTTTGACCAGCAGTAAACAACGGAGCAGTCAGTAAAACAGTCATAGGTTTACTATCTACGTAAATGAGCAGATAGTAAAAATGATGCAGTAAAAAATTGAGGTAAAAAACAGAGCAGTAAAAAATCGAGGTAAAATAATGGCGTAGTAAAAAATTAAGGTTAAAATGTGGCAGTAAAGATGAACACGAGGATAAAAGAAGGAAAGGAACCTAGGGACCAGTGATAGGAGTTTAGGAAGGAAACTGGACCTAAAAATCATTAGATCTAGGAAAAAACAGTCAAACTGTTCAAGGAGAGTGTAAAACTGGACCAGTTTCACTGAAAACTGTAAAGGCAGGATTGGAGGGTCCAAGACAGACCTTTTGGAAAACAGTGTAAAATTGTATTGCTTGGAAATCTGGTAGAATTCTAGACTAAGGATGAACTTGAAAACCTAAAAGGCAATTAGGACCAACCTAAGTAGGAGTAGTAGCTACTGACAGATCCACAGAGGACCAGACTAGGGTGGCAGACGGTTGTACTGACAGGGACCAGGACTTCGAAGGACTAGCACGCAAGGACCAGAGGAGGACTGGGACAAAGATCCACAGTACCTACCCAAGAGATCACCTGAAGGGGCAGACTTGACTTTCTGGAGGAGCAGACTGACCAGAAGACCACCTACAGGAAGGACCAAAAGGGAGGAGCAGTAACTGCCCTATCATGGAAGGCGGCTATCAAGGGTGGGACAAGGAAGAATTGGCTAGAAGACAGGCAGCACAGAGGCTGGCCAGATACGACCTCAGGGAGCAGTAGAGAGTAGCAGTTGAACAAGGCAGGAATATGGGTGGGCAGCCCAGCTCTGAGGAGAGCATAGCCAAAGGAAAGACCAGGGACTTGATTGACATAGACCTGATGGGCGAAAATTCAAGCCAGGAGACACTGCTTGGAGTAAGTAGGAGGACAGGATCAGCTAAGGGCAAACCTGGTCCCAGTTTCAAGAACTGGCAGGAGGATGAAGAGATCAGGAAGTATGTTGGCACAATGCCATCACCAAGGACCAGCAGAAGGGAGTTTCCAAGACCAAGAGGTGGAGACGTCTATCACAGTTGGAATCCTCAACTGGAGACAGCAGTAGCATACGACCAGTTTCAAGAGGAGCAGAGGAGAAACACCAGCCGACCTAATACACCAAGACCAGGAATACAAACACCTGGAGACTTGGGGGAGACGCTGGAGACACTGAGGAAGAAACTAGACCAGGTCAGGAGTGACGACAGGGCCTCAGGAAAGGTAGTACCCAATTCAGACCTGACCGGGACCAGCAGACAGGGACAGCAGACCACCAGGAAGCAGACAGTCCAGTTCGTCTAGGACCAGTTCCAAGGACCAGAGCACGATGAAGAAGAGGAAGACAGTAGACAACTAGAGCAGTTCAAGGCCCAACAGCAAGCTAGGAGGCAGGCTGAGAGGGCCAGAAGGGACCAGCAGACTATGGAAGTGGTGTACAGACACCAGATGGAAGAGCTAGGACAAGCCACCACATTCAAGGAAACCATGCACGCTTAGGAGCAGATGAACAGGGAAGAAATTCAAATGAAGGAAGCCATGAGGTTATGGCAGTAGACCAAGAGGATAGAAGAGCAGGACCAGGAGAGACAGAGGCAGGAAGCCCTTAGATCCTGGCAGGAGGCTCAAAGGAGGGAAGAAATCAAGCAGGCATCAAAGAAGCAGGAAGCCATGCAGCAGGACGTGCTACGCCAAGAGGCCATGCGCCTATGGCAGGAGGCTCAGAGACTGGAGGACCTGAAGAAAAAGGAGGAAGAGAGACAAGAAGCAACCCGCCAATCTACCATGTACATGTGGCAGGAGGTGTTGAGGGAGGAAAGTCAGAAGTTACAGGCCCAGCAGAAGGACATGTGGCCATGATATGAACAGTGTGAGGTACCAGGTGGAAGATCCGGTCCAGCAAAATCAGCAGAAGTGATGGGGGTACCAGTACCAGCAACTGCTATACCCCATGGACCAGCAGAGAGCCATTTCCACCACCAGACAAGACCAATAGGTCCATCGGAAGGAGGAGGAGCATCAACAACCTATGTGGACCACCTGACTGGTGATCTATACCAGCCAGAGGCACCCTAGTTAGTGTACTGGCCAGGTGGAGGAGCAGATGTGGGAGCAGGAGCCACCAATACAGGGACAGGATTCCGAAGACCAGCAGAAGTAGTTGGAGGAACATCATATGGGACCAGACCACCAGTGGGAGGTGGAGTACCAGTGGCAATTGCAGCCAGCAGTTATCCTGACCAACCGGTACCACCAGTTTATCCACTAGTTGGAAGGCCAGGTATACCACTAGTATACCCATCAGATGGAAGACCAGGTATAGGACTAGTCTATCAACCAGTTGGACGACCAGGCAAACCACCAGTATAGCCACCAGTCGGAGGACCAGTATACCCACCAGTCGGAGGACCAGTATATCCATTAGTTGGAGGACCAGTCTACCCAACAGTTGGAGGACCAGTCTACCCACCAGCTAGAGGACCAGTCTACCCACCAGTTGGAGGACCAGTCGGACTACCAGCATCACGACCAATAAGTATGGCACATAGGAAGCCACTCCCATACTCCAAGTACAATGAAGGTACAAATCCTGATGCTCATATTCGTCAGTTTGAGCGCACTTTGTGGCACAATGGGGAAACTGATGAGCAGGTTATCATCAACCTGATGGGAACCACCTTACTGGATAAGGTTGGAGCCTGGTATGAGAATTTTCTAGAGAGTCATCTTTACTGCTCATGGGAGGAGGTCAAGGCAGCCTTCAGGAGGAGGTACAGGGACCAGACAACCGATGAAGCAGTTTATTGGGAATTGAAGTCCTTCAAGCAGGCAGATAGGGAGAAGGTGCAGGATTACTATGACAGGTTTATGAACCTGATCAAGTGTCTGCAGTCAGATCCTGGAGAGGGATTTCGGATTACTAATTTCAGGGCTGGTTTACTGGAGTACATCAAGATTACGACCAGTATTGCACCAGTGAAAACCTTGACAGGGCTTGTGGATGCTGCTCTGAGGTGTGAAGAAAACTGCACCGATTCAAGTGGTAAGCCAACCAAGATTGAAGTCAAGAAGGTGGAGACCACCAGTAAGGCAGCGACTGTGACCAGGAAGGAATCAGGTCAGGACGCCCCTAGGAGAGTCTGTGGAATATGCAAGAAGCTGGGCCATGAAGAACGAGGTACAACCCAGCAAACTAGAGGGGACCAGGTGTTGAGAAGGATGGGGATGTACCAGTAGGAGTGAATGTGGTGTCTGCTTAGAAGCCTGCTGTAGTCTACACTCCTGGATACTAGAGGTCACCAAACACCAGAGCTGGTAATGGCTAGCAGGGAAGTTATGGTGACAAGCCAGAATGTTGTTTTTTGTGTGGTGGATCAGGACACAGGAGTTGGAACTGCCCACTGAAGGCCCAGTGGGACCAGTTTCGGGCACAAGGGGACCAGTTTTGAGCACAAGGGGACCAGGCGACAAAGAAGCAGGACCACCATGTGACGAATGTGGAAATTGAATGGCTAGATGAGCCACAGGACCCAGTGGACGTGGCTAGTACTACAAGGGCCCAAAGGAAGAAGGCAGGATTACCTCCTATTGAAGACTAGTCCAAGGAACCAGAACCATGGAAGGTCCAGACCAAGGAAGATGAACGGCTTAGGGATTCTATGCTAGAAGCTTTGAAAGAGATTCAGCTCAAGGAGGAGCAGGAGGCCAGAGTAGCAGAGCAGACCAAGACTGTTCACTCACCTGAAGCTCAGGAGATGGCTGAAGCAGAGATATAAGACAGTGAGTGGGCAGGACTTCCAGATTCTAACGTCTTCAATTACAGCTTAAAGACTGCTCAACAGGGACCACGAGTACCTGCAGGGACCAGTACAAGGGAGGACCAGGAGCAGTATTATGCAAACCTTGTGGGCAGGAGGATATTGGCCAGTCCAATCACTGTGCCTTTGGGTCAGCTACTACAGCTGGCTCCAAACATGACTGAGATTGTCAAGGCTCATGTGTTTCCGGAGTTAAGGGCCACTATGGATTCTGGTCAAGGAGAAACGGCTGGGGTGGAGCAGATGACCAGAAAAGGAAGTCAACCAGGTCTGATACCCAGCTTGGAATAGATGTTGACACGGAATTGCCTATGTTAACTGTGCAGATTGGCAACGGGACCTTGGACAAGGTATTGCTGGACGGTGGATCTGGTGTCAATCTCATTACTGAAGAGGAGCAGAAGCGTTTAGGACTAAAGGACCGGCAACCTGCTCCCCACAGATTGAGGATGGCAGACCAGACACTGGTGAAACCAGTAGGGATAATCAGAAATGTTAAGGTACACATCCATAGCATTCCTTTTCTGATTACACTTACCGTCATCAAGAATAAGGAAGTGAATGAGGAGTATAGCATGCTGTTAGGTCGTCCTTGGTTGATCAGTAGCTCAGTGGAGATCTTCAGTAGTCTAGAGTTAGTGTTAGTATCGGCATCCATCAGGCAATAGCCAGTTTCAGAGGGCCAGCACCAGGACCAGTCTAAGGAGCAGTCCCGGGAGCAGCCTCAGGAGTAGCACCAGAACTAGAATGTGGAGGACCAGATACAGGAGCAGGATCTCATAGATCATCAGGATGAGCTAGTTGTTGATTTTCCCACAGGCTCGAGAGGGACCAGGATTCATTCAGGACTAGCAGTGATGGAGGACCAGGAGGATGTCACCAAGGAGGTGAACCAGTTGGTCTAGCAGTTGCAGGTGGCATTGGCCCAAGCTTCTCCGGTGCAAATGCTACAGGGGCAAGAGGACAGGTCTGGACCAAGTTACCAAGTGTTGTTGACCACCAGACAGGCCTAGGAGGATCAGATTCAGCAGTTGACTGACCAGCTGCAGCAGGTTCAGCACCAGTTGATGGTACTCCAGCAGGACCAGGACAGGGAGAGGCAGACTTGGGTTGACGAGGGAGTCCAGGCAGAGGCAGTCAGGGTCAGGAGATTGGAGTTGGAGGCCAGGACCAGTGCCAGGTTCAGGGACTTTGACCGGCTGGCCATGGAGAACCAGCAGCTCAGGCAGAGGGTGGAGTTGGTTGAGGCCAGTTCTACTCAGGCTTCTAGGAGGTTTACCAGACATCTGCTGTCTACCTCCTAGAAGCAGGTACTGGACCAGATATAGGCCTACTCAGAGGACTAGGCCAGGTACTCCAGGTATTTGATGAGGTTTGCTGAGACTTACCTATCTATTGTGTACTGGTCTGACGATGACCAGGATGAGGGGGACCAGGAGATGCCTGATGGGGGGCAGTTTGTGGATGATGGAGGGGCTTTCAGCAGTGGCCTGGGGACCACTTCTGGTATTGGATCTCAGTGAGGTGATGGACCAGCAGGTACCACTCCTGCTGTACCACCAGTACCAGCACCACCAGGACCAGAGGCAGCTCCACGGGAACCAGCATTAGCAGCAGGAGAAGCGGCACCAGTTAGTGGCTAGACAGTAGGACTAGACTAGGTTACTGGTAGGACCAATATGACTTTCTTTTTTGATTTTTTGGTACCTTAGTTTTTTTTGTTAACCCCATAAAACTTAAAACCGAGCATCTGAGGGCAGATGCAGACTAAAAGGGGGATAATGTTAATTGGGGATTTAAGGTAGTAGAATAGAGGGGTAGTAAATCTGAAGGGGAGCAATAAAACTGCAGTTACTCGGGGGGGCAGTAAACTGTTAAGTTACTGTCCTGCCTTGCACTAACTCTATTTGGATGAAAACTGCCTATTTTGGATGAAAACTGTCGGATGGAAGAAATCTGGTGGTTGGATGAAGTCCGGTGGTTGGATGAAAACTGTTGGCAGTTAGGGTTTTGGGGGTGGCGGCTAGGGTTTTGGATGGGGTTGTGGGAGAGGGGACTGCGAGGCTCATTCTCTCTCTCTCTTTCTTAGTTCAGAGCTCTCAAATGGTAGTTTGTATGTAGGACATGCTGTAGGACTGCACGGAGATGCTGTTAGAGCAGTTATCAGGACCCTAAGGGGTCCAAGTATTGATATCAGTAGGAAGCAGAATCATGTACGGAATTACAGTGAGTAAAGGGAAGGAATTGATTACATTATGTGTAAATGTCTGAAATTGTAGTTATGAGTGCTTGAGGGACCAAGTTAGTGAATTCACCTGGTGGGTCCAATAGATCTGGTGTTTAAACGAATGGGTATTGTAGATCAGACTAAGGAGAGTAGAAAAATGTATCAGATCTAGGAAAATACCACGAGGATTTGAGTAGATCTAAGTTGGCAGTTTCAGATCTAGGACCAGGATTTTGGGCAGTTTCAGGACAATTTCAGGGTAGTTTGAGAGTAGTTTCAGGGGCAATACAGAATTTTTCGGAGGATTTCAGAGAGCTTTAGGACAGTATTTATTTTTGAAGGAGTAAGAAAAATATTCCTTTCACACCCTCCTCTGCCTGTCATCGCCTGCGGCTTCTTCCGCGGACCCTCCCTTCCAACATCCTTTTCATCACTTTCCGCACCGCGACTCCTCCTTTCTCGCGCCCCAATTGCTCTCCCCTTCCACGCACTAGATGTGTCCTCAGAGCGTGCACTAGTACTTTGCTTCATATTTGCCTCACCCCTCCACGAAAACTACGCCCAAAGCCACCAACGCTACCTTCACGGCGCCAAAAGAAGCGATATTAAAATCTACAAAGTAAACCCCACAATCCAAGCTCACCACCACCCCCTCCTAAACCCACAAGCTACGCACATGCAAGCTATAGAAAACCATTGCAAATTTCTCTACCTGGACCACAATCGCAGCTTCAGTGACGCACAAGGCAGACTGCCTTCGACCCCGAGCTCGAGAGAAGTGCAAGACAAAGCTCACCCTCGACCACCGCTCACCTAGTGTCTCCTTCACACCTCATACCGGCGGTCACCGATCATGCCCACACTCTTGTCACCGCGTAACTAGTGACCTCCTGTTACTAAACCCAAGGGTTGTTCACATGACCTCTCCGTCCGAAGTGCCGTCTGGTCTGCTCGTCCAATTGTTAGGGATTAGCAGAGGTCCATTTGACCGAGACTTAGGGTTGACCGTCCCAATCTTGCATATATTGAAGATTATCTTGCACATATTGAAGATATATACCTATTACTGTTTTTGTAGCGGACCGCTATGTCTGATAAATGTCGGGGACCGACCGGTCCGTCCATCTGAAGTGCCGTCCGGTCCGCCAGATTTGGCCCGTGTCCGTCAGTTATGACAACGCTGCTAAACCCTCAGCAGTACTTCCCGCCCATTTGATCGCCGTCACCTTCAGAACCCTTGAACATCTAACCATGTAAGCCGACTTGAACATTAATTGACACTTCAGTAGTATACTCCTAGCTGCTGATTCTCTCCTATCCTAAACACAAAATATTTATTTGCATATGGTTGAATTATCATAAATAGATCTAGTCAATTTCTATTACTATGCATTACAATTTTGGTTTTTTAATTTTATTTAAGGGAGGAAAGAAAGTTCTATGTTTTGCTAATTTTTATTTTTTTTGTTTTCCTATCATCAAAATGAAATATATATATTTATAAAGTCATTGCTCGTATTTTTCCTATATCTCTCTTCTAATTTCTATTTTCTTATTTTTTCCAAAATTTAAAAAAAAAAACACATACGTACGAGTCTTTATTCAACATACGATAAGTACTGTATTTCAAGTTTTATTTGAAGGGGGTAGAAACGATGTTCATCTAATAATTCTTCTAATTTATTTTCCGTCATTAAATTAATCATGCTAATTTCTATCTTCTTATGTCTTATTCCAAAAAAACATTCATATGTACAAATCTACCTTTATCGCATATTTAATCTATTCCAAAATTGCTCTTTCAGTCGATGATGATTAAAACTCATAAACTTCACTTTCATTTCTCTATACACCACACCTTCAACAACTTAATCTCTCATCCTTCAACATTCTTTTTTTACTTTTTTTTCTTCCTTCTCTTCTCTTTTTTCTTCCAAAATTCATTTTTTTCCTTTCATTTTTACCCTTATTTCATTTTATTACTTCATATTTTTCTCTTCATTTATTCTTCTTCCATTTATTAAATTCTCTTCCTTTTTTATTCTTCTTTTGTTTATTAAATTTTATCCTTTCTTTTCCTTCCTCTATTTAAATATTTCAAATTTGTTTTTGTTTTCTTTATTTGTCCTTCTTTTATTTATTTTTCTTCCATTCTAGCTTTTTCCATGCCGTAGTTTGATATTTCATATTTTTCTCCTCCCTTTTCTACTCCTCCTTAATTTTCTTTTATTACTCTTCCTTCATATCTTGTTTTTTTATCCTTTTTTTCCATTTTCTATTTAAAAATTTCATATTTTTTTATTTTTTTTAGAATTTAGCATTCTCTTATTTACTTTTCTTCCTTTTTTTCTTTTGCGAGTGGAAGGGATAAATGAAAACAAAAATGGAAATGAAAAAATAGAAATTAAAAAAAAATTATAAAGGGGATGAAAATGAGAGTGAAAAGTGGTAGTGGAAGGGATAAATGAAAATAGTGGACGACGATGGGAAAAAACAAAAATAACGGGGGAAGAAATGATGTTCATATACTAATTTTTAAGATTTATATTCTGTTATTTAAATCTTTAAATAGCTCTTGACAAGAAAAATGTAAAAAACAAAAAATAAACATACTACATAGAGAAGTTTCTAGGGCATTTTCCTAGTTTATTTTGAAGATGCTAAATTAGAAACCATCTATAATTCTGAAATAACAAATGTATAAATAATCAAGAGTGATCGTTTTCAATTTGTATTTTATATGCTATTTAAAAGAAGATCATATTAGAGGCATATTATAATTTAAATGAAAATAGTTTGTATAGTGTTTTGGAATGCTTCTAAAAACCAATCACTTGACTGAACTAGAATTCATCCGAAGTTCATCTAAAAAAATCCTGAAGTCAAGAGAATTGCATAACTTTCAGGGGTGAGAATACGCTAGCGTCGCTCTCGGGCCTCTGAGTACCATCGTGTACATCGTGTACACTTAGTACAAAATGTCCAAGGAACGGTACTCCGTGTATTCTGGCGGCATCGCGGGACGCTTTTCTATCGTGCAGAGTCCTATTTGTCGCTTCTGCTGAGGTTGATGGTGTCCCGGAGGGGAGAGGGCAGCCTGCAGCCTGCTCCTCTTTATTCCCACCCCTCGGCGATGGTGTCCACGGTGACCCATCAATGCTGTTGAGGGAATTTTAATTGTTGTTGTTGCATATTGTTTGTGCATGTAGCGTTTCTGAATTTGTTGGGCTTAGATTGTTCTTCTCTTAGGCAATGGGGAATGCAAGAGGTGCACATCGACGTGCAGGAGTGAAGAGGAAGGGGCCCTCTGCAAGGGCTGAGGATTATGATGCGATGAAGGAAGGTCTAAGAGAGGGGGAGGCAGAGAGACAACGTAAACGTAGAGAGTTGCAGAGGGAGAGAGAAAGGGAGGCTAGGTTGCTTGCCACTACCGAGGAGGGACGTGGGGAGGGCAATGAACTGTCTTCTCGAGAACTACTGCGTGTGGTGTCTGAGACCGTGAATTTCTTCATGAGTCAGATGCAAGGTTGTCCCGATGCCCACTCTCGTTTGAAGATCATGGAGCTTTTTCTGCAGGACGAATGTGTTTCTCCGTTTCTTCCTGAGTACTATCCTTGTGTGGAAGATGCAAAGGTTCAGTTTGAATTTCTAAAGAATTACCAGCATGAGTTGAACATTGTGAAGGGGTCTCATTCGGCAGATATGTTTGCTAGGAAGGCTGTTCTTCTTGATGCGGCCGTATCTTCAACGGTGACAAACGCCAAGGCTTTGTCTAGGGTTTTGAAGGTTCATCCTAGGAATTTGAGGGTTGCTATAAGCCGCCGACGTACTGTGCGTCTGGCTGGGACACCTTTTGCTCTTGCAAAACGTAAGAAGAGACCCGGTGTGCCTAAAGCGGTGAAGGAGCTTGTATTGAAATGGTGGACAGAGGAGACTCGCGTGAGCCCCAACAGAAAGGAAATTGTTCAGAAGTAGATAAGTCGCAATGTAAGAGAACAACATTGCACCCACTATCTGCTTGAAACTCAGGTATAAATTCTTTCCTATTGTGCTTGAATATAGGATCGTTGTAGTGTATAAGTCACATGCATATATTGTGCTGCCAAATTTCAAATCCGGATGACCGGATGTAGTTAAATCCGTATTGTTTGTACTACTGGGTACTCATTGGTACTCTTTGGTACATATGAGTACTGTGTTTGTATAAGTCCGTACACAACATCCAAAGGATCTAGTTGCTTCTATCTCTTCTCATAAGCTCTGTTCATGCTTGCAGAGCTCTTTTTATAAGAGATTTGTCGAGGCGCATCCAGACACTCCCATCAAGCTGATTGCCTTTAAGAGGCTGAAGCCATATTTTGTTAGAGCTTGCAGCGAGAGGAACGTCTATTGCTGTAGATACCACGTGGAGATTGACATGCTCAGGAAAGGGTTCAATAGGATTCGGGATGGGAGGAGGGGAATCCACATCCTGGACAACTGCCAATGCGAGTGTGATGTATGCCTCTTCCGACCGGAAGAATCTAATTGCAGCGCCCAACTTAAGACTTACGCTGGGACAACATCGCTTTGGCAGGAGATTGTGTGCCGAAAGCCGGAGAATGCAAAGTGGCACGCACTGTCGTGCGTCATGGGTACGTGCGTAGAGTGTGGTATTTCAAAGCTGCCGATTTGCCCTTTGGAGTCTTCAACATCACCCAGTGTGACCTGGAAGTGTTTCGAAAATGAAATCATTGGGTTGACAAGGGATGGGAGGCCGCGGAAGAGGATCATAGAGGTTTACAAGGAGACCTCTCTTGAAATTTTTCTTAGTTACTTCAAGTCTAAACTGCCCCAGTTTGTGAGGCATAACTTCATTGCAAGGTGGCAGGACGACCATTGCAGGCGGTCGATGCAATGTATGGGCAAAGACGTAATTCTATCACATATTGATTTTGCGGAGAACTATACCTTTGAGATTCAGAACCAGATCCAGAGCATGTATTGGTGCTCAACGCAGATCAATATCCTTGTGCACATTACTTACCGGATTAAACCAGATGGAGAACTTGTGAAGGACTCCCATTTCTACATAACAGATGATGAACAACACGATTCCCTCTTCGTCCAGCACTGCATGATGCAGCATTGGCGATGGCTAGAGTCTCAAGGTGTGTTGGGTACTTTTAATTCTATTATCAATTTGATCTGTATAGTCAGTGCATAGCTTATTTAAACTACGTACATATCATGTTTTAACAACGTGCTGCTTATCTTATTTAATAGTACCATTACAGCTCCATTACACATTGTATACTCGGTAGTAGATAGTTCAGTGTTTGTAATATTAGTACCCTTTTGTACAAAATCGGGAACCTTGTGTACACACTGTACTTTAAGGTAAACTTTGAACCATTGTTATACACACGTACGCCAATTTTATATATTGCAGGCTTATAAAGATTACTGATTATGCACCTCTTCCTAGGCATTTCCCCAAAGCACCATGTAGTGTGGTCCGACGGTTGTGCGGGCCAGTTCAAGGGTGCCCGAGCACTGTATTTTGTGGCGAGATACCCTGGACTCACGAACGGTTGCACTATGAACTGGAACTTTTTTGGAACGGGACATGGGAAAGGGGAGTGGGACGGTGCAGGCGCTGTGGTGAAGCGTGCTCTTTGGCAGTCCCAGCTACAGAACACCTGGAGGAGGATGCAGAATGCACATGATGCAGTGTGCTTCCTAAACGATAGAATGGCCGGTCGAGTGGATACCAATTTCGAAAAGACGGGCATCAAGGAGGTCAACCGGTATTTCTGGGAAATTCCCAAGGACTGTATGAGGCAACGAAGCTATGAATGTGAGACTGTGAAAGGTTCCCAGTCATTACATTCAGTGTACTCATTTGCTGTTGCTGACCCAACGCAACTTTTTGTTCGGAGATTGTCATGCTTTTGTGCATTCTGTCTAGACGGGGACTCCACAAATTGTGTGAATACGTCCCATGTTGAAGATTGGGAACTTGTGAAACTAAAACCTCACGATCTTCAGGGAGTGCGAGAGCAAATGATGGACCACGATGTATCAGCTGACGAGGACTGGGAGGAGGCTGTAGAAGGCGAAGGATTTGGTGACCTGATTCGGCCGGGTGATAACTTCGTTGTCCAAGCGATGGAGGGCAACAATGAAGGAGTAGAATTTTATGTTCTACAGTGCAGTAGGGCAAAATATGAGGTGGATGTTGGGTTCAAATGCCCATGGGGCCCGGAGTTTGAAGTTGGTGACCTCGTCATACGTGGCATTTACTATCAGAAGTGGAACAATGGCTACGTATTCCTCAGCAACTCCCAACCAGCACATATTGACGCACATCTTGTGGTGCATGGCAAATTTGCTATGGTTCCAAAGCCAGGTAGACGCAAAGGGGGGGAGGTCACCTACAACATGACTGAGGACAGTCTTGCCACCATTTGAGCTGGATTAGAGAGGTTTAGGGAACACAAAGAGTAGGGACTACTTGTAAAAGAAGTACATGGTATCCTACTGGTTTTATTTCCAATTTTGTCATGCCTTAGTGCACTTCCTTTGAAGTAATGGAGGAAAATTTGATAATAAACAGAAAGCATTCAGAGCCTACGCACATCTTTTTATGCAATTGGTACGTGTGAATTATTACACTCGTTGAGTCCACGACGCAGTTCTAAAGAAAGCAAACACTCGTTGGTTCATTGAAGAAAGGATCTTCTCAAGCAAGGTCCATCGGTCACATCAACAAAGTACAAATCAATACTACTTTGTACAGAATAGTACTATAAGTACTGAAATTGTATTCAAATGAGCTTGCCCATACATAATGGTCTCAAGCGGTACTTTGCGAATCATCTCAGAAGGCGTAGCAACGGCATTCAGGTTGATGACATAGGATTCCAGATGGAGGGATCATATTCACGCTCAACTTAGAATGTTCTCAGTGGACTGCCACATCTGACACATGCCTTGTAACTCGACCACTGACTGATATATTCATCGTTCAGTTTCTATATGTGCCAAATACAGGCCTCGTGGGCGACAATAATTTGTAACATCGCATATTTTTAGCCATATGTTCCCAGTAGACAAAGTGATTCTCAATGGAGACAAATTGGGGTCTTGTAGAATGACAGGTGGACGAAATATGTAGGATCAGGTGGGAATATTTAGGGTACGGTGGGAATCTTTAGGGTATGTAGGGATTTCTTAGGGTTTCTAGGGTTTATGGTTTTGATTTTTGGGTGTCATCATCTAAGTTATAAGATCTATAACTAATATGAATTCAAAAATGACTAGAACATTAATATTAAGTTGTATATTACCCTTTTGTTGTCTTCTTAATATGTTGTAATGGTTTAATTCATTCAAGGAATCATAGGATTGTATTATTTGTATACTTGATTATTGGAAAGTGGAAGTAATATTTTTAAAAATCATGTTCTTTAAAAGGTCTTGTGTTCTCCCATTGCACGAATAATGTAATTAATTCTTTATGCTAATTAGTTTGTTGTTTAGGCATATGCATATTTTCAACAAAAATGGCTATTGCAAATATTTTATACATATTATAAATAAATATGCATTACTATATTTTTATATCAGTCAATATGAACTACGTCTCCAATATTTAAGTGTTCATCATATAATTAAAAAATGCACATTATCCTAAACAAGCATCCAAAATCAATTAATTGAAGAACGATTACTTCAATACTATATTCCCTTAATTCTATTACCTATGTTTCTAAGTTATACATTATCAATTATATCTTATCAGAATTTTGATCTTTCTTAATACTTGTATTTAAAAGATATGAAACATGAAAAATGATAATATTTGGACTAATACATTTACAATGTATCATATATAATCAGATAATATACGTGCTTAACTGTCATCTTTATGCAAAGACATGCATGGCTCCTATTTGTCCGACCTCGTAATACACTCCGTCACCGTCACCGTCTAGCTCCTCCTTACATTTCAGAGCTAATATCTATGAATTCAATATATTGTGACGGGTTTGGGCGGGTGGCGGTTGAGGGCGGGGGAGGATGGGAGTGGTGCGGGTACGCAGTGAGGTCGCAGCCTCGGGAGTTGCCGTGTTGTGAGGTCGCAGCCTGGGGAGTCCGCTCGTCTGGTCGTGCATGTTCTTGCAGTTCCTTTGTTGAATGTTGAGAGACTGTGTCTGAGTGGTGTGGATGTTGAGAGGTGAGAGTTGCAGCCGCTTTTCTTCGCTTTCCTTTGCATGTTGCCTCCTGTTTCTCGTTGTCTTCCGTTCTTGACTTGAAGTCTATCTCGTAGTGCCTGCTTGGAATTCTTTGTGGCCATGACCAAGCGGAAATTCCCTAACTCAAAACATGTTCAGAAGCTCATCACCTCGTACTTTCCGTTGTATAGTCGACATACTTCTCATGCCGATGTAGTCACCGAGTTTAATTCCTTGCTTACCACAACAGACGGCTATGTCTCAGAAACTCCAGAGTCAAAGCAGGGAAACATTGCATTCTATCTAGGACTTTGCAACACTGTAGAGAGCTCTCCAAGTCGGGTTGTTAGAAGCAGTGCGGCATTGTTTGGGCGAGCGGGTGTGGTAGAGGTAGAATCCCTCCATCACTATCCTACCACCAGTTGTGAGTCGGCTAATCGTCAGAGGACATGAAGGTTGGTATTCTCCGTTGTTTACTAGTTTACTTTCAGATTTGCTTCCAAAATTCCTCGCAATATCTCGCAGGAATAGAAGAAGCCTTCAACTTCTCAACTATGTACTGTTTTGTACATAATGTACAATGGTGTCTACGTTTGGGTACTGACGGGTAGTTCGCAAATGCGATGTTTCTATCCAGTTTTTTCAAGTGGGTACTTTGCAAGGAAGATATGAGAGCATACTGGAAGCGCAAAGATTTTGCTCTTGTCCGTTTTGTGGAAGAGGCGCACTTAGGCAACTGGGGTCAGCTACACATGCCATTGTAAGAGCCTCTTCTATCCCTTGTATTAGTTGTATTGGAATTTATTGAACTTCAATTCTGCATAGTCTGAGAGTGTACTCTGTAGTACAGATTGTAATGGACGACTTTGGATTGTGAGTGTTTGCTACTTTCTAGTATATTCTTGGTATAACATTCCCTTGCAATAGTAGTTTGTTGGAGTGATGATACTATTCGGAGCGATGTCTGTACTTGGATTTGTACAAGTGTATTCAACATTTTTGGTGGTGCTTACTCTGTGTACAGTGGCAGGAGTAGAGTTCATACTTCGATCTTATCAAGAAGTAGTACGTGTACAACCATTTTGTAAGTTGCTAGATCCCCTTCTACAACATGAATTTTTGTAGTCGCTATTACAGAGTAGTTGTACTTATTGTACTCTTTGTACCACATGTACTAAGAGAAATGAGTTTGTATGCGGTGAGAGGAAAAAGAGGTAAGCAAGAACATTGTTTTTAGTAACACTCTTTGGTATCTTCAGTACAAACTGTATGAAGTGTGATAGGAGTTGAGCAACTAGGGATGTTTGTACTACACTTAGTGCTGTTTATACTACACTTAGACTTGTTTGTACTACACTGAGAGTGGATGTAGTACTCAGGTACATTCGTACTTGAGCTACGTAAATAGTACTGTACTACTGTATAAATAACTAAACAGAAGTTTGTGGCGACCAGGTCGTACAGTTCTTTGTACAGAGATTATGTACTCTTTTGTATTTAATGTACCTTCAACTGTAAAATTTGTACTGTCAGTACTAATAACAGTATAGAATACTAACTTACAGTGACTATATTTTGCAGTGACTCGATGGACCATACTTTGGGTTCAGCAGACTTCGAAGAAGAAGGTTCCTACGAGGGTTTTCTAGTCATAGGATGCATTCTTCTGCTTTTATTTTATGTTTTCTATTGTTGTTTAAATTGTGCAAAAGTTAAGAGGAAGGAGCATAGGAGGAAGAAGTGCAAGTGTAGAAGTAGTCCTAAATGGACAGAAGTCGAGATCCAAGCTATGTGGAATGACTTCTATGAAGGGATGTGTGAGGAAGAGATGGACAATCTAGAGAATGCAATGGAATGTTAGCTTCTTGTGGTTTTAGTAAGCAGCCTGTAGATAGAATTTTAGAACATTTCTTGTACAACTTTATGTATTTAAAAATTAAAGAATTGCATTTTCTGTATACCTGGTTATTGTTGAAGTATGCAGTATACCTCTACGTTCTTCGCCGCTGGGATTGCCACCCCTATAACTCGAGACATTAGTAACAAAACTAGTACACTGAGAACAGAATTAGTACACTCTGTACTCATTGAGTACACTATTCAGCTTTACATTTCACATGAGATGATATGAAATGGGAATAATATTTGCCAAAGTTGCATGACCATACCCTGATGATGTAACAGGCTGTTGTTTAAGAGTCGAAAAGGTGGTGGGGGTGTCAATGGGTTGGGAAACACCTCCATTGCTCCGAAGTGAAACACTTCTTTTAAAGCCCAATGGAACGAGCCCATCAGTTCCCATGTACTGTTGAAACATGATGGACTCTAGTGTTATCCCAAACCCTTGACTCTTAATCCTGATCAAACACGCCTTAAATATAAGATCGGGAGACTAATCCCAATAATTATAGGGTAATTACGACAATCGAGCACAATTGTTCGAAGTTTACAGTGTGTGAGAATAATGTACATCATGTACAATATCTGTATACACTGTACACTCTGAGTACAAGTAGTACACCATTTGTACATTAATGGACCGTTGCACTGCTTGGTAAGAGACAAGACTCTGTTCAATCGAACTTGATTGACTTCAAAACCAAAATACCAGACATCAAAATTCGAGTCTTGAAAAAATCTGAGATAGTTTTAGTGAAGTGCGAAAATTGAAATAACAGGAGTGTAGTGCGATACACTTGTGCGAGAGAGAGAAGCATTGAATCGAGTATGCGGCATTTGCGAAACTGTGCCGCCAACGCTGTTTTGTGGAATCTTCGAACTTGCTCTTTATATTGTACACTACTCGAATTGAATTATTGAAGAGCAGGTTCCTTCACTGTACTTTTTTACTTTGTTTTAATAAAAATTTAAAAACACTTATTTATATTATATTGGTATATACCTTTGAAGCTTGAGAAAACTATTTACTCGGATTTCAATATCTATATTATAATTATTCTTGTAATACAAAAAATATTTGAAAGCATTTCAGAATTACAAGTAAATGACTTTGCTACCATGGTTTAGAGAAAAGTAAGTAATCTTTAATATAACTTAAAGAAATTTGAAGAGGATGTCCAATTCGTTGGAGGTTGTTGCTTGTGAGACCATTTTACAAAATCTACTCAACCGTATGTCAAATGGAAACGACCCGTGGGATCAAGTGGCTTGTTCTCCATCTTATACTCCACCAGCAACAATTACATTTCAAGACATTGAGAATGCTCGTGCAGTTTCTTCAACTTGGAAAAGAGAAATTGATAATAGTCCTGAATACGCTTGCTTGAGGTTGGCAAAGTGGGACTATGATTCATATACAGAGTGCCACTGGATTCCGAAAGATGAATATCAGTCGTATCGATTTAACGTGAACTGGAACATCTTTAAGAATTCTTGGGACCTTGCAGAACCAATCGGCAATGAAAGATTGGAGACGGCGTCACTAGGCGAATTAAGTTGTTGTGAACTCAATCATTTGAGGACCTTGCTTAGTGATACTAGGAATCACACTCTCTGGTTGCAGCCAGGAGAAAAGGTGATTCCAAGACCGTACATTTGGGTCTCACCAAAACATCGATAGACCAGAATTAAAAATTTCCTTTACTATTGTAGCAGATTCTCTTTGAGCGAGATTTCATGTCTGCATTGTACTTTAAAGATGAAATTAATGGAGAATTTTTAACAACAATTTCTATTTGATGGCAATTTTATATTTAATTTGATTGTACTGCTTGAATTCTGCATCCATATATTTCCCTACGTGAACCAGTTTCAAAAATTGAGATATTGCAATGCAAACACTATGAGAGAGCTTTGCTTTGTAGTTTATATTTTATATTTGAATTTCAAAGACTAATAATATGGACTCTTCATATCTGATGCTTGGACTCTCATCTCATTTAAGGCACTTATAAAATTCCTATCCAATGTGCTAAGTAGATGAAGAAGAAAATAACATTAAGCATTGTGAACAAAGAGACTGGCAATTTTCATTTAAGTCTAATAGAAGCTAGCAGTGGACAGAAATGATACAGAATGTATAATATAGTAATAAAATGTACAATTTCTGTACATATAGTACAAGATTTGTACAGAAATAGCAGGAGCTGCCAGTCTTTCTGAAGGGCATGAATGTTTGGTTAATGTGGATTTAGAAGAAACGGACTATGGTCCACGCTTAGGAAGAACAAACTGTGTGACCCGGGACTACATGCGACGAATCAGACCTCTGTACGATCATTTCATAGAGTCAGCAAGAAGATCGACTACAAGAAGAATAGGGGGTTCTTCGGTTACAATGTCACGGCAGTGAGTGCTACCACACTTACAATGGAAAGGAAAAACGGCATCAACAGCATTCACTTCTGGTCTCTGAAAACTACAACCATAGTCCCAGGTTAGTTCTTCAAATGCTGGAATATTAAATCGTGCGAAGTAGGCAACATGGTACACTCCACCATGGTTGCTGCTGACTCTCACTGGCACGTCAATAAGGTTGGCGTCCTCACATCTGATCAACAAACGAACACATGTAGTGAGAAATGGAGAAAGAAACCAACTACATGCATGAATCCTCAGTAGTGCTATACCCACAATTAGACAAATTTACAAGGGATCCAGTGCACAAAAAATACTCATACCTGTGGTTTACAAATCTGGAGACATTAGAGAGATTTGTGCCATCTATGCACAACGCGACATCATCGTTTACAACTTGCTCAGATTTCCAATCAGCATCTAGTGCTAGTGTAAATGCCTCTGATTTCCCTAGCTTCGCAGTAGCCCTCCGTTGCATGAGCTCCGCATTTGTAACAATCTCCCCTGCATATTCAAACACAAAACTCCCTTTCTGAATGGGGCTAGTTGCTCGTAGTCCCCACCCCTTCGAACCAGTCCAAAACACTTGAAGGGGAATGGATAACCCCCGCTGGACTACTCTGTTGCCACACGACCACTTGCAGCTGCAGCCATCATTGCATTCTTGAAGAAAAACCCTGTTGGTATGACCAGGGCATGAAGAACCTTCCTCGGGTGAACATGTTAATCCACAGAATACAGTCTCCTCCATCAAACCCTGACCAACACCACAAAATAGTGGACCAAGGTACCAATCAGTACACATAGTAGAAGTTCGTACTAAAGAACAACACAGAAATAACAAATTGGTACACAGAGCAGTTCACAAAGAACAATTGCGTACAAAGAAGATAATGTCAAACCAACAGAAAGTAGGAAACCTTGATTCCTTGCAATGTTGGTCGTATTGGTCGTAAAATATACTTATCCATTTGAATTAGACAATACTTAAGGGTTGGTACAGGAGAGAACTACGTAGCCGACCTCGTGTTGTATATGCTGAGTGGACAAGGTTTTGTAGCCCGCAGGTGATTCCTCTCCCAAGACAACCATTTTCGCAACCAGTGCAAGACTCCGGGAAAACCAATTTCATCTTACTCAAGTGGGTAGATGCAAGTGTGGATGCTCTGGAGTGAGGAATGTACGTGAATTCCTCTAAAGCATGAAGTTCCTTACCTGGCACCCACACCGAGACTGGAACGCGTTCTAATCCATTCGACAAGTCGCGTGCATCATACCACAAATGTTCCTATGGACAGAAACGCAACCTCAAAACTGTGTAAGCCCCTAATCCAAATTCTAGTATTGGAGAAGCTACAAGTGTAAATCAAAAAATCAAAACTGGTCCGGTTGCAGCGACCTCCTCGACCAACTAGGAAACCGCTGCAACACTCAGGGGGCTGCGGGCATCAACGGGCGATTGAGGATCGGCCCTCCTTTGCTCACTTTCGGCTTTGAATGCTTCTTCTTCTTGTTGTCCCGCTTTCCCTGTTTCTTGCCTACTCCAACCCGCTCCTCTTGAATGTCCGCGTCGTCTTCAAGAGAATCGCCCTTCTGCTGATCACCAAGGTTCGCCCGCTCAGTCTGATTTTTGAGAACTCTGCGCTTCTTCCTCGAGCCTGTGCCCTCGGCCTGGTCTGCTTCTTTGTCTTGGTCTTTCTGCTCCCTACCTTTTCGCTTCCTTGTTTTAGCTATAACTGAGCCCTCGGCATGGTCTACATCTTGTTCTTGATCATTCTGCTGTCTACCTGCTCGCTTTTTTTTTTTAACTGTAACTGTCCCTCCTTCCTTCTCCAAACTTACACCCCTTGTCGGCTGAATTCGCAGTGGGGCTTCCCCGACATTCCGCTTTCTTCCTCTTGAATCTGCCTTATTCTTACAACGAACTTCGGCCTGAGTATCGGATACTTCAGGTTCTCCGGCATCAGGCATTCCTCTACGATCTTCGCCGCAAGGATTGCCGCCTCTATAACTCGAGACATTAGTAACAAAACTAGTACACTGAGAACAGAATTAGTACACTAAGTACTCACTAAGTACACTAATCAGCTTTACATTTCACATGAGATGATATGAAATGGGAAGAATATTTGGCAAAGTTGCATGTACATATCTTGATGATGTAATTGGCTGTTGTAATGTTCCCCCGGTTGCTCCATGCTCCTCCATGATGATTTCAACTACCCCTGCCTCTTGCTCCTGTCCTGTAATTGTTCCTTCCCCACCCCCCACATCCGCAGTGGATATCACTGGTGTATCCCCCTGGCCCCAACAGACCTCCGTCATCTTCTCCTCCGACTGCAATGGTGTTCTCAATTACATCTGTAATTCTTTCGTCCCCACCCCCCTCACCCGCAGTGGGTATCACTAAAGTATCACCCTCCGTGAATTCATGTCCACCAGGCCCGAAGACACCTCCCTCATCTTCTCCTACACTCGCAATGGTGTTTCCAATTACATCTGTAGTTGTTCCCGCCCCGACCCCCTCACCCGCAGTGGATATCGCTAATGTATCACCCTCCGAAATATCTTGCCCCCCGGGCCCCAACGCAGCACTCTCATCTTCTCCTCCGCCTGCAATGGTGTTCTCAATTGCTTCGTGAACTTCAGCTTGTACCCCTACCTCTTTGACTGTGCTAAGAACTTGGTCTTCCATAAATCCAACATTCGTTGGTGAATCCCTTCCTCGCATGTCAGTGTCGATGAGCTCCTCATCGTCGCTTCCTCCACATTCGGTGCCATGCTCTATGCAATGTCAATTAACACATAGTACATTATGGTTTGGACTGGAGTCTAAAATGTACAAACAATGTACAAATAATCTGGACTTGGCTATAAACAGTGTACAACTTTGTACACATAGTACAAATGAGCTGTACAAAATAGAGCACAGTACTCTAGTAACACTAATGAACAGTACAAACAAAGGTAAAACACTACTTAGATGTGATCAAGAGGTGCAAAGAGTACAAGTGAATGGACAGACACAAGCTCAATACAATTCGAAGTACAAACAGTCCAACCGGAAACATGGACATATTGCAACTTCACGAAACAAGTGCATTGAACATACAAACTATACGACAGTACCAACTATACAATAAACTATGTAATTCTATGTACAAACATATAACATCATGTACGTATACAAAAACGCCAAGGTACTAGCTCTGACCACACTGCATTACAGAGTACGCAATATCAACTGACTTGGTACGAATCATTAAAATAAAGAATATGAATATACAAACAATACCTCCGGCACTACAAACTTTACAATACAACTATTCCTAGTGACACGTCCTTAGAAGCCTTGTACCCAAAAAGTGATAGAGATCATAGATGTACAAAAAGGTATATTGTGTACAACATTACCTTCTATGAATTGAATGGCCTTAAGATATGCTCCAGCGGCTTCACTTCTAGCTGCTAAGTCTGCAGTAGTAGTAGATGCACACTCCGTGCGCATCTTGATCCACTCATCACCTCCGCCGCCAGGACGTCCCCAACCATGCACACCTCTCCATCCGAAACTCATGATCCATTCGATGGGCTGAACCTCTTTACAGTCTGGAGCATAACATTCTGAGCCACGGGTAAATACTACCAATGCACACCATGGGTGGTAGACGTGCCTACAACTAGAGACAATGATCTGTGAATGGGGAAAATCAAATCCACAAAGACTGCAACCGCCTATGTCAATGGGTCCTCGAGTATTGCCTCCTTCCCCAACTGAGTACACCAAGGGCAATGGTCTCATATGCAAGCCAGCACTTCCACGTCCAAGGTGTGCATGCTCCGCTTGAAGAGCCTCGACCTGCATCCGCTTCAGTGCCACTGATTCGCTCTGAATTGAGAGACTCTTCTCCAGTTCAGAAACAGTCTTCTGTTTACTCTTCGCAGTGTTTCGCTCGCTTTGTACTAACTCAGAACATGCTTTCACTTTCTCCTCCAAGGCCGAAAGCGCCGACGAATCCATTGTTCCCTTAGACCTAGCTCCCGCTAAATCCTTCTCGTACGTCTTAAGCCTCTTCTTCAAGATACGAACCACCCCCCCATTGTGCTCAATTTTTTTAACCTGTTTCTCTTTGGTCCGAGTAGCCACCCGTTCACCCTCAATCCTTGCCTCAAGCTCCATGTTCTCCACCGCCAATAATTTCTCCACGTACTCTAGCCGGGAGCCGCTGTCATCTCCATCTGTAATCTTTCCGCCCACTGAGCTACCCCTCCCTTCGCATACTTCTGAGTGAAGCTCTCGAGGATCCACTGGAATCTTTCGCCACGCGCCTCGTTGAGCTGCAGTTCCCTCCTTCGCCTTTACAAGCTTGACGACGTTACGAGCATGTGTCTTACGCTGAGTTAGATTTGTTGCTGCACCGTAGGCGGCCCAATTCACCTTCTCGTTCTCCTCCTCCAAGACTATCCCCCTAGCCATCTTGTGGGGGAGCAAGTGAGGCAGAGCTTCCTGTTGATAGAGAGCCGCCATGAGCTCCTGAACCCTCTTCCTTATTCGTTTCTTTTTTATGGATTTCCAATAGTACCCATTTCGCCCTTCCTTACCAACTGGCTCGCCAAAAAGGGCCACACACTTCTCATCATCGAATGGTTCTCCCTTCCATCTTGTAAGCTTCATGGGATCAGCTCCTTTGTCCTCAAATCCGTACTTCTCCGTGAAGAATGCCCGATTCAGCAACGGCGGTGGGTCTGATAGCTTCGGTAGCTCCTCGCTGTCCCTCAAACCGTCACTGTCTGTATCTTCTTCGTCATCATCTCCGTCGTCTTCCTCTGCATGCGCATCTACTTCCCCCTCCTCCTCCTCCTCCTCCTCCTCGTCCTCCTCGTCCTCCTCATCCTCCCCCTCGTCCTCCTCCTCCTCCCCATCCTCCACCTCGTCCTCGTTGTCCTCCTCGTCCTCCCCATCCTCCCCATCCTTGGAGCTGTCCCTATCCTCCTCTTCCTCCTCTCCGCCGTCACTGTTTGCCTCCCCAGTGTCTCCTTCCTCCATGGTCTCATCTTCTTCGCCGTCCCCAACCGAACCGCTGCCCCTCTGGTTTTGGGCTGCCAATGCCAGATCGGTAAGTGTGGACATGTCTGTCCCACGCCCCCTTGATCCTGAATTGGCGCCCTTGCCCCTAGTCCGTGCCATATCCCCTGACTCACAGTACATGCTACATCAACATTAGTACATTTTACCCTAATCAGTACACACCGCACACTCCTTTTCCCCTTTTAAACCCTAAAACATTAGAAGAGAGCGTTCTCGATCCAGAATCACGGAGTCTGAATTAGGATAGAATGAATAACGCATGATAGTAATATGCTAAAACCAAACCTCTGAAGGAAAAGATAAGGGGAGTACCTCTAGTACAAACTCGTACGCACTGTACAAATCGAAGTACTGCTGTAGATTGAAAATCCCACCTACCACAGCCACAAAACAATATTATGAAGATGTAAACTTTGCAATAAGATTCTGCTCCGCAAATTGACAAAGGCAATGCCAAAGTATGCAAACCCAAAGAAGAGAATAGCAATTAGACGAACTAAATCTGAAGTTAAATGTATTACTAACTCTACAAATGCTACAACTCTAACCCTGGAAATTCAATCAAAGGTAGCCCACAAAAACTCTACGAAACCCTAACCCATCCATGTTAGCAATCTGCGCATTGCAAAATTTTAAATATCAAAACCAATGCAAGAGGACACACATGTAACGCACCTTAATCCGGCTCAACAGAATGCAGTAGCTGAACTCGCCTCCCTTGTTTGCGCTGGCAAGAAACTAAACCTAATCAAGAACCGACTCCTCACCTACTCACTCCACGCCAATCTCCTCCCTATCAGCACCTCCATCTCTACCGAGAGTTGCTGCGCTTGAAATTGTTCATTGTTGCACTCCCATTAAACTTCTATCTTCAGAAATTAAGCGCTCTAACAAACCTTCAAGACTAGATTCAAACGTGGACATGAGGATCCTCTCTCCTAGCGAGGCAGACGACGCTTGACACTTGCTAGAACTGCGCGCGAAGGAATGGATACAAAACTCTCCTTCCCCCAACCCAAGCTGCGAGACGACTATCACCTGTTGTACCCAGTCTGTTCTAATTCTGAGCGGGTGGCGCCGGTTAAACCACGGAAACCTTCGGTCACCGGTTGTCCAAGTATGGGATTTGACAGATTGCGTCCCAACAACCGCTACCTCCGGTTGAAATTGGATTAATGCACGGCAGTACTACATGGTTGGTGCACAACTGTCATCTGGTGAACGATAAACTATTTGGAATTGGATGAACTTGCAATGAAACTTCAAAACACAATATGGAATGCACTTTAACATTGTAAAAACACAATATGGAATGCCCTGTATCATTTTAAAAATTGATCTTGATACATATTGAATCTCAAATTAGTCATTGCCAATATATTTAATTATAATGTAGTATAGTGAAACATAGTGAAATATAGTTATTACAATATTTTTAGATAATGGAAATATATTTTGCTGAAATTGAATTGTACAATGTAAAATGGAGACCTGTAGCTAAGATAATACGTGAATAATATATATTTTGACCAAAGAGATTCAGAAGAAGATATTCTATTATAATTCACGAACCCGACGATTATTAGTGAATCATAGTACTAGTTATTAAGAAAATTCAATAGGCTATTTAATAAATTAATAGTTGTAAATATCTAGTGTAATTTTTTCCCTTCTGTACTTGTTCTTATTTATATTTGTGCATTCCAGTATATTCCTTTTCAATGCTATGGGAATTTATTTTTTTATTTTTGTCCCAATTATTTATCAATGTATGAATAATTAATCTTAAAGTATACATAGTAATTTTAGAAAAAACCATATTTATAATAATTCAAATAATATTTACATATTTACAACATTACTTAATCAATCAATCAAGCTTCATATATAGTGTGAGAGTAAATGATGAATTTAATATGAAGTTAGTTTATCGCATAATACAGTTCTAAATATATAGATCCATATTTGAACCTTCCTTATTTATTATTGTTTATGTTTGTGCATTCAAATATATTCAATTTCCAATACTATAGGATTTTATTTTTTTATTTTTGTCTCAATTATGAATCGATTAATGAGTTAATTTTGAAGTATGCATATTAATTTAAGAAACAAGCATATTCATAATGATTCAAATACTATTGAGACATATTTAACATTACTTTTAATCAATCAAACTAGCTTCATACCTTTCGGATTCATAATTGATAATTTGATATGAAGTTATTTCATCGCATAGTATAATTGATATTTAACTTCCAAAAAATATATGTAAATCACATTTAGAATAGTTGATGTACTTCATTGTTGTGGGAGATTAAATTATAAACAATACACAACTAGATTTTAAAGCAAAAATAATTGAAGTAGTACATTAAAATAAAAATAACAATTATAAATTGGTAGTACTACAAATTTTCTATCCAAAGTAGCATCTTATCATCATTAATAATATGAGACATTATTAATCACAGGTACTCTTGAAATTGAATCCTCTATTATAATTAAATTTATTTAGACATAATATATAATCACATTCAGAATATTGTAAGATCATTACATGCTAGAGTTTTGAACGTGAATTTACACGATTTCTTCATTTTTACTACAAACTATGCTTTGATAATTTAAAAAAAATAAAAATCTCTCAAAGTTATTTACACCCTATTGGACTTTAATCTGAACTTAGATTATATTGTACACTGAATTCTAGAATAAAACATTGTTAGATCTGAAGAAATGAGAAACCGAACGCCATGACAACAAATATTCTTATAATAACAATTATAACCTGTACAATATAGTTGGAATATTTTCACTTGATTTTGATAATGTTGATTTCAATAATTATATTTTTTGTCATACGATTTAAGAAAACCATAGATATAACATCTTATATTTTTAAAGATTGCAAAGACTTCAAATTAGTCTTGAAGAACAATACATAGTCAACTTTATTTAGCTCATAATTTCTAAAATTTCTTTTTAAAAAACGTTTTATTTATCATAAAGAGGAAATCCTTATGCGGCTTTAAGCGTCCTCCAATGGAAGCCCTGGTTGGTGGGCCTCAGTTTATCGCCAAGTTGCCAACTGTGAGCCCCATTGGATACCTCCAAAAGATAACGCCCTTGTCTTGAAATAGGTACAGTATGTGCTGTTTACAGACAACACATCATGTGCCTTGCCTGGATACACCATTTGATAGTGGTGGCAAGTTTGACCTTTCTAGATATTGACTCACCAAAAGTTTCCAAATATATATTTAGGCGACGTGGCACATTGTGGAGTTTCGCGGTGACGCATTACGTCATCACCATATATGCATAAATGTTGGAGTTACGAAGTAACTCCAATATCATATAAGAAATTGTACAGGTTTCTATACTAATTTGTACAATATGTACCTTTCTTTGTTCGTTGTGGACAATATAAGGTACTTTTTGTATCACAAGTGGTACTTCCTTGCAAGTCGAAGTAGACTTTGAGCCCATGGAAAACAAATCCAAATTTGGAGTTATGATGAGAGCTGGAAGTGGACGTTGGGAAATGTTTCAAGGGCGATACCACCATCTTATCAAACATTGTGGCACAAGAATTGGTTGATGTTGGTGGAAAGTTGATTAAATTAAATCTCAGTCACACAATAATAGGTGGCGCCAATACTCAAAATTGACCCAGCCGTGGAAAAAACAATAATTAACATGGAGATAATTCTGAATCTCCAAGAACGAACACACTTCCACCAAACTGAGTAAGATCCCTGAGGCTATTTGTTTCTGGAACCTCTCCTACGTTTCTTTCCTGATTCAACTGCCTCCTTTGCTGCTTCCTCTGCAGTGATCTCACTTCTTGTCTTGCGCTTCGATGCCGTAGTTTCCATCTCTTTATCAAGGGGAGAGAGTGGAGGTGGCTGAGGCACCTTGATTACCACTCGAGTCACACCCTGTCTCTTTGATCTATTATCGTCTAACTCAGTAGTTTGGCCATCATTCCTCAATTCTTTCTGAAGCTCTAGCTTGGCGGCTTCCTCTCTCAACTCCTTAAGACGCTCGAGTTCCGCAGCCTCCTGTCGTAATTTCTGGAGCCTCTCAAATTCTGCAGCTTCTTCTCTCAATTTCTTAATACGCTCCTCTAACTCTGTCTCTACTCCTGTCTTGCAAGCGGCCCCCAGAGAGCCCCCTCCAATGACCTCCATGACGCGACTGTCCGTGTCATTGGCTACAAGCTGCGGCTTTGTTATCATGGCCGTATAATCGCCTCCATCACCATCGTCATTTGCCAACGGTTGCGTGCACAGCACAGGCTCCGTTTTCTCTGGAGAGTTGACCTCATTTATGCACGGAAGACTAGGTTGCGAGATCACCCCAAGTAGATGTTTTGGAGACTCTGGCCGACGTTGTTCGCTCCCAGTTGCACTGTTATTGCCCAGACTCTGTACCCCCATGCTTTCAGTCAAAGTTATAGCCTCTGTACCACCGAAACTTTGAGTCCATGTGCACGCGGTGGATTGTTCAAATTGCTCTTGATACACCTTGTCCGGATCTGCACAAAGGAGAATAAGGTGTGTTAGGTTATAAATCAATAGATGGAGGATACGGTACCGGTACTGGAAGCAGATGATCCAATGTCTGTACCCTAATGTCGACAAGCCTAGATTCAATGTAGGGACTTAGGAATAATACTGGTGATTGTTTTGTACTTGTCCTACCGCAAAAGTACTTAGCACCGGATAAAATGTACCAATTGGTACATTGCGTACTAGATAGTGTACCGTAGATATTCAATCCTGCTGAACTTCAAGTAACAAGCTCACCAATATTAGGATGGGACTCGAGGGCAGTAGATGTCAACGTTGCTAGGATCATCTCTCGCTGCTTTTCTAAATCCAAAGATCAAACAAGCTTCTGAAGAGGTAAATGTAGCTGGCCGAATCCCAAACTACGAAACCAATTTGGATGCACTATTGATCCGCAACTTGGATCGGCACATATGCTAGCCACTCTGAACCAAACCCCTGCGCACCAGGGGTGGTAAAGGTGCTTGCATGTGCATACTATGATATCGTTGAGAGGAAAATGGTTTAAGCAAAGAGCACAAGGCATCAAAGCAATAGGATCAGATAGTGACACTGTTTCGGGGTCAAACATGGAGCACAAAGGTCTCGGCCTCATCGATACTCCAACTTCTCCTCTCTTCATGTGCGACAGTTGAAACGACAAGGCATCAAATTGCCTCCTTCAACAAGTTTGCCTGATTTGAAGCTTCTCATACATGAGGTTGCACTCCTTCAACTCCGATGTAGCAGCTTCAAAATCAACTGTGGCATCTCTTACCATTTCATGGTAAGCCTCTTCCTTCTTAGAGGAGGCCTCCACACCATCCACATCCTCGGGCTTATCACATACCTTCTGCAGTTTTGCAACCTTGGCCTCAGTCTTACGCAACACCCCCTCCTCTTGAGCAACTTTAGAAGCCAACTCTACTCTCTCTTTCCCTGCGTTAACGTAGTCTTCATTCATAGCATGAAGCTGCAATCCCACCAACTTCAAAATCTGCATCATGTTGTTGATGTCTTTCTCCCTCTCTGGTCCATTAGGAATCTTCTCCTCCACTTCTTCTTTCAACTTAGAACTCCTTAGAAGTCCTGGTGATGATCCAGCAGTAGGGTCATGGAAGAGATCATCTATCCCTTCCATCTTGTACAACTCCACCTCATCAGCACCAATGAGCTCGGCTAGGCCCGTGAGACACAATTTAACATTTTTGAGCCATTTGCTCCGCTGGTTCTTGTTGGAGGTCCCTGCAAACTCCGACCAGCTCACAGGTTTCTTCTTGTGCTTCTCCATGATTATACCTCTCGCAAATTGCTTTGCTATCACCTTGGACTTGGGGAGGTCTCGCAGGTACACAATGGGGAAAATTTCTGCTATGCAGGCTAAGACTTCGACATCCTTGCATTCTCCATAATGATACCCAGATCTCCCCTTTCTCCCCTTCGCTGGCCCAAAAACGTCACTCACATCTTTGTCATGCAGGTCATGTGGAGGTCGGAGCTTGTGTGGGTTTTTACCTCTGCTGGGCAAGCCGTACTTGCTCTCGAACTCCTCTGCACTGACAGCACGGGGTGGAGGATGCGTCTTAAGTGATGCCAACTTATCAAGCTGCTTGTCCAAAGGGGTCTTCTTCACCTTCCCGTCGACTGCACCTTCGGCCCGTGGACTAGCAGGGAGATCGACGTCGTCCCCATCTTCGTAGTCGTCACTGGCCGGCTCGTCTTCCGTGGAGAAGACCCTGCTCCGAACCATCCAATCTTCGCCATTGTAATCCATGTAAACCTAGGAACTGCAAGACAGAAAATGTTTCGAAAATTAGGAGGTGATACATTGTAGGAGCAGAAAATACTTATAACGTAGAGGAGAGATGTGCTAGAAACAGGAGAGTTGTGCTAGAAGCAGTGAATGAGGTACTTCAACCTGTACACTATGTACTACCAGAAGTACAAAATCATAACCATGAAACCACACGATACGTTTCTAACAATGACGAGTCAAATGTAATCGAATGTTAGGAATACTGAGAACTCACCATGGCTGAAAACACTCCGAAGAGTGCATTTTCTCAATTTTGTGCGCAACCTGGAACAACTATTCTAACGACACGGATAACAACGTAGACTGCTCTAGGAGTATTATATGAGCCATTCTAAGAACACATGGTATTACGGTACACAACACAGACCGGTGGAAAGGATGTATGATCTTAGGAATAACATCGCAGTATAGAGTTGTACGAAAAGAAGTACATATTGTACTCTAACTTATACACTAAGTACTAACGGAGTTGCAAAATGATAAGGACGTTAAAATCGACAAACTTTTGACACGGACGAGTGGACTGTAATCAAACCTCTAATTTTCTGAGTTGTCATTATGTCTAAAAACACTCCGAAGAGTGTATTTACTCAAATCTATGCAGAACCTACAAGTAGAACTATTCTCACAAAAAGGAAACGGTCAACAGTACAAGACGCCCACAGCAATCGCAAGAGCAAGTGAGCAGGCAAGCAGCAGCCCAAAGCAGCAGAAAAGGGAACCCACACATCTTGAAGAACGCTACGAAAACCTATTTCTTTGACAAGAGTACCGCTCATTGCACCTTCCTGGCTGAATTTTTGCCACATATTTCAAAATCCCACATAGCAATTCCTATGCATGCACAAGGAAACGAAGGATAACACAGTACTCACCCGGTTTGAGGGATGTGTTGAGAAGCCAAATCTTGAAAGGCATGCCACCTTTCTCCTCAACGAAGAGAACAACAGAAATCAGAAAGAATGACTTAGAGGCGGCGCTGTGAAATTCCCTCATGGTGGTATGGAGAAACGACAAAGTCTTCAACTGCCGCCTTTGCAAATTCGAATGTAGAGGAGAGAATGTCGCTGCAAAAGGCCCCATATAACCTGGAAGTGTCAGGTCATTCTTGTTTTTATCGCCACGTTCTAGGACGATGATTGGTCCATTGTGTACAACGAGTACGCTATGTACAAAACCAGTACGTGAGCTAACCCTAATCGTTTTTGATGGGCTGAAGCTCAAGTGAAGGCTGAAATCTCCGATGCTCTCAATTAGCCCCAATAAACCATTTTCGCCATTCGTGAATGTTAGGCCCATCTAAACTAAAACGTATTCTTACTAAATTTCAAAAAAAAAATATCGAAAAATAACTTTTACGTTGTGTTTTGGCCCACCAATCCAAAACCCCCATTTTCTAGGGTTTTGTGTTGTATAGTCTTTTGTGGCATATGGAAATAGTTGGGGATGTTAGTCAAGTACTAGAACATGGACTTTGGCTCTTTAAACTATAAGAATCTAAGCTATACCTTCACATAAAGAGTACAAAACACTTATCCTGAAAATGTGACAGTACTTTCATTTCAAATTCGTACTCATTATGATGAATTGAGGGATGCAAGCCAAAGATAGCAAAGCAATCTTAAAAATAGACGAGATGTAAGACTACGCCTAACTATTACTTTTAACAAAAAGTTACCAAGAATGGGGTTAATTTGGCTCCAAACTTACACCCTGCCCTGAAATGCTGCCGTGAGTGCGATTTTGTACAACCGTAGTGTATTTTCACCCTCAGGCACTTAACAAATACACAGTTCTTAGAAGCAGGATGATTCCACATTACATGGATGATGGTAATCAAATGACCAATTTGTGTAACGTCGTCTGGAAAAGCTAGGATGCTCTGTGATTCAATCAAGTGTAGATCCTGCCGCCGAGGCTGGACATCAACTCCTGCCAGCCCATGTATTTGAATTCTGCCACATGTCGAGTCGAGAACAAGAGGCCCATATGGATCTACATCAAAGGGGATCCCTAGTGTCAGAGCACGCTATCGTGATTGGCTCATCTACATCGCCGCACCCCTCCTCTTGCATGGAATTTGAACGGCTTAGATTGAGTAAGCTAGAGTACTTATGGTACACTTAAGTACTCTAAGGTCCTAATGGTACAATAGAGTTTTGCCAAAACTGCACTACCTCTAGTGTACTCCCACCCGATGAGGAAAACAATGGAAGACACTTCATGAAGTAGGAAGAAAATACCATCTAACTAATGAAGCCCAATACAAGCACTAATAGGATGGAATAGAAGATCAAGAGGAGTGCCACGGCCTTCCTTCTCTTAACAACTAATCATTACAAGTGAAGGAGGAAGAGAGACAAAATTAATATAGGTTGAGAGGGCTTGCAAAGCTTGAAGACAAGCTTTAAAATACAAGAGAAGAAGCCTCCGAAGTAGCGGCTCACTCTAACCCTACCAAGGCTGAAAGCCTAAATCTAAGGTCTTCATGGATGAACGTTGCCACCAATAAACAAAAAATGGATGAATGAACATCACCATGTCTTGGCAGATGTCTGTGTCGACATCTTCCCACATATGCAGACGTCTTTGAAAAAGAAATATAGTAGTAATCTGATATTGTAAAATTTATTTACAAAGAAAAAATAAAAACATGTTCTTTAATCCAATGAAGGCTTTTTTTCCGCTCCCTTCGTTGACCGTGCCCTTTCTACTGTTTTTTTCATTGTGGGCAGGAAGTTACCTTGCAGTCCAATAACTTTGTGCCCATTTACCGTGTGTCAAACCCACGTCGTTGCCAACGTGGCAATTTCGTGTTCTTAGGGATGTCATCTACCACGTCCCCACAAACGCGCACGTTTTTCCGGACATCTTTGCGTTTTTAGACTAGCATGCACGTCTTTGGACACAATAAGCCCAGTTTATCTCTAAAATGCAGGATTCTTATAGTGTACTTTAAATCGTACAACGTACCCGGATACTTGTCAACATAGATACAATGTACGGGTTTGGAGTAAATTGCTTGTTGTGCTACTCTTACAACTTCCTCTCGAGATGTTAAACATAAAAGATTCACGAGGAATCCATCTATACAACTATTGAGTAAGAAAGGAACATAAGAATGACTTGTTGATTGTTCAAATCAAAAGCACACTGGTAGTAAACATGTGCAGGAAAAAGCTTGGAAAGATTGACACCAATGCACCTAAAAAGGTGTTAGAATTGGTATGCAAAGAGCATCTAGCGAAGGTACGAAGCAATTAAGGGCCGACATTCTAACCAAGAAACTGAAGATAGATAACAACCTAGTTTGCTTAATCAAGTAGACACTACAAATGAGTAGAGAATACACTCAAAAAATATATAATTGTACATAAGTGTTTGTAGACAATTCCAATTGCGCCACAAGAAAGGATTGTTGGTGTCCTCAAACCATATATAATAATAAGTTCATTATACACATTTATATAAACCAAACAAACATTAAAGATAAAGCTTGATTAAAATGAACTCTGCACTCGTGAATAAAAAAATGTAACTAGGAACTTCGTGACTAGAAGAAGAGACTTGTACCTAACTGCAAGAAGGACCACTACCAAATTGAAAAGAATAGGAGGAGAAAAAACAATTGAACAAAGAACATGGATTTGAAAAACCTTCCATTGCACGTCGCTACACTTCAAGCCCTCAACAAGCTGAAGTTCACTTTGGAGGTTTATCTGAATGATGTGACGATGACGGAATGGTGGTGCTAAAGGTCGTGGCTTCAGCGAGGGGGCAAAGGAATAGGCGAGACTTAAGCGGGGAGTCGGAGGAGCGGGGTGATGGGGAGGCATAGTGGGGAATTAAGGGACGGGGAGGTAGGGAGCGGAGAATTTGGGAGCGTGCAGAATTACTAACTAGGGTTTAGTATAGGATGAGTCCCAACGGTCAAGGCTCACCTGGTGTAACGCCCATGTGCATTGCCCTTTAGATGAGAATATTTGTGACTTTGCCCGTGACATCAAGATATTTTTGCGGAGAAGCATTCTTGGCCAATCGTTGAACAGCCAGATTATCTTTGGTTGGAAACAGTGCATGATTTTGTTCTCTCCGCAAATTGAGTGGTGCTCTACAAATTTGGGGCGCAAGGAATTTTCCGCCGCCAATATTCTAGGACATCCATTTACTACACGTTATGCACGATTTAGAGTTATTATCCTCTATTATCGAGTGTGCTATCCCTCACAAATTATGTTCATGCAAAGATTAGTCAATTCTGATCAATTTTGTAGAAGCAATTGACAGAGCAAGGATAGACAGTGTGGATGTTTGCATTTTTTATAACTTAATTGAAGGAAACAAGAACATCAAAATCTCCGAACAATAGTACACAATGAACCATGTGTTAAGAACCTGTGTGTAGATTTCGGGACTATAAGAGAGTGAATTGCTAGAGAATTCACACGGAAGTATTAGAGTCCGTTCAAGCTTTACCCCGTTACTAACTAGATAAAGCAAGCTCAGGAGCTTTTAAGCAACCGCACATGTGAAGACAATTAGCAACTTTAGATAAAAAACCAAAAAAATTGACAGTACAACACCCCAGATGGAAGGAATTTGGGAAGCAACCCTGGTGAGTGGAAGGAATTTGGGAAGCAACCCTGGTGAGAGTCAGCTCACCTAGACAAGTTGAGATAGACCTAGTACAAGAAGAACCCTCTAGAATAGACCTAGCATACCTAGAATAGACCTAGCATACCTAGAGGCGTATAGACAGATCCGCAAGGAACCGCGCTTTGTTCCAGCTACCGGGAACATCTTCGCCACGATCATGGATGATATCCGCTTCAAAATCAGAGAACGAGCTCACATTGGCGTGAGAACAGGCAAGACAGGCGCAAAAACACGACTGCACTGGACAAAGGATGCGGGACTGCGTTTACTCCAACAGCTACCACGCACCCACTTACCACTAATGGAACAGGCGACAGTTTACATGCAAAATCTGGCAAACTTTCACAAATACATGGCAGCACGACACAGTTTATCTACCCCGAGAAGGCGGCTGCTCAGTCAGACTCCAAAAAACTCATCAGGTTCCTCTACACCCTACCTCCCGACTATATGCATGATGAAATTGATCAATCTAAACGTGCACGCATGCTGGAAGAGGTCCGTGTAGAATACCAAGTCGAGATGGCACCGCAAGGAGGATACCCTTCTGGGAAAGATCCACTTCAGTCGTCAAACTTCCCACCCATCCGAGGCAACCATTTCAACGCGTACCACACCTTGTGGACAACACAAGATGACCACGATCTTCCACGCATCAGTACCGTCAAACTAGCAGATACAAAAGATGCCTTTATACAAAGAAACGGCGGGACAAACACGGAAGAATCATCCTTCATCTCCACCTCTACAGAACATCAAGACAGTGACACGCAAAGCGAAGAAGATGATAGCTTCATAAATTTTCCCCCCCAACATAGAACAACTCAACCCACGACTTGAACCGGAGGAACACAAAACAGCAGAACCAGAGGAACACAAAACAGCAGAACCAGAGGAACATACAACAACAGAACCTCGAGGACCAAAAACAACCAAGGAAGACAAAGGAAAGGGACCTGAAATTCAAGAACCAACAACAGCCAAGGCAGATAAAAGTAAGGGCCCGAACCCAATAACGACGTTCCTGTTGATGCTGAAAAAGCGCCAACGTTGATCTTTTTATCACTTGCAACCATGGCAACAATTCAAGTCAAAATCAAACACGAGGAAAACCATGTCCTCATAGGACATGTGCAGGGCATAAATCCTAACCATCACAAACTTCTTGATTGGGCCAAAGATGCTTTGCATGAATCCTTTGATACACTTGTATTAAAAGAGCAAGGTTTTTTTGAAGTACAGATTACCTTAGGCCTTGGCCGAACAGAAGCGCTCACTAAAACATCCTATGCGTATCACGGCACACCGGTATTCTTCAAAATCTAGTCTCCACACTTCAACCCTGACTCCCACAGCAATACTAAAGCGGCACCCAAACTTAAGTATCCGATTTGGACGCAAATCGTTGGGTTGCCCAGAGTACTCCGGAATGCTGATTTCCTGAAAGAAGTCGCGAGCCGACTTGCAGAAGTGGTTATGGTGGAAGAATCCAACTACAGAGCTTGGGTCGTGGGACCTAGAATTCGAATTCTCATCAACAAATTGTCTGACATGCCCAAAAAGATAACACTCCCAAGACTCGATGGACCAGGAAGTGTGATATAAAAGGTAGACTAAAGCGGATTACCCAATCAGTGCAGCAGATCTTGCACTTGGGATCACACTGTGAGTAATTGCATGTAACCAAGGATCCACGACAAACGATTCAGATCCAAGAACAACAACAAATACAACCTGAAACAGCTCAAATACAACCAGCCCCCTCCACATCAAGAGGCACAACACCTGAGGCAAACTCCCAAAATCAGCAAGGAGGTACTAGTAACAAGACACCAACACACAGCGCGACACAAACAATGCTACCAGCCCTTGCAGACCAACAAAAGCCATCAGAAAACACAATCAGTCCGAACAATACAACACAAGATCCTGGAGATCAGATGAGAACTAAAGTGGTAAGTCAAGTATCATCTACTCACAAATCAGACACTGATTCAGCTTCTCCCAGTAACAAAGAAGAGAGGACAGCTCCAAACCGCACGAGGAATCAGGCCCATGAAGATGAAGACATGGATTTATCTCAAAGAGAACAAAATAGGCATACACCTTCCACAAACCCGGAATTCATTCCCTTGCCAGAGTCCGAGACTGAAGAAGAAGAGGAAGAAGTGCAATCAACAATACCACCCGACATAGAGACCAATACAGAACAACGCCCTGTAATTGACAACCATTCCTCCTTCAAAACATCATACACGGATGTGATCCCCGAATCATCTGATCCACCAAGAAGAGGATCCTGCACACCACAAAGCTTTGTTTCGGAAGTACAAGAATGTCAGGTAAATACTAGGAGTAACTATATCTGGAACTTTGCACCTTGGGACGCAGTTGCACTCAATGATAAAGAGAAAACTCCAAACAGAACGGCAACAACATCAGGGAGTTTGCCGTCCACATCAGCAGCCACCTCTGAAGAAGTGCAATCCAAGTCATATGTCTGGAACAGACCCCTCAACCCTCACAAGTCCAAAAGAACAGAAACAACGAAGGAGAAACAAGATGAAGTCTTGACTGCAACCAAGAGGATAAACCGAAGCACGGAATTATCTCACCAATATCTGAGCACTCTCGGTGTGGAAGCCATCCCCGAAGTCGCTACAAAACGTGGTTTGATCATTCCTATATTCTACAGCCATGAAATTACACAAGAATGTTATACCTTCTTATGTCAGCGCAAAACCTATTACAACCGACCTCTCTCTTTCCTGCCAGTCACAGCCTAATTGTCGATAGTAGGAAATCAAAACCCAGGAGAGAATTTCATTCACCAGTAGATGCTGAATGATTTTCATCTAAAGATCGCAAAACACATATCTAATTACAATGAACATGACCGATTGGAATCATGCAATCCGGTGTTACTATTGGTCAGCAATAGACATAAACACTCAGATAATTCGATTGATCCCCCTCCTCTGGGCAGTAGGAACAGAATTGCGACTAACCAAACCTGGTATGTACGCTCACAATCCTAGAAAACCCCTCGTCCCGGATTGTCAACCAACAGCACCTCAAGTTCACATGGGAACTCCTTCTAGGACCCCAAGCCCACAGCTTTTCCCCTCAGTCCCCCCTCAAACCTGTCGCTAAGAAAGCTTGTACCTTTCACAGGAATACCCCAGCCGAAGAGGATATCTTAGGCTTCACCCAACCCGAAATTGTTACTCCAAACTCGCTTGTCGATGATGGTAGTACCTAAATTAATGATATCCACTCAAAACATTAGATGCCTAGGACAAGGCACAGATGGTGTCTGAAAACGACACGCTACACGTGATCACTTCAGACATCTAATTCCTCAACCAGTTATTATCTTATTACAAGAATATAAAATTTCAGCTAATAATTATATTCATAAGACTTTACAATTAGAGTACATGGGAAGTCCCTCCTTTTGGAATGAAGCAATATATAATGTACCGAAAAACAGACACAAAAGAGGGACTACGATCCATCTAACTAAAAATTTAACATCACTGGTTCATAGTTCAGGAATTATTGTACCAGGGAGGATTCAATTCGTCACACTTCATTTGAACCCTAATCTTTTAATGGGAATTATCTGCATCTATGGTTGTAGTAAATCCCCGAACACAGCTAAATTATTGAAAACCATCATCATGCTCCATTCCCTCTTGCTAACTGGGTAGTAGCGGGGGCTTTAACAATACTGAGAGTTTGACTTATAAAATAAAGGGGAACACCAACAATAGGTATGAAACCTCCATAACAAACTCAATGGCATGCTATGATGTTAAAACTTAATATAGCAAACTCATTTCATATGCCGGAAGTTCGACATTTAACTGAGAAACAATTCACATGGAAGAATGGATTGCAAGGAACAAATCAAATTGCTACTTGAATAGACAGAATATATTTCGATAGTCACTTACAATTTATGGGCGGTCAATGTGGGATTTGCAAACATTTTGCAGAATCTATGATCATTCCATGTACTTTGTCAAATGGAACAAAAGAGATATTCGAACAGCTAAACACCTATACTTCAATAGATATTCATTAGAATGTTATGAAGGCCGAGATCTACTAACTCAGACTTGGAAAGACAGTATTGACAATACCAGTGACAGCTCATGGAACTTAGAATAGGGACAACACTCAAAGCAATAAAATAGGCCAGCGATGATTACACTAGCACCAGATCGAAGAAATGGTAAGATACCTATGACAAAGAAATTTAAGAGATCCTAGAAGCGGAGGAATACTTGCACAAACATTTGGAGGATGAAGAAACACGAGATCGAATCTCTAGGGCCCAAATTAAGCTCCATAAAAATTTGAAAAACCAGACTTGACAAACGAGTCAATGCCGTTATAGCAAAGTGGACCAGGGTGCGAGATTGCTGTACTTCGGAGTTCTTTGAATCACACAAAGAAAAATGACAACAAAGTAAGATCAAAGAACTGGTAAATGAAGGTAAAGTGTTCGATACCCAAAAAGAATTATCACAGTATGCAACAGAATATTACAAGAAACTATATACTGCCGACCCGGTCATTGAAATGAATGAATTAGTAAGAATAGAATGTCTAGCTAGTGTATCCAACGTGGTAACTATTCATCAGAATGAAGAACTTATTGCTCCAATATCTCTTAATGAGCTATTTGAAGCAGTCAAGGCACTTCCTACCTACAAAACTTCTAGAAATGATCGAATTCGAACAGGATTTTTTCAATCCTTATGGTAGTAATAGGAGAGCACATTCTAGCTTTCAGAGAAGAAGTCTTTCTTGAAGGACATCTATTGGAAGAGCTATACTCATGACTTATTACTCACATTCTTTAAACCAAAGAAATAGCCTACCTAACGAATTTTAGGCCCATCACTCTGTTACCAGCCCTATTTAAAATACTCGCAAAATTCTTAGCCATAAGAATGACTAAAAATTGAACTAAGTGGATAGTACACTCGCAGTCAAGCTTTGCACCCGGGAGGTGCGCCTTTGATAACATATACTTAGCCTATGAAACTTTATCATGGGGAGAAGAGAGTGACCAACCTCTTGTCATGATGTTGCTTGACAGTGTAAGGAGGTATAAGATCGCCTTAGTTGGAAATTTTTAGAAGCAGCCATGGATAAGATGGGCTTTCATCCGATTTGGATCAAAATGGCGCGTTCTCTGTATGCATCAGGACGATTCAATGTATTAGGAAACGGAATACCTAGGGAAGAATTTGTTATTCAGAGAAGTCTTAGACAGGGTTGTCCATTAGCACCCTACTTGTTCTTAATAGCAGCAAATGTTCTAGCTTTGATGCTACAAGATAACAAATATGAAGTCAAAGGGGTAATGTTACCAAACGGGAAGAAAGTATACTCCTCCCAGTTCGCAAATGACACCAATCTAATGCTGCACAGGACAGAAGACAATTTAGACAGAGCAACGTGAGTCCTAGATCTTTATTGTGATGGCTTAGGATCTAAACTGAATCTCAAGAAAACAAGAGCTATTTGGGCCAACGATACTATCAAAGATTGGACATGGGGAAATGAGTTGGGGGTTGTTTGAATACCTATATGCTCCGTAGTTAAATATTTAGGTTTCCCTCTTAGCTTCAAACTTCCCTTAGAAGAACTGGATAACGCCTTACTCCTAAAAACTCAAAAAGAGATTAGGAAGTGAAGTGGTAAATTCATTTCTCTAGCAGATCGGACCTTAAAAGTAAACCAAGTCATACTTGCCTTAGTCTAGGATTAGCTAGTTGTGCAATATTCTCCAAGTCGACACTACAAAAGACAACAGCGATGGTTAGAGATTTCCTTTGGAGTGGTAAAGCAAACCAAAAAACTCGAGCCAAATTGCGATGGACAGCGGTGCAGATTCCAATCAGGAAGGGAGGTATTAAAGTGATAGACCTAGGAGCCCAAACCAGAGCCTTACATACTAAACTTATGATTCTAGAGGCCTGTGCCCGGACAAAGAATCATGGAAAGCTTACATCAAACATAAAATAGAACAAATCAGTCTTCAACGCAATGGACCTTGGCCATAGTCTGAGAAATGGATAATTCAAAGAGGTAAGTACTTTAATGCCACCAGAACATTGCTTTGGAAAAAGATCCTTGAAAGCTAGAGCACAGTTCAAATAGGGTTAGAACAGAAACCACTTTTAACCCTTGAAGAAATTAGAAGAGAACCCCTATTTGGAAAACGCCTCATTACTTAGAACTAGGGATATCAATGGGGATGTAACCTTAAAAAAGATTTAGAAACTGGTCCAAAAAAGGTATTAATGCCATCGGGGACCTATGGTCAACACGACGACAAAAATGGAGAACAACCAAGAACATCAAAAACCAAACAGGATCATAGATACAGACAACTAAACTTCATAGATCCCAATTAGTAAGAAGTATACCCTGGAAACCATTGAAGGAGGCATCGAAAACCAATTGCTAGATTTTTGAAAAACATCAGAATACAATGGAGTACGTTTACCGTGTACAAAACTGTATTCAAGGTACACAATGGGCTAAAATCTATAAAATCCAAACCACCAACAGGCTACTAGAACACCTACCCAACCTAATAGAACTACCCAAGAAACTCTATCATGAAGTTAGAGTAGTGACTAGGAAGGGTATAACATGAGCCTTTGAAAAATTTAATCCCTTCTCAATACCAAAGGGCAATAGAACAATTTGGCTTTGGAAAAGGAAGTTTTTACAGGACATGAGCTAGGACCCTAAGCAATGGAATTAGAGAGCCTTTCACTAGTAGAAATTCGAACATTAAGGACGTGAAAAAAGACATGGTGAAGAGTCATTTAAAACGGGGGGGACAAAGTAATGACAGACCATCGCCACGTCATTCCGGACAAGTCATTCACAGCTTTCAGTCATTTGGGACCAAAGTCTTCATCCCGTAAACGGTAATTTCGCTTGAACTGCGACTTCCAGCATGAATCTCTTCAGTGATTGTGCACATGTACAAATCCAGGTACGCTATGTTCACAGCCGATGGTTACGTCGGCCTGCTCTCTATGCTGCCACAGTGTACATAACGTCATCTATGTAAATCTGCAAGAATATGTAAATCTACGTAAACCCGCTGGGGTGTACATAACTAATTCTATGCAAATCCTAGACTTTAGACTTTGGTATCCGCATAACAATGCGGGCGGATCGGACTTATCCAAGTTGCCTCGGTCATTTATCTGACACGTGTGTGCCTTGGATAGAGTGTTCTCTTTTCTCCCGCTTCTTCGTATAGTGCCAGATGTCGCTCCAGCATTTTTTTTAGAAAATCAGTCATTGTGATAAATGGTGTGTCCCTCAATTGCTGTGCCCATCAATTACGAAGCGAATTCCCGATTAAAAATCACACGGAGAATCGATACCATAGTCACCGGCTCAGGTTTAGGCATGTACGAGTAGGGGGGTTTATTCAGAATATAATTATGTACATTTGAAGTGACCAGGGGTCACTCAAGTGATGCAATTGACGTAGTGAGAATCTGAGTAGAGATTCCTTCAATCACATGTATTGCAAAACACTACGAACAAAACTGTGCTCCCAACCTAGCCTAAACTCTGATTCTATGCATAATTTCAATAAGCTAACTGCTTATTAATCATTGCGGAAATGAACACCCTACGAACGTTAAAGGTGCTAACACACTGCCAATAATATCGTTCTATGCACTTCTGAGAAGGTATTAGAGTAAGTACCTCATTCATTGGAAAAGGTTAAATCCTTGGGCCACAATACACTTGACCCCATCGCGTCAGCCAGTAAAACTTGGTCAGCTTCGTCCACTGGTACCATAAGAGGTATGTTCATTACTACGTGTTCAAGATTAATCCGAACATGCTGCGGAGGAATTGGGCGGTTATGGAATCTTCCATTAGCTCCGACCTCTAGCACTGTTCCTGTGGCCACTCTACGTTTGCGGTCCTGAACGTCGGCCAACCATACTTTCTTACCTATTAGTATCTGCGTCATTGATCGAACACAGCCCATACCAATCAGTGAGTTTGAACGTCTATTTCTATCAACGGAGAAATGAATTGTATAATTGTCTAGCCATGACAGTGACATGGAATTCCTGTCCTCTATGTGAGGAACGTACGAGTGTACCTCTACATGGTTACTTTCTTCGGGCATTTTTTCGATGACGTCAGTGTTGTTATCCTGTCAAACATCATGACTAATTCGTTATTGTATACGTATATGAAACCCAACAGACTGTGCTTAACACGAACAAATACGAATTCAAAACTATATCGATTGGTGAGTTTATGCTAAATACAGTAACCGGGATTCATAGATGGTATCATGCCTATAGTCCCCAGACGCGGCCTTACTGAAGTTTATGAATTTCGTACAATCACATTTCTCTGATACAACCGACATAGACCATTGGAATCATGTATTCAAATCCGAATTCTGATTAAAATGTCCATGAAAAACGGAACGACTAACTGTCTAGCCATGATAATATACTGGAGTTCCAGCCCTCTGTATGAGAAGGTGTTAGCAGCGTACCTCTAAACGAGTACTGTCTTCGGATATTTTTTCGATGACCTCCGTGTGGTTATCCTGTCAAGCATAACGACTAATTCGTTACTGTATACGAATATAAAACCCAATACACTGTGCAATTTTCATTGAAGAATACATCAAAACAACAGGCAACCACTTCAAATACGGCACTCTCATCAAACATGACATACAGGGCTTTGGATAGCACATAAACTCATCGATATCTCCGGATCTGTGTCATTGACATGGTTGTTAGGAACACAGTTAATCAATGTCATGATTTAAATCTTTTAGGCAGTTAACATAAGGAAATTAGGTACTACACTTGAAACCTCCTAGACGGGAAGAGCCTCCTTGTTCTTTGTGTGATGGTATATTTCATGTCACTTGGCTTTGCATTCAGATAAAGTAGTGCATTATACCTGCATGTCCTGTAACTTCCTCTCAGGTTCTTTTTTGAAAATCCTGCCGACCGTCTCATCATCAGAACTCTTCTCGAGGACATTCCACCATGCCTCACTCGGTCCAGGCTGAGCTACGTCTTCATTTGCTTTGTCGGTCTCTACGGAAATGTTTTCGTATTCGTCCTCTGATGCTCCGTTGTCGGGTAGCACACGCTGTCTGCTTTTGGGATCTGATCCGGGTAAATTCCTCAATACGGACTGCAACATGCTCTGCAAGTTCAAGTTGCTCTTCATCACGTCCTGGAGCCTCCGATTTGTCTCTGCCTGATTTTTCTCCATTATAGATAGCCTACTTGAATTTTTTTTTTCCATCTCCTACGAAATCTCAACAGGATACTACTTGTCAGATCATTAAAAATTAGCACATTCAAATAAAGATGACACTCCAAATATTAAATTTCAAGTGTAATTTTCTCGGACACAGATGAATTTGTTCACGTTATCCGTTCTCGGTAGTTAGAAAGGATGTTGGATACAAAGTAACTTTGATTCAATAAGGTAGCATCCTCCAATTATGGAAGATCATACACGCTGTTAACTACCACCGCAAAGCATTTCCATTATCCAATATTCAACGATTTCACAGTTTAGGGTTAACGATACGTACTGCGCTGCTCTGATTCTCCTGAGACGTTTTGAGATGCTCGGCCCGTTCAGTCATACCTGGACTACGCTCCCTCTCTTCTCGCTGTCAACGACATCCACGTACAAATTCACGTGGAAGAGAAATAAGTGCATCGAAGCCAATACAATGTTCCATCGCATTTGCATCACAGAATACACTGTCTGTACTGCCATTCAGCAGAATCAATAAAATCAACAACATTCTCAGATTCTTTACCATTGGCAGACAATGCAAAATGAACGTACCAACTTCTGAGCTTTACCAGCATAACCACAGCGCCCCACCCGTGGATTGGAGGCGACCTTTTTCCTGGTTTGTGACATCTTCTCCGACTTCTCTTTGGTGACGGGGTCGTTCCAATGTTTCTTAAGAGCCACCCATTCTCTCTCATTGTACCTGGGGGGTGCTTTGATAGTACCAGCGAACAGTCTCTTAGCTCTCTCCCTATCTTTTCTCAACCACGTTTTAATCATCTTATCGAGTGATGCATCTGTTACTTCGTTCTCTTCGAACTCAAATTTGTTAATTAAACTGTCACGCAGTTTTTTGCGAGAGCTCTCATCGTGGTCTTCGTAGGTTATCACGCTCATGTCCAGCATGCGTGGGGTTAGGTCACGCACGAGCTCCTGCCACTTCAAGTGTCCTCTACATCCACTGTCAACAATACCTGATGGTCTGACTTGAACAGCGTAGGGTTTCATACCTGCCTCGACTCTTCTACGTGCTTCTTCGACAAGCTGTTTCTTCTTCGCTCTCCTCTCCCTCCTTTTGAGAGACTCTTTTTTGACGTCCTGACACTTGCTTATGGAGTTGTCGTCCATCGTGTTTTGCTCACTCCCGGGAATCTGCACATTATGCGGATGAACAGGGGTTGGCAGAAACTGCCACTGTCCAGGAACATTAGGGGGAGCCATGGAATAGGGAACATTACAGTATTGAGAAGACGAAGGGTTTTCTGGGACAAGATTCCATATATATGGCACCGGACCCTGGGGAGGAACGGACGACTGAACAGGGACACGAACACTGCTGTGAGGTACAGGAGTGCTGTGTTGTCGTTCCACTTGGTGTTCCTGAACAGGCCGAGTCCTGGTAGAAGATCCTCGACGCACATGATCATTGACATGGAGATGACCCTTCCTTTTCTCTTCTGCTTCGACATTAAACGTCTCTGTATCCTCCGACGCAGACGAGCTTGACCGCTCATCATCTGTCAACATGTGCTAATTAGTACCATAGATGCAAATGCACGGCTCCCATACCTCAGATTGTAATAACTGCGAGCAACGTGAAGCTTACTGGGTATTCAACGATTTCCAGTGGAGACACAATAGCATCAAGAATATCCGCGATGACCATCTCTGAAATTGAAGGCAATTCGAAATCCCCACAAACGAACAAAATCGTGGCATGACCTACATGAATGTTCTTAACCAAAAACAAATTCCAGGAAGGTTTAGGGTTTGGAGTGCTCCCATGCGACACAAACAATGAGAATTACGAACCTGATGTATTGAAGTCCGTGGAATCGCTTTCAGAACCATCGCGCCTTGACCGTGACGAGGAGCTCTGCCGTACTTCTGATCCAATTCCACCTCCGGAGCCACTGAAATTCTGTAGTCTTGAACTACGACGGGGTTCTTCCACCGGCTGGGTTTTCCGTTTCTTACTACGTTTCGACTTCAGAGCTTCCGACGACGCATTCCTGCGAAGAGACAAAGGCGACAAATGCAGACTCTAAAATGCAAACATCATATAAGGCTAATCGAATTACTGCTTAAACTAATGCAACATCTTGCACACAGCTTCTCTTTGTTACTCCTATCTTCGTTAACTTACTCTCAACCTCCCACTAGGGCTCCAGGGCTCGTCCAATTTCACGGCCTTCTGGGACATGGACGCTGCTCACCGATGGATCTGCCACGTGGATGAAATCTGACGGATAACCTTCCGACTACTAGGGTTTCAGTGAGGAAGACAACTTACAGTATATTCGAAGCTTCCTGAACTGCTTGGAAACGCTCGTGATTTCTTGCCATCGTTGCTGCTCTGAGTTTCTCATACTCGTTCTCCTCTGGTTCTTCTTCCATTCCCTCTGCATGTATCTGTTCTTCGTTGTCGACCACACGGCTACTTCTTCTATCCGGCATAGCTATCGACGACTTCCTTCGCCAATTCAGTTTCCCTAATCTACCCTGATAATAAATCAAAGTACTCAAACGAACTTCGGGCGGTGGAGACAACTCGCTAAGACGTCGACATGAGTTATTCTTCGCAGGGATCCAGAGTCCTGCACAATGGTTAGAGCTAAACGAATAGCTACAGTGGGCGAATTTCCCTACAATGACAGCCATGCACGCGGAATCCATTTGTGACTTACACTCCGAGTTAACTGGAACTGCAGATTAGCAACTTCTCAACGTTGAAGACCTACAGGTGGACATGAGGGTTTCACATTACACCATGCTTTCCGAAAGCGGGGACACACTGTTTACTACACTCTTTCTGGGTGTTGTGCTTGACAACCGATTGGATTGGATTGGCACTCTCCCGGTTCCCAGACCTTACTTTTCTCCTGCAGTTAACGCAGTATCTTATGCATATATCGATTCGCTTTAATCTTGATTCTATTTGGAGCTGTGAAACAATAGTATTCGACAACCTCATTAAATCGCTCCGCTGAGGCAACTGACACTGTTCTGTTCTGTGTGTATGTGCTTTCTTGAAGGCGATTACTGGACACGTTGGGGGATTCTTCGGATATATTTCTTCCAAGACGACTTGGGTACTTCTGAACGTGAGGTTCGTTACTGCACTTCTTCAACGCATTGCTGTTGATACACTGACGCCTGTTTGTCTTTAACAACAGTTGTGCATTAAAACTACTCCTACAGCCGATTACGCAATTTCTAGATTTCTCAATTGATGTAAATGCCTAATATCATTGGACTCTGCCGACGTTCTTCGACAGATGTTATGTATACGTGTTCAAACACTTTATGGCAGCTTTTTAGATAATCCTCATCCCAAAACCCTAACCCTGATTTCCCTTACACACACTATCTTTCAGAAGGTTATTATGTTCAAATGAACGATCGTTCAATCATCAATTTCAGTATATTCCATGTGTGATTTTCTAACAGAGTATGTTGCTGAATTGTTACTATACAGTGTAGCGAATTCCAATTCACAGTTGCGGATACGGCTCTTTGAACGTAGAAGACATTGTCTTCGTTTAACATCAGGTTCAGCCCACTGTACACACCTGGAATCGATTCCGTGACATGCTATACCTCTTTCATTACTGATTCAATTCTAGACTAATGTATAATTACATCTGACTCAAAAAACCTTGTTAGTCAATACCTTTGAGTATTCCCTTGAATTACATAGTAATGTTCAAGATATAGACGTTACAGAATTTATAGCAAATAGTAATTGTAATGTTATTCTTCAGTTCGTACTACTTCGCACCTTATTGACAGAGAACAACGCAGGTCCAGTGTTTGTAATTGCTCATTATTCTTGTATGAACATGTAGTGATTTCTGGTGGAATTCATGCAGCATGACCAACAGACTACCCTTATCCGATCCAAGACGCATTAGGGCGAGAGACGACAAACTTTGGATTCGGGAGAAGCATCGGGCATCGATTTATAAACTGAGAAGGATACAGTGTCCTTGCAATGAACACCAGGGAACGGGGCATACATTCATGATTGAAGAAGTCGAAAGACACCTTTTGCGATTTGGGCGAGCAGCAGACTGTAGGACTCATAGGGGTCCAACAACGCCAGATTCTAGTGATGACGAATGGGAGGCTGATTTCATCTTTCGTGTGTCAACTCCAACATCGAGACCTGAGAAGATAGACAATGGCTTAGATATGCGGAACATGACGAAGGATATATACCAGCAAGTGAGGGAGTTCGTTCAAACGGAGGATGTGCTGAATGACATAGCAATGGATGCAATGGACACTGTTGATGAGATAACGGGGATCAATAGAGACGAAGTTCAGGGTGAAGCATCGGGTAATGTAGAATTTGGAGCAGAGACACATACAGCATGTTCGACAGAGAATCCGGAGTCACGAGCTGGATGTCACATGAACCCACCGCATGCGGGCTCGGCAGCCAACGCGACAGAAGATGTTGAAATGCAGTATAACACCGAGGAAGATGGCCTGAATGGACGAGGAGATCATGTATTCAATGCCGCACATCCAACAGAATTCGCGCCCGATGTTTGTCAGCGGCTGGAAGAGGAAAGGATTCGAGACGTAAAGGCATTGGAGGATGCAATGGTTCTACTTTATACAGGAGCAGGGCACACTAAGCTTGCGGCAACTGTAATGATTGTGAATTTGGTCGCAACACACACTGGGATCACTGAGAAGGCAGCGGACGATATCTTAGCGACTGTGAAGTGTCTGCTGCCGCAACCAAACTGTTTGCCAGGTTCGTTATACCAAGCCAAAACACTAACCAAACGTTTAGGTTTGGACTTTAAGAATATAGACGGCTACCCTCGTGGATGTGTATTATTTAATTCGGAAGAGACGAAAAACCTGGACAGGTGCCCGACATGTGCATCCCCTCGATACAAGGACATGTTTAATAGAATACGTCCTCTGAAGGTTTTACGCCACTTTCGAATCATACCTCGTATGCAGAGATTTTACAGAATTCCTGTGTTGTCTAAACTACTGCGATGGTATAAGGACAACATAAGTACCGATGGCAAAGTCAGATACCCGGCTGACTCGAAAGCTTGGAAGAAACTTGACAATATGGATCCTGAAATCTTTGACACCGCTGGATTTGGATCAGTGGACACCGACGTTCGCATACAGGTTTCCTGCGATGGGATTTGTCCGTTTAAACTGCACAAGTCTACCTGGTCGGCTTGGCCAGTTCTTGTAAGTTTCTTGAATCTCCCGCCATGGTTGATTACTAAAAATTTTTTTACAATGTTGGCGTTATTAATTCCTGGGAGATCCCAAGTCCCGTTCGAGTATTTTGACGTTTGGATGCGACCACTAATTGAAGAGCTGAAAGAGCTGTGGAAAGGAGTCCCGGCTTATGACGTGCTGGCTGAAGAAAACCGACGCGCTTTCAAACTGAGGGCTGCGGTTCTGTACACAACCCATGACTTCCCTGGTTATGGGACGGTGTCAGGGGCCGCGCACCAAGGATATACCGCGTGTCCCCCTTGCGGTGATCAGCTAAGAGGCAGATATGCTTTTGAAAGTCGGAAGATCATATACAGGGATGCAAGACGCTGGGTTCGACCGGATCATTACATAAGGTCCTCTCGATTTGATTCGTTGTTTGATGGTCACTCAGAAACCCGTTTACCGCCCAAGCCTAAAACACCAACCGAGCAACGTGAAGCTTTCCAGAAGTACTTGTCGTACTTAGCTTCTAACAAGAGAGGAAGGATGTCAGACCTGCCGGATGCAGCACCCGGATGCTCACAACAACAGACAGCAGACGATGCACAAGAAGACGACTCACAGCAGAGGACTAATACTTGTAAAAAAAGGAAGAGAGTGAGTACGCGAACATCTGACTCCAGAAAGCCTTCAGCAGCAACGGGTTGCGGTGATAGCAGATCTCAACAGCGTTGGCAGGGGAGTTCTTCGAAAGCGAAAGCCAAAAAAACGAAGGAAGTAGATCCATCCAAAAAATATGGTATCAAAAGGTGGAGTATATTCTATGAATTACCTTACTGGGAGGTTAGTCCTTGACTCTACTTGTCGAAAATGTTGTCATCACCACTGTTGAGTTAGTTGCTAATGACTACTTTGAGGTATAAGTCACAAAACTCTGATTTATTTTCTATCAGTTGCGACTCTTGGAAATTGGCATCTTAGGTTTATAAAATCATTAGCGATGGAGGTCATGCTCTGTTTTTGAACTAGAACCAGAATTCCATCTGATGATATCAATCTGAGAAGTACGTGTAAATAGTCTGTTCATATTTTTTATCCGAGGCTTCTCCGACTATAGTGATTTATACATATATTGTGTTCCGCTTTGATACTGTACATGCTATATTGGACAAGCCATGTTGGCTCAGTGGAATCTGAATATAGATCGTAACAATTTGGATACATTTAATAGTCACGTTCAATATATTGCAGGTGAGTTCACGTATTTCTATTGTACAGTGTATTGGTCCCTCGCAGTCTTCGTGACCGCTTGCCATGGAATAGTGGATCATTGGACGACCGCCAATTTTCTTTTCGTACAACATTCACAGCATTTGATTTTACTGTAGTATAATAGTTATTTCGTTCTGTGTGATAGATTCTGGTTTTTTAGGGACGTAAACTTACAAGTCTTCAGATACTGATTCGACTAACGACAAGTAGAGACGATGCCAACGCTAATTCTGTTTCAAATTGTACTGCCAATTTCCTGTTGATGATGGAATGAATCAGTTTTTCCTTTAAGGTATCATTATCTTAGTATATCTTACCATTTCTAAATCTCTGTTCTTGTCTAACAGCACTTGGAGATTCGCAATTCGTTGGACATAATGCATTGTGAGAAAAACTTTTGTGAAAATATCCTGAAGACTATCTGCGGCTTCAAAGAGAAAGACAGTGTACGCGTGCGTAGGGACATGCAAAGAGAGGGAATTCGCAAACATCTTTGGATGGTGAAAGATCCCAGAAATCCATCGAGGATGATAAAGCCTGCTGCCAATTACGTGTTGACACCAAGCGAGTTCAATACTTTCTGTACTCGACTGGAGAATTTGAAAGTGCCTTCGGGATACTCTTCTGAGATCGGCCAACACATCAGGAACAGGAAATTTTCGGCCTTGAAGTCCCACGATTACCACATCCTTATGCAGACACTTCTGCCACTTGCTTTGAGGGGGCTGATGGAGCAAAATACCAGAACAGCGATAATGAGGGCGTCCAGGGTGTTCAGGAGAATCTGCTGCAAGGTTTGGGATCCTGCACAAGAGGAAAATCTGAAAGAGGACGTCGCGATAACAATGTGCTTGTTGGAGATTACCTTTCCCCTCACATTCTTTGATATAATGTCACATTTACCAGAGCATCTAGTTCTAGAACTTATCATTCTAGGCCCGGCTCAGGTGTGATGGATGTACCCAGTGGAAAGGACGATGATGACACTTAAGAACCATGTGAAGAATCGGGCCCGACCTGAAGCTTCTATTGCGCATGGCTACCTTTTGGATGAGACGATGGGATTTGCAACATCTTATATTCATGGATTTGATGTTGTTCGTCGCCGGGTTTGGGACGCAGACCCCGAGGACTGCGCCGAATACGAGGTTCTCGAAGGAGCTGCTACCGAGGTGATTCTTAGTCGAGCTCAGCGTGACTCTGTGCACATGTATGTACTCAGGAACAACACATTGACTTACCCATATTACAGGTATGTAATATAGACACGGTACTGTATTAATAAGGTCTTCATGATCTACTGAAATCTGTAACAGACTGTATGATACTATAAGTGTTCCCGGAATTCTGACATACTGTGAAGGGGGTTCCACATGTTTGATGTGCTATTTTTTTTTTTTTTAATATCAATGTTTTTTTAATTTTAAATTAACGAGAAGGATACATACGATAAGTGATTATATTCAGCTTTTTACAAACTACCGCTCAATATTATTTTTTGAATCAAAACAGAGAAACAAATATGCTATCTCAATTAAAACAAGCCCTTTAATTCTACCAATTTTAAATTACTTGATGTGTGTCAAAACGCAGGCAATGGGAAACGGAATGCCAGGAGCCCGGGACAGTAGTGACACCGTTGGATACTTGGATGAAGCGGAAGATCCATTCGAAGGAGATTGATCTGTCTGACCCCAATGATCATGATACATTGCTCCTCTCAAACTCTCCGTCACTGGTTTGCAGGCGTTACGCACGGATGAAAGCCTATGGGAACCAGTGGAGAGTTCAAGACGAAGTTGGTAGTTCCAATAATAATTTTGATAGCGGGGTCGCATGTTTTGAATCGAATGATTATTCAACAGGGGCGGGAAAAGATTATGTCGGGTTGCTGGAGGATATTCTGCTTATGGACTACGGGGGACTGAATACACCTGTGATAATCTTCTCATGTAAATGGAAGAAGCGTACCGATGGTCATAACAACCCCACATATGTAAGGGATACTGATGGGTTCTTGACAGTGAATTTCAAACACAATGTGTCGAAGGCTGTTGATCCGTACGCATTTCCGAGCCAGTGTACTCAGGTCTTCTTTTCGGATGATGACATCCGTCCTAAGGGTTCGCAGTGGAAAGTTGTATTGAGAAAAGAAGCACGTTCAAGAAGGAAGGTCGAGGAGGACGATGACATATTTATAACAACTAATGTGGAAAACAGCGGCACATTACAGAGTAGTGTTTTCAGAGAACCACCAGACGAACCAGACTTGGCTGGCGCGATTGTGCTAAGCGACATCGACAACGCAATTGCTTTGCAGAGCTTTGAAAGGGACACAGCAGTGAAAGGGAAAGGCAAGGCGAGGAAGGAACCAGCGGATCTCATGTCAAGGAAAAAGAGACGTTGTTGATAACATTAATCACAGTAAGTCTTCATACACTCAGTCATTAATACACTTGACAAGGGCAAGTGCATCTTAGGAAGACGTTTCCGTAGAAACGAAGTCTGTATGGATCAAAGTACTTGACATGTTGGTCAATATTGATGGAGGTACGTGCTTCTTCGACAACAAAAAACAATCGTAACTACGTCACTCTTTGTCTCATCAAGTTCTTCTACCTCCTGCTTTAGAAGTAGTCCAGATACGAGCCATGTCAACTATAGGCCCGTAACAATCCTGCCTAGTTAACTGTTCCACCGCCATGAGACTAGCCAGTTCTTCCTCGGCAAGCCTAATCATGTTACGCACATTCTGAGCTCGGCGTGTCCCCCGCCACCAACGTTTATGCGCTCCCTCCTTCTCCTGTCTTGCGTACATCACGTCTTGAAGCTGCCTACCTACTCTCCTATCAACATCAGTTAATCCTCGCCTTAAACGGGCAGGCGTGAAGAGTTGGAGGATGCTTGCCAGAGCGTCCAACTCATTCTCGTATGCTTCCTGTGCGTCCGTCAATGTTGCTCGAAGACCAGGTACGTCTATAAAATTTAACTCACTCCTTAAATTTCCCAGTTCTAGTCTCATGATCAGGGTCCCCATCTCGGCATCGTGAAGCCTCCCCACACTCTCTATTAGCTCTTCCATCACTGCGACTCTCTAGCATGAAACGAACATGTGGTTGAGTTCTAGCTTATATTCTCTGCTGTGACAGATTTCAGTCATAAAGCGAGGCAGGACGCGGAGTTCTGCATGGAAATAGAACGCAAGGTAAGTACTCGCACATTCTATTACATCAAACTTAGTAGACTGGCAGTTTGTTCTTTACACGCCCATGTCGAACACCAGGAACAGAGGAATGACGTAGTCCTCAGTTTCACTGGTCCCGGTTGCATGACGACTATTCAAAGCAGTAGACGCTTTTAGTTAGTTTCCTTCCATGATCTTTAGTTAACAAAGCGCTCTATGCATGTGTTATTAAGTATAAATGAATCAAGTTTAAACGCGGAGTCTTCTTAAATACAGATGTAACTTGTTCCTTTTGTGTGTGACCAGTTCATGTCAGTAGCTGAATTCCGAGCTGTTTATGCTGCTCCCCGTATGGATCCTGAGAAGCCAAACTGGTTCGCTCAGTGGATAGATTTCATTTGCGTTGAGGGTAAGAAGTATTGTGAAGAGGTGGATAGGTTCAGAGAGAAACATGTACTGGGAATCAAGAAAGGTAAAGGACACACTGAATCCTCCAGTTCGCATGGACCAGATAGTGTTGGCGATGTTAGTGGGAAGAGAGATCGCAGCAATGTCGACGGCGATAAGGAAGAAGGCGGTGACCAGAACGAGGACAAGGAAGAACCGCTATTCAGTAAGCCGCCTTGGTTTGATGAAATATGAAATTCCGGAGTGGATGCTGAAAGGACAACCACGTAGAAGGGAGCGATTAAAGAGACAAAGATTAGAGTATTTAGATAAAATGTCGTCGGATAACAGCAAGAGTAGGGCAGTGCAGGAGGCACCGAGCATTGAAGTTGAAGCTATTCAGGCCTCAGAGGTTGTTCCCTTTCAGTCTGAGGGAGTGGAAAGTGCAGATAACATACGCATTGTTCAAGATACGGAAGAAACAAAAAGCTGTGTCCGCATGCGTCGGAAGGGTACTATGGCGGAACTATATCATGAGGAAGTAAAGGAGATACTTGACAAACGGGATAGAGCGAAGCATGTTACTGCGATTGATGTGAGGGAATTTCAGGGTGAAAAGCCAAAGTTTTCTTTGAAGGATCGTCTGGGAAAGTACGTGACCAAAGACAAGTGAACACACACAATTTATGGAGGTGCAAAGAGACCGCCACATTTTTGAACGGTAAATTATTCCACCTACAAAAAGATGCTTTGTTCTGTTGATTAAATTTTCAAATCGTAGCAATTGTAAGAACAGTGATTTTCTTCATTGTAAGTTCAGACAGCTTTGTTGTGTTCCAGCGATTGATTTCTGATTTCAAACAGACTTTGTCGAATGCTGATGCCATCGAACATTGGACAACAAACTGAGGAACTTTCATTATGTTATTGCAGTCCTGCAGATCACCCCGGCACGGCACATATATGAAAACGTCTCTCAACGGCGTTACTCGTCATCAGTTGTAGGAGCCACTTGATATTTTTGGCACAGTTGTAGGATCTATCTCGAAACTACATTTTTGTGAAGGATGTAATATTTGGAGAACTCCTTGGTTCACTCAAACAGTTTTATGTTATACGTGCTTCGTTCCCTAAACTTACACTGAACTCAAAGGAGAAATTATGTCCACATGTTTTTTATTTTTTCAATGATATCTAACGTGTTTCATATGAATCCCAATAAAATTGTTCCTTTGATATATGAACCGAGCTTCATATAATGTTTTATACGGTTGTCTGGATCAAGGGAATGACGAACAATGAATTTTGTGTTTTTTTTTTTTTTAGTTCTGCAAGAGAAGTAGTTCATGGACGTTGATTGAGCTAAAGAACTTGCAGCATTTGATGAGGCGAGTAATGTACTTTTGTTCTAACTGATTAATATGAACCCAATATGATGTAAGGAATTTCTGCTTCTAATAATCAAATAATTCTTATTCACTGCTGGGGAAAAGGATGTAGCAGGACTTATTTAATCATTCACATTCGTATAAAAAATATCAACTAATCGATACACTTTATATATCAAATACACCCATCTGTTTTTAAGTTTTATTTTTATGGACGAACATCAGTCTAATTGACACTGAGTTAAGCTCAGAGTGAATGGCATGGCAGAGTGGGGGAGATTTTGCTGGAAACACTCAAGAACTACATGGAAACCCACTTCATTGGAGCTGGAGACCCACTGAACCAATCAAAAAGATTGGAAAAAGAGTCACAGAGGACCTGAGAAGAGGGAAAAACCTCCGGGAACTAGACAAGGTTGGGAAGCTCGTCTAGTAACAACAAACAGTCACCACCTAGTCCAAAACAGTAGAACTAATCTTAACAAAGGGAACAGAGGAGTTGTGAAAGTCCAAAACTGAAAAGGACTAACGTAAAAGCTACCCTGATGAACTACTGCACTGTCTACTCAGGCTAACTAAAACTTCAATCGAATTCAACTAGAAGGACTAGTCCTTGGATGGCCAAAAAACAAAAAGGGGAACATCCCATACTTTCATTGCCGACCATGATATTCAGTGCCGAACAAAGTCTGCAGATTCCCTTGGAGAAGAGAAAATTTCCCGGGGACGAAAACAAAGCACGTGCAAGAGTAACCTGCCAGTGCTCGCACTCTGGACTTGTAAGCAGCAAGTTCAAAATACTTACAAGCTAATAAGATGTAGTCTCAAAACCAAAAAGCTTGCAACGTGATAAGAACCTTCTGTGTATGTGAAGCAGGGAACGTCGATGTCGGCCTCTGAAGGTGGATGGAGGTAATTAAGAACTCATCTTCGACCAGCAGGATAAAGCTCCTTCTGAGATGGAGTCGGGAAATTAGGCCCCAAGTAAGGCATAGCTCTCCAACATTCTCTGTATTCCTCCGACTCTGTAGTCAGCTCTAGAAGGTCCGCCTCGTCTGCAATGTGGTCTTGTTCGCTGGAATTCGCTGCCTCAGAGAGCTGGACATTTTCGGGGTGGAAATTATCCGAATCGGAGGTGAGAGAGGTGTCTGTTACCGGGGGGTGTTGTCGCCTTGGTGCGAGAGAGTGCTTGGCCTTGGCGAGTGAGTTGATCTCCAGCTTGGAGACAGCGTCGGTGGTGGTCTCTTCATCAATCACAATCGGCAGAGCCAAGCAGCTTCCTACTCGCCCTAATTGCTGTGGAAGTCTCCGAGCATAGACACTGAAGGAGGAGCCTGTAATTTTTCCAAGGTGAATGATCTCGTTATAACAAGCCTCCGACCACTGATCCTGACTGGTGCTCGCAATAAGGTGACCCAGGGCTGGAATGTCCGGGAAATCCTGCATAGTTTTGTTCTGCTGCCAGAACATATTGGACATCCACCCGAGGAGAGCTGCCTTGACAGCAGGTTTCCCACCGGTCCAGTCCCCAGGTTTCATTTTGGAGCGCTTCCGGAGACCGCAGAGTTCAGCCGTTTCCATGGATCGTTTTCTCGAGCAGTGATGGTCCGCCATTAGCCCGAGTGTTGGAAAAGAAACACCCACAAAATCCTCTGGCGCTCCAACCTGCACACAATGAAACCACACAAGAGGAGAGCCCCAAGCAACGACTATGTGGATTCCCAAGCTTTCCATTGTAAGAGAGACAGTGTCCTTGATGATTGCAAAAGAATCCGCGAGGATATGGAAATCAAGCTCCTCGAAACCAGAGTTCCAAAAAGTTGTGAAGAATAATGATTTCTCATGAAGTCTCATAAACCTGAAACCCCATGCATGATTCATGTTGATCCATAGATGGGACGTCTAGGCTCATGTAAGAGTTAATGAGGGGGACCAACTGGTGGGAGAAATGATTGAGAACTATGTGTCGACTCCGTAGCGTGCAGCCTTGCGCCCATGGGGAGAACCCACGGTAATGGGAGACCATTGGAATCATGAGTACGTAGTAGCAGAGAATATCACATCCGCCAATTCTCTCAAGAGCATCATATACCATCACTGCCCCTAAAACAGCCATTATCTACGGATAACCTCACTTCAACCCTAAAATCTACAAATTTTGATAGATACTATACACCAATATTTTGTGAAGTGTCGAATCTAGGTACCTCCTCTCACTATGTGGGACGTGGCAGTCATGATGTAGTTTTCCCTCACTCAGTCTATTCAGCCGGATTATGGACATGTCACAGCGCCGTCTGAGGATCCTACTCATCATGAAAACGAAACTTCCCTTCTCGTACATCTCAATGTGGTAGATTTTAATCGATCAATATGTTTGAGATACCAGGATTCTAGAGTAGTCATCGAAAATGAATGAAGCAGATACATTATACAAAAGTGGCCTTCGTCTCCTTTGGGACACTGTAGAAATATATGCAGCTGAGAATGGAGCGCAAGTTAGATTCAACTTGGAAGTGCAGTTGTTTTCGCAATTGTCGGCTGCTGCGAGAGCGCGGAGGGAATTGTATTTTTGGCTGCGGATTCTGTCTGTGTTGTTAGTTTACTGCCGAACATATCAATTGTTTGTGGCGCTGTGGCGAATTACAGCGCAAGGCGCATGTGTTGTCGGCGTCTGAGTCTCCTGTAATCTCGAAGTTCCAGCGCTCATCAATTTGGTTTTGGCGGAGGTGAGTTTCCAAACAATTTTGTGCTAGGTTTTACATGATTCTTCGGTCTGGGAGGCGGTCGTTACGATGTAGGTGTTTTGTGTCCTCTATAAGTTTTCGTTCACCTGGGTAGAAATACATGCACAGGATGTAGACATGCACCGTGCGAGTGTAGTCCGTGGAATCATTGTTGTTGGGGTCAATTGGGGATCGGGGGGTTTTGTCAATGACACAGGAAATTTGTGCTTCTTTTTATATCAAATGTTGTGGAAGGTATAAGTAACTAGAGTTTTGATTATCAAACATGTATCACATTTCTCATACATGTTGGGCACGGAAAGTTTAAATTGGTTTTGACGAATGCGATTACATGCATTGCTTCAATCCCCTGAGCGATGCCAAACATCGTCACCTGATCTGGCGGACCGAACATTGTTTTCTTTTTACCGCGGATGACACCGTTTCCACAGACAATGGCCCTTTCTATCTGAGCTAGATTCACCACATGTGCACGTCTTCGATACCAAGTAGGTCTGTGTTTATAGTCTTTTTTTATTCTCTCAGATTGTGTGGTTGTAATGCAGTAGTAAACGCGGTGCATTAATGGTCTACAGAACAAGGTGTGATCATTCAGAATGTTTACGGAACTGTATCTGTGGCGAATTGCAGGGTTATTGAAGACTTTGGAGAACGATGTCGGATTCAAGCCTAAGCCCTGTATCGTCGCCGTCTGGTGAAGACGCCGGGAATATTGCTCAAGGTAATCGTATAGTGCTTTTTAAAAAGGATTTATCTTCAACACCTGAACTGAAGAGTATAATGTCTACTATTTCAATGTACTCATTTTTATGTGGGCAGCCTATTACTAAGTTACTACTTTATATAAAAGGAACAGATTGCATGGTTGATACTAAGTATTATAGAAAAACGCATTCTTAGTTTCATATAAGGTTTTCCAAATTGGGACGGTGCCACGGGCATGAATCAGCCAAGTGATTGTATAAATGATCTGCAAAGTCAAAGTCACGATGCTTCTGGACATGGTGGCCTCATGTTGTGTGGCTGACGTAGGAAGTACTATTCAATTTCCGATCACGATATCAAGTGATTCCGACACTCAAACTGAAGTCACTCGGAGCAATGTGGCATCGGCTTTTGTAGGAGACCCTGCTGCAGATGAGGGGCGGTCTGAAGCGAACGCAGATGCCACCCTCGACAATAACCGCGAAGAAATCATTGCGAGCGCCCACGGCAGCCGACATGCGGAGGACATATCCAACCAGAATGTGATTAGCACTGGATTTACAGCCAACAAGGTAGATTGCTGTGTTTGCGTAAAAGGGGCCGGCGAAGGTAAGGGAAGACGTCCTGTGCCCTCATGGTCGGCACTGAAGTTTCATGCAGAAACAATGAATCGTATGCTGCTGACTCGCCACCGATATGCTGTACTCCGAGCGGGTGAGTTTCAAATAGTTTACTCCAAGCAGTTGGTGGATCCTTAGTGCCATTCCTTGGATCGACAGTTCAGTGTAATTATCACAGTTGTCTCATTTATTTTCTCAAATTGGTAGGATCAGATATATGGAATATGGATGTCTAAGAAACAGTTTCAATATTTTTTGTCCGTCTGTACGGTATTATTAATGTTGCTTTTTATTTGGCTGGAAATGCGATCACGTATGCGCAGGGCAAGACGTCATAGATCTTACCAACGATAACGGTCCTGACAATGTTACCACGGACAGCAGTGCAAAGAACAATGAAGCATCGGATGGACTACAGGAGCTTGCACCTGCTGGATCGTCAGAGGCACTTTGTAATGAGAGCAACACAGTGCCAAAAAGACCAAGAGAGATCCCAATGTTCCCAGATTTTAGGTCAGTTCCTGTCCCTCGGTTCACCCCTCTCCAAAAATGGGAGTTCCTGAACGGTTTGCCTGTGGATGGTGTGGAAGATGTCGAGAAGTGGGCAGTGGATGTTGGTCTACTTGAGGAAGATCCAGACTCCTCGGATCCAAAAAAGAAAAGAAAGACGATGGCAGGTCTGGAGCCACCAAAGTACGGCACATCATCCCGTACATTCGAGATTGAGGCATGCTTAGAGGAGGAAACTAACGCAAACGATGCGGAAGAGAAGAAAGACGACGAGGTTCATGCGAGTACTTCAAGCCGGAAGGGAAAGGAGAAGGAAGATAACCTCAATTGGTGAGTTTGGATATCTCAGTCGTATTTGACTCGGAAATATACTGTTTATTCCTTGGTGCATTATTTAATTTATCTGATTCTGTAGCGTATGGGGTATGTTTCATTATGAGTTGATTTGATAGAAACGAACTTATTTTCATATGTCCGTATGATATGAAATCAGAATCTGATCTATACCCAGTTGTGGTTGTTTATTACGATCAGGGAGTCAATAATTCCGAACAATTCACCTTCGGTCCGTTCCAGGTCAATGATAACGACACTTCTTTTGTGTTTAATTCCATTCCAGATATACGACCTACATTGAAGATGAAGATCAGAGAGCAATGATCTTCAGATGGAAGAAAACTTCAGGGGAATGGGCACATTTCAAGTGAACTTGATCTCAAAAGCTTCTACAGCTGTGGCTGGGCATAGAATTTTTTTTTTTGGCTACGACGGACGAGCACTCGCTTCGAGTGCAATTGACGTACACAGCGTCGTTAGTGCTAATGGCTTTTGAAGGCAGTAGTTTAGAACTGTAAGTATGTATATGCTTTCCTAGGTTTTCTCGGATTAAGCTTCAGTTTTCTTTTCTTCTAATTTTGTTTTTTGTGGTGTATCATTCGTATGAAACTGTCGGGATCAAGATAAAGGCAATGTTGACTGTGGTCTGTATGACCATATGAAACCTTCCCTTTGCAGATCAATAATAGTCACATCGCCAGTGCTTTGGAGACGATAAAAATTAGGAGGTCACATATATTCGAAAAACACTATTGCACATCAATATAGTGGAGAGCAGTGACGTTTCTAACCAAACTGTAGATTTTGAAACAAGGAACACTGTTCATGGCGACTCGTGAAAGCATACACTGAACAGAGTGCACTATTGACTTCAGTTCGGGAAGCTGGGACAATACCACATGGTGACATATATCAACTGAAATGTGAAGAAGAGAAATTAAGCACACTGGGTTGTAGAGGAATGAAAAGCTTTTAGGCAAATACTCTTAGAATTTTACACTCTAATTCTAAATTGAGTGAAGCCTAGTATATTGTACGTGAGTCAACAAGAAGAAGCAAGAGAATACAATGGCGGTTGCGCCTCCAACGTACACAGTTGAGGCAAACAATCAGTGAAATCTATGAACTCTGAACACACTCTACGAGTTATTCTCACCCCGAAACGTACATTCTGAACCGAAGCAGTAATCCAAGAAGTCGTTAAATCGTGAATCTATACTGATCAGTACATGCTACTCACAGCAATGTGCGGTTCCATCCACAGGGAACAACTCATTCGCGGGGATGAACAGAAACTGTTTAAATCTTGGGAATTCAAAGAAATGATCGGGAGCAAAGTGTGTGCGCAGTAACTTCCCTACCCCGAGTAACTGCTGGAGTTCACTTTTCAACCCCGGTTTTACCATGCGACTCTTGAATTCTTGACACCTCACTGCAGAAACCTCCGAAATATTTTCAATTTGGTCACAGTCATTTAGGACGTCATTTAGGACCAATTTTCGACAGTCTGTCATTTATGTGACAGCACGGTTGGACAAAATTTCTACTAGTGTTTTTCTTGCGGCCCCCGCCTAGAATTCTTTCAATATACTACGAAGTGAAGATATAGAATCCATTTAGAAGATACAAAGGAAATCATGTGGTTTAAACAAACACTTTCAAAGGGCGACTGTACAGTACAAGAACAATCTACCTTCTTCACTAGCTGGTGGTATTAGTAAAAACTGAAGAAGGTTGCTACAATGAACTAGCTCACACTTACTCGTGGTTTACCAACAAGAATATGGAGGAAACACATTGGAGGAGAAGGACTCTCACTAGTGGAAAAGCTATAATCAGACACCAAGATTGACACTGGCAATTACACCGAAATGGAAAGGAAGAGAATGGTGTAAGCAACGTACTGTTTAGTGCTCTTGGACACCTGACACTTCTAAAATTGGAGCAAGAAAGGAAGTGCACTAGACCGCACAAGGCTTACGCAAAGGGAGGTAATCTGCCTTGTGGAGCAGACTAGTGTTAGTCTGGTTCCGCGATTCGAGGTATGGTAACTTGGTCTGTTTTAGGACGTAATTATTGATGGATGGATTCATAGCGAATGGAGGTTTGTCAAGCGACTGTCGCTTAGTAAATGGTAATACCAGGTTCGTAACTGTCATCGTCATTTTACTAGAGGCCATGGACGGTGGTTGATGTCCGGCGCAGATGACCGGAACCTGAATAACATGCCTTGGAATACATCCAGCCATACCCATGTCTTTGGGTATAATCGGCAAAGGACTTGCTTCATTGAACATAGCCGGGCTCCATCGGTTCATGAACCTCGTATGAAATTGATACATCGGTTAAAATTGATACCTCGGAATATATCCAGAAACGTACACAGTTTAAGGGTCAAATGGCGGGTATAGATTTGCTACAGTGGGGTTTAGTGCCGTCGACGATTCCATTTGGCGTGGGATGCTCGTTTTTCTGCGGTTCTCCATTTCAGACATGAAAATGAAATCATAGTGCATTTGGAATGTGAAACGTTTGCAATGGAAACTGGACAATGCTGGAATTGATTATTGATAATACAAGCTCAACGATGGAGCTACAGAAGTGATGTTTAAATCCGATTGACATATCAGTGGTTGTGACCCTCATGTGAGTGTCTTACGTTACCAGGATCGAAGAAGAAGTGTAGAAAAAATTTAATCATACTAGAACCTACTGATTCTAATCACTTCGTAGATGGCGTCTTCTTTGATTTCCTAATCAAGAGTCGTGTGTGTCATTTAACCTATATAGACAAGCCATACGGTTTTACCACAGCTTGGTCCATTGTCTTCAATGGCAATCTGTCTTCGATGAATATGAGGGGTAAACTTGGTTTGATTATTTTATGAATCTGCACCATCTGTTGCCCCTCGATGCATAGAGATCCAAGCTTTTGCGATGGAGACTTCCACAAGCCTCCCGATCTCCCTTCTGCAACGACAGTGTCACCATGATCAGGGTGAAGTATGAAGCATAGGCTGTTCGCTGCAATTGCATTTGACGTAATGCGAGGCAATAGACCCACATCAAAACGCATACCAGGAGCTCTGATCCGTTCAATGTCCCCCTCCATTGTCATTCAGCGAGTCGTCACGCCATCATGTGGCCTGGAGAGTCGTGGATGTCACCAGCTAAGTCCAGGGATTGCACTCCCGTGTTGATGCCCGGTTGCGGCAACATTGGGGTGGCACAACGGTTGGTCTGTTCGCTCATGCGTGGGGACATGTCATGCGAAGCCGTTCCAATTGACCCGGACACTTTAGTGCTATTGGTGGCACCAACTGGCATCATGTTTCCAAAATTTTGCAAAAACGTGTTTGGAGTGACAAGCACTGTACTGCCGCTCATGGGACTTCTCTGATATCTTGTGGAGCACTGTCGGGAGTATTTGACATTGAGCGCGGCATACCCTGGCCTAGAGCTGCTCTGCAAGGAAGCTCTTGTATGACTGCAGGAGGGACTGGAGTGCGTACAGGTGCTGCAGGGTGACTATCTCTAGAGCAGAACAACATTCTGTCCTGCGTTAAACTGCGTCATCTGAAACGTAAAACTGGAATTATGGAAATTAGTGTGGAATTGTGTTCCAAAAAAACATATTGCACGTTAAACCTGTTAACGTGCACACGTCACTTTTGACGTTGCTTTAACGGCTTCAGTCAAAGAGTGTCAACTTGAATTTTGAAGTGACGGTCCAGTGTTAAAGATAACGCCACGGGACAGGGACACGTCAACTTAAACAGAGCTCTGCTTTGTGGAAAGTAACTTTTCCGGGGAGTTTTTTACCTCACGGTAGTTTGGTAATGGATGAATGTAGTCACATCCCACGTCAGCACGTTTCTTTTAACGTAGAGGGTGTTTAGGGTGACATGAGAAACGTTCAACTGCGTTACTAAAAACGTAGGTCTAGAGTTTCGGTTCCGCTGACGTGGTGGCTAGGCGGTCTATAGGCTACATCCTAGGGGGTGTCAACAGTGACGCAAACGTTTTTGATGACATAAAAACGCATCACGCTGCGTTTCAAGAAACATATGGACGTAGCTGATGTGTCCCTTATGCATGTAAGCTACTGATGACGTGGCGGCTAGGTTTTCACGAGGTCTATGTCGTAGGGGGTGTCAACAGTGACGCGCGCGTTTTTAGTGACGCAAAAACCCGTCTACTTTATGCGTGCGTTAACTTAAACGTGAGATGCATTTTGGTATGTTTTGATGTGAACGTGTCACCACTGACGTAGTTTGACATTGGACTTGACAGATTGGACGCAGGTTTAACGTGATAGCGTCACAGTTAACGATGAGATCACAATTACAGGTTTTTTAACGTTCACGCGTCATGGTTAACATTGCTTAATCATGCATTGCATTATGGACGTTACTGAAAACGACAAGTGATGTTCAATAGACGTTGAATTGCGTTACTTGAAACATCACGATAAGTCATTTGACATCAAATCTGTGGAGGGTCAATGCTCACTATCTGATGAATCGCCGAGAAGGTGGTCAGCTCCCTCATCGTCAGTGGCCGCTGCTACAGGACCAACCATGTGCCCGTTCACTATGAAGTCCTCCGAGTCTGATGCTTTGGGTCTACTGGTCTCTATGTTATTGGCAGGTGATGAAATAGGGCCGGTGATCTGTGCATCTGCGTCGTCATCTTCTTCTGCGAATGCGCGACCTCCACGGCTGCCTCGAACATCAACCTTGCAGACCACCTTCCACGGCCCGTCGTCAATCGCAAAAAACACTTGCTGTACATGAATGGGAAAAGCAAATGACTGGGGACCCAGAGGTGCGATGTACTGATCTGCAAAATTGACAGCAGGAACCCGTGTTCATCCTGCTTCATTGTAGGAGTAGCACCTCCTGTTCTTCCTTTAACCCATGAACATACAAGAACCACGACGCACGTACGCCTGTAGTCTAATTCCAGTATTTCTTCAACATGGCCCACGTACTCTTCTGTCTCTGCCCCTCCATCATCTGTGAAGGATGCATGCACTCCACTGTCCATGGTGGTGTTGGAAGCTTCGACTGAGCGGCAACGAAAGTGCATGCCATAAGCCTTCATTGATCGATACGCGGTTGCATTAAATGACGGAGGCCTCGACAGATCAAACGTGGTTTGGTCTACGCGCCTCAACCCACTGGCACGGTCGGTGGCAACTGCGGCAGTCAGCCAATCTAGAAAGGGTGGCAAAGCCCGCAGCTCTGAAGGCATTTCAAAGGGCCTCCGTCTCCTTCGAGAAGGTCTTCCACGATGGCGCTGGCGGCGTAGTGACAACCTAGACTCTTGTTCCACCTCGTATGCTCTGAGGTGCACAATTATGAAGACATTGTCAGAGCAGTTGCGTTAGATTTAAGGGAAACTCTGTACACGGTGACACGTTTTAACGCATTCGCTGCCATTTCAACGGGTGTTAACACAAATTGTGGTGACGTGAACGTAAACTCATGTTCCCGGCAACATTAATTCATGTTTACGGACGTTGACATTTGAAGGGGAAAAAAAGCAGAGAAGGGTCACAGCCACAGTTTAGGGTGTCACCGTCTGTAGTGTTGAAGTGAGGCGGCGTTGGTGATTACAAAGTTGTGAATTGATTCACATAGAGTGCGAGACATCAGTCGCCTTACTCCCTTGCCCTCCACCATTTCATCGTGCATTGCCTGATCTTCATTTGCGTCCCACACTCTGCGGGATGTAGCGCCGTAACGTTCCATATACTCTGAGCAGAATCCAAGTGTTTCTTCCATAGAATATGCCTCTGTCATGCAACCCTCGGGTCGAGCATACGAACGCACATAATCCTTGAGATTCTTCATGTATCTCTCCTTTGGATACATCCAACGACTCTGAACTGGGCCGCATAGAAATAGCTCCTCCATGAGATGCACAAGAAGGTGCGCCATGATGACCATTGAGCCTAAAGGGAACTCGCGCTCAATCATAAAAAGTGTCTCATTCGCATCTGCAACCCACTCTTCTGCTTTGGATGGGTTGACTGTGCGACTGCACAAGCGCCTAAATACCCTGCTGACTCTCATGATGCAGGTCCGGACTTCGCGATTCATATCGACATTCCTCAGTGACACGGTAGTATCTGCAAATGCACCGGCACCGAGTCAAATAGAATGTCAGAAAGTACGGAATGAATAAGGGGAAAGCATACTACAAAAAGGTACAGGACGTCACATTGTTTTCGTAAGGGTGACAATAGTCTAGACACGTGCTTTGTCGTGAACTTGGGGTTACTCCTTGTTTCTAGTAACGTGGAATTGCGTTACTCATTGTTTCAAGTAACGTTACTCATTGTTTCAAGTAACGTTACTCATTGTTTCAAGTAACGTTACTCTGTGTTTACGATGAATGTAGCTTAACAGGGCGGAACATGCTCTGGCGTTAACTAAAACGTTCCATTGAGGAGAAGTAACATATTGTTTGTATCTCTATAGCTGACACACAATCATTACGTCAACTTAAACATAATAGCAACGTAGAATTGAAATTCGCTTACTTGTTGCATTAGGATGTGAAAGTCATGAGATTTAAGAAATCTCAGTCTTCCTTCAGACACCCTTTTGTGAATGGCGCCTGCATAATTCTGAGGCATCTTCGTCGATCCTATTACAGCTAGCATGTCGTTCTTCGCTTGTGGTAGGAGAACGTAAGGTGCGTGTGGCATGAATAGCCGGCCGTCTGTGCCGTCGGTCTGTCTCAACCATAAGTTAGACCTCACTCCCATGTCTTTGAAGTCCATGCGTCCTCGAGGGAAGTCAGTCTCCCCAAACAGAGTCTTTATTATATTTTCACATAGGTTTTCCTCGCAATGCATGACGTCCAAGGTGTGCCTGATGAGCAAGTCCTGCACCACACATTTCGGGCCGTGGTCAAAATTCTATAATTTTAAAACAAAAATTGGAATGCAGAAACTGAGGCATTGAAGTGACGTAGGTTGATAGAGTTTAACGGTGTTCTGTGTTTAAAGTGACGGTACTCTATGTCGTAGGTTCATGTTCTACATGACATCATCGTGACGCGGTTTAACACAGTTTTACGTTACGCTTTGTCTCGTGCACTTAAACGTATCGAAGACTGGAGCAAAAATAAAAAGTAATAAGCAACATGGCCCAGACCTTCCAATATGGAAGGGAGTAAAGCGCGGAAATTCTCTTCACTCCGTGCCTCCTCACAGGATCGGCTGGACCGTCTGCCCTGCCACCAGAGGCGATGTAGGCCTCCCTTTCTTCTGCAAATTGCAGGACGTCATTGCCAGTCATCCTTGAACAGGAACAACCGTGTTCTTCAAGACCGTTGAAGCGCATATCAGTACGGAATGCGTGGTCCTCTGGAAGACGTTGGCGTGCACCTACGTACACTATCTTCTGGCCGTTCGGGCCCCTCGCACTCCTGGAAACAATGTTTGGGCCACAAAGTGGGCAAGCCTTGTAGCCCTTGGTTTGTTGTCCAGAGATCAAGCCATACGCGGGGAAATCCGAGATTGTCCACAATAACAGGCCACGAAGTGTGAAGGACCTCTCTCCGGGATCTGCTGAAGCGTCCACGGCTGGTACGCCTCCCCAAAGGGCATGCAATTCTTCCAGAAGTGGCGCAATGAAGACATCTATGTTCTTGTCTGTTGGTGACTCCTTGCCCGAAATTAAAATGCTCAGCATGATGAAAAAGCGTTTTGTAAGTAACCACGGCGGTAGGTTGTAAATTATCAAAAGAACATGCCACGTTGAATGTGACGTACTCCGAACCGAAAAAGGGTTCAGTCCATCAAGTGACAGTGCCATGCGGACGTTCCGGTTCTCCGCTTGGAATGTAGGATCTATGACTCCAATGTGTTTCCAAGCGGGACTGTCGACAACACTGTCCATTGCGATCTCACCATCCCTCTTCGTGCTCACGCCACGCTGTGAATGCCACTTCAGAAGCTTTGCAATTGCAGGAGAGCCAAACATGCGCCTCAACCTCGGAACAAGGGGAAAGTGCCTTACCACCTTCATCGGTGCTGTCGTAGTACCTGCATACAGGTACAGAGAAAACTACATCACGTTATAGATGGCACAAATTGTGTTACAGATGACAAACTCTGCGACTAAAGTGACATGAATGCATTCGAGGAAGGGTGACATAAAGTGCGTTTCAGATGACATACAGTGAGTTACTGATGACATAAATTACGTTTGACATGACATATACTGCGTTACAGATGTAGAAAACTGAGTAGCAGGTGACATGGGATGCGTTACGGATAACACACGTTGACCTCCATATGACATACAGTGCGCTACAAAAGACACACGCTACCTTCTCTATATCTGCTTTCCCCGCAGCGGGGACATGATTCGCAAGCCTCATGCTCACCACGAAATAGAACACAACTTGCGAGACAAGCATGTATAACATTGTACGCTAGTCCGAGTGCCTGCAGCATTCTCTTCGCACTATAGTGCTTCGCAGGCAATACATTTCCTTCTGGTAGAAGCTCCTTTGACAGATAATGAAGTAGCTCAGTTACAAATGCGTTGCTGACCCCGTGCGTTGTGCACAATGTCATGATGACAACCACTGCTGAAATTAGGCTCACAGTACTACCTGGATACACTGCATGTGATGCCTGCGAGTACAGTAACTCCAACGCCTCCACCGTGCTATCTGCAAAATGTGCCTCATCAGTGTCCCCATTAGTCCTATTCTCTGAAATCCTTGGCGATCTCCTGTAACTCTTCAACGGTTCGCAGAGCGTCCTCAAACTGCTTGTGGACATCGTGGTGGCCAAGCGGATCAGAAATCGTGTCTTCAGGTAGAGGATGCTCAAAAACCTCTTCATCGCGTCCATTACTGTCCACACTCCACTCCTCATCGCTGTGGTACCATGCTCCGTCCTCCGGGTACCCCTCTGAGGGATCTCCTCCAATCATAGAGCGGTACAGAAATTTGTCACAGCCATAAGATTGGAGATGCTTTGTTATTGCGCGCACAGGCAAGCGTCGGCCTCCATGACAGATTGTGCATGGGCATGACCATCTCGTTATCGGAACCTCCCTGCTTGCAGCGAATTGGAGTTCGTGATGGTGAATGATCTCCGCAGTCGACCTCCACTTGCGTTTTCTATTGGGAAACGCCATTTCTGAACATAAGCCCCTCTGATAGGTTAGGATGCAGCCTTCGTACAACTAATGGCATTCGTACGCATGTGTAATTTTATCAAACTACGTTTAAAGTGACAGTACATTGCGTTTTAGGAGTCCTAACATGCCGTCTAAAGTGACGTAAACAATAACTCTCGGACACGGCAGAGAAAGAAAATATCGCGTTTCTGGTGTCGCCTCAGGACGTCTCAATTTATGTTACATTGTGTCTAGACACGTTTTCGATGACGCAAAACTACGCCATGAAATATCATGTACTCAAATCATTTATCCATAGAGATATATAGTTTTCCAGGGCTGTGTAGAGGATGCTACGGCTGCTGTTGCTAATGGGTCTCACTGTTTAAACATTTTGGTAGACTTCTGACAGCCCATGAGCTGTACTAATTGCTCCGTCAACATCGAAGTCTAGTCTCTCCTAGCCCTGGTGATCTTCAAGACTGATGGCATTTTCTGCACCTTCGGAGGTGGTTGAAGGTGTAGGCAGCGGTGTACACTTGGGCAACTGCGACACGTACATCTTTCCGTCCCCAACGGCACCGGCATATGGATTGGGGGAGCTTCGGATTGTTCTTTTAGCAATCAGTTTTGTCAGTTTTGGCGGCCAACGGGGACTTGAGATCCTAGGGATGTTCCTCGAACTGCGAAGCTCAGAATATGGGCCTCGACGCAAAGGATTCACGGTGTCCATGTTTTCTGCTTTCCTGATCACAACCTCTTTCCTTTCAATGGGGATCAGATAGTCATCTAGGTTTGAAAGGATATGGATGACTTTGTACTCTTCAGAACTCGGAATCCAAACTTCACTCTCCTCTTCTACCATCCCCATACTGCTTGTAGGCTTGCACACATTTAAGGCACCTCATTGCTTTGTGCCTGCCCATATCCTGAAGCTTACAAGCTGCGTCAGGTGACCGCATGTGACGTCGTAGTAGACTTGCTACGATAACAGAATGCGTTTCCAATGACGCAGAATAATGACCCAGGCCATGACGTGGTCAAATCATATAACCAAGCCTACAGCATTCATAACATTGGTAACATGTTCATCCGATGAATTTTGTAGTAAGTGGAGAGTGGGGCTGCTACCTGGATGCAGGGAGTCTTGTTTCTTTAGGGTGTCCAAAAATCCAAGATCAATGTCCCTAATCCCTGTTTCATGACAAACTCAGTTCAACAGGGCAGACACCGTAATTCAAAGCAATAACATTGGGAGAAACAAGGCAGATGACAAAGATGGCTACTAGGTCCAATGCTCGTTGTCAGAATCGATGAACCATTGTGACCACGCCAGTCCATTTCGATGGCTATCAATAGGTCAATATATGCCGTTCTTCTGTTTTATCGCGTTAAACATTACGTTATGTCGCGTTATCCATGACAGTTGATCATGTTCTATCAAGTCAATAATGACGGTACACTGCGTTAAACAAGACTTAAATTTGTGTCATTGAAGACAGTATAAATCGTTATATCGCTTTTGTTAAAGACAATGCAACAGAGGATGAGAAAATCCCATGGTCCCCGTTTACTGTTGGTCAGCAGAATTCACACCTCGGAGGGTCGTAGGAAAGTGAGTCCTCTTACTCTTCCTCCTGTGCTTGTACAGAACCTCACATATTTAGCTGTAGACGAGACAGTCAGACGTAGCTATAAAATTACTCTATGGTGATTGAGATATCACGAGTGCACATTCCACACGTGCAGAGGACTGTGGGATCAATCCCGGGCACTATACACACGGCATCTGGAATCAAGTGAATAGATTTCATGTACATATGGTACCTGCAGTCAACTGACTAGATTGCATGCACGTTCCGGTTTCAGAAAATTTTAGAGGCGTGGTACAACTCTACAAGCTAGTTCAGTACGCATTCTTAGACAGTTTTGATTTCTATTTTGACCCCTGTACCTCCACCCCAATCACCTTCGAAGCATGCAATAATATTTTCACGCAAATGAGAGATCATGAGTGACATACAGCGAATCCATAGGACCTATTTGACCTTGGGCTCCCAGCGCCTCTTTCCTTTTTCAGCATAAGGTGCGATGGCACATCACGTACCTCCCAAGAGTTGTAGAGAGTAGTTGTCTTAGCTCTGATCGGTTATTTGGCGGAGAACTCCTGCTTCCTCCCTTCTTCAGTTCCGAGAGAGGCTGTTCAGGTTGACTGCTACACTGTTCCGCTGCATTTCCTCCCTGCTCCGACTTAAGGGTTCTGGCCGCGAACTGGAAATGGAGAAGCACGAGTTCTTTAGGTGGTTGTCTGAGGTCCACTTGAGACAACTAGCACATGGTGTGGAGCTTCCAAATGTCCCAGCCCTTGCTTTTTTTGTTCAATTTACTAACGCGTTCAATTGGAGTGATTTTTGTTACCAGGAAGTGCTGGATCTAGGGCAAGCGTCCGGCATCCATTTGGCCGACTTCTTACGTCTCCACCGTCAGTCCCCGAGCATCCTTGGAGCCTCCCCTGCTGATCCAATTCTCCTCGACGATGACAATGTGGAGGATGTCACTGAGGACACCGGAGACTCTCGTCCGTGGTCTCACTCATTCAGAACCTCAGACTGCTCTTCTCCGATTGGGCCCGTTAACACACCGTCTGATGTTTTTTTCAATGCCAGCCAGGCATCATGTACCGCACCGAACTAGATGTTGGCCGCGAGGTGGGCTTGGTCTGGTATAGCATAGAGAATCATACGGTTATGTTAGATTCAAAGGCATTAGCTTCAGCATCTCAGACTACAGGACTGCCTTTCTGAAAAACTGTAATTACATTCATCATTTTGTGGTTGGTAATGTGTTTTCACTTCTGATTTGTCCAGTACCCGAAGTATTGGCTGTTTTCCCTGTACAACTATGAAACGTAGACAGAGAGAGATATATCACTTTGTCACGCTTCTATTTCTGAGACTTCCTGTTTAATTTGAATTCCGCTGAGGCTAATTTTTTGCGGGAACCGTCTTGATTTATTCACTGAAGCTGCTTTGCTCGTTTATCCCTTTGATGTATACCTACGTTACCTCGCGTTTAAATCATGCTCATGGAACGTCTAACCGGACCAGCAGCCACGTTCTGTCACGTTACTAGTGACGTAGCATCCATTATGTTTAACTGTATGTCACGTCACAAATGACATGCGAGTAACAGTTATATTTCGTTAGAAAAGGCAGTACTTGACGCTCTGTGTGATCAATAACCGAGAACAGTCATTGCTTTTGTGAGAACACTAGAATTTGCTACGATAACAGTAGTCATACTTCTAAGTATGAATCACTTTAACAGTGGCTACACCTTTTTCTCCGGCGCGTACCTGGCATGTTTGGTTAGGCAACGTGACTCTTCTTGATTTGCATATTGTAGAGAAAGAGGGCTTTTTCCGCTTCCACAACCTGCTAAACAATTTGAAAGTTAGAAGTCACGGTATAATCTCAACACACCTCACTATTGACCGTCTGTCTAGAAGCAGCATGTCTAACAGAATTCCATTAGAAAAACGTAGCTTCCGATGAATTTTCAGGTTTATGCTTGCAATAATAGAAAGCAATCCGTGGTGAATTGAGGATTCTCACCTCTATCAAAGCTTGATGAAATAAATCTCGCGCACGCTCTAATTTCTTCCCTTTATAGCGACCCAGGAACTTATCCACGACATGGAGCAGCGTGCGTTAACATTAGGATCCTTCAACACGTAAACAAGTGATGAGTTACCTACATCACGTCACCACTGACGTTACATTGCGTCACAGCGCACAGTATCTGACGTCACAGGAAACATTACAACACATCTTAAGTTACATTTCATCACGTTACAAATGACATTGGATTACATTGTATGACGTTAAAAATGACAGAAGATCACGTCTTCGTCGTCGAGAATTCCTCGATTTAACGCCGACTCCCACCTCCTTCAATGTCTGACCATAGCCACATCTCGTGCACGCTCTAATTTCTTCCCACCATAGCGACGGAGGTACAAAGATACGATAAGGTGAACATGAGGATACTTAAATACTTGTACACCTCTCTCTTAAACTTTACATGCATTTTCATGGAACTTCTGCTCGTGCATTACTAACTACATATAGGCAGTTACCATGACCATGTCCATGAACTTATCTATGGCAAACGTGACATCGTGAAAACATTAGAGGTAGTAAATTCGACGTGCCTACTAGAATACCCTAGTAATCCTCGTTATGAAAAGCCCCTGGATTATCGGACACGTAGGCGCAGGGCATAGGAGGATAAAACATCTCCAAAACATTGTAACACTGAGCATCAACTTCAATCCGTTGAGGCAGAGTCAGGAACCATTTACATTGACTGACAATAGCGTAGTTTCCTTTTTTCTAACCGACTACATTGACTAATTAATGAATTGTGATTACTCACATCACATTAGTCACGTCACGTTGAACACAAACTTACGTCACTGGAAACAAAGACACACGTCATGCTCAACAAAAACTTACAAACAATTAAAAATAAAAAACCCAGAGGGTGGACAAACAGTTGAAGAGGGTCTCGGCTTTGAGAAAAAAGTGGTCAGGTCACACTAAACATAATGTTATGTCACAAAAAACAAAGACACACTTCATGCTCAACAAAAACTTACAAACATTAGAACCAAAAAAAAACTCAGAAGGCTACCAAACAGTTGAAGAGGGTCTCGGCTTTGAGAAAACAGTAGTCACGTCACAGTCAGCATAATGTTATGTCACAAAAAACAAAGACACACGTCATGCTCAACAAAAACTTACAAACATTAAAAATAAAAAACTCTGAAGGTGGACAAACAGTTGAAGAGGGTCTCGGCTTTGAGAAAATAGTGGTCAGGTCACACTAAACATAATGTTTTGTCACAGAAAATAAAGACAGACGTCATGCTCAACAAAAACTTACAAACATTAGAACCCAAAAAAAACTCAGAACGCTACCAAACAGTTGAAGAGGGTCTCGGCTCTGAGAAAACTGTAGTCTCGTCATATTAAACATAGTGTTATGTCACAAAAAACAAAGACACACGTCATGCTGAACAAAATCATAGAAACATTAGAAAAAAAAAAAACTCAGAAGGCTACCAAACAGTTAAAGAGGGTCTCGGCTTTGAGAAAACAGTAGTCACGTCACACTAAGCATAATTTTATGTTACAAAAAACAAAGACACACGTCATGCTCAACAAAAACTTGTACACCTCTTTTTTAAACTTTACATGCATTTTCATGGAACTTCTGCTCCTGCATTACTAACTACATACAAGCTGTTACCATGACCATGTCCATGAACTTATCTATGGAAAATGTGACATCCTGAAAACATTTGAGGTATTTAATTCGACATGCCTACTAGAATTCCCTAGTAATTCTCGTTATGAAAAGCCCCTGGATTATCGGACACGTAGGCGCAGGGCATAGGAGGATAAAACATCTCCAAAACATTGTAACACTGAGCATCAACTTCAATCCGTTGAGGCAGAGTCGGGAACCATTTACATTGACTAACAATAGCGTAGTTTCCTTTTTTCTAACCGATTACATTGACTAATTAATCAATTCTGATTACTCACATGTAGGCTATGAAAAGCAAAAACTCTGTCCACACAACAGTTACCAGCCATTATCAAAGAGCTCCTGATTTGTTAAATGTTACATAAAAACGCGTCACTGCTGACAGTAAATCTCGTCACAGGTGACATTACATTGTAACATAGATGACATCATATCACGTTTCACTACGTTAAAGATGACAGAATTTTATGTTAACATCACGTTACGGTGGACAGTATACCATGTTATAGTTGACAAGAGTTCGCTTTTCTCTAGACGATATATTATGTTAGGAAAGACGTGTGAAAACATGAACGCACAATCAATTCATAGCACGGAAGTAAGGGATAATCACCTGATCACTGCAGGGTATTTTGACATGCGCACGCCCTTAGGGTCCCCAAGTGGAGATCACTTATGGCAGCCGGCTCATCAAACTTGAAGAAGGATACTCGAAATGGCGGCGGCCAAGTTAATTCCTGCGTACGAGGTCCTCCGTGATGCAATCGTGGACGCCAACAGGAGAGAGGTGGCGCTCCAATTGAAGGACGCAGGTTTTGACCCGGACTTTGCCACAGACTTGTTTCCTTCACGTCGGTGTTCGTCGATCAGGTCCTCCGGTGCTCCAATCGCACCAGGAAGCCGGAGGAGACGCCGATCCTCCTCAGTGGAGTCGGACTTCCAACCCAGGCGGAGCACGCGCCAAAGGAGTGGTGTGTCGTACCGGGAGGGAGCGGAGGTAGCGCACACGAGGGAGACTGCCCTTCCAAAGACTGTGAGTAAACCCTAAACCCTAATCACTAAATTTGTGCTCTCCAATCCTTCTACGCACTGTCTTCATGTATCATCAGTTAGAGTAGGTATTGCAATTTGTTAGTTTATGCTCACTTTCTGATTGGCAATTAACGCATTATATTTGTTGAGGGTACAAATCCATGTAATTCTTGTCAGGGTTTATGGACAGGGCCGTCATTTCAGTACTTAGGTGAGCGGCTTTCACCAATTAGGGTTTCTCTATCTTCCCATTTGTCAGAATCGGAAGGAGAGAGGCGAGGTTTTCGCACAGTGGAGGCAGCGTGCTCCGAAGGTTCTTTGTCGCAGGAATACGCTGTCGATGGCGGCTCTCCGATCGGTGCTTGGAGGAGAATTCCACACGCGGTCGGAGATGGAAGACGACCTGGAGGATCCGAGAGGAAAGTCCCGCCTCCGCAGCCGTAGCAACATCGGTAAGCCCGAGCGCGTGGAGACAGGCTGGATGGAGAGAGAGGGCGGAGGATGCCCACCAACATCAAAGGCAGGGGTTGCGGGTGGTGGGAGGGCGTCTTAGGGACAAGGTCAGAGAAAACCTGCAGGAGTTTTGAAGAGACTCCGCGGCGTGGACAGGGCAGCATCGCAAGACGAAGAAGAAGACGCCACTCTCCCGAGGCGATGGCGTGCTACATCAGACATCTCCTCACCTATGGGGTGACGTTCCTCGGGCTCTCGCACCCTCGTTGCATCGGGAAGGGTGCCCATGCGCAACATGCCTCGCGACTCCCACAGCTCGCAGGCAATTCAGTCCGAGGAGGGTGGATTCGAAGACGAGATGGAGGACGAGTTCGAGGAAGAGGACATGGAGGAGGACGAAGACATGGAGGGGTACGAGGAGGAAGACGACGGGTCACCGAAGGAGCCGATGCGAATAAAGTTGGATCGCTATGGCAAGCCAGTCGGATCCCACGAACCACTCCTTAACGCGGCCCTACAGAAGTTCGCACGCGCCTTGGATCCGACTGCAACACCAGGTTGGAAGGGACAACAGAGGGCGGCTAAGGCGTCTTTGATCGAGCGAGTGCGGACAGAGTTTGAGTTCTACGGTGACAGTAGTGAACTAAGTGAGAAATGGTTCAACATGAGGATGTCGAGGTGCGTGACTCGGGTGAAGTTTGCTATCAACAAGCTGATCAGACTTGGACATTCAAAGCCACCAGATATTGCCACAGACCATTGGGATAAGCTCGTGGAGATGCGGGATGACCCAGCAGTCCAAGAGAAGTCGCAGATGATGTCGAGCATCTCACTTGGGCGGCCTTCGAAGCATGGCCACACATGGAGCCAATCAATCGCAGCAGTGTCGGCGCTGGTAAGTTCCTTTACAACTCTCAGCGTTTCTAGTTATATTGTGTTTCTAGTGACACCATTTTGCGTTTTCTTTTACTGACACTGCGTTTTCAGTGACGTTTATGTTGAGCATGACGCGTGACTTTGTTTCCAATGACAAAATTTAATGTTTAACTTGACCTGACCACTGTTTTCTCAAAGCCGAGACCGTATTTAACTGTTTGGTAGCCTTTTGAGTTTTTTTCTTTCTAATGTTTGTAAGTTTTTGTTGAGCATGATGTGTGTCTTTGTTTCCACTAACGTAAGTTTATGTTTAACGTGACGTGACCATTGTTTTCTCAAAGCCGAGACCCTCTTTAACTGTTTCGTAGCCTTCTCAGTTTTTTTCTTTCTAATGTTTGTAAGTTTTTGTTGAGCCTTCTGAGTTTTTTTTTGGTTCTAATGTTTGTAAGTTTTTGTTGAGCGTGACGTGTGTGATTGTTTTCTGTGACATAACACTATGTTTAATGTGACGAGACTACTGTTTTCTCAAAGCCGAGACCCTCTTCAACTGTTTGGTAGCCTTCTGAGTTTTTTTTGGGTTCTAATGTTTTGAAGTTTTTGTTGAGCATGACGTGTGTCTTTGTTTTTTGTGACATAACATTATGCTTGGTGTGACGTGACTACTGTTTTCCCAAAGAGGAGACCCTCTTTAACTGTTTGGTAGCCTTCTGAGTTTTTTATTTTTAATGTTTGTAAGTTTTTGTTGTGCATGACGTGTGTCTTTGTTTTTTGTGACATAAAATTATGCTTAGTGTAACGTGACTACTGTTTCCTCAAAGCCGAGACCCTCTACAACTGTTTGGTAGCCTTCTGAGTTTTTTTTGGTTCTAATGTTTGTAAGTTTTTGTTGTGCATGACGTGTGTCTTTACTTTTTGTGACATAACTATATGCATAGTGTGACGTGACTACTGTTTTGTCAAAGCTGAGACCCTCTTTAACTGTTTGGTAGCCTTCTCAGTTTTTTTTTGGTTCTAATGTTTCTAAGTTTTTGTTGAGCATGACGTGTGTCTTTGTTTTCTGTGACATAACTATATGCTTAGTGTGACGTGACTACTGTTTTTTCAAAGCCGAGACCCTCTTTAACTGTTTGGTAGCCTTCTGAGTTTTATTTTGGTTCTAATGTTTTTAAGTTTTTGTTGAGCATGACGTGTGTCTTTGTTTTCTGTGACATAACATTATGTTTAGTGTGACCTGACCACTATTTTCTCAAAGCGGAGACCCTCTTTAACTGTTTGCTTGAGTGACTTCTGTTTTTCAAATGTTTGTAAGTTTTTTGAGGTCGCATATTCCGCTGTAGCATTCTAGTCTAATGTCCTCTCTGAATTCTATTCTGACTCCATGTTGGCGGTTCTAGGTAGAAGTATGTGAATGCGTGTTATGTTGAAATCCTGGGCTGTTTTCCGGCCTTCTCTCTGAGTACTAACCTCCCTTGCACACCTATCCTAGCTGGTAAGTGTTCATTCGCTACTCTGTCTTCGTTTCTAGTGAAGTTCTGCTTTTCAGTAACAAAAATTATACGTTACTCTATCCTCACATTGCATTTCTCCAGACGGTAGTTATTGAAGTTACATTTATGTGGGTGTTACTAGTGACGCTACTTCGCGTTTCTTATAATGTTTCTTTTGACACGTCACTCGCGTTTCAAGTGACATGAGTTTGCGTTTCACCAGGACGGGAGGTAACATGTTTGTGTCTTAGTAAACGTATTTGAACCGTTCAATGTTACATGTGACGCACTATTTCCGAGCACTGTTGCGGTTTTCTAGGGGTTATTGAGTTCACAAAGTGGGAAACTTCTGTGGCAGAGTATCAGACTTGGAGGGCAGCCGTCAGAAGCGGAAGTTGCTGCGGAGGTGAAGGCAATGCGACAGAGAGACTTGGAAGAACGCACCGCTGCAAGGAAGCAAGATTTGCAGGTGCTTAGGATATGAGGATGGAAAAGCTTGAAGCTCTATGTGCGGCCGAGGAGTCCAGGCTGAAGAGGATCGAGGACATGATGACAGAGTTACACGCCAACATCACGAGGGTGTCTACTCCACCAGTCGTGGAGACCGTGCCGCCCAAACAGAAGCTGAAGAAGGGGAAATCTGGAGCAAGACCCCGGCCTAACCGGACCAGCAGCAACACAACAGAGGAAGTCGTGGCGCCTCCAACCTCTTCGAAGACTCCCCCAATGCCGTCGCGGTCCCAGGATGACATCATAGCAAGGGAGGACGCTGCCGACCCCAAACCTATGGTGACATCGGAGGAAAAAGCAGACAGGAAGACGGATGTCATTTCAGAATGTATTCAGGCAACGCAGGATGAGGGGGCTCTCTCGACAACGGGGACGATCGAGGAAGCGGATGCAGCTGAGGATATGGTGCACGATGGGCTCGAGGAAGGTGCCACCACGGAAGAGGGGGGCCCAGAATAGGATGTGGAGGCGGAGGAGTCGGAGACAGACAACGACGAACATTCTCCAGCTCCAGTTCCACACGACATCACTTCTGGTGTTTCTGCACTTGTGGAGGACAAGGTCTCCTCACCTTTGTCAGACGAGCAGGACGTTGTCTCTGCGATTGCAACCCTATCCACCGAGAAGCCGGCTCCAAATGACGTAGGCACCTGACGTTGTAAATGACTACGTAGATCACGCTTTTTTTTTCATATTAACTCTGTCCTAACTAAGTTAGAAGTTACATTTCCCTGTGAATCACTCTCCTCAGCACGTCTTCTTTGAGAGACATTTTTTTATAAACATGACATGTATTTGTGTTTCTAGTAACGTAAAATCGCGTATCTAATGACTTGAATTTGCGTTTCTAATGACATACGCGCTTCTCTCCAGTGACGTTACCAAAACGTAACCATTCCTAAAAGTTAACGTACCCGTGTTCTCGTATGTACATTGTTGGCGTTTCAGAGGACATTCACCTGAGGAATGGCGGTGGAGTTGTTGAGTAGCTCCTATGACGACGCCTTCACCACCTTGGTTGGCTGTGGAGTGCTGCACGGAATGCCAGGAGAGTCGGTCCACTGCCAGAGAATAGACGATGACAAGTTCTCCGTGCAAATGACTACAAGCATCAAGGACGACCACGACCTCCACTGCCCACTAGAAGATGAAGACGTAGTGACCATGAATCAGGCCATCGGGTACTTCATTCGGTGGCACGCGACCGACCTCAGGCGTGCACCCAGTGATGGGGTAGCACCGGCAGTGGGGGCAGTGGGCGCCGTCGAAGGGATAGTAGCGGCACTGGGGGCTGCTGGTGAAGACCCTCCCCCCGCAATTCCAGACCATTTTCGAGTTTCAACACGGGCGGCCTCGAAGAAGCTGAAGTCCCTGCCCCCGGAAAAGAAGGCGCAATCCAAGCGACCGCAAAGTAAGGACGTATCCGCAAACTCCGAAAAAAGAGTTGCCTCTGAGGCAACATATGTAAGTGGTCACCCTCGTCTTTTTCCGCACAACTTAGAGGGGGATTTGAACACTGAATTGACCATCATTTTACATGTAGACTGCCCTTTGTATTTGGTTGAGTTGCAGGTATATTCTGGTCGTACACGGTGTCGCAGGGTTCCCCTACGATCTGAACTGGTCAGTAGATCCCGTTTGGAGGCGTTGACGCAGGCCGTTGCTTTCCTCTACCCCTCTTATGATGAGTCAATTGTGTATACAGGGAGAAGCTGGGGGTTTGGAGAAGTCAGCGGTTGAGAAACCGACAGGACCTGTGAAGTGCTACAAGAAGGTACGACAGATCTACCTTCGCTTGAAATCCTAAGTTCCATTGATGATTTATCAGGAGACATTTAATGCTATGCTTTCTAACTCTTCGGTATGTGATGTGGATTGTGCAGATTAAGAAGAATCCAAGACGAGCAACCAGCATCTCCAACAAATAGACTGTAGCCAGTTTCTGTAGGAAGATGCTCGCTGTCACTGCGCACAGGTAGCCATTTTGCACAATGCTATTGAATGACTATCCATTGGAACCTAGCGTACATACTATCCTGAACTACTGTGCAGGATCTGTACTCATCAGTGACATTTCAGTCGCGTTTCGCAATAAACGTGTTCGAATTTGTTATATTGCGTTTAAAGTGACGTTTACGTTTGCGTGAATATACGTTATATATGACCTTCCAGCTGCGTCTTGGAAAACGTTTTTTCATGTCACTTTTGACGTTTTTGATCCACCTTACGAGTGTCACTGTACGTTACATTGAACGTTGTCCATGCATCAACATGAACATCGCATTCTGTTTCATTTAACAGGAACTCGGAAATGGATGCCTGAAATGATTGTCATTGCCCGTGTCACAGCACGTCTAAAGCCATCTCAATAAACGTGTTATTCCCGGTTCCATGTGTTTAGCAGCGTCAACTTCGACACTATATTTTGTTTCTTTTGACACAAATTTCTAGTTGGGTGCATGAAATGCTTGTTTTCTCTTTCATAATTCTATGTCCTCCGACGTCTCTGTAAACGCGTTAAACTACTTCCAATATGTTTATCAGCGTCAACCTTTACATAATGTTGTATTTCCTTTGACAGAAACCTGGAATTGGGTGCATGATCTGGCTGTTTTCTCAAACATAATCCAGTACTTGTACACGTCTACGTAAACGCGTTCAAATAGGCATTGCCTTTGTTTCTGCGTCACAACCCGTCAAAGATAACATTCAGTCTCCACCCAAAAAACACGTCATTCTGCGTTTACGTTAACACAGAATGCTGGAAGTCAAAGATGACGCCACGTATCACAATCTTGGCCATTGCAAACTTCAGCCTGACTTCGGATTTCCGTGCCACGTCAGCCAATTTTTCATCCATCATAGACGCGGGAAATATCCACGTCACCGTCGAAGTTACTTACCCTGGGTAACTTCCATAATCTGTGTTTTGCGTCACTTTTAACATAACGTCATCTCCTGTCAAACGGGTTAAGATAACGTTGACGCAACACGTTAAACCAATGCGACGTCCGTGACCTTTTTGCCATTTTTGCGTCAACAAAACTGTCCACGTTAAACAGCGTTAAACCGCGTTAAAAACCGCATTAAACGATGTTACTTTGGACATTGTTTTCCTCTAGTGTATGCATTGGAGGTGGTGAGAGCGTCCTCAGCGGTTGAAGCCATTCTTGATTGTCGATGGAAGTTGAGGCATTCAGGGAGATCAACTTAGGTGGGTTGATAAGACGGAGGAGTAGTTCCTTAACCTCCTTGAGTTGCTCCTTGCTGCTCGATACTTTAGACGCCATCCTCTAAACCGTCGACTCAAGCATGTTGATTTGAGTAGCCTCTCGAAGTACGTACGATGGAGTCTCTGGACGCTGTAACAAGGTGCACCAAACAATGTTAGGTGAGCAATACATGATGGTGAGGTACCTGAGCAGTTGCCCATTTACAGATCTGGATGGTGTGTAGGATTATCACTGGACAAGAAAAACATTTCTCACATGTGAGGCAAAATTATTTTGACGATACAACATTTGACAAAACAAAAAAGTAACAGCAAGCAAGGGAGGTGTGGTAACTTAGCACGTGCGCACTGAAACTTGAAGATGGTGAGTAAAATCATAATTGAACAACAAAAAGATTTGTCACATGCTGGGCTAATTTAATCAGACAATACAACAAAATTAACGTCTAGCAAAGGAGGTGAGCGATGAATGGAGGGTTGGAGGAGGTATGCTCTTACCCTCGAGAAGTTTGGTGTCGTATCGTCGGGTCCTGGACCTTATGCGGAAGTGTAGGTGGTGACGTGATTGAAGCATGTGGTTGGATTACTATGCTGAAAATCCGTGCTGTGGCTATTAGTTGAGTTCGAATTGAAAGCTGATGCGCTCACTACCAGAGTGACAATGTCCCTTTTAACACAAAAACCAACACAAGGGTTACAAAAGTGTGTTAGTTAGGACGTGTCGATCCATTTGTTGATTCCGTCGACAATTGACAGATTTTCAGTCACAGAAGTGTTGAATTTTCTGTAGAGAATATAGCAGCCACGTCAGACCTCCATGTCACAGTCCACGTTATGTCATAGTCTAGTCAGCTCACCACATCATCTTTCCCGCCATTCAGTATTGAACTCCTGCCCTTTGTTCCTGATACCTGGACCTTTCAGCAATTGCCAAGTGTAGTTTCCACATCCAGTATTGCAATGAAGTCCGTTTGGACAATTCTCATCCTCTCGAATCAGTGTGATACCATCCTCTTGAATCAATGTGATACCGCCATCGATCAAATGTATTTATTTTATAAAATAAAATATACATTGAAACCCTCAAACATTGTCTTCTCTGCTATTCTATGAGCAACAAATATCTAGCTCGTGCACAAGCTAAGTCAAGAGCTATGACCCGCTCTAAAAGGTCAACAACATTCTTAGAGACACCAAGGAGCTTAAAGGTTAACTGACGGCAAACACCAATTTCTTCCAACTTTTCATCTTCTCCAAGTTGGATCTCCTCGTTGTTGAAGTGTAAAGCAGGTTCAGGCTCCATAAAGTAAGTCGGTAGTCGCTCCTGAATTGCTGACATCTAATGTAACGCCACCTTTGAGTAGCCCTTTCTGAGGTGCTCTTACTGCAACACACATCCGCCCCCTTCGCTTGGTCACAAGCTGGATTCCATTCCCCTTGCACCGTACACCATCGCTACTGTTTCTTTCATTAGTGCTTCAAGAGCCTTGGAGTTTTCTGTCCTCTTCGACCAAATTGAGGCTAATTTTGCACTGACTCTGTCTAGAACAATTGAACGGGTATAGTCCAAGCAGTGTTTGATTGTTGCCTCGAGATCAGAGCATAAATTGCAGTCCTGCAATATTGCTTGCAACGAATTACAACTTTGCCCATCAAAATTGCATAAAAAGAACAACATAATTCAACTCGATATCAGCAAAGCTCCAAAGAATTCTCAAAAAACGATCGTATGCTGAACACTAACTGGACGTGTTTGACGATGAGCCTCCGATATACCAGAGCCATTATAAACAAAATTAGGCAAAAACGAGTAGAGTTATCGAGTTACAGACCTGCGACACCAGGTTGATTGCTCATAATGTCTTCATTGCCCATAACCTGCTAATACAAACGTCTCACAGCCGCTAAAGTCATCCTCACTTGACAAAACTGATCAAGCTCACAGACGTTTTCAGATTGAGCATCTTCAATAAAACTGCGCAGGTCTGCAATATCAGAGAAATCAAGCGGGCTGGAGAGTGATTGTTACCATAATAAAATCCCATAATAAAATCCCACGAGACTCTGAATAAACGCAGACACGGAGAAATAAGCACTTGCAGCCATGCTATACATAGCAACGGAAAGACTCTATCAAAAAATAAGTTCCACCTTTGAGCAACAAGGTCAGAAAGCAAAGCCAACTTGCAAAGAAAAACCTCCCCAAGAGCCATTGACAGGTGTTTTTCTCGTCTAACATCACAACCGGGAACTGTAAACCTAATTCAGAACATTCCGCTGATGGTGAAGGATTTGTTTACTCACACAGTTCTATACATAATAGAAACACTAAGATACGTTCGATGCAATCGACGAATCAAGCCTCGCTGAATTCACCTAAAAGAAATCCAGCGACTTAACCCTTCATTCCTTCGTTCAAAATACGAAACTCGATGCAGTGCTCCATTCCAAGAGAAGCCATCCATGGTGAAACCGACTCAAGCTTCAACATTCTCTGATCACTTTGAAAATCCATCATTGCTGACACAGATGAATGCTTTATAAGGATATGAGGCCTGCTTGATTGATTGGAATATTAGGTTTACCTTTGAAATTAGGTCAAGCGCTTACTCCATCTTCCATCTCTTATCATCATCCGCGGGATCCTTTTCAGGTGTCTCCAGAGTCGAGCCATAAGCCATAATTTGCGCACACACCACGCCGTTCCTCAACAACCCGAGAACGCTTCCCACCACCATGCTAAACGGCGCATTCTCCTGGATGCTCGGAAACGTGCGAACCCCACATCCAGCAAAAGACAGAAATTTTGTCAAAAAACTCAACTGCCCAGTGTTCTTTGTCCTCCAGTTCTGATAGATTTGCGGGAGCCTCGCAGCGAAGAAGATGGCATGTTGGCATGCATATAGCGCTTCAAACAGATTTGCGTTCAACCTTCCGGCAAGCAGACTTGACGCCAAGGCGCAGTAGAGCGCCGACTTGAACAAAGTTAACAGACCAAGCTTCGGCGAGTAGTGGTATATCAACGCCACGCAAAGCAGGCTCTACGTCGAAATGAACACGAGCTCCCCGTATGCTGAAAACAGCAGCTGCTTGAAGAGACAATACGCCAACGCAATCGTGAACCCCGCTGCCTCAAGCTCGAACGACGCCACACTCAACCCCTGGATGCTCTTGTTCATTATTATCACATAAATCTGCGGCACCTTTAGAAACACCGACCCTGCCTCTATGCCGTACCCCAACACCTTCAACCGGCAGGACGCACTCCTGCCCTGGCATCTCCCTCTTCCCATACGACTCCACCAAACACGACACATCCATCCGTGTAAACTCCGTCTTTGACATCATGCCCTTCCACCCAAATAATCTCACAGCAAAAAATCTCACCCAAACGATCTCACAACAAATGATCTCAACCAAAAAATCTCACTGATCCTCAACCTCTAGTGTTCGACCCAAACCATCTGCATACCATCAATAGAACTCAAACCCATCTGAAGCAGAACATCAGGGATGGTGAGAGCAGTTGTGGTGTGTTGAGAACGCTGTCGATAATGCCAGCGTCAAGTGGATGTCACAAGCGTCGCATGCAGGGAGACTGGCAATCTCCCTTCGCACTTGCCGAAAGTGTCCCAGGAGGTCAAGATGTGGTGTTGACGTTCCAGGAGACTTTCTGCATGCAGGTTGGGTTGTCTCCTCGACGGATTCCGGCGTGGAACCGTGAGTGAGACAAACCATGCACATTTGTGATATAGATGGTCTACATGTATTTCCAATGAGGATATAAGGATAGTTAATGTAGCATGAGTAATTCGTCATATACTATGCACTTGCATAAATAATTGATGGCGTAAAACTAGAGATGCAAATATTCGTAGATGCACAGAATGTAACTGTGAATATTCATTATCGAATCTACTTTCTGTACTGGTTGCCCTCTAAGAATGATGTTTCTTGTGAATGTTGCTTCATGTGAATGTTGGGAGCTTTACATGTTATGAGTCAATTAGTTGCATTGCATGTAATTGGTAGGTGAGATTAAAAATGGACTGTTCAGGGTATGTATGGAATCTAAACACGGAAATTTGAATGCTTTAACACTGATACTAATTATGCACATGTACTTAGCACAGTGTTGTTGTAGCCTTTGGTATATGCATTTTGGATTACATGTGAAGTGTGCAAACACACTATGCACTTGTGAGAGCGACAGAAGAATCTTTCAACATTACTCCCATCCTGTCTAATGAAAACAAAATGTATAAGACAGAAAATGACTTCACTTGTATAAAATTTCATTTAAAGCATCATCTTAGCTTTACCTAAATCATGTACAAAACATGGAGGACGATACAGAGGCAGTACTTCAAATAGACCGGGTACATGGGATAATTCTGCTCGGATGACTTCCATCGTAGAAAATTCATCCACAAAGCCTGAAATCTAAGTTTGACAGTCTGTGTCTGTTCTGACAGAAACGTATCAATGGTTCTGACATTTTTGGCACTGCAAAAATTTCTTACAGAAAATCAACAGAATTGAGTCCTTCTTAACAGCAATTTGCAATTTGCAAAGGTCACTCAGTTCTGGTAGTGGCTGTTTAGACGGTTGGGAATCTGATGGCTTGCAACTGGGGGGTTCTCCACCTGCGCAGGAAGTAATTAGTCTGCCTTTATCACAATGCATGCTGCATGCATTATATATGTTGAAAGGACGAGTCGGTGAATAATAGCTAACCTCATTCGGAGATTGGATTGTGTACGAATCATCAGTTGTGAATGGTGACGGCTTCATTTGAAGAGACTTGTTTCTGCCCTTACGCATCTCTACCATCTACACGGATACTTCTTTCCCTGCTTCAGACAGCCAATATATTTCTTCCACTCCGTGAAAGCCTCCTCTGGACATCGGGGGTGTTTCAAGCCGGAAGTTGCAAAAAAATACTTTTTCTAGTGATTCCTATCGTTTTTCAAGGTGTTCTTCAGAAATTTCCCTAAGTATCCAATGTCTAAAGGTCTAGAGTAAGTTAAATTCAGAGCTAATTTTTGTCCAATAAATTGGACTTGAGACTCCCATAACTCCCATTTAGACTTGTAACTTCTAACCTTAAAATTTTATGTCTGACGGGCACATAATCGTGCTGCCCTTTGCCAAGGGTTTAGAAGGCCAAGTACTTTACCTGAAGGACATACGGGAATTTCAATTCATGGGTCCCTGTTCTCTACATGTGTTTGTGCCATTTCTTTGAGATACGGACGCTGCAATTTCCTTCCGGCAGCCCGCTTTTGGGTTTCCTACTCTCGTCTGGCGTCTTCACCGCCAAACATTGCTGGCTGCCATCTTCTGCTGCGCTTTGTGTTCACCGAAAGTGGGAGGGGTCACCAATTTGCAGGTGATGGAGGTGGAGCCACTGCATTGTCCTGTCGGGTATGAAGCAGAATTTGAGGATGATGACCTACCGAGGTCGATGGACTCGTCTCTGCACCCCCTGGACTCAACGGAGGCAGGGATCCAAACATTGTCAATTCTAACGGGTCCTCCTGTGAATCCTCCAAGGACAGGGGCGTAGGTGTGTTTGAGGGGACCGTGGGATTTAACCCCTGGAAATGCATATGCCCTCTCGGGACCAGATGCGCGTACTCCTGCCACATAGCAGCACTGGTCATGGATTTGGCAATCCGAAATTTCAAATTTATGTGTGAAGCATACAACAGTGTAGGGGGATTTCGGTGGCATTCGTGATTGAAAGAGACAATGTGGAAGGTAAAAGAACTGAAAAATACGAAATAACATGAAATCACAAAGGAGAGTGTAATAATGCTTACCGATTTCTGTGGATTGTTCTGCTTAGTGCGGCCTTTGATGACAATACAGTCGGACATTCTAGTAGGGAATGCCATTGCCAAAGACCGGCGAGGTGAAAAATCAAGCTCGATTGTGAAGACCTCCTTAGTCGGCGAGCAACTTCCTTGCGATGATGCAGCAGGTGAATCTGGCTTGGTTTCACGAAGGTACTTGTAGTCAGAGCCCCCGAATCCACCCATTAGGGTTTGTAACGACGGCATGGTTGATTTTGTTGGATCGGAGTAGTTTTGAGAAAATAGGAGGGTGTAAAGTGATAGACTCAAAGATCTCTGCCAAAAGCGAATTCAAATCTAGAGTTGGTCGAGATCTGTTAGGATCATAGGGTGTTCTCAAATTGAAGTGCTATTCTGGATAGAGCACGTTGAATCACGCACAACCCAGCGACGTTTGACTCTAACTCTGGCGGCTGAATCAGGTGTTTATTAACTCAGTTGACATTCTTAGGCTGCATGGGGATACATGTCTCATTATATTGAGAACCATGGGATCATGTGTTTAATTCAGGGAACAGGCTTTTTGGATAGAAATATCCACGAGTGTCTTCTTGACGCCGATAGTGAGCATGTCGAATTTTGACTTAAGGTTGCGTCTCAAGGTTGGTTCGATCTTTTTGTCAGAGGACACGGCAGTCATAGGAGAGGAAATCCTCAATGGTAGCTGATACTGTAAGTGTTTGTTGCCTTCTCGTATTCCTGATATGGATGGCCCTTCCTTGGACAGGGACAGCTGGAGTCCTCGTACTTTAGTACATTATGGTTTTTGTCGAGAGGACCAGGAGGGGAGAATTGCTTCGGTGTGGAACTTTGCTGAACTCAATGAGGCTCTTGCTCGAATTGAGTCTAGCCATGATGATGAGGACGTGCTAGAATCAGGCAGTGCAAGTGAAGATTTTTATCAGATGGAGGGGAGCACTGACGTCGGCGATAGACTAGAGAATGGAGCCCCGTGTGAGAACTCTCTTCCAGCATTGCCACTTCAAGATTGTCACCACGGTCATATCACAAGCAAGATTCAATCTACCTTTATTGATGATGACGGCAAGGGGCATATTGAAATGTACGTGGAACCATGTTCTTTGTGCAAGTGGGAATACCATCAATTTGTAACAGATTTCTATGCTGATATGCCAGCTCTGGAGTTGTGTGATCTCGTGAAGGCATTTTTCGCCGACATGCCGGTGCTGGAGAGTGCCAACGACAACATATTTCCGCTATGCAGTCGAATTATGCGCATCCGCGATTGGTGTGCTAGCGTCATCCTCTTGCAACTACTCTCCCAAATCTTTGAAGTACCAACTTTGGTATTCATCGACTCGCTAGACATTGTGCTATGTGTGGGCTTTTTGTACTGGGGTTGATGGCAGTGGGATACACAAAAGCTGCATCAATGTCCAAGTTTGCGCATCCCGACCACATTTTGAGTTGATACTGAGTAGCAATCCAGATAGTGATTGTATTACGCTATTTAGGATAGCTGAGCTATAGACAGAATCCTTACAAGTCTACATACGTCCGAAATGTATTATGGGACCATGGTAGGGTTCATGTGAAACCGGCGGTCTCTTTCATCAGTAAATGTCTTATTTACTTTTCATATTGGAAGTCTCTCGTACATCCTGTACTCACTGTCGAATCCATGTGTGCATTTCTACTCTCAGATCATACTTCCGAGTCGCAACCTTGCATGAAGCCATACGTTCCGCCTTAACTCTATTGAAACAGCACGGGAAGGGTCGCAGCGTAGGACCTTAGCTCTCATGATCCACTTTGATCATGGGGTGGTTGGGATTTAATGGAAGCTGAGATGAGGTTTCCTTGTCACGACATCCGTAGGAGAGAATCCCGAGATTGGAAACTTTTATTCCGAGCAGAATTGCGTGCCGATCGTACATGGTCTGTCAAGCGTAGATGCCTTTGTAACATCTGCTTGGGAGAGAATCGGTCGCTTAAGTATAGGGCGGTGGTTCGTGACCATCTAAATCGTTATGGAAGACATCCATGTCATCGAGGGAGTACTGAGGTGTGTGTCCCATCATTAATTTCATTTCTCTCTTGATTATGAAATGATTTCTGAGATGTCCATGCTGCTGCCTCATTTCCTTGGAGAATGTAAGGCATGGAAGAAACCTACAGTAATCTTCAAACCTTGTTGTATAGATTGAGATACGTCTCACCGTTTAATGGCAAATTCTTTCTTGTAAATTGGTGACGATGTCTCATATGCCACGCTGGTGCAACTGCTTATTGCTTGATCGACTAGTGCATATTCAGGGAGGCCATGTACAGGCATGTGCGAATTTCGTAGATGAGGGTCAGTGGAGTGCAATGTTGTCAAAGGCAATGCATGGTTTTCATATTGACCGTACATTGTGGTTTAATTACAGAAAATTAGCGCACTGATTTTTGCCATAATTTGTCCTTTAGCTGGCTTGACCTCTGAAATTCAGCGAATTCGTGTGAATCACGCTGCAAACTAGTTGCATGCAAGACTGATTGTGTATAAGTGAGACATGTAATTTGCTCAATTACCTCAAAGACTCCCAGGTACGAGTTGAGACAGGTTCACTAACACCCTCGCTAGCATGCACAGAAGTCTAGAGGAATCATTATATTAAAATTATGCATGTAGGTTTATGGTTAGTATTAGGTGAAGGCAAGTTTGGAAGGATATCAGACAGAATGGCACGATAGAAAACGCGGATCATAATGGTTGCACATGATTTATCTTCCTGACTAATATGTGATCGTGACCTGCTGTAGGGAATCAATGCCAACGATTCAGATGGAGAATGGGATGCAATAATCAGAGAGGAATTTGGAACGCGGGGGGTTGCTGATCTTCGTGGGGCTAACATGAAACTGGACCGGGGAATGGCGATGGAAACTTTGGTGCAACACACTTTCCATGGGTACAACGGGTTGGTTGGCAATCTGGGAGTTGATGAAGTTGGAGGAGGGAACGTACCAGAATAGGCCCAAGGCAATGGAGCGGGAGCAAGGCGCCATGGTGAACCAGATATGCAATTGGATAACAAATTCCGAGAGCAGGAACATGTACCGGACATGAATGCCCATGCCGAAGAAATCATGCAGGACGACGACTTACCAACCACGGATCAGGAGTCAGCCATACAGAATCAGCTCCTTGAAGACAGTGCACGACCTCCGCTCTATGCAGGATCTGGACTCACGCAGCTAGGCAGGACATTGCTTCTACTTAAGTGTCTACAAACTCATGGAGCCTCTAATTAGCTTGTAAATGAAATCTTTGCAATCCTCAGCAAGAGCATGCTTCCCAAGGTGAATTCCTTACCAACAAATGAATATCATGCATCTAAAGTGTTGAAACAGTTGGGTTTAGCATACAATACTATCCATTGTTGTCGGGGGCCTAGAACTTGCATACTCTTTAGAGGGGACAAATACAAGGATTTAGAGCGTTGTCCAGTTTGCCAAGCTGAACGCTATAAAGAAGTGTGCAAGTCTAGAGTTCCAGTCAAAGTACTTCGCCACTTCCCCCTAATTTCGAGGCTCCAGCGGATGTTCAGTACACCTTTGCAAGCAAGTTATATGACTTGGCATGCTAGGCATGCAAGCGAGGATGATGTTATTAGGGGAGCTGTTGATTCATATCAATGGAAATATGTGGATTGGAAATGGCAGCAGGAATTTGCTTTTGAACATTGGAACCTGAGATTAGGATTCAAAACAAGTGGAGTTAATCCCTTTTCAGTCATGAGATCAACATGGAGTACGTGGCCCATATTAATTCTGAATTATAATCTGCCACCGTGGATGACCACGAAAAAACATTTCATCATGTTGAGTTTAATCTTTCCGGGCAAGAAGTCTGTAATGGGTGAAAACTTTGATGTCTACCTGCAGCCGCTCTTGGAGGAATTACAAATTCTATAGCACAATGGTGTACCCACGGACAATGCATCTCTACATCAAGGGACTCTTCGGTTTAATATGAAGGCCATGCTATTGTGGACCATGCACGATTTTCCAGCCTATGACATTGTGGCTGGTGTGTAACCAAAGGTTATCATGGGTGTCCCATCTGTGGTGAGCATACTATCTCGAGGAGGTCGCTTGCATTGCGAAAAAATGTCTATGACAACCAATATAGGAGATTTCTTCCTCATGACAATGTATGGCGACATTCAAGACCAGAATTTAGAGGCGTGGTGGAGATGCGTTTAGCTCCACCGAAGATGTCTTCTGAGGACATTATCAGGTATGGTCGACTGAGGGAAAGCTGGCAAGCAATTGGTGCCGGCCCGGCTTCCTTAGATCCAGCTTGAGTATTTGGAGTCAAGAGGGTCTTAGCCCTCTACCAGCTTCCATATTGGAAGGTTACTCACATTGCCTCACCAATTTGTGCTTCCGGGTTTCCATGAGGTTCAGCAATTTTTTGTCTACTTATCTCTATTCTCAATCTTGAGGTGCATGTCTATGGATCCATCCATGTCGGGTAGCCATGAATGAGCCTTTCCAGAATTGTTCTTCGTGCTTCAGGTTTCTTTGACATCTAAATGCAATCTGCAGTGCCATCATTCCACCTTGACAGACATACTCGTTTCTTTTGTTCCTACGTCGACACTTCTGTTTGCAGCTATAATGACATCACACGGGCATGGTGACTTCACCTGCGCACATTATGTCCATTACTGTGCGCATGACACTATCCGAATTGTTTCAGGTTTCCTTTAACATATATGTGGCTATGGCTTAAATTCAGAATGTTTAGCATATTGTATGCCCCATGTGCGTAACCATGCAATCACCTTTATCTCCTCCATAGAACTCCATAAAAGATTTGGTGTACTATATTTCATTTCTTATTGACTAATGATACTTACATATGCATGAATTTGCCGGGATTGCCCATTCGCAACAAAGTAGATGTGATGTGTATAGAAAGAAACGTGTCTGACAACTGAATGATGCATATTTTTGGAGACAAGGATACGATGGAGACACGTCGCAAGCTAGTCGAATGCCCAACCTACATCTGCGATTGGGTAGAATTGGGAATTATGTGAAGCCCAAGGCCCCCTACGTATTTACTGAGAGTGAAAAGACAGAGTTCTTGCGGCTGATTTCCAGTACAAGTGTACCTACCGGCTATAGTAGTACACTAACAAAACATGTAGGGGAGCGGAGGTTGAGTGGAATGAAATCTCATGATCATCATGTGCTGCTACAGCAACTGGTGCCTACTGCAATCCTCAATATGCTCTCCAGCGGAGTCCGTGAAACCATTTGCGTCTTGGTAATCTCTTTCACCGGATGTATGCAAAGGTAATACGACGCTCAGTCATAGAACCATTGAGGACTTGCGCTGCCAAGGTACTTTGCTTGCTGGAACTGAACTTCTCGCCCGGGTTCTTTGATGTAATGATTCATTTGATTGTGCATTCAGTAGACGAGCTTGGAATTTGCGGGCCACTACATGCTCGGTGGTATCATTCTGTGGAACGATATCTAGGCGTCCTCACAATGTACGTGAGAGACAAATCAAACTAGAGGCGGGTATGGCGTCCGGGGACTGCGTTGATGAGAGTCTAGGATTTTGCAGAGAGTATTTCTCACTTCATAAGCACGCTAAAAGCCGGGTCTGGGATCCTGAAGAGGAGCTAAAGGATGGAGGAGAATGCCTATTGGGCAAACTAGTGTCTAAAAGGCTCAGTGACAGAGACCTCGGTTTTGTCCATGATTATGTTATCAAGCATTCGATTCACACTGAAGAATTGTTGTGGTATGATAATTTCTATCTCCCAAGTGCTTTTTCTCGGTTCGCATCATTTCTTCACATCAAACCGCAAGCCTTTCTCTGATTTAATGGTGCCAGTTTGGTGTTGCATCATTAATATGGATTAATTTTATTACAGAGAATGGGAGGATCAGCGAAGGCATTTTAAACAACAACAACAACAAGCATACGCGGCCTCCCTTTATAGACGCCACGCCAGCCCATTCATTACAGAGAACACTTGTCTGCTCCTTTCTCAGCGTTAAGCACATGGCTGAACGTACATGTGAGGATGTTGAAGGAAGAAAACTTCCCAGTCTCTTGCAAACTAGAGTCGTTGCATTGTCTCCTGTGAGAATACGTCTTAAGCTTCCAAGCTATGTGGGCTTATGGCGCTCACTCCTTGTGCAACACTAAGACGACGCCCAGTACAGTTGCCTTTGACTTAGGAATTGCGGCTACTCCTCCTTCCCCAACCTGTACGGAAATTGATGTAGGGATACTAAAAAGCATAATTTTGGTATCTTATCTAGGTTTCAATTGCGTACTAATGGAAGGGTCATGGATTAAATCCTCCAATCAAGGTCGTCGTGTTATGAAGAAGGATGGATATGGCTTCTGGACTATTCAGTATATGTTTAGGGAAGTCAGGGAAAAGGACAACCCATTCGTTTACCCATCAAACGTATCTCAAGTTTTTTTTGTAGAAGATTCTCGGGACCCGACTAAATAGTGTTGCGCCATGATCCTCGAAGCAAGCGCATTCAAGGTGATTGTGAGACTCACGTCTTTGGCGCGCCCGATTCATCTAGACCTTCTCTGAGTACGAGATCAACTCATGTTCAGGACGCCAGAACATCAGGCAGTGGTACAGACGGCACCGAATTGGCCGAAGAGGTCGCAGCAGAACAATTTCATGCATTTTGCGTGAAGAAGAGAGGCCAGATGACAACACTCATTTGGATGATACGCAATTTTTAGACAAGATGAAACTCCAGTATGTACAGTAGCGTATGCTTCTCCTGCTTCACCGTCGAGGTAAGTCCAAATTTCATTTCCATTTCCTTATGAGTCTTGTTGCAGGATATCAGCATCAATGTTTGAGTATTCATGACCTATGAGCAGGCCATGTACATGCTTACCTAATTCTATGACGCCGTGATGTTTGTTTCGAAGCCAAGGCTAAATTTTCTCAATTCAGGTAATGTCACATTTCAGGCTTTGCTAATTTCAAATTCCCGTCTTCAAGGGAAGTAATTCATCTTGAAATGTGCATAGACTATAGTCTTGCTGTGTCTCTTCCATCATGTTCTCCAATTGCATGATTGCCCAATTCATCATCTGTTTATTATATGTCATCGTGTCATTGTATCTTGTACTAAAAAATTTCGTAGCGTTATCCTTGAATTTACCTGGAATGTGATCATCGTTATTTGTCATCACGACATTGTATCCCCCATTGAAAATTTTATTGTGTTCAAAAGCTACATACTCGACAGGTGAGTAGACTAAATCTCCTTCAGCTCCCCATTGCATGAATATCTCCCCTTTTGTTCGTAGCTTCACTAATAAGCAAGAAGTTGCTGATCAAGTTCTCCATACATCCATCAATATGTGGTGCGCTTTGGGTATGACATTACAGAGTTCACTTATTTTTCATATTACTCGTCTCAGAATATGCAGAGTACGAAATGAAAAACATGAAATTGCCTTAAAATGCTTGATATCCGATTGGAAGTTAGATCATATTCAAGAAGACCCCAGCTGCTTACACGGTCTACGTGAGGAAGTTACATTTTCCGAACAGTCTTGAACCTTTGTTCTCTTTTGAAAACGGTTTCTTTTGATAAATTGAATTATTCTCAAAATTTCAGAAAGTTCGTTTGCAGATTCATGTGACCACGGCTTGGGTAATCAAAGGGGAATCGCTATACTATCCCAAAACAGTCCATTTAGCGTCATGAGTAATCTATCCTCATATACTGGTACTCGCCCGGGTCCATTACCAGGTACGACATGTACACATGTGATAATGCATGTCCAATCTTTAAAATTAAAAGTAACAATGAATTAGTGATTTACTATTCCGATTAAGCAATTCTTCAGTGACTAATCCCCCGATATGAACTGCACTGACATGATATCATCATCATGAGTTGACTGGGTGGAAACCTCATGCAGTCTCCCTTCTAGACGTCCCAGAGTGAGTGTCAGGAATCTAACACCACCAAATCCTTTCAACATGATTTCATTCTAGCCATGAATTAGTGTAGCGGACTACATTTGCTAACGTGTAAAATGTCTTAGTGGCTATGCACATTGTACCGGTTCGATCTATGAACTTAATCAAACGTGCCTAAAATTGGCAACTTAGGAATTACTCCTCTAATTGGTTGGGTCACCTGCTTATTGCAGGTTCGCATCTAGTGTCTCCTTGTAATGCTTACTCTTTTTCGTTATTAGATTTCCGAGCACCTTGCATAGAGGACAGCTCCCAAGGTACGCATACTACCACATCCTCTCAATCACCTTTAATTTCCATATGTATTGAAGATGACATTAAAATCATGATGACCCCATATCCTCGATTGACCTTTCATATCAATCTCTCACTCTGGAATTGACAAGATGAGAGCCATGGCCGCCAACGTCCTCACTACATGGCAGCTCTAATCTCACCTTTGATCTCTTCTTCTAAATGCAGCCCTCTCGAGTACATTTCACCGACCTCCTTCATAGAATCCCTTGTTCATCTCTTCTCCCAGCAGCGTCTTCACTCCCACACAGCACATCCTCCTCAGTCGACATTGTGCGTTGTGCAATATGGCGAGACCCGAGGACGCATCAATGCAGTCATTTGTTCTTTTCATGAGACTACCTGACTCCTGCCTCGTCCCTACCACGAGTCCTTCTTCATGTTTCCCCTCACGTAACCTATTGGCGGAGTCTTACAAGGCAACATCCTCAACAAACCAAAGAAAACAAGGAGCGGTGAAGACTGGTAGAATTGTAGCAGTTGCCCATAGTAAGTAGCAGTTTAGCCAGGAACCAAGGAAGACACGCAAAGTATAAAACAAGGTAGCTAGGGACCAGGGAAACACTCTTGACATTTTGGTGGTTGAGTCGAGTCGTAGCTTAGAGAGCGTGAGCACCATGCGCGTCCCTGACTGATTGCTATGCTGTAAACACTTATACTCTTTAGTAATGCACTGCCCCCCCTTCAGCTTACTGCTTGCTTGTATTGCAATCTCGTTTCCTTCTGCACCTACGTGGCCCTAACCCTCTAACCTTCACTATTCTATTTCCCACTTGCTTGATGACCCACCTCTCTCTTACGCTCTCTGGCTCTCAGTCTGTTCAAGGTTTCCACAAAACCCAGGGACTTGGACTAACTCAAGAGAACGATTAGCCTTAGAGTCTTTCCCGCTTCCTCTCCACAGCCTACCTTGGCTACTCCACGCAGACTAACGGTCAGGGTCCCAGTATCCGGACAGTTGCTCCCTGGTGACCTTGCGTTCCCTGCCTTAAGACCGTGGTTTGATAAAACCCCGTCCCCGATCTCTCCCTTAATTCTACTTCCCTTCCCTGATTAGTATTTCCATGTCTGACCCCGGCTGACAGTTTGGCGACCATGTTGGGGATGGAATACAGAGCTGACTCAAAAGAAAACATTCTTGTAAAACTAAAGTTTGTACCATGCCTCCACAAAAACTCCCCCTGGAATGAATAAATAAGCTAAAGAGGCTGCCAACCAAGAAGACTTGGAAACTACCAAGGAGTTTTTGGTATGGATGAGACAGCAAATGACGGACCTAGTGTCCAAGAATGAGTCTACTAACGCTAGACTAGAGATGCTTAGTGCCCTGTATCAAAAAATGCAAGGAAGCAAAAACCAGGAAGCTATCAACACCACACCACAAGCTTCCTAAACTCTCCCTGAGGCACTTAGATCAACCACTTTTCCTCAAGAAATCCATACAGCTGCCACGCTGCAGCATGTTCCATGACCTTGGTTGGTACGAAAGGGAGGTGTTATAGTTCATTTTTGTGTCTCCCAATACCTTGGGGTTTAGGGAAGCATGGCTAGACGGCCAAAATCGATAGTTCAGAGCGTAATTTTGCACAACGATCAAGATGTCCATGGCAATTGGATCCCAATGAGGCTGGACCGGGATTCGTGGGTTCTGCTGCAACCAAAGTCGGAAGGGCCTTGGGGTAGAGAGGCAAGGCGGCATGGTGGAGATAATTTTCGAGGGGCCTTCAAGGCTCAGATCGTGGATTTCTCATGGACACCTGGTGTGCGTGGAGCAAGCAATCTGGATAAGGTGCTTGTGCGGCATGCGTATCAGACTCGCCAATTAAGCTTGGATCCCGCTGTGGCAGGAAGTAGGCAATGCACGGCAAACTACCTATACTCCTCGCACTTTGATGATTGAATTGCATTCGTTGCTCTGCTGTCAACACCAATCCTGATTCCTGTCAAATATGGTACGACATCTTCAAAGGCTTGCCACATCTGGTACTTTGCAATGCGGTCAGCCCCACTTCCGGCATTATTATTCTCAGCTTGACATATATCCTTCCAGGCCTTATCATTTCCAGACCAAACGCTTGGCCTCAAAAGCCTGCTGGCAACGGTACCACTGAAAGAGGGTTTTTGCGGCACGTTTCCGGTGTTGCCACTGAGCTTGGGGTCCCTCTTAATCTCCACGTTTCCACCATGAGCCCCAATCGCGGACAACGACTTCTCCATCTGTTCAATTGCAGTAGCCCTCAGTCTCTGATTCAGTATGTTCCAAACATACATGATATGCATGTCCACTATCTTCTCCGTCAATCGAACCAAGGCATGCATTGTACAAATGTGTACTCTTGACAAAAGAATCGGCAGGATAGGCCTCCACCTAGTAGATGTTGTCATGTCACAAGGTTCCTCAGGTACGCTGCTGGAAAATAGCCCCCCCACCTAGTTTGCTTTACCACGGCTCTTGATAACAGCGTTTGCCTGGCTTGCTGTCCCCACAGTGGGCTTTATCCTCCTCTGGTCGCAATATATGCAGTTCATTGCACACGACGGCCCTGACTGGAGCCCGTACATACACTTGATCGTCTTCATGTCCGCAGCAAGATGCCACTCCACCTGGAATTCTCCAACTTCAGGGACCGTGAGTTTCTCGCCACTTGACTGCGCTGCTATCACAGCCGGGATGTTCGACTTTCCAAATATCCACGAGAGAACATTGTAGGACTCCTTCTCCACCTGAAACGTGGCAACCGGCCAAATCTCCTGCTCTGATTGTACTGAGAAGTACCTCTCGTGGTCCACTTGAATGTTAGTGTCCAGAGCCCGATTCATCAACGTGATGCTAACACATTCAAATTTCTTCCCGTTAATAATCTCTGCCTCATCCAGCTTGAGGACAAATATCAACGGAGCCCCTTCCAACTCTGCAAGAGTATCCTCCCGTGAGAATGTTTCTGTAATGCAATCGAATTAGCTTCCTTTGTTAAAGACATACAATGCAGTTGCTGGCACCAAACGGACATTCACCATTGCTGTCAACAAGAGAAGAAGAGGATGCATACCTGACTCCGTGATGCCATAAAAGATCACCATGCTCTGCTGGACCACCTCAAGGTCCGTGAATAGAGAGTTTTTTTCATCTAAGACCACCTCCTTTCGCTGCTCCTCGGATTTCTTGGTTTTCTTTGACACTGCTGGCAGCTCCATCCTTCCCTCAGCGTGGTAGTACTGGCCAATGAATTATGGCAAGTTCGCATTTAGCTCCTGCCGAAGCCTTTTGACGTGGTAGGGACTAGGTAGTATGTTGGATTTGGCATCCTTGCCCAAATCCCGAACTGGAGCCTTCACGGCTTGGTAAATTGCACCATAACCTTTCAAGGACACCCCTGCTTGGTCGCAGGCAGCAAGAATATTACTCGGCCCTACCCTTTTTCCAATTGCCTTGAGGACGTTACTAGCAATCTTTCTCTTAACATGCTCCATAGATGACTGAGTTGCAAGGGTGAGACCTTCATGCCTAGTCAGTATCTTTGCTAACGCTACAGCAGTTACTGTTTGGGAGGCTTTATCCCCATGAAGTCGCTGCTTCTCATGGTTGACCCGGTTGTTGTCGTTGACAGCATCCACGAGATGAGGTTGCAAATGCGTCCTAACGAGCTTCACTCTGCGTTTTGCCCACCCTGAACCATGATTCAACTCATGAATCCCCCTGAGCGGTCGAGCCCTACGTCGCATCCCCATAGGCGTGTCCTTCAAAGGGCTAGGCCCCTCCGGTAGGCGCTCACTTGCTTGCTGCCAGCAACGCACCTCGGTCTCCAAGCCCTGCACCGTCACCCTATGATTTCTCTCCATGCTACTCATCTCGGTTCGAATAGTCTCCAATTCAACCCGCAATTGCATGCATGTATCCTCAATGTCCCTATTATGGTCGAGCCTCTCTTTGCTGCCAGCAAGGTCGTCTCTCACCTTGCCGAGTTCTTCTTCTAAATGTCGGCACTGCATTTCCATCTCACGCCGTGTAGGTCCTCCTCCATCATTGAGACACAATCTGCGTGCATATCCATACAGACCTTGCTCTCCATGACATATGCATTCCAGTCAATCTCGAAGAGTTTTGAATGGAGGTGGCCTCCCTGTTCCTGGATCAACCGGGTAAATGCTGCCATCGACCCACAAGTCAATGTTTGTATCCCCGGCTGCCCTCCGTCCTGGAAATGTTGATGGGCAGGGTTGCTCGGATCTCAATGAACCTCTCCTAATAAGTGGTGCATAGCGTGCATCAAGCTCAGCATTAACACGGTAGCTTGAAGGCTCCACCCCTCGTGCTGCCATCGAGAGTCGAGAATTTCGAAGTTGTGATTCAAGCTCTCAAGGCCCCAGATCGACCTGGAAGTATGCAGAGAATCGTTTTTAAGATTGCCATATACCCAAAACCGCAGAGTTCACAACAACCAAACCCTAAACCATAGCCACTCAAGGAAATTGCAGAATCAAATGAATAGCATGCAATGTACAAATGCATGACTCAAACTTGTCATAGAGAAATTGACACTTACACAACCTCTTGGGTCCACGGCAGGAGGTGTTGCAAGAACACCCTTCGAATGCTTGCTGCTCGAATTTGTAACTGCTGCCAACGCGTATCTGCAAAATCATGCTCACTGGTTTAGTTCTCACAATTTCCCTTCACTCTCTCGAATTTCACCTACGAATTGGGTCGTTGGTCTTGCAACACCCAAGTTCTACGCACCCAACTTCAATTCTCTCCATTCCCAGGTGGGGAGACCAACCTAGTCTCCACCAAGCTCCATGGCTTCTTCCCGTTGTGGCAGCAAACTTCAAATCTTCAAACGGTTGACACCAATCTCCCGTCATCTCTCCTTCGAATCGGGCTTCAACTTCAATAAATGCGAGAAGGCGTGGTTGACCAAACAAGGCAGCCACCTCGGCGCCACTAGGCACACCGACCCCGCCCCGCAACCCCTTCCCGAGACCATTAAGTCGCCCTATTAACTCTGCGGGCAGCGATCCTGGCACCCGCTGCCAGCGACAGTGCCGCATTTGGGCAGGGAGTTCACCTAGAAAGGGCAGGCTTACACGGCCTTATTTTGACCCCATTTTTCTCCTAATGCATGTTCCTAATGTGGGAAAATTCATGGTGGCGGATGTTGGTATGCTGGCAACCCAAGTCGGCCTGAAGATAACTGACGCCCTCAGCCTACCACGGCAGCCGTATACCTCGAGGAAATCAATGTCGATGTTTTTCAACCAGGCAGGAGCAATGCGTGCTGGGAGTGTGGTTCTACGACCCACAGACGCCAAGACTGCCCCCAATTGCATCAAAGATAGGCACAGTATTGTTCCAACCCGGGCAATCAGGGCACCCAAGACAATTCAAAAACTCCAGGGATTCCCAGGCGAGGAGGCGTCACTCTCACGGAAGTACATGGAATAGAAACTACGGTATCTACAATCGGTACTGCCGTCGTAACCACTTGGTCCAAGGCAACCCCAGATGACCATGTGATAGAACCTGGGAAGCCATTTTCAGAAAATCACTGGGATCGCCTTCATAGAATCCGTCAAAACTTACAGGCAGGTTTGGAAAGCACAAGCAAAGACTTACCCATACAGCAGATTTTAGAGGACACTAACGTGACTATCACCCTGTCCAAGATACTAAAGTTAAGTCCAGAGCTTCAAAAATACTTACAGCAAGCTTCATTGCCTGGAAGGACAGAAGATCCTAAAGTCATTGAAGTTAATGCCACCACGTTAGACTCTGATGCCGCAGTCATTCACTTACAACTTGGAAATCACGAATTGACAAACGTATTAGTAGATGGTGGATCAGGTGTGAATGTCATGAGCAATCACCTTAGGAAACACTTAGGCTTACCTTCCCCCAAACTTGCTCAGTTTATATTCCGTATGGCAAATGATGCTCTGGTTACACCTCTGGGCATACTTTCCACGGTTGCCATTACCACTCATGGGGTCTCTACACCGGCCACCTTTGTGGTCATTGATATGCCTGATAGTAGTAATTTCCCGGTAATCCTTGGCCGACCTTGGTTACGTGACATGAACGCTATCCATGACTGGTCCCGGAATCAATTTTGCATCTAGCGCCAAGGTAAAACAGTCATCATTCCCGTCAATAGCTGCATCACCAGGGCTAAAGCTAACCAAATCCGTAGCAAAGCCGGCACCAATTGGGTACAAGGACTCTCACCAAAACAGGAAGCCTTGGTGTTCCAGACTAACCCCGACCTGATTCCCTTAGCAGAAATCCATTTAGCCAGCATGGTGGCTAACGAGGAGAAATTAGACATACCCCCGCATTTTTCCCACGAAATCCAAGAGATGGTAGCAATACAAGCTATACCTGCTAATTAAGCCCTACAACACGAGGTTATTACTGGATGGACCCATAAAGCCAAGGATCGAGTGGAACTCGTAAACCTGGGAACCTTGGAAAACCTCAGATACATTAAGATTAATGCAGATGCACCAGATCACGTAAAAAAGGCAGCAATTGAGCTATTTCATGAATACCAAGACATTTTTGCATGGGGACATGAGGACCTAAAAGGGATACCACGAACACTAGCAGAACACACCATAGATCTAGTACCTAATGCGACCTCTGTACAACAGCGCACGTATCGCATGAATCCTAATTACGCAGAAAGGATCAAGGCAGAACTGGATAAACTGCTCAAGGCTAAATTCATAACACCAGTGGATGCTGCTCCTTGGTTGTCTCCCATGGTTATTATTCCTAAGAAAATCGGAACGCTCCGGATCTGTGTTGATTTCCGGAAGCTAAACGCTGCAACCAAGAAGGACCATTACCCCCTGCCTTACATGGAAGAAATCATTTATGAGGTAGCCGGCCATGAAATGTATTCTTTTTTAGATTGTTTTTTAGGATATTACCAAGTAGCCATGGCAGAACAAGTCAAAAATAAGACAGCTTTTTCAACCGAATGGGGACCTTATCAGTTTGAAAGAAAGCCATTCGGGGCCAAAAATGCCCCCATGACATTCCAACGGGTCATGGATTTAATCTTTAGGCCCTTTTTAAAAACATTCTTCCGAATTTATTTAGATGATGGTACCGTTTACGGACAAATGAAGGACCATATTACTCACCTTCGGTAAATCTTCCATGCATGCCGAGCTAATGGGGTGAGCTTAAACGCTGAGAAATGTATGTTTCTATTTTTTGCCGGGGTAATCTTGGGCTACATCGTATGCAAATACGGAAAGCTTCCTGACCCCAAGAAAATCAAGGACATCTTGGAAATCACGCCTCCCACAGATCAAAAAGGTGTTCAAAGGCTCCTAGGGTTGTCACAGTTCAATCGGATATACATCGAAAAACTGGCCCACATTACTGCACCCATAACCGCGCTTAACCATGCCAAGTATAAATATCCACAAGATTGGACCGCTGCAGCCCTGGCAGCCTTGGACGAAATCAAGGTTGCATATTATAATGCACCAATTTTGATAGCCCCTGACTGGACCAAACCTTTCCATGTGCACACTTATGCGTCTAATATTGCCGTGGGGGTCATGTTAGCTCAGAATCTAAATGGCAAGTATGATCAGCCTCTTGCATATGCTACCTGTCTTTTAAATCAAGCAGAAAGGAATTATTCCACAACGGAAAGAGAAGCCTTAGCCATGATCTATGCTGTTCAAAAATTTTGGCACTACTTGCTAGACAATAAGTTTCGTTTTATGATAGACCATCACAGCCTGTTGTACCTGGTAAATCAGCTCTTGGTCACCAATCGTGTAGCGAGGTGGATCATGATACTCTTGGAGTATGACTTCGAGGTAGTCTATGTACCGGGAAAGCGACACATCATTGCAAACTACTTATCTAGGGATTCCAAGGCTACCGAGGAAGGCATCAATGACTCCTTCAATGAATCATACATTCAAGCCGCGAGCCTGGACATCGACATTCCCACAGACTGGTGGGGTGACCTCATAAGATACTTAACTATAGGTACAACTCCCTCCGGTCTCTCAGGCACTAGACGGGTTAGTTTTGTGCGCAGTACATTACCTTATACCATGGTCCACAAACAACTCTACCGCCGAGGCATCGATCAGGAGACTAGACTTTGCGTTCCCGTAGGGCAAGAGCAAAATCTCATGGCCATCCTCCATGACGGCCCAGCAGGAGGACACCAAGGTCCAATACAACAATTAAAAAGATCTTGGCTGCTCGTTATTGGTGGCCCACACTGCACAAAGACGTCCATGAATATATTAAAAACTACCATGCTTGCCAAGTTTCTACCACAAATTTCCAATTCCAAGGTCGTGTACCCTTGAAATCCATCCCACCCCTCGGTCCTTCCAACGTTGGGGCCTGGATTTTGTTGGACCAATTAACCAAGCAACAAGACAAGGGTACAAATATATCCTAGTTGCCACGGATTACACCACCAAATGGGTGGAGGCCAAACCTTTACGCACTAATACTGCCATGGTAACCGCGGCCTTCATATATGAAAACATTATCACACGTTTTGGCTGCCCCTTGGAAATCATATCAGACCAAGGTTCCCATTTTGTTAATGCAGTCATAGAGGACCGAATGGAAAATCACATCATAAAGCATCAAACCAGTACAGTTTATTACCCCCAAGGAAATGGCCAAGCCGAGTCTACAAATAAAACCTTGATCAACATGTTGCACAAATTTATCCATGCAAATCAGTCTGACTGGGGAGACTATCTCCCAGCAGCCTTGTGGGCATATCGAGTGGCAACAAAGACTGCACTCAGGTTAGTCCTTTTGAAATGGTTTATGGCACCCAACCTCTTTTGCCCACTAAATATATAGCTCCAACCTTTCAAACCTTGCAGCCAAAAGATTATAATCTGCATCGAGTCCTTGCTGCCCGGATCCAAGGTATCCATGCTTTGGAAGAAGTTCGGGCATTTGCCATCAAAAATATTGCTCACAAGCAAGAATTAACTGCACGGTATTTTCAAGCCACCAAGCCTCCCCGGATTCTTTAGAAGGGAGACCAAGTTTTGTGGTGCTCTAGAGTCCTCAAGATACGCAAGACCAAATTTGAGTCTATATGTATAGGGTCCAATTAGCATTACCTAATAATACTGTTCTCTTGGAAAATAAGGAAAATTTTGACAATCATGCAACCATCGTCAACTCAACAAAATTAAAACATTATCATTCTAACAATCCTACACATACTCCTCAGCTTAGCTTAGGAGAAATTTACAAAATCTTCGCAACCTAGGCGCAAGCTATGACAAATTCAGAAGACAGCAATGCTGCACAGCGCCCTAGGAGGACATGGACACCATGGCAGTCCATGTAAGCCTGGTCCAGATCAGCTTCTTGGACACCCAAGACTCCATGGAACATCCCATCGAAGGGACAGCTCCAGCACTCCCTAGCTTCCGCATCATGGGGTCTCAGCCGCCACGAACCACGCTAGCTACTCATCATCACCAAGGACACCCAACCATCACCCTCGGCAATCCATGGAGATCCCTCCTTATCAAATCCAGGCCGCCAAGGCACAATCCCCTCCCCATCCCCTTGGCACAGTGGGCCTTCTTCTTCTTCTCTCTCCTACGAAATTCTATTGGACGCCCTTCACGTAGTCTTTGCACTACGCCTCTCCTTCTTCGCGGTCCTCACCTGCACCCCGCCCCTCTCACTCACGAATTAGATTCCATGGAACGCAAGAAGAAGATCACACCAGCGTTCCATGTCCCCAAAATGATCTCTGAGTGGAAGCGCCGGCCAATCTTATCAGGGCAACAGGGGTAGGATTAGCATGATATTTCACACTGTGCGAGCCCAAGGTGAACACCAAGCATTGAACAAAATTTGTTACCTCCATGCAAACCCGTAGTGAGACCGAGCAGTTTCCTTCAAGAGTAGTAGAAGGCATTAAGGTTCAGTACTCCAGTCGCTATTTGCATAAATTTTTCGGCTGGGATGGCATGGGCATCACGGCTTGGAGCATGGAGTGCGGTCATCCGAAGCCCGAAATTGCGGCCCGCGTGGCAACCTTCAGCTCAAGGATGATGGCAGGTACGACGTGTTTGCATTGAGGAACCACATGAAGGACCCTTGGTTTTCTTGTATGCGTGGGGTCTTGAGTCAGGTTTACTTCCAAAACAATTGCAACGGCATTCTGCCGGAGCAATTGAGTCTCCTGCTCATGGTTGACTAGGGCGCCAAGGTCAACTGGGGCCTCATGGTCGAGGAGAATTTTAGGATCCAGCTACAGGGACACCGGCAACGAACGGACTACAGCAGCCCCATCGGTCCTTTTCTCACCTCCTACATCGCCAACTATCTAGCGTTCTATTGGCGCCATGATTGAGGCCCCCTCATGGGCACTTTCCTTGATGTTCAGCGCAACATTGCGGCAGCTGCAACACAAGATCCAGAGCTGCTCGGCCCCAGCAAGCGCCCACGGAGTGCAGGGCCATCCAAGGAAGCAAGGACGTCCACCGCCATGGGACCATGCGCCACGAAATTTGCAGCACATAGTGCTGCTCTCGCCAACTGCGTGGGGGAGATGCTCCAATGGATTACCACCACCAAACACGAGCAAGAGACCTTACTACAGGAGCACAAGGACATCGTGGATAGATACAAACGCAAGCTTACTACCGCTGTCCACGGAGTCCGAGAGCAGGCACAACGCACCCTGGAACACACAAACATAGACTATCGTCAGCAGCTCGAGGAAAAAGAACAGACATTGACGAATCTAAGGCACCCGGTGGCGAATTTCAAACTCAAGCTAAGGACTACACAGGACCATATTGACGTGCTATCCAAGGAGAAAGCAAATGTTGTGGAACGAGCCCAAAGACTAGAGCAGCAGAGTCAGGAGTATTTGGCAAGATGCAAAGCCCTAACAGCTCACAAGGATACGTTAAAATAGGGACAACATTCGCAGGAGGCCGAGGATAGCATTCACCTGCAGGAGGAGAGAATCACGGTTGAACTGTCCATGCAAGACTTCGAGGCCAACAAGGTGGGTTGGGTTCATAATGCAGCCAACCTGATTGTTGTCAACGCGTACAAATGGTTGCTGGATCACCCCTCCACCTCGGCAGACCCACCCAAGGAATTCCTTGACCACTGCATTGACAATGCTCTAGCAACACTCGAGTTGGAGCAATCAGAAAATGCTTGGGAGAACATGGATTTGGAGAACATGGACCTGGACAAGGATGACATGGAGGCCCTGTCCCTGCTCCCGCAGCCAGCCATGGATCTTGCACCACCCAGCCCGGAGCATCCATTGCAGGAGGATCCACAGCCATCCAGCCCGGCCCTTGTCAAACCTGCTGACCAAGCTGAACGCGTGGATATCCCGGAGCACTTCACTGATCCGGAAGATACTCCACAACCTTCGCCACGCCTGCAAGCACCACCACAAGCTGCACCAAGCCAAGTTAATCCCACGGTACCCTCGAGACCCAAGTCTTTTAGAACTCACAAAGATCCATTAAGAAAAATAGAAGAAGAATTTGGCTCAGAGGAACAAACCAGTGATGAGGAAGAGGATGAGGAGGAGCTAGCAACTGCCATTCAGGAAGTCACCCAATACTTTGTAGCTAACCCTGATCTCATCGCCCTCTATAGCGATTCCAAGGCTACTCAGGTGCAATGCCCTACATGCAATAAAATTTTAGGGAAAACAGTCTATGGTGTGTATCAACATGCAATGACCTCCAGAACCAAGCATAACCTAATTCATAGAGGTGCTGCTGCAGCCATAGCTACCATGTATGGGCAACATGCACCCCCAAGACGTCGCGCCCAACTACCATGGGAAGAGACCAGACCAGACAGAAGACTCGCCCACCGACGCACGAGTGGCTGACCTACAATCCGGGACGGATTGCAAGCTTCGAGGGAGGGCTAAATGTTACAAGGCAACATCCACGACAAACCAAAGAAAACAAGGAGCGGTGAAGACTGGTAGAATTGTAGCAGTTGCCCATAGTAAGTAGCAGTTTAGCCAGGAACCAAGGAAGACACGCAAAGTATAAAACAGGGTAGCTAGGGACCAGGGAAACACTCTTGACATTTTGGTGGTTGAGTCGAGTCGTAGCTTAGAGAGCGTGAGCACCATGCGCGTCCCTGACTGATTGCTATGCTGTAAACACTTATACTCTTTAGTAATGCACTGCCCCCCCTTCAGCTTACTGCTTGCTTGTATTGCAATCTCGTTTCCTTCTGCACCTACGTGGCCCTAACCCTCTAACCTTCACTATTCTATTTCCCACTTGCTTGATGACCCACCTCTCTCTTATGCTCTCTGGCTCTCAGTCTGTTCAAGGTTTCCACAAAACCCAGGGACTTGGACTAACTCAAGAGAACAATTAGCCCCAGAGTCTTTCCCGCTTCCTCTCCACGGCCTACCTTGGCTACTCCACGCAGACTAACGGTCAGGGTCCCAGTATCCGGACAGTTGCTCCCTGGTGACCTTGCGTTCCCTGCCTTAAGACCGTGGTTTGATAAAACCCCGTCCCCGATCTCCTCCTTAATTCTACTTCCCTTCCCTGATCAGTATTTCCATGTCTGACCCCAGCTAACACGGATTTCTAGGGAGCACTCTACAACGACTCCTACACCTTCAGGGACCACGGCAATGCCGAGTAGGAGACCTACGTGAAGTCCTTGTTTGTCCAAGTTCTCCAATTGAATTTGCTAGTGTCGGAGATGCTCTCATTTTACTTTGCCCGTGCGCTCATGGCCAAAACACTTATTGTAGACATAAGCTAGGCCGAGTTTGAATTTAAGGCCACCCATCCTCATCAATCCCAAACCGGAGCTGCCAGAGTCCTAGAGGAATTTGCAAATCTTCTGGAACCACTTCCGGCTCTCAACAAAGTCATTCCTCAACCTTCTACCGGTCAGGTAAGGAGATATTTCTGTATGCTAACTTAATTTCTCTAAATTTGTAATGCGTAGTAGTTGCTTCCAGCACATTTCGTATGCAGCTGTTGTTTCATGCTATTAGATGTCCTCGAGTTCATATCATGTTTATATCCAACCGTGACTCTTTTATTCATCTCCCAAGTTTTAGTCCTCTCATTTGTTTTGTAACGTGAATGCAAGGCACCTGAAATGTGCCAAAATATCACCAGAACATTACTCTCACTATAGAACCTTCACTTTCTTAGGTACGTACATTTTTAAAAAAGGTATATGCGATTTGCATGGTAGGATATGGCTGCTTTTGACATTTAATGATTAGTAGCATTGGGATCATTGAAACTCTACTCCTGACATGTTTCTCTCATAATTCAGGCACTTTACTAAATCTGGCCTCGGCAGGTTACTTTGGAGCCGCTCCACTACACCACCAACCAATCTGCGGGCGTCACCAATGCTGATTTCTCGACACCAGATCTTGGTAATCGTTTGCCTGGGACACCGACATGGCCATCGTCGTCCGCCATCGGAGTGAATTTTACAAGCCCGGACGATCAATTTGTTCTGGCGGAAGTAGGTGAGTCTTCGCAAGAGCGAATTCCGTTACCTCGTGAAGAATTTCGGGAGCAAATTGCAACATTGCTCAACGGCGCTGTGCGTGGATTGACGGTAATCCGTTCGGGGGCACTGCAGCTAATCACATCCGAGCGTATGAAGCTTAAGGAAACCAGACATCTTGCGTTAGGTGAAGTTGATAAGTGCAGACCCTAACTACATGAAGAGATGGATCGGCTCAAATTTGTAGAACGTAAATTGTCGGAGAAGTCGGAAGTGCATGCCGAACCAGCAGAGGACTACGAGCAGGCACGATTGTAAGTCGTTGCAGCAAAGGCCATTGCAGCATCTTGTACCACAACGGAGGATAAGAACACGCGTATGAACATCTTAACGAATGCAGAGGCTCTTGTCCACTCCTGGTTTGAGGCCATGGACGGTGCTCTTCATGCCGAAATGGCATGGGAATTCAAGGTAAATTGGCAGGCTATTCGAGTGAACGATGTAGCAGCTGAAGTCCATGCCGCAGGGGAGAAATACTGCAGAACATGTGAGGGAATTGACGCTAACCTGGCTCATCTTCTTACTCTCGCAAAACTGATTGATGAAGTGTAGGTCCTGATTTTACCACCGGAAACTAGTCAATTTGGAATGAGTATCACATGTCGTTGTGCATTAAAACTTCTGGTTTTATCTTGACGAGCAGTCAGTTATAGTTCTAATGTGAACCATAAAAATTCCCTTCTGGCAATGATCGGCTTATACAAATGATTAGCATATAGTACTTGCTTCTGAATTCTGCTCGTGGTATGAGTTGCAAGTGTGTAGATTTGCACAGGTTTTTTTGTTCATCGTTGGAAACATATTAGGTGGAGAAACTAGACTTCAGGAAGCGCAAACTCTATATTTTTTGTTACACATCATGTCGGATTTTTTGCTGATCACCTTTGACAATCAGTACGTTTGGTGTCCATGCATTCCACCGTAGTCTCGTATGAATGGACAATGCACCAATGTAACAAGGTCCTCGTCAGACTAATTTGTGATTGAAATCCTCTTTAAACTAAGAAGCCGTTTGGGAAATTATGAAATCCGTCCCCTCAAAGCTCCATACACGACCACAGCCACGGGTATGAATTGACTCACGGAACCATGACAAAAACTCATTAGAGGAAGGTTGGGGTCTCCAAAAGGCCTTTTCCATAAAATGGGTGCCTGAATTTTTGCCATGCCCGTGCACTTTACCTGCTGGCACCAATGGTGCCAGCAGGTCGCGAAATGCTGCCAGCAGTGCCAGCAGTTGGCATTTGGGGGGTCTTGCCAATCGCATTTGGCGAAGGCGTTGCCCACTGCTATCACCCCATTGGACAATACAAGCAATAATGACACTGTCACCGAGCGTGTGTTCACTGCTGTAACCCCATTAGACAGTACCGGATCCTGTTGTCAGCGGGGCGAATCCTGTTGTCAGCAGGGCGAATTTTGTTGTCAGCGGGCAGGATATCCACCAATGAGATTTGCAGAGAAGTGTCAATGGGCAGGAAGCTCACCTAATTCGGGCTGTCTTACAAGGCCCTTTGGAGACCCAATGTTTCCCCTAATGTGAGGGTTCTGTGACTCAAAGAGTCCATTCGTCTAGTAAGAGCACTGTACACGGGTACTGAACTTACCTCACAAGTAACCTGACGTAACTTAAGTGAACAGAAGGACGTCATTTCCATCCACCGTGACAACATTTTGGTTCATATCCAAAATGCTCACAGTCATCACTACGTTTTTTTATCCCCAGTTTACTTGCCATTAACCAAAGAGGTAGAACTGGGAAGTGCGCCAAGATTCTGACAGTCCAAATTAAAAGTCAACGCTCATTGGCCTGAAAGAAATTGTGAACAGTAACCGGTCCTCTTCGCAGGTGGCTCAAATCCACCCATGGCTGTTGACACCAGAAATTTTCCACAACCAATCAGCCTTTGCAATCATTTTTAGATTACACCATTTGTTGATCATGGTGTAATCTCGCGGTGTTTGAAACCCTCATTTCTACTAGTGATTTTAGAATCTATGACTACCAAACCAAAGATACAATTTAGCACGCATTAGTTTCCGATCGTCATATCACAATTGTGTGGACCAGATTTAACAACCTTAGAGCAACATCAACCTTGAGTAAATACTGTAGTTCCTGGCCGGACCACATTACAAGACAATTACATCTACCAAACACCCCTCTAGGATATGATAGTTACCACTATGACAAATCAAAAAGAACTTTAATCGACTTTAATATACCGTGAGTTTTATTAAGGTCAGCCCTTCTATGGCACACTTGGTGCCAAAGATGTGCATTTGAAATTACACAAGAAAATCTCCATCCAAGACTAACTCTTTACCAAGCATGGCGGACAATCATATTTTTGGGAATGGAAGCCTATCGTGACATAACAAGGTACCCAAGATCAGCATCAAAAAAACATGAGATGCAGAGCAATTTCACCCAGATCTAGACTAAGGACAAGCTTTTTGCCAAAGAATAAAACGAGACACTACAATGGCAACTTATCCCTCCGTCTAGTTACTTACCACAAGGTATGTCTACAAATATTTCCCAAGCTCATTTTATTCCAACAGAAGAGAACAATGAGGAACCGCAAGAACACGAAGTGTCAATTACGAGCTGAACAACTACTTCAGGAAGCCACACAAGAGCTAGTTCGACAGACTGACCAACACCCCATGGCATACAGGCTAGCCCAGGGCCGCGACACTCGACCTACCTAACGACAGCAGTCCACACACCACTTAGGACCTGGACCATCACAGGCTGAATGCTCAGCCGCAGGCAGCCGAAGAAGAAGACAACCAAGACCTCAACACTCAGCAATGCAGCTTAGTCTTTATGTGCATTCATAGACGGAGACACCGGGGCAGGAAGAGGATCAATCGGATCACACCACAGAACCATCACCTTGACCTCGACAAAAGAGGACAAAACCAAAAAAAACAACCACTACACATAGAATACTACAACCCAGCAGTAGAAAGACAAAAAACAAGACATGAGATCAAAACACAAAAACAACAAGATCAACAACAAGATCAACAACATGATAATCACTTTCAAACCACTAACCCGGAGGGTATCCTAACCACCCGACCCAAACCGATTACCCGACCAAAAATGAAGGCTTACAAGACCAAGAAACAAAGCGTTCATGTTAACCATGGAGAAAGCAACACAACCCCAAGAGCAACAGCCTCTACATCAACCAACCACACAACAACCGCACTTGGGTCAAGAGACGAGCAGAACGTTCATATCCCAAACCCTACACAAGTCCAACAACCGGGGACAACAAGATCAAGATCCCCGAGACTCCAAACCCCTTCCAAGTAAATAGAAGGACCCAAGTTATAGCGCGACCTAAAGAGAAAGCATACAAATCCAAACCAGCTCCAATTCACAAGACATTAGCAACATAGACCACCATGCCATTGATGTTCGTAATCACAAACCCTACACTCCTAGATTTGCTTATGAGCGCGCTAAAGAATGGTGAAAAGCAGAGGAGCTACTGCGCGAACTAGACGAAGCAACAATAGCAAAGCGCCGATACAACACACAAGAACCAAACAACATGCAATAGCCAAAGGAACAACCACAAGCAGAGTCTCTCCCCTCCCCCTCCTTCCAGCAACTTGCAACTCCAACAAATAGTATAGCCTAACCTTGATAATGTCACCCTTGTTAATAGAACACCTTGATATTGTCACCTAAAAGTTTGAAACCGATTTTCCTGGTGTAAAACTCCCTCGTTATTATCACTATCACCCTTGATAATGTCACTATTTTTTTCCAAAATATGTAGTGTAAGTGTGATAATATCAAGTGTGGATTGTAAGTGACAGTTGGATGGACAGATTGTGGTAGCATAAAGGTCATGAGACGCCCCTGTGATAAATGAAATGCTATTCAGAGGGTCATGAGCCGCCCTTGCACCAACCTTGAACAGTGTCGATGATTCAAAATTTCAATTTCGTGGCCATTTGCTGGGTCAACATTGTGTCTTTTTCGTTTATCTAAGGTATGATTCCTCACACTGCATTGAACTCAAAGAAAGACGTAGTATTTTACAATCGTAGAAAGTTGTCACTGCTAAGGTACTTGGTTTGATACATCTTGTTGTTGCTTCGATCTTACACAAAATTAGGAGGGAGTTTTTGACAGCGCTTGCTTTGATCAGCAGTGTTCAAACTTGCTTCACTTCTGGCACTTGCAGTCGGAGCAACAAAAAGGCCAAGCAGACATGCACCTCCAGCATCCGAAGGCCGTGCGTGAGCGGACACACTGTCGCAACTGCACTAGGTGAGGGCTGAAGCCCACTCTCAACTCTAACTTATTATGTGTCTCATTTGTGCGAGGAATTTCAGTTCTTTTTCGGATCATGAGCATGGTGGGAGCACATCACTAGCGTGTTATCTGGATTGATGGTGTTGATAGTTTTGGTTTCTGCTACTTCTAGTGGGCTTGACCAAGTTTGAAGTTTGTGGTTTCAAGCACCTTTCTTTGATGTGGGAGCTCATTTTCTTCTGTGAAGATGGTTGTTTGGGATGTGGTTATGGGGGTGAGTGTGCTTCTGGATGAGTAAGAGTGTTGTCTGGTTTTGGTTCCTATTTTCTTATTGTGCTTGGTGATTACAATTCAGTTTAAAGTTCCATGTTTCAGAATTTTTGGGAGGGGGTGAGTCGATGTGTTCTGTGGAGATCACTTTTCTGGTCTTTTGAGCATTGGCATGTTGGTGCATTTGTAGGAGGTTGGTCTGAGTTTTGAGTTCTCAATTTTGGTAGGCCAATCAGCAAGGATATCAAAATCCTTGCAGTCACCCACTTGCCTCTGCCTAGACAACCAGCTATCAAACCTCGGCATCTACGGTGCATTACCTGTTTTACTTGCATTACTTGTTTTGGTTGAATTTGTGATGACACATGAATAAGATTGTTGCTGAAACAATCGAATGCACTAGTTTTGCTCAATTATCATGGTGACTTATATTGAGTGTTCATTTCGTGGCATGGTTTGGCAGATACAGGTACTTCCAATGGCAAGTACATCCACGCACAAAAGGGTGGATTTATCAACCTCTAATAAGAAGAAAATCTGTGAAGTCCAGAAAGCTCATCCTAGTTTGAAACAGGAAGACCTCGCTCAGTATATGGTGGACCAACATAAATTCAAGCTTGTGGATCGAACTATTATTTCCTAGATTCTTTGTGGAAAAGAAAAGTGGCTGAGTGTAGATACATCTGTGCGTGAAGCCAATGTGCGATGTGCTCGCGTTGGAAAATGACCTCAGCTTGAAAAAGCTTTGGTTTTATGGTTTGGATAAGTAAGGGCACGAAGGGGAGTTGTAACTGATGACGTCATTATGCGCAAGGCTATGGAAGCGAGGGATTCATTTGGCATATGCGACACTGAGTTCACACTTTCTCATGGGTGGTTGCAAAATTTCAAAACTCGACATGGAATTATTTGCAGGGAGAAAGTGGAGTTGCAGATGAAGATGGAGTTGCATTGGCCATGGCAAAGATCCCATTCATATTGAAGAAATATGATCCAGAAGACATCTTCAATTTCGATGAGACAGGTTTGTATTACAGAGCCTCTTCTAGCAAGACTTTGAATATTGGAAAGGCAAAAGGAAATAAGAAGAAGAAGGACCGTGTGACATTGGGGCTTTGCACTAACATCTTAGGGAAGGAACTTGTTTTCATTCACAAATCAGCGTGTCCCACATGCTTTCCTTGGAAGTTTGATCCAATTAGTATAGTACATTATTATTCTAACAATTCATCCTGGATAAATGGTAATGTTTTTACACATTGGATGAAGAGTGAGAACCGAAGAATGGCACTGCAAGATAGAAAGATTTGCATTATTATGGATACTGTAGGAAGCCATGATATTCATGGTGAAGTCAAGAAAGTTATAGATGGGTTTAATGCTTTTTTACTCTTCCATATCACTATCTTGTTCCTTCCACCAAATGTGACTACAATTGTTCAGCCTTTAGATCAAGGAGTGATTGCAGCACTCAAAATGTGCTAGGAGCACAAGCTTGTAGCATGGACTTCGCAACAAATTGATAACTCAGATGAAGATTTGGGGAAATTGAATGTCGATCTCTTTTAAGCAATGCTATGGTGTGTGGCAGCATGGCATCAATTCGATGATCAAACCATCAGAAATTGTTGGAGAAAGTCTGCCATATTGTCTGCATTTTGATGAATGTATGAAGTCCAAACTGGAGGAAGCAGCTTTGGAATTGGGCAATCTCATTGCCGCGTTGAATTTGGGTTTGGATGTTGAAGGCAAGCCTATAGAAAAACTTAGTCTTTTGGAGTACATAAACATGGAAGGTGAAGATGATTTTGAGGTGGAATATTCTACTGAGGAGCTTGTGCAATTAGTGCAAGATGGCAAAGAGGTACTTGATTCCATGGAAGAAGACTTAATGATTGTTGATAGCAATGATGATGAGTATAAAGTAGTGAAGCTAAGCGAGGCACAGAAATATGCTAAGGATCTTTTGAATTTTATGGCTAGCCAAGGTTCTCAGAATTTCAACACTCAAGAGTTGTTGGGAATAGAAACAATCCATGACAAACTTATTAGAATTGGTGTTGGACATTTAACATCAGTAAAACAATGTAACATTAGAAACTTCTTTGTTTCTAGTGAGAGGTCTCTACCGGATCTTAATGATACATTATGATGTGTTCTTGTTGTCATTCACAATTTTGAATTACATTTTACAATCAAAGACTTTGAAGCCTTCCATTTGTTATTTTCTTTTTTACATTGTAATTTTGTTTTGATTTTTAACCTATTTTTTTGATGATATCACATTATGCACAAATCTTCAAAATGTGACATTATCAAAAATGTCACACCTTGTTTACATCACACTTTATGGTGAAACGGAGGGTGTGATATTGTCAAGGTTAGAGTGTATTCCATACTCTCTCCTGGCGGCCCCCGTTATGGCAAATTTCGTTGCCTTCTCACCTGGTACATAGCCCCTGGCCCCAATACGGTTTCCCCTACCTGGTCCATGTAGGCCGTTTCCAAATCCACCCAAATTTTGTTATTCAAATCAAAATCAAGCTCATAATTTAAAAAATCTTGTACATCCATATTAGGAGTCTCAGTCTCAGAAGATATCAAATGTGGTTGTTCCAATACAGCAGCAACCTCCTCTACATCTTTCATTTGTTGCTCTAAAATGACTTCATTTTCCACAAAAACTGAAAGAATTCTAGTGTGTCTCCAACAATTCTGAATTGTTGTTGGAGTCATTATGTTACGCCAAGCCTTCTCAAGCATGGTCACAACTTGGTACACATCAATCTCAAAATTGTTGCCAGTTGAAATACAATCTATTTGATATTGAATTAATAACTTCTTGTATGGACCTTTGAATGATGCAATGATTCTTGTATCCATAGGCTGGAAACAACTAGTTGTATTTGGACACTTTTTATATCCTTGCCACTTTGTCTAGTTCCCTATTATTTTAAGTCTATAAACTTAAAAGTACAATTATCTTTTACTTTATGAGCTTAAAATATATGATCTTTTATTTTTTGATCTTAAAAATACATGTACCAATCAATTTGTTTCTAAAATGGACTTCTAAGGTTACTTTGCACCTAAAAACTATTACTTGACCTCAAAGTTATCTCCCTCCAAACTATGGTTCTTACAAAAGTCCTTTTTTAGAAAGTTATCACTTATTGAGGTAAAATTAACAAAGACGAGAGCACAACATTACATAACACTCTACACATAACAATCCCTAGTATTAATTTTAAGGGAGCAGAAATCTCCATAACACATATAGAGTTTTAACACTTATGTATAGAGGTAACACTTATCGATATCGAGATTTGGTACCTGGTCCGGTCCCAAATCCTCTCTCTCTTCCCGCTTTCCTTCTCTTGGGGTTTCATGCCATGGATCTGTGACCAGTGACTGTGACGATGATGATGATGGTGGTGGCGGTGGTGGTAACGTGAGAGTTCTGTGATGCCGCAATGGTGCAATGGGAGGTGAAGGTTAGGTGAGGTGGTGGTATTCGTGCCATTTTGTGTTTGGGAGTAGTGGAATGGGGGTTGAGGTGCTGGTTTGTAATTGAGAATGAGTGATGTGTGGAATGGGGGAAAGGAGGAGAGGAATGGCGGTTGGGTAGGGGTTTGCGAGTGTAGGTTTTGGATTGGGGAGGGGATGGGGAAGGGAGGGAAATGGGTGGTTGCGGTGCTGATGGGGGATGGACGGTGGTTTAGTGGAGTGGAGTGGGGACGAGAGTTGGTGTGAGGGTGTGTGGATAAGAGGTGAGGGTTTGGGATTTCGTTGTTGTTTTCGGTTTTTTTGGTATTGCATGTTTTGCATCTGTGTGTGTGTACTTACGTGTGGATTTTTGGAACAGGTTTGGGAGGGTGGACATTGCTGTTTCTCGTTGTGGTGGGGATTGGAATTTCTGCTGGGAGGATGTGGCGTTGTGGATCGTACCTGACAGGGACTTATGCTGTTGAGTTGTACGAGAGGTCAGTTCTTCTACTGTGTTGGAGCTTCTATCCTTCGGGCCTTAGTTTTTCGTCTAGATGGTTTTCATTCGTTGAAGAATTTGTTTCTATGGTCTTCTATCTTGTGATTGTTCGTAATGTGAGGGTTCTGGCGTTTGGTCATTTTACTTGATGGAACAAGAGATTGAACATTCAGCATTGGTTTATTCTGCTGTGAAATTAAGATCTGTTACTTTAAAAAAAATTGAGCTTTTACTGAAGATCATGGTATTGAATGAAATGCGTTGTTTGCATTGCAATCAACCTCTAATCGTTCATGAGTTAGTTATATCATGTCGATAATCAAAATAGAACGCCTTGTCATGGGAATCAGTCTGGAACTTATTTGCTGAATTGGCCCATGCAAAATCTGTTGAGTGATTAGGTGCTAGTCATGATTCCAACAACTGTTAGAGTGGGGATGTCAGACGACAAGGACATCATAATTTTGATGTTTTTGGTTGTCGATACATGAGGGGGCAGATCATGAGTTTTGATATCGCCTTGAGCGCTGTAGAATTCTTAACAAGATGGTCACGGTTCTTTTCCAGATATTGCATGCACAGTCTTTGACACTATTTATTTGTTTCCTCTTCTTTGAGGTGTACGTGACGAGTTGGATATCATCACCAACATGTAAAGAGAAGCTCCTCTTGCAGATTAGTACCTGGCGGAGCTTAATATATAGATTTGAAGCCATGGGGTAGTCGAGGAGACCATACTGAGGTTCCTGGGTAGTCATTGTTACGGCGATCAGAGTTGACGCTAGAACTGTACTAGCGGAGGAAAAATCCTGAAGTGACAGGAAGCTGGAATTTGGATACTAGAAGGACACCTTGAACGACACCTTGGTAACTGGATTGGACACTTTGGGAATTTTTAAGTGTGGATACTGCCGGTTCCATTTTCTCGGGCTTGGTTGCCATAACCAGCCTTTTCACATAAATTCTTGTGGAAATCTGGACTTCAAGCTGGGGAAGAAGATGTTGAGCCTGAAAGATAGCTGAAGATCGGAGTACATTGGCAAGTGTCGGTGCTGTTTCTGTCAATTTTCTCATTGAGATGGAAGTAGCATGTGACTTCTGTGGCGAAGGCCAGGCCATTGTGTACTGTCGAGCTGACTCGGCTCGGCTTTGCCTTTCCTGTGATCGGTATGTGCATAACGCAAATGCCCTTTCACAACGCCACTCTCGGACTTTGCTATGTCATAGATGCTACTTGCGCCCAGGTGGAGTGTGCTGCGCTTCCTGCCGAAGTTGCTTCTGCCAAAGCTGTGATGACAACACACACAATCCTTCCATGGCTGCCTCTCAACACAAGAGACACGGCTTGGAGTTCTTCACTGGGTGCCCCTCTGCAACTCAGCTTGCAGCTCTGTGGGATTGTAATGACCGCAGTGAATCCCGTGATGTTGATGGACCACTTGCATTATTTTCTTCTTCTCGGATGATAGACAGCCAGTGGGGAGGAAGTGCTCGTTCCACTGCCACAAAGTCTACTGTAGGGCCTGTTGGAAGAGAGAGTCACATGAGTGGTGATCAAAAGATGGAGTCCAGCTCAGGAGTTGCGGCCAACATATCCAGCGCTGGGCCTCCATTGCATGTAAAGGTAGTTATCTTATGCTTTATTACTTCTTGTTCGGTGAGATTTCTAAGATTAACGAACCCGAGGAAGTACGGGAATTTGTTAATAATGAATGGGGTGCTTCGTCGTGAAAATATGTGTTTTGCCACGTTTCTTGGTTACCCTGTCTGTAACACTCAGACATGGGACCTTTGGGTCGGAGCAACAAGAAATTAAAAGGTTCGTTAAAGGTGCAAACGATCCTTTTTGTATGTACAAGGGTACGAACTTTTGTCTGGAGTCCTTGTTACTGAAATTATATCGTCATTCTATTAGAGCACTTCAGCAGTAGTGAGACAGCAACAACAACAGACTTGTTCTGAGAAAGAAATATGTCAGCAACTTCAAGTTCTCCAAGTTCGGGATCTTACACAAAATTCTCAGCCCGATCATCAGGCAAAGCGACATTGCGTGGACAATTCTGAACAGGTGTTGCAGATGAAGCAAGGATCTGAGCAACATCCACCCATGCTTGTTCGTGGACATTCATGCCAGCAGCCTGCGCATAACTTTGAAGGGCTTGGTGGTGATCATAGTATGGGGGTTGGTGAAGCTCAATCAATGAAGATGGAGGTTGAGTCTAATGATCTTGTTAACCAAGTTGGGACTGACCCCTTCTGGCGAAGCAATGCTTTGACGCAAGCCACGCAGGTAAACTTGGTAGCTACTGAAATCCATACATTAATCCCTGGGTATCCACACATCAATCCACCAGATACTTCAGCTCGTGCGAGTGAATTACTTCTGGCCACTTCGTTCACAGTTTAACCCTTCTTGTGGTTGTTTATGTAGACGTGGGGACAGAATATGCAAGATTTGGGAGTGTGTGGAGATGTAGCTGATCCATCTTACGCTTTTAGTATGGCTGAGGTTGATCTATTCTTTGACAACTACGAGAACATGTTCTCCACCTGTCAAGATACTTCTAACTGTTCATTTGAAGAAATTAGCCCACGAGCTTCTTCCATGGGCCAAGGAGGGACTTCCAGCATCAAACATGGGCATATGCAGAGCATCCCTGAGGCAGAGCTCTTCAAACCTACCAATGTAAGTCCTCATACCCTGGAAGTTTTTAACCTACTCAATATTGATTCTTGGGGTTTGTGTTGTTTATTGGCACGGATTTAGAGGACGATAGTCTTTGCCGATTACAAGTTACAATTAGAGTTGTTGAAACACTTGAACTCTGGTCCATATTGCTACTGCTTGATTAACTAGGGAATTGCATTCGTTACGTTTTTCTGATGAAACATTAGTTCAACGTCAATCAACCCGAAATTGGCTTGGTATTATCTGTAGGTTGCTGCGAGTACAGGCAATGTGATGAAGTTCAGGGAAGACATGGATGGGCCAGCAGGCCCAACAGGTCGATCTGATAGTCACCATGTTATGGAAATCGCAATGGCAATGAACGACATAGATGGTGCTACGAGCTCGCAGTTTGTGGCAAGGCCAGCTTTAACAAGCCGCTCCCTCACACTTTCTGGTCAGAGTGGTGACAGTGGTGAATACCATGATTGTAATGCATCACCTCTGTTTTTAAGCTCAGGGGAGCCTTCTAGAAGCCCAGACAGTGTTTCGATTGCTCAAGCACGTGACTCTGCTATGCTTCGCTACAAGGAGAAGCGAAAAATTCGCAGGTTTGTACTAACCTTTTTTTTTTTTTTTTTAAATTTCTTTTGCTTTCACTAGAACAAGACATTTGGTATCATGCAACATACTGTTAGAGTGATTTGTTTGGATGCAGACATCTTCTACTTGCTCAACATTGTAGAATCACTTAGTTTATCCGACCGTAAAATTACTCAAATAAGTAGGAATCCTTCTTTTTTTGGACCTGTTTTTGTAGGCTTCAGTTAAGAAAAGCAGTTGAAACAAATCAGACTTTCCTATTCTAAATTAAAATACAAGGCTGCATATTTTCTGTGTAGATGATTTCGTGATTTCTCTGCATTAATTGGACGTGCAAATAATCTGGAATCTCGTGTGCTTCTGCAGATTTGACAAAAGGGTTCGGTACGAGTCTCGCAAAGCTCGTGCAGATACTCGCAAGAGGGTAAAGGGTCGGTTTGTGAAGGCAGGACAGGCCTATGATTACGATCCTTTAGCTACTACACGCAGCTTCTAGCTATGACTTCATCTAAGATGTGATCGTCTAAGAGCATTTTTGAGAGGTCTGCATATATTTGGGCCCTTGAAAATGAAATTGTTTTTTACTAGGAGCATGTTGTCTCACTAGCTTGTGTGATACAGCAGCAGGCTTATTAGTTCTACTGACATAAATTTCTACTTGAAATCTCTTCATGTCTTTTGAGCAGGGACTCTTCTAGCACGGACCCTGGCTATACTGCGGGCGTGGATACTCGTGTGGATAGAATGTTGGGTCTGAGGGGTTATCACATGTTTGGAGAGCTAAAATTGTTGGAAGGTGTTAACTCAGTATTTTGCCGGAAATAGGGTAGAGAACTAGTGTAATCTCTTGTTGGTTTTAGTTGCATGCTTCAAATTTTAATCTTGAGAGACTGCCTCACTGGTCAGCCTCGTGTGTATGGTAACAGGATCACATCACATGAGTTGCAATTTTAGTCGGCATGAGTATTATAGATTGGCAATGACAAAGCTTTCGGCTACTGACCAGTGTAAATCCTACTATTTCAGGAATGGAGTTAGGGTGGCAGAAACTTCGGAAGTAATACAGAATCTTTGGCTTTTGGAGAGTCTTTAGAAGTGAACTATAGTGGCTACAAGGGATTTTGCAGAGTCAAATTTTGGCATCCTCCTTTATTTTTGTTTTGCCTGAAACTGGCGATACAAATAGTTTATAAGCAAAGTCTACAGGAATCATTGCCTACCTAGGTGCAAGAAAAATGCTAGACAGGCTATGAACTATGAGGTATGAACTGAAATTTGATGCTTCTGGCTCTTGTTGCGATAGGATGCAGAACATAAAAAATAAAGTCGAACACCATACCCCTGCAAACCGAATTCACCAACCATTCACCAAATCTCAGTAACATAAAATAAAGCAATCTGCACCAATTTCTAGTGCCAGAACCACATTCTCTAGCTAACAACTACCATCACAGTGATCACTAATCCACTCCACAGTTCAAATTCTCATTCCAAAACGAACCACTTCAGAAGTTTAATGTCACAGAGAATAGTATATTAAGCATGAAAGCAGGTCATGTACACGAAACAAAAATAAAAAAACCTCCTGCATACCTGCAAATAAAGATTTCTGTAAACGGCCCTCTCATCTTCATGTCCTATGATGCTGCCCAACAAAGGCCCGCGCTTCAAATGAAACAAGAGCTTCGGCAACCTTGCCAGGCTTGAAGGGAAGGGCCGTATCTTAGACTTCGCAACATTGCTTCCAAGCTTCACAGCAATATCTTTAACTCTCTCGTCTACTGATGCTCGCGTGTTAGCAGCATCTCGGGTAGTCTTCACCTCTAACACCGTCTTCTTTGCTATTAGCACTGCAGCTACCTGCATTGACACCAAACATATTAGAGACTCGGGACAGAAATAATACAACCAAATAGAAGCTCGTTTCTCATATTGCGATATTATGTCATATTAGATAAACAAGCATTTATCCAGCTATTCCTAAAGGAGCTACTACTTCAAAAACAGAGTGACGAAATATTATATGCAAGTAGGAATAAAATCGCAACAAAATCAAATGAGGCAACACAATCTGATTGTCAAGAACAGTACCTCATCATCTACACTGTGCAAGTAGTTCGACACACTATCTGTCGTCGGCAGTTGCACTATCACAACCCTAGTCACTTTTGCTTGGTGCATACTAGTATATCTTGCAACAATCTGAAAGTACACATGACTGTCTTCTAAATCATCTTCCAATTCCATCGTAATTGCAAATGCTTGACAATCTTCAACATCGAGTAAGCGCACAAATGTAGATGTATCATTTCTAAAATGTTCGTAACTCGCATCTCCACGAGCCTCCTCTCCTGGTCCTGCCGTTCCAACCAGTCACACCGTCGATGACATGCATAGAGGTTAAGTGGTGAACAACCCGCCATGTGATTCTGTGAACAACCATGACCAGTGATTTAAATGTCATACAAACAGCTTACCGATCACACGAGTCACTGCAACATCATCAGAACACCGAATCTCCAAGATCCTTCGGAAACCTGTGGAGCGCCGAACTGCACGTTGCAAATTGGTACAGAAAACCTCTCCAAAATCATCGTGTAATACCAATAGATTTTATCAAACTATGCAACGGTGTTGTAAAGTCTCAGATCCAATCGCAAATCCCTTCCCAACAATTGGAGATGGATACAACAGTCAATCATCAACTGAAGACACCAAGTTGAAATCCAACATTAAAAAAAAAGCATAACAAAAAAACAACAAAGAACAACATTAGCAATCAAACACAAAAACAACAACAAAAGAACACAAGCAGTGACTCCCACCATCAAAAACCAAGTGCTGGCACGCTAAACATGTTCACTGAAATACACATCGATTGTTGGTAAGGGACAGGGACTTGGTTTAGGGTCGTGAGGTTTGCAGCCGCTAACCCCGCGGCCGTCATTTCATCATCAACTGCTGCACATGTAGAAGCCCACGTTAGATCAGTTGTCAACTTGCCTCCCTCCAACTGCCTACACAAAACTCTACACATATTAGTAATTTCAGTCCTCTCTGCGATCCTTCTTCTTCCAATCGTCGTACGCAGCATTATAAGGGAAGTCCGTCAATGTGTAGAATTCCTGTGCGTGCATGGCGACAGCCAAGGGCAAGTGCACGTTCAATCTGTTCCTTAGCTTATTCTTCATGAAGGAGAGCGTGCTAAAAGTACGCTCATCTTCTACGCTTCCCAGAACTGCAACCACCGCGAGTTCAGCCACCTTCAAGTACTCGGAGAGCTTATGTCGCAGTAGACCAGACGCTTCCAGACGACGCCACAAACGAGTTAGCGGGTTCAAGGGTACGTCTCCCGTCATGGCCCCTTCGCAGTTCGACTTCATGGTAATCTGGAACATCATTGCTTGTTCGTCTAAGAGCGCAGCACTTAAGATGGGTTCCACTGTCTTCTTGCCTTGAACCTCCTCTTCAAGTTCTACGTGTTCACCTTTCTTCGGCTTCCTCTTTGGAAACTCCTTTGGATAACAATAGTGTTCCTTGATTATTGCAATATGCCGTTGGAAGTTCTGATCGGCCTCTGGTAATCTCCAGTATTGAGGGTATGCAATTCCCAAAGCGTCCATGACGCTTGATGAAGGAAATCGTGTTGTGAGCTGATCGATCAAAGCCTATGCAGCATCTGTCACAGCAAATTCTCAACTGATATTCTTCCAGAACATGATAGAAGTTGCTCCCACACAGTCATTAGCTTTCAGTAACAACTACACAGTATTCTACTCTTGACCCATGTGAACTTGAAGCAAGCTGGACCAGCCAAAGCTCCAAGTACCTGAATAACCAAGTGAAAAAATTGATCATATAATTTACATGATCACATTTTTAAGAACATCTGCTGAGACTCTACACAGCCACAATTAATTGTTGCAGTGCCACACTGCCACTCATTTGTAATTTAAATTATGAGTCACTCTCGGCTCCATGAACCAAGTTTTACCCACATTAGACTGTTAAAATATATCTTGCAGAAGGTGTTTGTATAATCAGGCTTGTGAACGTATTTGAAGCATGTTCATCAGCATGATACTACCGTCAATCAATTAGTTAAAAAATGTGTGTTTAAGTAGATCTGTTTTGGAGCGGTGACTTTTAAGAACATATTTAAGAACTGCACATTTTTGCACAGCCAAAATTAATTGCTGATATTAAGAACTCCACATTTTTAAGAACATTTGTTGATAATTATAAGATGGTACAGACTCCAAAGTGTTGCTTACCTTTACATGATGTCTTAGTTAAGTCACAGATATGACCATGCAGCTCCCGATTGATTAGAGTCGAAATCCCAGACCCCGGTTCAGAATGCAGCGCTTCGATGTGCATGTCTGCTGGGGTAAACTGTAGAGTTTCTTGGCCATCTGCGTTTAGATCCAACGCGCTGGAGACCCAAGCCATGGGAATGGCATCATGCCAAACCTGGACTAGAGCCTTGAAGTCCCAAAATGCGTCGTGTGTAAACGCCGAAGGCTCATTACAGTAGAAAGCTTGCAGCTCTGAAATGCAGATTTGAATTGCTGCGACATAATCGCAGATGAAGACGTCCCTACTCTGGGCAAATTTGATCAAACTACGGATTGATCGAAGTAAAGGAAGGAGTGCCGACAGTGTCAGCAGAACTTCAAAATCTTGCAGAAAGGATAGATTCCGGCTGGCTAGCTTCATCAAGAGCTTGTCCTTCTTAATCGACTGACCATTAGCATCATGAGTAGGGGGCATGGAGTCAATAGCCATCTTTACCAAGAGAACTTTATACTCGTTCATCACCCTTACAGATGGCGATAACATGCTAATACATCGTGTTTTGATATTCTTCAAAATCTTCAGTCCTTTTGAATGCATGATCTCCGCCAATTTCTGGAACTCTAGGTGACGTTTCGGTGAGTGTGCAAAGAGCGCGTGTAGAGACTGCAGCATGCCTTCAATCCGGGATACTATAGGAAGATCGCTCAGCGACAACACAGCGAGGTTGGTCCGATGGGCCTGCAAAACGATATCTCGTCATTAGCAGAGCAAAACTTATCACGTCATGAGTCTCCCAAAGGCAAATCGATTCCCTACTCTATACAAACCAAATCGATTGCGAAGCTTACCATGCAGTGCACGCCTATCACTCGTGGAGCCCAACGTGATTTGATTCGCTGCACAACTCCAGTCCTCTTTCCTTGGAAAGTGCTGGCTCCATCTATACACATATAACAAAAATTTAAATAATTAGATTTCGGAATTGTATCTGACGTCAACGATGCATGTTCGAGAACTGTAGCTGATCTCAATGCGTTTCCAAAACTGTAGCAGACTTGGCTCCACGATAACTGTAGCAGACTTGCGTTTCCAGAACTGTATCAGACTTGCGTTTCCAGAAGTGAATCATCTTAACATTGATAACTTGTTAACACTTTGTGCATAACCACAAGCACAAGACGAATCGTCTCCAAGCACATGTTATCCCTTCTAAACACTGAATGCCAACACATACACAAGATGTTCGAGAACTTTCTCTACTCAAAATCATTTAACAAATTACAAACTATAAGAATCAGAACGTCACAAACTAAATTGAGAAACATCAGCTCCTGCTCAAGGAGTTGAATCGAGCATGCTATAGCGAGACCAAGTCCACAAAGAAGCACAGCAAAGAACTAAAACAGATTCAGAGACGAAGAACGATGACACAGTACAGAACCATACTGCACAACTCCAAGACCTCGCAGAAAATTAAATACTTATCGGCACCAAATGACACCAAGCGTGTTCCAAGTTCAGCAGCTTGAACGCCACCATATTCTTTCACAGCATTAACGATGACCTTCGTCATGTTATCTGAGCCACCTCCGCTAACAACCCTCTCGAGAGATAGCAACATAGGCTTCCGTTCCCAATCTTGGCATGTGTAACCGTGTATAGAGATCCAGCTTTGAGTGTCTATGGTAGAGACTTCATCACATGTAACAGAGAAAAATCTGGCTGACTTTAGTGTTGCTTTAGTCTTAGCTTGCACTTGTTTGTACAAGCATTCAGCCAATTCCCAACCAGTTGGACAAGACCAATGTTTCTTTGGCAATTTCGGTACAGCAAGGAAGCTCAGCAGTGGTTGTAGGGCGCTGTACTCCATCATAGGGCGACCTTCGTGCAGGAGGTGTAGTATAGTTGCAAACTGAATCTGCTTCCTCGCTCGTTCCCCCTTCAGCACAGTTACTTGTTCAAGTACTGTTGTTTGACTTCTAGCTGCATAAATGCGCTCATTGCGTATATGCTTGCAGTTCGTCGCAAGGTACCACTGATATTTCTTGACTCCATTTGACATATCACATGTCGCTCTCCGCTTCCCTCCATGCTTCTTCAGCGTGTCCCACTTCGGACCCATGATTTTGGCTTTGCCCTCCACAGTTGAGCATACCAAGCACTTGACGGACTCATAAAGCCCATCACCTCCTCTATGTAATTCAGCCCAAGGGAGCCGCGCCGCCCAAGTGTCTTGAAATTTCCGACTACTTTCGTACGATTTCTTGATCTTCTTCTTCACAGGCTCACCATCAATGCAGTCCTCTGGTCACACGTTGAATATCAAGCCGTTCAGTCACTCTTTCAAGTTCTGACAATATGGATCTTAAAATGACATATCCTGACCTTGTAGCAAGCGATGATACACATTGTTGAAAATTAATATTTAAATACTATTCTGCTCCAAGACATGGTTGCATAGACATGGTTCACCGAGGAGGCTCACCTTCAACGCAGTCCTCATCCCTCTCGCTGTCGCCATCGTCACACTCCAGCAACACCCGCTTCCCCTTGTCCTTTGTCGCATTCTCTACGCTTGTTGTGGATGCGCCTGACGATAGGCAGACAACTTCCACGATGTCCTCAGAAGCGGATTGTGTCAACGGAACCATGTTGTCTCCAGGTTCTACGAGCATGACCGCCGGATTTGACCTCCTTCGCTTCAGCGGAACAGAGGTCTTCTTCTTGCGAGGCACATTACACACGGAGTTTCCTCCACTTTCAGCACTGAACCGGGTGCTTGTTCGTACTACAGAGTCAGGTGTAGAAGTTCCTGGATTCGAGGTACAGCCATCTCCAAACACTCCGGACGACGAAGATGAACTTGTATTCGGCAGCCTTGCGAAGAACCTGTGTAAAGACATACCAGGAGACATCTTTCCAAATACAAGCAATATCAATCGAGAAAACGAGAACACAATGCAAGCTACACTTGACAATGACCTTCAATACTGAAAGCAAAACCGCAGGCAAGCGACGATTCTGATTTGCCTAAATGACAAAACTTGATGAGGGTTAATGGCAAATGCTTAAGTTAAAACAAAGACAATCCTCCGAGGCTGTGTTCGTTCTGTCCCCTCAAACTCGCCGCTGCTCCAACCTATAAAGAACCACGTAAACCATCACTCAGTCGAAAAATTTCCCACGAGCCTGACACCATCACCTAATACCGCAAAGCAGCTCAAAACTGACCGAAAAAAATCATCAAAAAGTCCACAGCATTGGCTCCGGCATACATTGCAATAAACAAGAGCGAAGAAATTCGTGAGCAATAATCAATGTGCTATACCATATGTAACTACAGAAACATTTAGAAATCATGCGAGTGTCAATGAATACAGGAATCCGTATTTCTTGACAGAGTAGCCTGAACCGAGAGCAAGGAATGAGGGTCTGTAACAAGTATGAAAAACAATAGCAACTGTACCAGACTTGGCTTTACGATGCAAAGCTTTGAACCTCACCGAGCCTCAAATTGGATAGTTAAGAGCACAGAAACTCAAAAGTACGCATCATGAAAACTATCTTGCATAATCGAGAAACCTCCAACAGTTCCACAGCCAGTGACCAAGTACCTGATTTAGTGATTCCCGCATCAACGCAACCTGGGCAGGTAACCCTGATTAAAATCATGCGCTTACGTAGCTCGAGCAACCAGAATACCATCCCTTAAACACATAACTCTACGGAATTATCCAATAATAAAAAAAATTACACCACATTGAGGTTCCGCCGATGCAGGTAAGTCGAAACCAACTTTCAAAGAATGAGAGATCCATAGCTAGGTTAATTTCAACCAGAAAAATTATATGCCTCATCAAAACAGCAATACTCGAGGAAGAATTCTTCAAATTATACTACAGAAATGAACAACGCATCCGACCCACAGGCCTTCAATACAGAACACTTCATATCACGCAATCAGCATTCGTTGGTTTACATATGATATCACCCATGTCATAAATTGTGAAAACTGATTAAAAAAATCAAGTGCGATAAAGAAAGTCGGACCAAATGTAAGATAAAACGCGCACTGCTCATGCGATTAAAATCCCATCACCTTTGAGTGATAAAAATCCAACTATAAAGCAAATGAATTCATAATCCTGAACCCCTTGTGTCTCCAGCAAATGAAACAACGTAGTCATAATTCTGAAATGCTGGACCAACAACAAGGTATGATCTGAAGTGCTACGAATTTTGCTTTGCACGCAGCAGATGTAATTAACCAGTTTGTTTTCTACATTCGACGCAAAGCTTACTGGGTCACCACCACTAACGCTTACTGGGTTCCACCCGAATCCACAAAAAAATGCAACTAAACACAGTTACACCAAAAATTCATCAACCAACCGCACCAACATTGAAACTATAACGGACACCAAAAAACCTTCCAAACTCAAAGAACACAAAATCCAACCCAAGAAAACAAAACTAACTCCCTAATCCCTAATCAGAACAGCATCGCAAGACCATGATAAGAATGCTCAGCGGAACAGCCTCACCTGCCGAAATGGACGTCAATCATCGAGCGCTTCCTTGCACATACTCACACCAACAAAGAAGACGAGGGGCGCGATAAGAAAACCAGGGGAGTAAAGCAAAACGGGAGTGAGGGCCAAGGTGGGCGCCAGAACAAAGTAGAGATTGGCAACTCGACGAAACTGCTCAAAGAGCGCCTTCGGGAAGAATGTGAGGGGCCGATCAGAGTATTGTATTTCAAAGTTTGTCGTCGACACAATGCACATAGTTCCCCTTGCAAAGTAGTCTCCATCGGCCATGACCTCCATCATTGTACCGAACTTCAACACCAGAATGATTTCTTTACGTTGCAAATTTGCCCAGACTCTCACACTCTCATGAATCATGATGTCCAAGACTCCAAACGGGACTGGCAATAACCAGACAAGACAAAACGAAGTGGTGGCGCCAACAACGTGGGCGACAAGGGAAATGAGAACTAATACAGCCTCGACATGTGGCGAAACCAAACAAGACCAACGGCAGGATGGCAGCCACTATGGCGACAAAGTCTATAACGGTGGAGATCAGGCACGCCCCTTGAGATGAAATGATGGCTACTTTGTGATGGCCCATGTGGAATTTGTGGCCTCCACCAGGGCTCACCCTCATCAGTATTATGCCAGAAACCAGGTCCAGTAAAAAAAATTTCGCCATTAGGCATTTTTTCGCCAGTTAATTAAACACTGCTTCTGACCTTGGGCTCAACTTACTGCATAAATCTATCTCAAGAAATTTTTGTTGTGATGTGAGGTTGGGAGCAAGTTCAGAGTTGATAGGATCGTCATGCTCAGTGCCCAAAAAAACTCGTCAAGGTAACTGTATGAGCACTTGTGGAGCTTCCCCGAGCTCAGTAGCAGATATGTCGCACCCATGCTTGAGTGCTCCTAGCAGCAAAGAGGATAAGGCAGAGGCCTCCTCTAGGGTTTGAAGAGCGTCATCATCATTGTCATCGTTGTCGTCTCCTCAAGTCCCATCCACGTCCTCCACGGAATCCCTGTCACAATCGTTAGAGGATGGCTGAGTAGGCAATGGAGAGCGCCTGAAATAGTCGGTGTCCATTGACAACGTCTCGTTGCCCTCAAGTGGCACCAAAATAGTTGGAGACCTCCTAGTAGGTTGTGATAAGGGATGTTGGAGTGCCTATGAGCACTTTGGCACAGACTCGTGGATGGAGGATTGTGAATACCCGCTAAAATAGTAGCAGCCTCCACTAGTCAGCCATATCTTGTAACTTGAAGAGCATTTGTTGCAAGTCAATGCCCGGATCTAGGCCCCCAAGATGAGCTTGATTGACATGCTCCCTCGCTTGAGCATCATAATACCAACGTATGTGCTCATTTCATTTTTTGTCACTCTCGTCCGGATCAAAACCTTGAAAGCATAATTCATGTCACTTATTACACAATGTAGACAAAGCATATATAAATCTTAAAGACAGTGCAATTGCAACCGGCTCATTGATGCAAGTGATAGATCTCACTTGTGAAGTGCTGAAGAACCAGAGGTGCCTTTGGTTAGCAATGACGCATCTCTCGTATGTAGTAGGGACCTTTTCCAAATGCTATTCTTGCATGCACACCCTACAAGGGCAAGGTAGTTTTCTCCACTCCTATTTGCAAGCGTATTACAGCTCCTCCCTAGCTCTTATACGCCCACAGTCCTGCAAGCGCCAATATATGCTTCCCTCCATGGAATCCAATCCTGTGCAATGCAGCCAGCCATAGCTCGTAAGCAAACGTCAACAACACCAGCAAAACAGACTAAATCCCACGCATGTTGAAGCTCTTGCGTGAAGACAACATGTGCCGCTCATCAAACACTGCATAGGAGAAGATGAAGCCCTCCAGTGGAGACACACACATGTCCAATCCGAAACGCTTCCAATATGCATATGGATGAAATAAATTTCTATTGCATAACAAAGCTAATTACATTGACGTGCACTTAAGAGTACTAGCTACAAATTATGTGTCTACCTAGACCTAGGACAATGACCACCAAGGGCACTATAGACAGAGCAAGGTCCCGAAGAAATCCCCAATGTAGCTACTCTGGGAGAACCACGGGCAACGCTAGGGCCTGTTACGGCATGTAGCCAATTACGGTACAACTGTTAATCGCACCCTAAACCTCAACACGCCATGAACATTGTATAAAACTAAGGATTGCCAGTAAGCGTTGGCGCCTTGTTTGTAGAGAGTGGGAAGAGGCAATCAATGCTCTTGCAAGTAGTTTGGAATCATTGGATGGAAATGATTTTTCTTCTTTTCAAAGAAAGTGGTTGTGTCAAAAATGTCATTGCAGGGAGGCACTTTCACGATAAGACGACTATTGGCAGGGGGAGAGCACAATAAAGTGAACTACAAAGTGCAACATGTGATCATTAGGAAGTGAATATGAAGTGTGTTGTTTTTCAAAGCTCTAAAGTGATTTTGAGCATTTTCGTCACTTTTAAGGATGTTCTAAGTTATGCCACACACATCTACATTAAAAGAAAATCTTTAATTGAAATTTAATTTGACAACTAGATCTAAGCCATGAAAATAAAATTTTCAAAGTCTTAATTTCTTCATTTGGTGCCCTCTATTGTCTTTAGAAAATGTTTTTTTTTCAAATTAAAAATCAATGTTTGGTGAAAAAAACTCACAAATAGTACTGCATAAGTGACCCTCTAAAAAAACATCCTTGCGGTACATTTGGAATCCTAAATCAATTAATGAGTATATGAAATGACTATTTTAGAATACCTCTCAAACAAATAGAGAACACCTCTCCATCACAAGTGATTTATTAGATAGTTTTTGATTCTTTTATAGCCACTTTTTCATATGACTACATCCACTTTGCTTAGATTTAAAGCCCTCATACAATACCTTTAAATTTTCTACTTTGCACAAAACTTTTCTTAATTGTAGAAAAACAAGTTGAAAATCTATATTAGCAAAATATATCGACTTCAGCAACATCTTTCCATCACTTTTGTGCAATTTTTGGAAAAGAACTGAAATTGACAAATAGCTAAGCACTTTTTTGGTCCACTTTATTGTGCTCATCTCCGACGCCTACGTTTGTTTGGCCCTTGGCATTATAAGCGGCTACTTCTGCTTCCTTGAATACCTTCATTCTAGACCATAGATAATATCTGGCCGGGGGCAATTTACTGCCATCACTCACCATTCTGTCAGTTATCCCTAGGCACATTGGCAATATCCATCGAGGGTTCCCCCCAAACTCCTTGGAATTGGCCCCTTGCCATCGGCGTATGGATGGTAGTAGTCCATGTTCAAAAGCAGGCTAACTATATCCTCCACAAGGTCGTATCCTTGAGTCTCCAAAAGTAGCAAACACTTGCATTCGGGATGCATGGAGTAATGCATGGCAGCAAGTTGACAACTACAATTCTTTGACTTCTTTTGCACCATATCTTCTAATGAAAGCCTCCAACCATAATGCTTTTTCAGGACGCAGATGCACATGGGTTGTTCAACCACTCTAATCTAGCGCAAGAGATGCAATTGCATTAATTGCTGCATTGATGATGTGGACCATGTGGGCCGACTTCATACCCTCTGATAGCCGTTTCTAACCAACTGTGCTCCACTCCAAACTTCTTTACCCACATTGAACGCACCCCATACTTCCCTAGGTATGCCAGGCCAAAACGTGCCATTGTCATGGATGCATGGAGACAAATTGCTTTGCATACACTTATATGCAACAAAGTGGTTTGTGGGGACGTCGCCTTCAGAGCAACGGACTTCGAGATGTCTCGGAGCCGTTTTCCAATGCTGCTCCAAACATGGGTAAGAGGAGTGCCTTCCCTAGTTTGCCCTCAACCACACCTGTAGTAGGGCACATGGTGTCCATCTAGAAATGCCTTCGCAGCCCATTCTATTTGCAGTACTAGACAAGGCGTTTAATGCTCTCATCGAAAACACTAAGAAGTCTAGGTTGTCTGCATTCCCTTTAAAATGTATGCACAGAGCACTTTGCGAGGCCCAAGAAATTTTTCATCCCCAAAAAGGCGTTCTATGTGTAGTTAGGTCTCTTTTTTAGTAGGTGGTGGCAAATCATTTGACCTCCAACACACCATACACCGTTCCCAATGTAAGACTTTTACGGAATATCCACCTACTTCTTCTACCCCATTCTTTGCCTCTCACAAGTAGCTCATATCTGACGTACCATATAAATAAAGAGGCTTCTTTTTAAGTAGCGTTTGCAAAAATTGTCAGATCTTTGACGTTATATGCAACCACAATGTCGCAATTTGTAGGTAGGGGGAAACATGTACTTTGTGTAGTAGTAGCCGCCTCACCTACCAAAGAGTGCAAACGTTTTGAGCCAACACTTGCTATATACCCTAGGGTTTCGTGACATTCATCTTCTAACGCCTTCAATTCATTACGATCAATTCTCCAAGATACAATCCCCCTTTGTCTTGTGTCTTTGCTCTTCTCTTTCCATGATTTCTCAGTTTAATTTTCTTTAAATTGTCTTTATCTTCCTATGTCTCATACAATAGAATGTACAAGATTTGGCGCATGCCATGACAACCAACCCCAATGACCTCGTCTTATACATCTTCATGAAAGTAGACTCCAACGGAGAAGTTGTTGAGGGCGGTGGCCATCCGCTGAAGTAGGGAGGATGCTCGAATACCAAGAGAACCGCATAGGATTTTTGGATATTCTTCCAGAGAAAATCGTCAAAGCCAACATATAGAATTGTTTGATGGACACCAACACATAGTTGTCAAACTTCATGATCTGCTCTATTCTTTGCAGCATCTGGATAGCGTGGCTGCCTCACATAGACGTGTAGAGAGAATAGCCATTCGTAGCTGAAACACTCATTCGTTTGGACGGCTTAGAATACATTGGATCATATGCAAAAAAATCTTGGATTTGTGTTAGTGCCTTCATGCTCATGGGCTTCTTTGTACACACTTGGTTATCTTCAAAGACATGTCAACAACACTGACTTTACCTTTGGATGGAGGAAGCATATCAAAATGTAATGGGAAGAGGCGCGGATAGGGCGTGCAACACATATAGACATGGGCTCGGATGGATACGACTTGATGATTGGGCAAAGCCAAGTAATCTATCGCACCTGCACTTTGCAAACAATGGTCAAGGGCTATCAAAACACACTTTGTAAAGACATACTAAACGTATGTCACTTGTGGAGTCTTAGACGTTAAAATGTTAGACTAGGATTATAAGCAATATATGCCACCCATGAATGATTAATGGAAGTTTGTACGCTCTAACACTTGTAGGCCATCACCAACCCCAAGGTGGCATTGATGACATCATTCTTTCACCGGCTGGTTTACATTCATCCATGCGGTTCCCACTTGATGTTTAGCAACAATGCCCCATACGCCATGTCAGGAGGAAACTCGATGCAGTACATATTCCAAGGCTTCTCTGCTCATGCTATGCATCAACATCTGTAGCACCCTAATTTGATGCAGATGGAGGCCCATCCACCCAGCATCAATCTGCACGCAATAGCGCCCTCACCACTCTTGCACTATCCACCTCAAAGTTTTCCATTGGGAGCCTCATTGTATCTCAATCAATGCCGCCACACAGGAAGGCAGCACCAACATTGAGCTCCATTTCTTGGGGAAGCAGTGAAAATAACGGAGGGTCAACTATTATGGTCGTAATGCATGCTTTTGGATCAAAGGGCCTCTTTGACGGCATAGTTTTAACCCAAGGCGCCCCGATTATGCCACAAACCTTTCAGAACAGCAGCCAATGGCCTCAATTGACCAACTTTGTACCCTGCCAAGCATTGGAGATGGGCACAGCCACACCACCTGCAGATGCCCTTTAAGTCCTTGAAACTGCATGGGCAAATGTTAATTAAAGCAATACAATTGTTATAGATGCTTAGGGTTCGACGAACACGACTGTCGTCTTGGAAGAGTCAAAGAGGATACTGCATAGGAAGCTCAAGAGGCAAGTGAATGCGGCATTCAAGTCCAAGGCTAGGGAGTGGCCTATGAAACTCTCTTGTTCTGAGGTTCCCCCGTTTGGTCATTCCTCACATTCTAAACAAGGTAGAAAATTCGTATATGGCCTAGAATCATTGGAAATGAAAAATCTTCTTTGAAATGTGTTTTGCCATGGCATCGTTCCGAGGGGTGTGTGCTTTGTGGAGGAAATGGATGACATCAACTAATGAGTACGGCGACTATTGAGTGGCCTCTGTGGAACACCATGTTCAAGAAGACAAAAGACAAGGAGATTGTGGGAATTGCCAATTTGAATATAGTAAAAGGAATCCCAACTGCAACCTAAAGCCCATGCTCGACAAGACACACTCTTCATTAACACGTCAGGACGTATCAAATCACTTCAAATGCTCTCTCAAGATGTAGCTGTGGTTTGTACTCATATAGGACATTGATTCCGTCGCCGATATGCGTCAATAACTATTTCTTGCTACCTTTTGAATTGAAGTCTCAAACTACAAACTAAGGCGTGCATGTACTGTAGTGCTTAGGTTGGAACGTCAGGCACTCCACCACTCTATAGTAAAATTGAATGGCCCCTCCCAGTATGTCAATTTACACTCACACTTCAAATTGCAGCCATTGAATTTAGGGGTATTTTGGCAATCCTCTTCCATAACATTTGTAACGCACTGTGTCGAAGACACATACCTATCTAATGTACTCGGTTATGTAGCAAGTACAAGGAATCAGCATAGTTGCAAGTGACAGAGTTACTCCCAAAGCAAGCGAGATGAAAACAACAAGTGGTGAAGGTAATTGCCTTGTAAGACGAGAGTTGCAATTTGTGAAGCCCTCCATGCACAGCAATTCTGACTAGCAGAGCAAAGTGGACAAGAGGTTGTCCGACATGGCATTGGACAAATCTTCCACGAATAGAAAAATCGACCTAATCCTATAATTAGAAATGACGGTCACAAGCACATGGCCATTTGAGGCACCCATTAGAAAGAATGTGAGCTCTTGGAGAGGCCTCGCAAGGGACTCACGGGTAGTACCAAGATCTCGGATTTTCTAGCCAGACACGTGAAACAGGTATTGGTTTTCACAGAAGGGTAAGGTAGCAGAACCTTAATGTGACAATGACCCAAACCCGCCAGCTACTTTTGACCCGGGAAGAGGCTGGAAGTGAACCAGTAGTTGCCAGGAACTTGGAACGGCCATCTCTTGACATCAACAGTGGCAGTTTGGGAAATAGACAGTGGCGGTCTTCATTTTCTACAGTGGCCGCATGAGGTTCCTTTGACTGCACATTCTCCACCCTCCTCAGTTAACTCATGCAACCCACTAAGCCTCCATCTGATAATGGTTCATTTCATTTTGTAAACGACGGCAACTGGATTTGCAGACGACGACAGCTGGATTTGCAAAATCTCACGAACAAAAATGAGGAAAAATCATGGCAGTTTAGATGACGATAGTCGGCGTGATTAAAAATAGAGAAGGTTGGTAAGCTGTGATTACACCAATCACTTCGTGATCACAACTAATTGCTGAAGGGTTTACATCTTGTCTATTTTTGGTTTTGGCATGACTGTATATGAATGGCCAGGCACTGGCAGATTCAGCATCTCTCTCATGTGACTTGGTGAGTTTGGAATTTGTGAGCGACAGCTTGAGCGACGTGAGGTTCTGCTACCTTAGACTTTGGCAGTGTAGATTAACAAGGGAATTAACTAAGTGAACATGGCCAGCATGCAACGTTTTGAGGGTCATGAGTCGGAAGAGGACGGTACAAGGGAGTGGCCTGATCGAAGGAACCGTGAGTTGCAGTGCGACGAGGAAGACAATGACTATGAATCCGAGGGAAGCGAGGATGAAGGCGACTTGGTCAGAGGGGGTGCTTGGAACCGTGGAGAGGCTGGGACGTGGACCATGCATGTTCGTGGAAGTGCCGGTGCAGGCGTCAACGGCGATGGAGAAAGCACTTGTTTCCGCTGGTTCTAGTCCGACGACGGTCCCGTGAGAGGAGAGGTGTAAGCGGAGTTGACATGAGGCCTGCGCGTGCACCGACAAGGGCTCTTAGGCCAAGGGCAAGGGATGGTGCTCATGGGCAAAGCGGAGGTGGTCACAGGCCCAGCGGCAAAGCGCATGCTGACGAAGAGAATGTGCATGGTAGAGGTCGGCAGCGGGTCCAGCTTCCCTTGAATGGGAATTGGACCAATGCGCAGCTCCATGCAGCGTTGGCTGTGCACAAGTGGGGCATGTTGATGAATGGCGCTGCCACTGCGTACAATATTCCGAGATCCTCCCTTCGTGCCCATTTGACAGGAACAGTGATGTCGAGGAAGCGAGGCGCTGCACCTATTCTAACACCAAACGAAGAGCAACAGTTGGTGGACTATGTGATCGGCATGCAAGACCTTGGCTTTCCAGTAACTATTTTGCAATTAAAACTGAAGGTGGCTCTTATTACACAGAGCAGGTACACGGCGTTCAGGAATGACATACCTGGACTAGCTTGGTTGCGTTGGTTTTGGAGGAGACACCCGGAGCTCTCATTGTGCCTTGCAGCTTGCTCAGGGCCTGGACATCAATAGAGCGAGAAGTTTATGCGCAGCCATTGTAAGCACTTTCTATGAGAATTTGGGAGCTCTATATGACCAGCATCATTACGCACCATCGCATATATGGAACTGCAACGAATCCGGAGTACAGGCCGGTCGGAATAGTGGCGCGTATGTGTTAGCTAAAACTGGATCTCGCAACGTGCACCAAGTCATTCTAGATGCACGTGAGTGGCTGACCGTATTAACCTGCATCAATGCCGCAGGTCAGAGTATTCCAAGTTTTTACATTTTCCGTGGCAAGCGTTTCATGAGAAATTATATTCAGCATTGCGAAGAAGGTTCAACAATGGCAATGTCGAACAAGGCATGGATGAGTGCATTTCTTTTCTCTGCGTGGATTGACCATTACATAGTAGCATTACAGAACAATAGTGAGATATCCATGTCGTCACCTCACCTTCTCATAATGGACAGACATAGCTCGCACATTACTCTCTATGTTGTTCGCAGGGCACGAACAGCCTCTTGACTTTGCCATCTCACTGCAGCCACGCAATGCAACCACTTGATGTCTCAATATTTAAACCGTTCAAAACAGCCTTTCTAGTATACATGGACGTTTGGACACTACATAACAAAGGACAAGGTGTACGAAAAGAAATCTTGGCATCATGGGTGTCCAAGGCGCTGCGCAGGGCTCTTACGAGTGAGAACATCATAGCTGGCTTCTGGACAACGGGCATACACCTACTAAAGCGCGACGCAATGGCATCAAGAACGGGATCTGCAAGTGCATGCAGTGAAGGTGTCAGCAACGAGCAGGGATCAAAGATACGTGGTGAGGACGTGCTGGCCTCCAATGTGGCCGGAATCTCAGTTGAGGAGGTCAAGCAAGAGGCTCCAGACGTCTCCACCAAGGGGAATCATTACTTTGTGGAGGTGGTAGAGTACAATTCGGAGGAAGGGGCTGGTCAAGGGCGCTGCACAGAGGCAGGCCAAGGGAGTGTGAGCAGCAGTCAATCAAGCCAGGAGACTAACGTATGTGCCGGTGATGGAGACAAACCTGGCATTGGCCGGTTCTTGGTGCTGCCGACAGTTCCAATCCGCAGCTCCAGTTGTGCACCAGCAGCGCCCCTCATCAACTACTCAAGGTCGATTATGCTAACTTCAGACAACTACTTGCTGACAATGGAGCAGATGGCAGCTAAACGCGAGGAAGCTGCAAAAGCAAAAGAGGCACGCAAAGTAAACGCCCAGGCAAGGAAGAGAAAGAATGACAAAGCGAAGCTCGAACGTGCTGCCAAGAAGAAGCAAAAAGATGAGGAGAGGGCGGCGAAAGCGAGGGAGGCAACATACTGGAAGGAAGTGGCAGCTCGCGGTTGAGGCGACGACCTGCAAGCGAGGCTGAAGTCCAGCTTGCCTCCTCCGCCACGCTCCTATGTTGGTGTTTACTGCGGCAACGTGCCATCTTGGTGTGTAAACAACCAGAGGCATCGGAAATTCTTGCTCAAGCAAAAGAGGGCGGCAGCAACAGCTTCTCCACTTGCTACGACATCGATAGGGGTGCTCTCGCAGGGGGCGACGGTCGGAGGCTCCACATGAGGTAGCCGTTGGGTCTGCTCTCAGTGTGTGAAGTTACGTGAGGCCCTGCGAAGTTTGAACTGCGGTGACTTGCTGATCTGGATCGAGTGGGTGATGGGAGTGGCCGGGTGGTGGCGGGAAGGTGCACATGGGCTTGGCAATGGTGGACCATGCACAGCTCATGTTCTCCACTTTAGGTGTTAGGTTTCAAAAATTCCATGGATACATTTGGGGTGTGTCGTGGTTGGTCTTGGTTCACTTGATGGCCGGTTTGACTTATCTACACAATCAGTTTTTGGAGAACTGCTTGGCTACTTTAGACATATTTTACAGTTTGTTTTTAGTACACATGCACTCAACTCAAAAGAATGCAAACACCAATTATTAATGCATTTGGTAACTATTCATCCCATGACTTTGGTTGTTACACAGCTGACGTGTTGTCTCTTTTGGGTAAATCTAGGGCCACTTGTAGGTGTCTACAGCACCTTCACTTCGAAAATTTGTAGAAAATTGAACTTACATCAAAAAATTCCCATACCTGTGCCATACACTTCGTCTCTGATTTGCTAACAGGCTTGCCATTTCACTCAGCACATTCGGCACACCGAAGAGGCTGCATCCCTTATTCTGGCTGGTTAAGGTTCTACTACCTTAGTTGCCGAATGTCTCTGTCCCGAGGTCTGGATGGGTCCAATGGCTGCTGATGTGCTGCGACACCATGGCCTAAGATCCAATTGGGCAAGTACTGGGTGTCCAAAGAATGATGTGTGCCGTTATCACTTGACTGGATTTTATATTGTAGTGCGGTTTTTTTATTGTAGGTGAAATTGGACACTGTTTGGTGGGAAAGTTGACATGGGATGACATGTAGACAAAAACATAGGCGAGTGTGCCTGTGTGTGATTCCTATTCTGGTGATTAGGAATACGTAAGTCTTTGGGCGTGAGCAACGTCAAGTGCTGCAGCATGGCTCTCTCTAATGTCACAAACACATGTAGTTTGTATATTCCGCAAATTAAATTGCCAAGCAAGTGTGCACCACTAATCCGGAGAGGAAAGTCACTAGATACCCGGGTGTCGAGAAGTAGTCACTCCACCAAGGAGAGCACGAGGTGAGAGTAGCATCAATGTGTGGGTGGATGGACAAATATGGCCTAGTGATCCTAGGACAGAAAAACCATCGTCTTTCTGGAGCACACAAGATTCTTTAGAGTTCCTCTGTGAAGGTAAAAGGGATGCTTGCTTATACAAAACGCTTGGAAAAAGGGGGTAGTGTACAGGAATTGGAGACGCAGGTCTCGACGGTGGAGGGATTGGTCACGGAGTATGAGGGACAGATTCAGCATCTTCAAAACATATGTATGCGGCTTGAATCCAAGGCTAGCATCACGTTGGATGTAGCAGCCCAAGATGGAAGACCATTTAAACTTTTGACTGGACGTGCAAAGGCTCAAAGCAAGATGTGAGGAGCTTGGCGGTGCTCTAGTCCAAAGCGAGCACCGCACCTATGCGAATGATGTGAATCATAGTGAAAAAGTTGAGTCTATGGATACTGAATTGCAGAGATGCAAACTCGAATACCAGAAGTTGGAGGAGAAGCTCCGTTCCATGGTTTAAAAACCTTGTGGATTCTGCAAGAGGGTTCACAGGAGATTGATGAAGAGCTTGGGCAATCTTGTAGGCGACAGCGGCCACGCCAAGCGACAAAGAGCCCTTATGAGAGCCATACTCTAGCCGGCAGTTGTGGCGACAGTTCAGCGCACTAACAAGGTGGCCAGTGGTAAGAAGAGATTGGCAGGTGATTTGACAACGCAAGCAAAGACAACGGCATGCTTGGCAAGTATCCTCAGGCTAGTTGAAGCGGCAGCAATAGTAAAGCAGCCCAAGATATTCCAAGCAGATGCCACTGTGGTGAAGAATGTGATTAGGCAGATCGGAGATAGCATAGGAGAAGATAGCATGTTGGATGCATGTGATTGTGTTGGAGTGATGGTGAGAGGTTATGATGCAATATGTAGGACGGTGAAGAATCGCATTGGAATGGTAACACCAGGTATAAAATCTGGTATTTTGGCGGCGCCACATCGATTAGCATAGTTGAGAAAAGAAATGAACTTAAAGCTCCCGCAGTTTATCGGTGATTATTACCACATTGAAGGACGCCGCACGATTCCGGAAGTGCGAGTGGGAGGAAAGGTGGTGACAGCAACAAAGGAGGTTGTTCTAGATAACAAAAACAATTTGTTTGTTGAGTTGGAAGTTGTGCAACGCTCGCTGGTGATATTCTATGAAATGACGATGGAGGGTGACTTTCCATACATATTCAATGTCCTGAAGCGGGCATTCAAAAAGACGAAGTTCACTGAGTTGATTGCGGCACAAAACTCGTGCCAACAATTGTCGTGGAGGAAGTTGGGAGCTTTGGGGTAGAGTGGTATCTAGCAGTTGATATGAAAACAATAAAGTGTATGTATGGGCTTCAACATTGTCCTACATGCAAGATGGCGTGCATCTATTGTGAGCAGATCCATTATGTATCAAAATCTTGCACAAGCGCACCAGCAGCATGTGAATTCAGGTTACAAGGCAAGGGTAACTGGCAAAGGGGGCTTTTTGCTTGGAAGATTCCAACGCAGCCTGATATTGAAACGCACCCACGGTAGAAGCCTATTCTATCCATTCCCCTATTACACACTCATATACGTACCCACCATGCCCAGGTTCGTATTATTGAAAAAAGCTTGCACCTTCATTTCATGTTCATCTGGAACACGAAAGACATGGATAGGAGAGCATAGGCTATTGATTCCATCGAAAAGACTTTGTCAGCGATAGGGGTGGAGGGGGGCAATTGCCAGCTGAAGCATGATAAGAAGAGGTCTAGAGAGAATGCAAATGTTGTCATGAAGCCTAGTTTGAGTGGAAAGGTGGCTGCAAGCTTGTTCCGTCTAAGCACATGGTCCACATATGACAAGGTCTGGAAAGAAGTATGCATGTCAGAATTCAACAAAGGCTCAAAGGAGGGCAATCTCGACAAAATCGATGGCAGGTTTGGGAGGCAGTGGAGGATTTACGGCCGTATCTTATAGGACTTGTGCTGACGTAGGGACAATGTGATTCATGTAAGGCAAAGATGGATGCTTTTGGGAAGGCCATCCTTGCGGCATTTGGAAAAACCCACGTTACCCACTATATCGTAAGGCACACAACATGGACGGACAACTGCGTGCACTAGCATGATTGTTCAACAATACGAATGGTGATATCGATGCATTCAACATCGGTACACCAAGAAGGAGCAGAAGAGGTTGGCAGAATCACGGGCTATTCCAATGGATCCAAGCACCATAGCCTCGGCCGCGAGAGGTCGGGATGCTTGGTGGGCCTCGAGAGCTGCTGAAGCCTTGGGGATGTGGCGTAGTAGCCGTCATAGAGATGGGAATCGTTGAGTAGCCACATATAGTGGTTCTACAGTGTTGGCTCACAGTGAGCCAGATAATGCAAGCATTGATGACATTCCTTGTGGAATAAGCAGTGGAGCAGCAAAGACGCCCAGAACCCAATATGTCTGTGAAGAGAATTCCCAGGCCACAACTGATACAGAGTGGAAGAATGAACATGTCACCGACATAACGGAGTTGTAGTTTGACTTGATCTAGAGGTACCCGCTCTGTTATGAAGCATGCGTCATGCCATACAATGTTTGCTATATCGAAGTTTGTAATGTGAGCGACTTTGTCCCACAATTCTTGTACGGTCAAGACAAGTATGGAAATAGAGTTCAAACTTGATCCGCGACTATCATTTCAAAGTGCTTGAGAATAATGTAAGAAAACAGTGTTGATTGTAATTATCAACTGCATCTTACCGTATTTTTAACTAAGCAAGGCAATTTTAAATTTCAAGTAAGCAATAACTGAATGATGATGAAATCCTACCTCAGTCAAGAATTGAACTATTACAAAATGATCCATTTCAGACAACACTCGACAATATTAAAATTTAATGTCTTGAATAAATTTTATTGGATGAATGTGCACTTCTCATGAGAGTATTCCAAATTTCATGTTAACCCCTAATTTTGCTTGTGTTTTTGAAAGCTTGAAAATTTAAAACTGCAATTTTCAACCTCTATGGACTCTTTGGCGTATGATACAAATAATCATACTTTTTTAAGACTTCCAACCGTAAGATCTTGTACCAAACCCTATTTTTGGGTACTATTCCAAACATTGACTAGTGAACGTTTTTCGTTTCTGAGATCATAGCGTTTAAAGTTGCATCAAAAGTATTTTTGGGCATTGCCCGAGAGGCATGGTGCAAATGGGCCGAAAGGCAAGTTGGTGATTGTTACTCCAAACATTTTGCTCATATTCTTTTCCATGTAGGTAACTAAGTTTGGCATGTGTGTGCAAAAATTTAGAGTTCCTCCATGTTTCTTATCCAAAAAGTAAAATTGATTTGTACACAAAGGTACAAAAACAATGATTTGATAAAACCTGAATTACATTAATTTAATTTGGTTTAGGGGGAAAATGAATAGTAAACAGGTAGCTTCATAATTTTTTGATTTTTAGAAAAAATAATTTTTGAAAAATTCTTCGATGTCAAATATTGACAAAGTTGGAAAGAAAAAATTGTTAAATTACTATAAATAAATAAGCTTGCTCTTGTAAATTTTGAAGGCTGCCCTTGTAAAATTGGCATACATTGTGACTTTAGGCCCTTTTGGAACTCAAGTAGTGCTATGGTTAAGAAAATGTTTTTTAAAAAAAAAACAAAAATACCTTAAACATAAATGTTTTTTTCATGCTCGCCTAGACCTTGAAAACTAGAATTTACATTTAAAAACTGTAAAATTGGAATTTGACATTGTAGTATTTTGCACATACACCTTGTAGTATAGGGAGCGCTCGGTAAAAATCTTAGTCCAAAATATAAATTTTAACCCAAAAACCTAGGCTACCCGAAACAACAAAAGATCATTTTGGTTTTTAAGAAAATTTAGGGGTTAAAGCACATTTAGTTTCTTGTCTTCCTCATTGTTTATAGTATTGTTATATGGATTTATGTAATACATCAATTTAGAACAAGATGGTAGAAACAATGAACTAATTTGAAGGCCATGCTATTTTTAATTGGTTATACAAATCTTATTCTTGTCTAACAGTTTTGAATAGATAGAATATATGAATTTCAGTATGAACGCGGTTGTAAACCAAATACATTTGCAAATTCAATGAAGAAATTAATAAATTATTCTAAAGTAATATTCTGATTTTTTTCCACTAGATACCATTTCATGGTGCTTTTACAACACGTCAATTCTTGGGGCATTGGTGTCACCATGCAGGAGTTCTGGATATTAATAGAAGAATTTCGTACACATCCTGGCTGCCAATAACCAGTTAACCCTCAAATGCTTGAGCCTATGACCGCAAAAATAGACTTTGACTTTGGATGCTCTATTTTTCTACTAAATAGTTAATGTAAAATATGAATTTCTATTTTTCCTTAGCTAAGCACTCATATTATCTAGAAGAAATAATTTTATCAAGATTTATGGTTTCATTATATAATGAATGTAAAATTTTTGAATTAAAACAATCAAAAGAAAATTTGATACTACAAAATTACAAAATGTATACAATAGATGTATATGGCAACCAAGAATCTTAAACTACTTACCGTGCTCAAAATTTATGTTTCAATTTAAAAAAATGATTCAAAAACCTAGAACCATGGAAAATCAAGTAGTGTGTACTCTTCTTCTATTACTTTTTATTCTTTCAAGCATGAAAAAAGTTTCTAAGATGCCTCCACATGTAAGAGAAGCAATTTTTTGAACTTCTTTAAGCTACATTTGAACTTCTTTAAGCTTTTCAACATTAAAATGGTTATTAGTTATGCAAATGTGAATGGTATATATTAAGACAATGAGGAAGAAGGAAACTAGAGAATACAAATAACGGCATGTGGTAAGTACTGATGAAATAATTTAAATAAATTTTAATAATTTTGCGTTGATAAAACATGGAAGGATTCAGCAAAATGTAACTTATGCTGTTGAGATGAAAATCTAATTGTATTTCATGGGGTTCACAGCATATGACGGTCATAAGCCTCTGACGATTGAGTGGGCTCAAAGCATCGGTCATAGGGTTATAGGCAGAGTCTCTTGGAAATGGCATGTGAATATCTATGGGGGACCGTTATTTGTAGAAAGGACACCTATTCAAAGTATAGGTTGTCATTTCTCTAAGTAACTCATATAATTTTGTATTTTTATTTTATTATTATACACATTCCAATTTAAAGCCCAAGTACACTGTGAAGGTCACTAGCATTTCTTCTTGGAGTTTTTGATTTAAACTAAACCATTGTCCATTTCTCATTATTCAAATCACACTTATTGGCTCTCTTGAATTTGGTGAATATTAAGCATTCATATTGAAATCTATCCCATCCAACCGAACATTTGCTGAAATCTGATGGACGGTCGGAAAATCTCAATTCGTAAAGAACATCTTACTAGAACATACATGAATCAAGTGTGAAAGAACTTCTCTATAAGAGCATGCAATTGTCAATTTAAAATTATCCTAGCGTAGATAACAAAGTATACAAAATTTCAAGCATGCTTTAGCAAAAGGAGTTTAGCAAATGCTTAAGGCTCAAAGAATCATTACGCTCTCATTTACTCAGTGTCACTACTAGCAAGGGCATACTGAAGCATGGGTCTTTCTATGTTGTTAGACAGAGTATAGGGCCCCTTCTCTGGTATTGCATGTCATAATTGTACCAAGAGGAGTGTTATCCACTCCAAAGATTGACTTTCATTATTAACCAATTAGGTTGAGTTTCTTGTTTAGTTCAAGTTGAGGACCAGAGAAGAAGCAAATTGCAAGTGTTGAAAGCTACTAGGCTATTTTGTTTAGGGTGTTCTTAGGGCTCTTCAGTACAACAAAGGCGTTACCCATTCCTCTTCACTTTCAAAAAAAATATAGTAACCAGCTGAATTATGAATCATGTGCTCCCATTACAAAGTGGTAGAATCTGAACTGTAGTCAAAATTTTTGGAATCGTTCCTCATTCTTTTCCCTTAGCAAAGTGGATAATGTCACCTCGTGATGTGCTCTCCTTAGAGAATGGTGGAAATTAACAGGACAACTTAGGGATTTTAAAGGAAGCCAGATACAGTGGTGGAATTCAAATCGCAAATGCACAAGAACAAGAGCACAACAAGAGCTTGAGTGGCAAGAGCTGAAGTAAAGTTCACTATTTAACACTTCAACATCACCAACTGTTGCATGTTCCGAGTGCTCATGATACCGGAGAATGTATGCCAAACAAAACAAGTAATTTATTAATATAAACTATCTATTTCATATCGACGTAGCTTCAGCCAAGAAACTGCAACATGCAGCAGTATGTCCACGGCTATGATGCAATTGTAACTAATCAATAACCATTGATCCTACCAATAACCTCCTAACCATTCAACTACCGAAACGCAAGAAGAGAGTGCAATGGTACTAGAAGGTGGGTGGAGCTTGCCCTCAGCGGCAGGGTTGTTCATGGGACATAAGGACCGGACCGTCCGTCCGGTCCGCTCGTCCGTCCGTTAAGGGTCATGTCCGGTCCATAAAAGAATATTCGAGCATATTCGAGCATATTCGAGCATATTTGAGAAAAAATTAGGAATATTCATAGAATATGTCCGATTTTCACCTCGGACCGACCGGTCCGTCCGTCCGTCCGTCCGTCCGTGTCCGGAAATTTTGCCCATGTCCATCCATTATGACAACCCTGCTCAGCAGTGTCTGGCAAGTAACTAACATGTCATGATCAGCCTTGTGCACTAGGAGGATCTACAGGTGCGGCTTGAACAGAAGATACGTACTTGAAGAAGAAGATACTGGAGTCTAAGTCAAGGCTTCCTTGTTGGGCACCGCATTACCTTCTTTCAATAGCGAGAAGTCAATACATTCAATATTCAAGTTCAAGGCATGCTTGGTGAATGCAGCTCCATTCCGCGCTCCTACAACATTCCTAAGATTCTGCACTATGTCTTCAACCACCGCCACCTCATGCTCGTCGATTTTGCCGTCAAATTGCGCTACCCACGCTAGGTCAAGGTCGCCACACATGGGGCATCGATAAAGGTAAGAGTCAATCAATTGTGCCACACAGACATTGTGGAAGAGGCATCTACAAGAACCGAGTATTGCTGCATTCGAGATGTAACCTTTCTTGCAGATTGAACAGACATGAGTCAAGCGATATACTAATGTAGGTACCAAGTACGCGCTTGAGTACACAAAAACAGAGCGTAGGCGCAAGATCAGATACTCCTATTCACTCTTGAGCAGCCTTGCATCTACGGCAACAACGTCAGCAAGGGCTTGATTGAGAGCGGCAGTGGCATCTTGCAGGTGACCCGACTTGAGCCCTAAAATTCAAGATCGTGCAATCATCTGCTCCTCCTGCATTGCCGACAGCTTTGCTGAAAGTTGCCGCGCCAATTCTTCATGAATCTTGTATTCTTTTGTTGTCCCCTCCCGGACCAAACGTCTCAACTCCATTTTTGTTGCATTGCATTCCAACTCCAGCCAATTATAGTCTACATCTGTAAAAGCATTCACAACGCCCAACGCCGAGTTGTGATCCATCTGAATTGTTTTCAACGCCGTCTGCGCTACAGCTACGGTCGCTCTTGTAGCCTCTACTTCTCTTATTGCACTCTCTGCAACTCGTGGAATTCTTTGGCGCTCTAGTGTGCCCAATGCCACTGAAGCCATGAGCTTGCAAAGACCTTCTACATCCCGGCGCAGCGCCGCTCGTCCAAGCTTCTTCGGGTTCTTAACTACGGTTGCAAAGCGCTTGTTGTGGCGGACTCTTGCCTCTGCCGCCCAGTTGACCTCCTTCTCGTGAACAAATGTGGCATAAGTAGCCTTGAGAAAGCCCATCGCAAAGTAGGCATTATCGGGACAGTTGCCACACACACGGTAGTTGTGTTGTAAAAAAAAATGAGCCTGCTCGTCGTCCAAGCAATTTGCTATCTCAAATCAATTCACCTGCACCCCTAGGCGCCATACCTTCTTGATGTCTGACTCCAGAATATCTAGATAAACCTTTGGAACATCATCTACTATCGGGCCCCTATCACATAGCCCTACCTTGTCATGGAAGAACATATTGTCATATTCTGCGTTGCGGCCCAGCAACATCGGTGCAACTGCCACCATTCGTTCACGCAGCGCCAATGAAATTGCTTCAAGGTTGAATGCCGCATCAAACTCTAAGTTCCACACCTCACACGCAGGAGTGACTTTGATTGACTTGACATCTGGGCCTCTGGAGTTGTTTCTCTCTCTCCGCTGGTAGAGTCCGGGAGTTCCTTCTGGACTGACTTACATGACTTGGGGGGTTGAGAGGCGTTGGCTTCGGACCTTCGCTTCTTCTGCTTCTTGTTGGATCCCTTCCCGTTTCCCATGGCGAGGTAAGAGCGGCTAATCTATGCGGTAGAGATTAAAAAACCAAGACGGATCTACACTATGATCATGTTATAAACACATATGGTGGGAAATTGCAGCCGGATGAAAGCAACAACTGGAAAACCATGAGCAGAAAGCGAGGAGACGCCAATTACATAAAGCAAGGTGGTTTGTGAACGCTCAAGCAAAGGACTATTCAGGCATTGTAGAGCTTCAAGTACATTGTTAGTTGGCAAGGATTTTGGAGTCATGATTCAGATTACGGTTACTTGGACAGGAAACAGGCCGCTGATACAAAAAATAATCACACTTGTACAATTATCGTCACCTCACCTTCCATTTACATCTGTGTATTGCTATATCTACTAGCTTAGCATCCAACAATGACCTCAGTAGTGTGGGTTACGCACGGCCTCCGCTCTTAAATGTAATATAAAAACCATGAGGTTGGATGCCATGTGGCACTGATATTACATACTTGTTATCATGTGTGTTACACCAAGATTGGAATCATAGATAATGAAATTTATTTAAAATCTAAAGTAAATGTACATAAAATATCTTCATATTTAAATATGCACACTCCAAGCGTTGTTAGAAGTCTAGAAAATGATATGCTACTGCATATATAAATAATATGGAGTTCTTGTAGCAATGCCATAACTCATATATAAAACATTTTATAATCATGAATGAAACCTTTACATGTCATAAATAAACTGGGTTTTGGAAAAAACAAAGCCTGTTAACAATGGAATTCTTAGAAAATCATATCAGGGACGTCTAGAAAGGATTCAGTGATTTTAGGATGGGCATCATTATCTTATTTTTCTAAAGTAAACGATTATTGAAATGCATAACAAATTATTTCAAATTAAATGGAAAGTGAATATTTAAAAGGTACTGCAATATGAATACTTCTAAGTTTACGAAGTCTGCAGTAATTTTAATTTTTCATAGATGGTATTAGACGCACATTGAAAAAAGTGGTAATAAATTCTTTATTTCCAACTACACTTTATACATTAAACCACGTAAGGAAAAAATTGAGAATGATCGAAATACCAGAATCATATAGGATACCCTTTGAACTTAGAAGATTCTTTCAAATAACCTTGCTCTTGCAATACAAAGCTCATGCATTGCTTAGATACTATAAAACCAAATCCAAGCAAAGTATTCATTTAGAATAGAGAGATGTGAATATAGCAAAAGCAAATTGAGTTAGTGGGCTCTTCATTTTAGGAAATCCCATCATAAATTCTCTAATGAAGTCGTTGTGGTAACAAGAGGTGGTACAAATACTCCTCAATTTCATGTGGTGGACCTGAAATATTTTATTGGAAAAATCGAATTCTCTAAAATATGCACATTTAAACGTAAAATTTCGGCAAATGGTAATTAATTAGTAGAGTAAGTGAGTCCTTCTTATGTTGTGATTCCGAGTAATATATCACTAAGATTTGAACGGACAAGAAAGCCTATTTTGTTGTATATACATTGTATACTGTCATTACAAAGGAGCAACTATGATCCGTAGTACCATATACTTTTGTAGAAGCCTCCTTTCCACGGCTGAAGTTTAAATTGTGGAATTTATTTGTTTTGAATGATATTATAAATTAGTTGTTTTTCAATGTGGTCTCAAACTGAAAACTATGGAATTGGCTTTTTCTATCAATTGGGATCAAGGTGACTATATGGCAGCAAGTTTGTATGGCAGCGAACAGTTATGAGGATAAATTGAAAGCAAAAAACAAGAGGTGAAGTTTAACCTCTAAAGGCCCTTGCTGTTTTTGGAGCCAAAACTGCCAAAAACATACCCCTATTAATAGAAATATATTGGTTCCTAAATTTAGACATCAAATAGAATATTTACCGTAGGATCTTGTAACTGCCTTTTTGAAAAAGGTGTATACCAATTTTGAGGATAATCCACTACAAAGCTTGCGAGATTATAATGTTTGAAGTCACTCCAAAAGTTTTGCACACAGTGCCCTATGAGTACACCAAAGTTTTGATGCCCAAAAAATACTTTGCAAACACATTTGATCCATAGAGGATCATCAATTCCTTTAGGTATGGAAGTTAGGTATAAGCTCACAAAGTTTGAGCCTCATACGAGATTGGAAAGGCGGAAAAATCCTTGATTTTGTGAAAGGGGGTGTGCTGAAATTGCCTTCCATTCTCCAAAATTAAAACTACTTGAAGGGTAGTCTAAAATTGTTCAATTGCAAATCCGAACAGTAGATACCTTGAGGTCAATAGGGAAATTAACCACAAAACATTTCAATGCAATCGGAGTATAGCTTAAATTTCTAGAATTTTTTGAAGTGTAAATTGTATATTTCCCTTCTATTTGAAAGGGTATTTTTGGTAAGAAGATGTCCTATAGATGGACCCCCTGCCACGTCATAGATACTAGTTGAATATATTAAATTTGGATGAAAAATGAAGATGGGATGAAATACTTTATATGAATGAATAATGAATTTTGGATAAAAACTAAGCTTTGGATGATAATTTTCAATTGGATGAAAAAAATCATCAACCTCTTGAGATGGAAATGGTTAGTTTGATGAAAAAACTCCAATGGATGATAATTGTTATAAATGTGTATGGATGAAAAAATATTGGGCCCATTATTTTGGATGTGCCCACCCTTTGAAAATTTGTCTTGACACTCATTTTCTGCCTTATTGAATGATTATTCTAAGGCAACTTGGGCAGAAAATGGTTTATTCTTCATTGATTATTGGCTGCCCAGATTTAGAGCAGATTCTTCTGAAATTCATAACTTCTGCATCGTGACTCCAAATGCTTTGAAATTTGCGCCATTGAAAAGCTATTATTGAAGCAACATGGTATAAAAATTTCAGAAAATAATTAAATTTAGCATCCTTAGAATAGCTTGTCCAGAAGTGCTGCGACCTAAATCGGATCTCAAGGGCTTTTAGGGATTAAAATGAAATTTTTGTAGAAACACTTGTCTACTGTAGTGGATTCTCATACAAAATAATCACTACTTCAATGAATCAAAACACTAGTATAGAATGTACTTCCGTGGAATATAAAAACTTAGATGCCAACATTGTACATGTTATTATATTAGCTTTTCAAATACAAAAATGAGGAAATAAATTATCCGTAACGTCATACTGAATTTTCTTACGTTTGATAACATTTGTCCGTTATGTAAATGTCTCTCTGTTTTTTATAATCGTACAATCACTTAAGCTAGAGAAATAAGATCCCTCTCTAGATTTACTGAGTGGCCCGTAAAGTACAAATGAACATGTTCTTTAAGACGCTCGGAAGTGAAGGAAACATAGATCAAATTGTTGTGGATTATAAAATGTAGATGACCATGAAATAAATGTGGATGCCCTATACGGATTTTGAAAGGTGCAAAAGAACATACTTATTCAAGTCAATGAGGAATAAATGAACAAGACATTAAAAATCATACGGACACCATAGAACTTAACATTAAAATTACTGGACAAACGGCTAAGAGAGTCATGTTTGTAGGAATATTTTAAAGTGTAATGTGTATGCGATGAATTATAATAAAATTTATTATAATGATATTTTAAATGTTCTCTTATGATGTTGAAAGTTTGAAAAATTCCCATCATGCTTTTGTTGGTTCACAATTTTCTTCATCAGATTTCCATGGTTCAGGTGACATAGCAATAGAAATTCATCGAATCAGCTAGCATCGTCACAATATTTTCAACTTGTCTAACAATTAATTGCACATGCTAACTATGATCCAACTCTGGTGATGTGTAATAGAAAACATACTTATACTCCGATGTCGATGGTCTCTAACCATTGATCATACAACTTCAAAAATAAAATCATCATATATAGATGATACTTCTTAGTCTTCAAAAGTCTGCTCAAAGTTCCGAGCCTTAGATCATCATTCAAGTAGTTCTCAACACCGTAGCTGTCCACAGTGGCTTCACTACAAGGATAACTGGAAATACAACTAATCCAAATTCACGGTAATACAGAATCACCTTTCTTCGATCCTTGAAGAACTTCAATCCCTGTTTAATCCATCTTCACTAAATACACACTCTCAAATCATTATTGTAATTACCTCCTCTTCACTTCCATTTGCGGCTTCCGGTGCTTGAACTCATCCTTCGATGACAACTTGTAAATTACATGTTGCATCTCAATATGGTTCAAGTTTCTACGGACATCCTCATCATGCATTGGTAAGTAGGTATCATGTGTCTTCTGATGGTTTAACCAGAATTCAATCTGCTCTTGTCGAGTTGGTGAGAATTCCAAAGTGAACATTGAACTAGGTCCATTCAGGAAATTAGTGACAGCCATACATTCCAACATGCGTATCTTTCTCGCGGGTTTCTGCTACAACTTCATCCATAGGTAGAACTCCGGCTTTGTCTCATCATACATGTTCACATTAATCACCAACTTGAACATGTTACAGACATACGCTAGAAAATTACAGAACACCACAACCCTGAAGCAGACAGGATCAGTGTGCAGCCGATGGATTTCGGAGAAGGCTCGATAGGCCTCCGCACACTCCTGGTACGTGCTGAAGAATCCGGGAATTATGGGCCAGTTATATTGCATGGAATTGATCTTAGCCCATGGCGCCCATTTGTAACGTCGAGCTCCTCTCACATGACAGAGATGCGGATGAGAAGCTACCGCCAATGGGATTACAGGTGACCAAGTCTGAGAAATCCGCGAGTACACCTTGTCCCACTGCTTCCACACCTTCCTCGACATACCACAATCTTCTAGCAACCATTCTATAGCTCTCCAAGTAGGAAAGGAGATTTCATCCTTACTGTCAAACATCTGATTGTAGTTACCCAAGAATCTGAGTTTTAAAATGGAACCAGTCACAGGTGTGGATACTCTCATCCATGGTGGTGATCAAAAATCTACTTGGGGAAGAGATAGGTGCACTTGCACACTGAAATCCTCGATTTTCAGCATTTGCTTGTTAAGAGCATCCAACAACTTAGCAATCCTCTTTTGAGTTCAGACTTTGCCATAGATATAGTGAGCTGTCATAAGTTCTCTTCTTTGAGCCACATCTTCGCGGACCCTTGTCTGAGTCAAGGTTTCTAAAAACTCATGTTCTTGTTGGAACTTATGTTTAAGGTTTTCTAACACCTGTCCCCACTATGGCAAGGTTTCGTAAGTCAGGATGGCTGGTGTTGGATTTGCCTTGTACTACTCCATAGCTCTGACATAGCGGTACGATTGGTGGCCTGATCAAGCTGTCTTTTGTACCCTAACTGAATCTCCAAATGAAAGTAATACATTAGAACCCTTGCTCCAATGTCACCAATAGGTACCAGTAGCTTTGAAACCGTAGCTAGCAATAATTCTCCACGCGCTATCATCTCGCATCTGCGTTAAGCTTTCTCCTTTCTCTTTCTCGCATTTAAGCATCTCTCCTAGACTCTGAAGTTGCTATTTGGTAATTTGCAGCTCTCTAGCCAACTTGCTGATTTGTGGCTCGCAGCTTTGGTGCTTGGATATCGACTCCTCATACTTTTTCTTCCACTGTTCCCGGATGCTGGTAACGTTCTTCAACTCGATTTGCAAAGTAGCTTTTTCCGACTCAAATTGTTTCTCGATCATATCCTGGCTCGCAGGATGTCTTCATTGCTGGTCAGATACTGTAGCACCAGATCATCTTTTTGCGTCACCAGTAGCTCCAAGCTTTCTTTCTCCTCTAGCTTATGAGTTTGCTCCTGTTGCTCCGGCGATTGCGTAGTTGATGGAGACTTGGACCTGGATTGGTTCGGTTTTGTTCCTGATCTGCTCCTCACCGACTCTTCATGGTCACCTAGAGGTAACGCTAAGATCAATGCCGAGCTACTCTTCTTGGCTACTGGCTGGTGCGGTACTTGAACAATCTGCTTCTTCTCCTGAACTCCCATAGGCTCCAGATTTCATCTGCTCCTCACCGAGTTAATATCTTTTTCTTCAGCAATGGCTCTTCATTTCCACTGGAAATCAGCTCTGGCGTTACCACTATCGGGGTCCATGGAATTTCAAAAGGATTGTTATTGAGTGCCTCCATACCTTCATCAAGTTCGCATTCCTCTTGAGATGAACTAACATAGCGTCGTTTACTTCCTCTTGCTGAATCTCCTCTCTCCATGGTACTCCTCGAATGTGGTCTCTCAACCAGATCGGGACAAAATGCTGATAAATAAGTTGTACTATGAAAGAACAACTTATTCCTCGTAGCTTTTCCTGCAATCTCTTGTAAGATCTGATTGTACATAATTTTGCTCCAATTGACTTTCTGTCCGTGCCAACTTTGGTATGCTGCAGCCAAACCTCCCTTCTTTATCACCTCTACACCTTCGGGAGCCATCAATAGTCTCTGATTCACAAAGCATAACCACTTCCTCCATTCTTTCTTCGCACGATTGATAGAGTAACCTCCTTCAACCTGTGCTCCAGCTGGTTTCTTGAAAACCTGGGCAAGCTCCTGCTTGGATAGAGTCTCCACATTGAGCAACGTAGGACCGGTGGTTGGTAGCAGACATACCCTTGCAACTGTATTGACATCGAAAGTCACCATCTTCCCTTCGATTTTGAATTCTTCTTGAGTCCCTCGGCATGAGCCCAGTAGATAGGCTAATACCTTGTCTAGATCTGCGAACTCCCATTTTTTACAGATGAACTTCCATAGCCCAGCCTTCTCCAAGTTCTCCTGGTTAGGATCCACCACTTCGGAAGAGATAACCATGAGGAGTGAAGGTTCGATTGTAAAATCGGTCTTCTTCCTCTTGAGCACCATCGTATCTGCTTTCCATGTGCTCATTAAGTTAGTTTCCAAGCCTGAAATTAACTTAGTCTCCATCCTTTTCGTAATGGTCCACTTACTCATTTTCTTTTTTCTGCAACTTTTACTTTTTTTTTTTTCTTTGGTTCTTAACTCACTTTTCTCTCAATAGCAATCAGCAAGCAGATCATTCGACTACTCTTGTTTTGAATAATAAGATAGAAAAACCACCATTCTATCGACTGCGTCTTTATACTTCGTTTATTCTTAGGGTCTCTAAAAACAACTATTTGTCTTCACTCACTCACTCAACAGAAATAAATAAACACTCTTACTGTTTAATATTCACATACCAAGAATCCAGATCAAACAAAGCAAGAACAGATAATCAGTTTCTTCTCACGGCTTGTGCAGCAAATGCGATGCAGAATGTATGCAGGTGAGGTTTTATTCTGAACAACAATTTTGACATTGGTCAATACAACTGTTACACAAAATAATGTAACCTAAAAACCACGCATTCTATTCACTCAGAAATTCAAGTTTCAATACATCTCTCACCTGAATACTCTCACACCCTCGGTGATCAGTTATTTTTCGGCACCTCACACAATCTAAAGAAAAACCCTCTCAGTTTACTTTATAACCTAATTCTTCAACTAGGTTAGTAACGTAAACTTAACTCCACGACTTAAACAAATATTTCAACCATTAACTCACTCGACTTCGTTCGCAGCTTGTAATCCTTCGGTTCTTTACTATTCTTATAAATCCACCACACTTTGTGCACACACTCACAAGTAGCACTCAGCTACTTTCCTTCCCTTTCTTACTCGCAACGATAATTTTTGCTCACATCGGGTTTCTTAGTCATAGGGACTTCCTTCTGTGCTACTGTTCGACTACTTACTTCTTAACTCGGAACTTTATTTAGGGTTTCCCCAATGAGTTTCAAAAATTAACACTCTGAAATTTCTACAACTCAAGACTCTCTCCGAGCAAGAAGATACAGACTCCTGCAATCGCTGCAACGTTCTTTCTCTAACTCATCATTATGTAAATGACTAGTAACTGCATGGACACGTGTCTACAATCCAGACATGGTTCACTAGAATAGCATTATCGTGTACTCACTATGTCCTGCTACTTAGTTATTTATTTGTATGATTTTGTCTAGTGACTGTGTAATAGTTTAATTACGAAGTGCTTCTTCCACTTGTTTGTAATTATTTTGAGGATTTTAACAGACCTAAACGGGTTTACTTATTAGTTGGTTTTTCCACGGTTTTCAATAAAAATAAAAATTTAATGATATTTAATTACTTTGAAATAGTTCAGCTTTTAAATTTCTAAAAAAACTAAGAAGGGTATATATAACAACACATTTTTGCCCCCTTCTTTAAAACATAACTTGCCCTCAAGTTATATATTTTTTAGGACGGTAACCATTATAACGAGTATTCTGAATATTACCCTCAAAATCTTGGATTTTTATTGACCCATTGGGATAAGCATTCAAAACTCGATATGGCCCAAACCATCTCATTTTGAATTTACCCGGGAAATTTTGAACACGACTATCATACAGCAATACATAATTATTTCGTTTGAATTCCTTTGGTTGCAATTTACTGTCATAATAAGTTTTACGATGTCATTGAATGGCTTCCATATTAAGGTAAGCTTGACCTCTAATTTCATCTAATCTTTCCAACACATCATAACGAGCTCTTAAGGAATCAACTACTCCTAATCACTCCAAAATAGCTACTCTTAAAGAAGGTAATTCAACTTCGATGAATAACATTGCTTCTAACCCATAAACAAGTTGAAAAGGAGTAGCCTTAGTTGTACTTTTAACCGTACATCAATATGCCCATAATGCATTATTTAGTTCATAATCCCAATTTGAAGGATTTCCTGCTAAAGCGTTAGTCATGATTTTACAAAGTATACCATTTGTTTTCTCGGCTTGGCCATTTGCCCTAGGATGATAGGGTGTAGATTTCCTATGTTTTATAAAGTAATCTTTCAACATTTTTTCTATGGTTTCATTTATAAAATGAGTACCTCTATCACTTACTATTTCCTTAGGACATCCAAACCTAGTAATTATATTCTTATAAATGAATTTGGCAACTGTTTGTGCATCATCTCTTTTAGTTGCTACTGTTTCAACCCATATTGTAACATATTCCGTAGCAACCATTTTTGTCCTTGACGACTGGGTGGTTTAATCGGTCCCACAAAGTCAATTACCCATTTTTAAAAAGGTATTTGGGCTAATATTGAAGTTAAGGGCATGGCTTTACTTGGGGTAGGTTTTCCTACTCTCTGACACGGGTCACATTTCCTAACATAAAGAGTAGCATAAAAAAATAAGGTAGGCCACCAGTACCCAGTTCTAAAGGTTTTTTGTGCTATGGCCTATCCTGCAAAATGCCCTCTACATACTTCATCATGACAACCTTTTAAGACCATACGAACTTCACTAGGATTTACACATTGTCTTAAGACATCATTATGTCCACGTTTATAAAGAACTCCTCCAATCGCAGTAAAGGGTTGTGCTCTATGGGCTAGTCTAGTTTTTTCTTTTGGAATGTAATTAGGAGGAAAAGTTCTTTTGGTTAAATAATAAATGATGTCGGCATATTCTGCCGGAATAATGTCCATGACATCGACTCTATCCTTAATACTAAAGATGTGTGCATCTGGAAAACTATCATCTACAGACTTAGGGTTAACGATGTCATTAATGCAAGAGAGGAAATCAGCATTTTGATGGCTTTTGCCAGGTCTTACATTCACAGTAAAATCAAATTCTTGTAATAATAAGACCCATCTGGCCACTCTTTTACTAAATTGAGGTTTATTGATCATATATTTTAAAGCATCATGATCAATATGAAATGTAAACTTATACCCCAACAAATAATATCTAAATTTTTGAACAGAGAATATCATGCCCAATCCTTCTCTTTCGGTAATTGAATAATTTCTTCTAGGAGCACTCAGTTGACGACTTGCAAAATGAATAGGTCTATCATGACCTTTGCTATTCTTTTGACTTAAAACACTACCAATAGCAACATTCGAAGCATCAACATACACTTCAAATGGCTTTTCCCAATCTGGAGAATTAAAATGGGTGCCCTACTTAAGCGTCTTTTAAATTTATTAAAGGCTTTCATACACTCATCAGTCCATATACCCGATGTATCGGTTTGTTTAGTCAATAATGTTAAAGGTGCAGCTTTAAAGGCAAAATTATAAATAAACCTTCTATAATATTCCACGGCACCTAAAAATGCTTTTAATGCAATCAAATGTTCAGGTATTCCAATGTTAAGTGTAACTGCCACTTTATCAGGGTCGACTGAAATACTATCTTTAGAGACTACATGACCTAAAAGCTTCCCACAAACGGTAGCAAATTCAAACTTAGCTGCGTTAATAGAAATCCCATATTTACGGCATTGTCTAAAACACTGTTTTAAGGATTTAGGATGGTCTTTTTTAGAACCAAAGGCACAAAAATCATCTAAAAAGATTTCCGTAAATTTCCTTAAGTATTTAGTAAAAGCTCTTGTCATTATTCTTTGGAATGTTGCAGGAGGATTACATAAACCAAAAGGCATAACATTATATGCGAAAGTTCCCCAATCCGTAGTAGAAGTTGTTAAAGGTTCATCTTCAGGTGCAATCTGCACTTGATTATAACCAGAAAATCCATCTAAAAAAGAATAACACTCATGACCTGCTACCCCATCTAAAACAGCATCCGAAAAGAATAGAGGAAAGAAATCTTTTTTAATGGCACAATTCAATCTTCTAAAGTCTTGACATATACAAATTTTCCCATTCTTTTTAGGTACTATAACTATAGGTGAAACCCATTCACTATATGGTACAGGTTATATGAATTTACATTCTAAAAGTCTATCAATTTCTTCCTTGACCATTAAGGAATATTTAGGATTCATTCTATATTGCCTTTGTCTAACCGGCAGGGTTTTCTATTCGGTTGCGACGTGGCCCTCTTGCGTCATAATGTCGGGACGTCACGACGGTTTAGAGTCACGACCGGATGTCCCATACGGTCTTTATCGTGACGGCCCAAAAATTTACAACAACCTTTTCACTTTTACATTTCCGCCTAGGTGACACCTCGGACAGCCGATGTCCACGTCTGTGAGAAAGGTCGTTTGATACAGGTGGGCCCCACTACTAGTCCGCTCACCCAAGGGTCGTCCGCGCCACCCTGGACAATCCGCAACCCAGTCCGATGTCCGAGCAGTCATCCGCGTTCCGCCAAATCGATGCCCCATCGTCCGCCGCGCCTTCCTGATCTCGTCCGCATTCCGGCATCCCCCAATGCGCTTATCCGCCATCCGACTATTGTCGGCTCCGATGAAGTCCGCCACATTTTCCTGCACTCCTCGTCGTTGGACCCTAGTTCGGCCACTATCCCAACATCGTACCTTCGATTGCCAAGTTCCGACCTGAGTTCGGGTCCGACGCATATCGAATTCCGATGTACGGCAACATATCTCGGTCCGCCTCCCATCAAATGGACTGGCGTACTATGCTACGCCTGCTTTATCTTCATGGTCGTTCTAGGAATCGGTGCATTATCTTCCACTTCGCATAGCGGCAACGACTCGTTGAAACGGGACACTTTGACAGCATTTCAGCGATGGCTCACAGTGCTCGGAGTCCACGGAGTCTTATCGCCTTGTTCGGGCCAGCCCAGTTTAGGAACGATTCTGACTAGAGCAACGATGAAGAGTATTTGGCAATTGTGGAGATGGGGACGAGAGTCAGGTCGAGTTTCTTACCTGCCATCCCTGGAGACGTCTCAGAGGGCATCATCTAGAAGTTGTTGATGGTCGAGGATGACGACATCGAGAACTACAGAACATGCACTGTCCTCCGTTGTGTTTGCAGGGGGTGGAGGAACTTTGTGGATATTCAGCCACGTTGGTACCAGGGCCGACTTGCATTCAACTTGTGGGTGGAAGTATGCTAGACCAATGTACTTTTTGAGTCACAGTACAATATACATTGACGGCACGAATTTGACTTATAGTTACCTGTACTAAGAAGCTTTTTCTTCGGTTTTTGTTTTGTTTTTCCAAATACTACATATGTAGAGACTTCCTTTGCATTATTGAATCAATTAGAAAAACAAGTTAAGTGTGTTCAATTTGTACTATTGTGCACTAGTACAAAAAAGTCACACAATACTTGTATATGAGAAAAGTACAAAATTCTTCATCATCAAAGGTTCTAATTCCATTTTCATTTTTTGCAAAGGAGATAAGAAGGAATAGCCTATTGGAATCTATCCCTGATTTTACAAGTACATAGTTAATTTGGTCTGTACGTGGAAGTAAGTGTTGGTTTCAGTTGCAACGGAATACAAAGTGGAAAATTATGATTTTTTATAATCGGAGGCATGATTCTCGACGGCGGCACGCATTTCTACAATGGCCTTCTGTCAAATAATGAAAATGGTCATTTTTCCGTTACTTGGCCCTCGACGTCTTCCTGTGTGCTACTTGTACACAATGTACTCTAGAGTATATGATGTATATGGAATCTGTCATAACTACTACCTTGTTGTTCAACAAATCCTGTTTTCTCGGGCCGCCATGCCATGAAGGCGCCGCCAGCTCTTGAATTGTCCACGTCATCGTCTCTCTCGCTAGTTCCTCTCATCGCCCATGCAGCACAGTGTTGCGTCTTTGCTGTAGCATGCTGTTGGTTGTGTATTGAGGTTTACAATGTGTTGAGGATTTTGCTTCGTGCTATAGTATAGCTTGTATGCTGTTGGATATCTGTTGTTCATGAGTTCAAGAGCGGTTGCGCTTCCTCTGTGAAGAATGTCAAAGTCGACGCAGCGGCAGGTTGTCTTTGTGCAGAAACTGATAACATCATACTTTACTGCAGCTCCGATCGCTGAGTTTGGTTCTTCTTGCTGCCATTCATTTTGTGAGGTTTCTGATTCGGGTTATGTTGAAGAAACCCGAGTGTCAAAGCAAGGGAACCGCGATTTCTATCTAGGCTGATGCAACAACATAGATGAGTCCCCCAGGCGGTCTTTATTCATGAGTCCAGTTTTGTTATGTTATTCCGTAAGTAGCTTTGAGAGCACACCTTCTGTTTCTGAGGGAAGGCTTTCAGTAGGGTCTCCTACTGCTTCTTGCGAATTTGTTGCGTTCAGGAAGTGACGAGATTGATATTCGACGATGAGTTCCCGCTGCAGTCTCATGAAAGAGCTATTTTGCTTTTTTCTTCTGTAAACCTTTCACGGACTGCACCCCGCGACCATGATCTCTGATTATTCAATTTCAGAAAACTGATGCGTGTCTATTGCTTTCTACATCTGTTTTTCTCTTAGCATTCCAGTGATGGGAAACACCGCTAAGAGGCAGCGCTTGCGACAGGGTATCAACCGCCCAGGTCCAGCGGCTAGGCTTGCCGAAGCTCGCTTGCAAGAGGAGTTACGGGTCGTAGCTATAGAGAGGGCGAGAGAAAGGAAGGCCCTTGAAAGAACACAAGATAGACTGATACACGAGGAGGCATTGGTTTTAGCTTCTGTGCCTCCGGATCATGAAGTTGAAGATGCTCTAACTGCGCGGGAGTTGAACCGGATCTCCCTTCGCATAGCACAGTACATAGTCGAAGAGTTGAGAAGTTGTCCCGGTCCATCTAGTAGGAGAGATGTTATGGAGAAGGTCATGCGTCACAACACTATTTCGCCTTTGCTACCTGTTTACTATGCTCGGTCACAGGAAGCAAAGGTTATTCATTCTTTCATTGAGAACTTCAAGAACGAGTTATAGTTAGTGAAGCAGGCTATCTCTAACGAGTTGTTGGCAAGGAAGAGTGCGTTGTTAGATGCTTCATAAGCTGCCGTTAAGGTTTGGGGATCAAAAAGTTTTACTTCGTAGATGCACATAGGATCTAATAAACCTTTTATAAAAGTATTAGTTATCCATGTATTAGGGAGTCCATGATTGTGCCATTTACAAAGTAAGGTCTTAAGGCGTGTGTAATAACTTGCTATACTCTCATCATGATACATTTGGAGACTTTGAAGTTGGTCTTGTAAAGCATTATGATATGCTTTGGGTCTAAAGTAATTGAGAAAGACATTTCTCAAGTCATTTCAATCATTAGGTCTAGGATTTAAGGAAGCATACCACCTTTAAGCTTCTCCTAACAAATTCCCTGGAAAACTTGTAGCGCATTTTTGCTCAGGCAAATTATTTGTTATAGCTACTACTTAGAACCTTTTTAAATAAGCATCAGGATCCTCACCAGGCTCACCATAAAAAATAGGGAATGGGGTAATATTCATCATTCTAGGTTGTGCCATTATATATGAATAAGTTATGGGAGCTGGACGTGGAGGACGAAGACGTGGTGGTTGAGGTGGTAATAGCGGTGGTGGTGATGGTTGAGGGTAACGCCTTAAAAGTTCGGCTTCACTTTCACTTGACTCACTACTTTTGCTACTACTACTGTGTTAAAGGGTGATTTAGCTTCACCCTTCAAAAGCTAATGTACTGTCTAGATCTAAGGAGAAACTCTCGAAATTTTAGTACCCACCTAACTAATCCTGCTCAACACCATTCTGCTCCTTAACAGTACCAGATTCCAACCATTCTGCCCTGATCTACTGCTCCATCAATGCAAGAACCCACAATGCAAGAACCCACAATGCCATTCCACCTTAAGCCCTAGCATTCAATGTACACAAATTCCAATGATCCAAGGCGGCTTTCTCATCATTACTCTTTTCATGTACAATCAGATCTGCCCCTAGATCCTGCTCCACAGTAGTAACATCCTCTCCTTACCTCCTAACCTCCTCTACCATACCACCATACCTCTGAAAACACTCACAAGACACAAGAGAGAGTGAGAGCCGCCATGCTCTCACTCCTCACTACCCCCCAAACCCTAGCCGTCGTCATCCGCTGTCCGTTATTCATCCAAGTTGATTTTTCATCCGACTGTCAAAACTTCATCCAAAACGCAGTAACTAAGAAATCCGCAGTAACTAACTGTTTTACTGCTCCTAACTGTTTTACTGCCCCTAGCAGTTTACTGTTCTGCTCCTAAATTACTGCTCCTAGGTAAAAAGGCAGAAAAATTCCTTTAACATTATCCCCCTTTTAGTCTGCATCTGCCCTCAGATGCTCCGGCTTTCTAGTTTTTATGTAGTTAGCCAAAAATAAAAAAGGAAATAAAAATTAGAAAGAGTTTACTACTGGTCCTACCAGTACTCTTCCTAAAAAACTACTCCTAGCCTCTAGTTAGTGTCGCTCTGGTGACTGTCTCCTCGGTTGCTGAAGGTGTCGCTCCTGGTCCTGGTGGTGTCCTCGTGGCTACTGGTCCAGAGCCAACTGATACTCGTCCCGCACCTGGTCCTGCAGAAATGCCCCAATGGCCAGCCACCACACAATCAGCTCCCTTGACTGAAGGGTCCGTAGTGGATACTCCTTGTTCCTCAGCCCCCTCCTGCTCCTCGTCTGACCAGTATGTGAAGGCTGGGAAAGCCTCTGCAAAACGCAAGATATACCTGTTCTGCCTCTCCTGATCCTCGTTGTATGCCTTGATCTCATCCCCCACTTGCTTCTTCGTAGTGGTCAGAACATGCCGTTGTAACCCCCTGTTTGCTGGTGTAGAACTGCTGGCCGCTACTTCCAGCTGACGTCGGAGCTCCTGGTTCTCCACTGCCAATTTGTCAAAATCCCTGAGCCTAGCGTTGGTAGCCATCTCTAACTCGATGCGCCGTTTCTTTGTCTCCTCCATCTCTCCCCCTATGGCTGTCCACTTGGCCCGCTCCTTCTGCTGATCTTCGGTGAAGGCGGTTAGCTTCCTCCTCGTCTCAGCCCAGGTGGCCTTGAGATCTCCAAGTTCCTGGTTCTTCTCTTGCAACTGCTGCTCCAACCACCTGATCTTTTCCTACTGCTCCTGGCCTAGGAGCAGGAACTGCTCGTATGTCGTGTGAACCTCGTCTTGCTGCTCCTGGATTCGCTGGAGGCGTTCGGTCTCTGTGACCACCAACTGCATCTGTCCCAAAAGTTTCCCAAACCCCTCAGACAGTTGCATCCTTACTCCTCTATTGTCGTGGAATGCCCCCTCTAGGTTTCTGGGAATCAGTATCTCTGGGTTAAGGTTCTCCCTGCCCTCCTGCACCGGCTCCTCCACTGGAAGATCTTCCTGCTCCTGCTGTCTAAGATTGACACTGTCGGGTGCCTCCTTGTGGGTAGTCGCTCGGTGGGAGGTCCTCAAGGTCAGCAAAGCCTTTGATGCTTCAACTAGTGTCCCTGCCCCCTGTACCCGTTCCTCCATACGAGCCTTCTTCTTTGCCCTGGTGTTGGGGGTTCTCCTCGCATCCAAATTGATGGCTCCAAGCTCCACCTCTGCTGCTTCCTTGGAATCCATAGATTCCGAGGAATTGTCCTTATATTTCGGGCGACGTTCCTGTTTCCGCAGCCTCTTCAGCGTTGCTCCCTGGGCCCTTGGGGTTCCTGGGGTCTGCTTCCGCTTTCTCTGCTTCTGCCTGGTGTTTCTGGGCTGTCTCGAGCTTGATGACGACTGGTGCTCTTCCCCTGGCCTCTGGTCAGCTGTACCCTTGGTAACAGTCTGGTTGCCTGCTCCTTCTGATCCTTCCCACTCACTACATCAGGGACTAGGTCTATTCCTGGTCGCACTGGTGTTGCATCTAGCGGTATCTCGCTGCCATCATCCACCTCCTCACTTGCCTGTACTGGTTCCGGCTCCACATACTCCTCTTCATCGGGGAACCAGTTTTTCAGTAGGGCGTCCATCAATTCTGCCCCTTTAATTTCCCTAGTGGGACTGGTGTGTACCCGTATCAGCATCCTCCTAAGGCTTGAAAGTATCAAGGGGGCCCAATTATGGTCTCCTCGCTTTACTGCCTGGTACATGTTCTCCAACAACTCATTACTGGCGTAATGAGACTTCTTCTTGACACACATGATCTCCACCAATGCTCTGACCCTGTCCTGATACAATTCATCAAACCCCTTGATCCTGGTCCCATCCGAAGTGTGATCTGCCCGAGTTAGTCCAAACACCCTCATATACCTCCGGTCCATGTCGTTCCTGCTCTTTGGAACAGCTGATGTCCTGGTCCCCTCAATACCCAAGGCCTGCTGAATGGTCCAAGCCGTGATCTCTACAGGTATCCCTCTCACCGAGGCTCTGATTGGTGTGGTGTACTCGGTTTTCTCTCCCTTCACATAGTGGAATCCCTCTATAAAATCTGACACTAGCTCTATCCTAGGGGCTGGCCAGGTGTATTCGTAAAATGGACCCAAACTCACCTTTTCTGCCTAGTGGTCATCCTTCAAATCTTTCCACCCCTTCCAGAACTCGAGGGGGATAAATGTGAGCTGAATTGCTCTATTCCTCTTCCTCTCCATTATGACCCTCTTCGGTGCTCTGGCCAAGGTCTCGGTGGTCTTCCTCCTGGTGCTCCCTGTCCTCTGAATTTCTCCTTCAGCTCCTGGCCTGTGCTCTCCGTCTGATGTCCCTTGCGTCGGCAGTGGTGGTGCTTCTCCACCTTGTGGCTGGATCTCTTCCTGCTCCAGCTGAACCTCCAACTGCTCGGGTGGGGCCCCCTCCTGCTCTGGCTGAACCTCTGCCTGCTCTCCTCTCGCTCCGGTCTTCCCCATATACTCGTGAAGAGTTCCCTTCACCCCTGCCCTAGCTGGCTGTGTGGTATCCTTGCGGCCTGTACCCCCGCTAGTGGCCATTCAGTACCTCCTGTCGGTTCTACCCGACTGTCTCGGCTGTTCGTCTTCTTCCTGTACCAATGCTGCACTTCTTCAGTCTCCGAATGTCAGTCTTGGTTCTTCAGCTCCACTTCTTCGACTGTTTTCTAAATCTGACGACTGAATCCTCTAACCGGACTGTCCCGCCTATTCTATTTCTTCCCTTTTTACTCTAACTGCTCTGTTACCCTCTACTTGTTCTTTTTTTTTCTCATTTCTTCTCTTTTCTCTTTCTAAAACCCTAATTTTTCCCCACTGCTCTAAGTCTTTCCTTACTGAACTATCACCTCCCGAGAAGCTGTCCAAACCAAATTGAAAACTTCCCAAACAATCTAAATTTCCTAATAAAACCTGGTCATGGCGGTCTTGTTGTTCCCGATTCTGCTGTTGCGGTCTTCCTCCTTCCTGCAGCTGCTGCTTGCCGTTGGTTTGAACTGCTCCTCTTCCTTCGAACTGCTGCTCACCCTCACTCGTCCCGTTGACAATGTCTCCTTGCTGCTCAGGGTGTCGTCTTCGGTCGCTGTTCGCTTCTACCCTTTGATCGTTCTACAGCCCGCCTTCGCCTAGGGTTTTGCTGGTCTTCCTGCGGCCATGTCTCTCCTCCCACTGCCGTCGTTGGTGCTCGTCCAGCTGCCTCCAATGTTCTTCTATTTGTCGTCGGCGGCCTTCATCAACTCCCGATTGATGCGCCTCCTCAAGTTGATGCTGCTCCTCTCTGATTTGGTGGTGTCGCCTTCCTTCGAGCTGCTGTTGCTGCCTCTCCTTCTCGGGCTGCTGATGCCGTCTCTCCTCGAGCTGCTGTTGCCGCCCTTCTTCAAGCAGCTGCCGCTCCTTCTTGGACTGCTGGTGCTGTCTCCCCTCGAGCTGCTGCTGCCACCTTCTTTCAAGCTGCTGCCGCTCCTCCTCAGGGTCTTGTGCTGTTTCCCTTCTCCTTATGCTTGCTCCGCCGCCACCTTGTGGATACTTAGCCCTTCGTCCCGCCACTCTCCAGTTCCCGCTACTCTTCCGATTCACTTGGCAACTCCAAAAAGAGTTGACCTCTCTCCTCAACTCCTCCATGTGCTCTCGGGTTTCATCCGAATGGGATGAATTTCGTCGGCTGTTTTCCATCCAGTCGTTCTGGATGAATGACCGCTCCTGTCCGGATGGATTACATCCATCCTCCTTCTTAATGGGCCGTCCACTTAACTCTCCCATCCTCTTCTCCTTCATCATTACTGTTTCTACTACTCCACATCCAATAACTACTAACTCTTTCTTTTCTTTATTTTTTTTCTTTTCTCTGATTTTTTTCCATTTCCTTTATTTTTTTCAATCACCGCCTCCATGTCTCCTTCTTCTGACTGCTGTACTTCCTCCTACTCATTTTCATTTTCCTTTTGATTTTTCATTTTTCTCTCACTGTTTTCTTTACCCCTCTGCTGGTTTACTGCTTCACTGCCTCCTTCTTCATAGCTTTTTTCACCTTTTATCCCTGTATTTTCTAACCCTGACTAGAGACTAACCCCCTTTTGCTCGTTGACCAGTCCCCTGGTCAAATGTCCTGGTGTCTTAGTTTCCACTACCCTGTTTTCCTTCTCATAAAATCTATATGGTTTTAACTTATTAATATTAACCAAAACTGGGTCTGGTTCGAAATTTTTTACCTGGACCAGCAGAGCAGTATTGTTGGGGAGCCTGTACTGGACCCTATAAGGTCCAAACCACCGACTTTTGAATTTCCCCACATGCTCCTTGTGGCCCTTGGGATACCAGAGCACATAATCGCCCACTTGAAAGTCTTTTCGCTTGTAGTGTTGCTGGCTCCGAAGTGCCCTGTTCCATTGCTTGGCTCCTACTGTTTCCTGGGCCTCCAGTCTTGAAGTGTCCATCTGCTCCAGGTCTGCAATCCTGGCTGCCAACACCCTGGTTGGTGTATAATCTATCTCTGAGCTAGTCTTGCTGGTCGGCACTATGTACTCTGTTGGCATTAACGGATGTAAGCCATAGACCAGTTGAAATGGTGTGTAACCTGTAGTAACCTTGTAAGCAATCCTGTAGGAGAGCAGTACAGTATGAAGATGCTCATCCCAATCTGTTCTCCTATCATTGACCAGTTTACTCAGTAGGTGACCAATCACCTTGTTTGTTGACTCTGCCTGGCCATTACCCTGGGGGTAATAGGTTGTTGATGTACGATGCTGGAGCAGAAAATGCTCCACTAGGTGTTCTATAGCCTCACTAATAAAATGAGAACCCTGGTCACTTACAAGTGTCAAAGGACACCCGTATCTTGAAATGATCTGCTCATACAAAAACTTAGCAGTAACTGCTGCTGAATTGGTTTTGAGCACCCTTGCCTCCACCCACTTGGTAGCATAATCTGTAGCCACCAGTATGTACCTGTTCCCTGTTCTGGATGCTGTTGGTTTAATGGGCCCTAAAAAGTCCAATCCCCATTTCATAAATGGTTTTGCTGGCATACTGGCCACTAAGGTAGCTAAACCAGTATTTGCCATGCCTCCCACTCTCTGGCATCTGTCACACGCCTTGCAGTATTCGGCAACATCCCGATGTATCGCTGGCCACCAGTATCCGGCGTCCAGTATCTTCCTGCTGGTGATATCTTGCAAAAAATGACCACCTGCTACTCCATTGTGCATCTCCTTCATCACTACCTCTGCCTGCACGGGGTCCAGTACCCTCCTGACCACCAGATCATGTCCTCGCTTGTGCAGAACTCCCTGGACTAGTGTATAGGGCAGTGACTTCAGAATGAGCTTTCTCTGCTCCTCCTTAGACAAGTCCTATCGTACAACACCAGATTTCAGGTAAGAACGTACATCCTCTAACCATTCTAGTTTAATATAAAACAAACTTGCATCCTTGGTCTGGTCCTCGACACCAGTTGCTGGTTCTCCGTTGGGCAGTCTTGACATCGCATCTGCCACACCATGATTTTTCCCAGACTTATACACCACTGTAAAATCGTATTCTTGAAACAGCAGTAGCCACCTTGCTATCCTTCCTGACACCTGCGGCTTATTGACCAGATACACTAGTGCCATATGGTCAACATAGAAAACAAATTTATTGCCCAGCAGATAATGCCTATACTTGTTCAGAGCATAAACCATTGCCAAAGCTTCCCTTTCAGTAGTACTATAGTTTCTCTCAGCAGAATTTAGCAGTCTACTAGCATAAGAAATGGGCTGGTCACACTTCCCTGTTGGATTCTGGGCCAGCATCACTCCTAATGCTATATTCGAAGCATCCGTATGCACATGAAACTCCAGGTCCCATCTCGGTGCAATGAGAATTGGCGCATTCTGGTACTGCTCCTTGATTTTCTTCCATGCCTGCTCACACTGGTCTGACCAGATGAATTCCTCTGTCTTTCTCATGAGCCTGGTGATTGGCTCCATGATATGTGCATACGACTTAATGTAGCACCTGTTAAACTGGGCAAAACCGTTAAAAACCTGTACATCTACTGGTTTTTCTGGTCTAGGCATGTTCTCGACTGCTTCAATTTTCTTAGGATCAGGAAATTTCCCTTCCTTTGACACAATGTGGCCCAGTATAATACCAGAGAAGACCAGTAGTAAACATTTCTCAGGATTTAGACTTACCCATACTCCCGGCATTTCTCAAAACACTTCCTCAACTTGACCAGTTGACTAATAATGTCATTGTACACACTAAAATCATCCAAAAATAATTTCATAAAATCACCAATGAAATCACGAAAGGCTTTGTTTACTGCCCTCTAGTATCTTGGAGGTGCGTTTTTCAGCCCAAAAGGCATGACTATCCACACAAATGCTCCCCAGTCCGTTACGAAAGCAGTCTTGTGCCGGTCCTCTGGTGCTATCTGAATCTGGTGGTATCCGGAGTACCCATCCAGAAACGAATACATCTCATGTCCTGCCACAGAATCCAACACTTCCTCAGTAAATGGCAATGGATACGGGTCCTTTTTAGTGGCAGCATTCAGTTTACGAAAGTCAATACAAATTCTCAACTTCCCATTTTTCTTAGGAACAATAACAATAGGGGATAACCAGGTAGCATCTTCTATTAGTGTAATGAATCCAGCCTGAAGCAGTTTATCCAAGTCCTGCTTCACAATACTGGCATAATTTGGATTCATGCGATATCTGGCCTGATGGGATGGTGGGATATCCTTCTCCAACTCAATCCTGTGCTGTGCAATTGAGGGTGGGATACCCTTCAGGTCTTTATAGGTCCAGGCAAATACATACTTGAACTCCCTGAACAGAGCCTCTGCTTCAATAGCCTGTTCTGGACTAATGGCTGCATTAATCTTCAGATACTGGGGCTCCTCCTCTGTTCCAAGGTTAATTTTTCTCAACTGCTCCGACTCTGGTAAGGTCCAGGATGCAATCATCAGTTTCTTCACTTTCTCCCGGGCTGGTGTCTCATCCACCTCAATGTCGCCCTCCTCAAAGTTGTGAAAATGGTCTGGGTAGGTTCGCTCTGATCCCCCCTCTTGTCCCTGGTTCTGGTCCTGGTTCTTTGCCGGGCTCTTGATGTCGTCCTGGTCCTTGCTGTTGTCCTGGTCCTTGTTCTGCTCCATTCGAGGCAGAGTGACTGTTCCAACTACCAATAGGTCCTGCTCACTAGCTAACCACAAGGCTTCTTCCTCATCTGTCAGTCCTTCAGTAAAGTTATAACAGACTAGGACTTCAGGTAACTTAGGCCTGGGCCCCTTTCTCTGACTGACTGAGATCGTTTTTACAGTACCATTACCTCTGATAGTGACCAGGTTATTACCCCAGTCGTGGTTTACCTTAGCATCAATTAACCAAGGTCTGCCTAGCAACATACTATAGGCTTCATTAACTTCTTTATTTTTAATAACAATCAAGGTGATAAGGTAAGGAATACCGTGGATGTGAATTTTGACATTACGAATCATCCCCACTGGGTCAACGACTGTCTGGTCCGCCATTCTTAATCTGAAAGGAGCAGGCTGTGGGTCCTTGAGGCCCAGTCTTTTACGCTCCTCCTCAGTGATCAGGTTTACACCTGATCCTCCATCCAGTAGAACATTCTCCAGAATTCCATTGCCTATCTGCACAGTCAGCACTGGCAGTTCTTTGTCAACATCAATAGCTAGACTGCCTATTAAATCAGTCTTACCTGGTTGACTGGTTGTGGGCTTCTTGCTTGGTACTGGCTCTGGTTGAGTGGACTGGTCCTCTGCCATTTCTGGGAATACGTGGGCTTTCACAAATTCTGTCAAACTAGGGGCCATCTTCAGCAGCTGTCCTAGTGAGACTGTGATGGGACTGTCAAGTATTTTTCTTCCAACTACAGTTGCATAGTGCTGCTCCTGGTTGTTCTCTGTGCTGGTCTCCCCTTCTGCGCCCAATTCCTGCTCGATGGTCTTGGAGCTGTAGGCTAGTGTAACCGAGTGTGGGAATCCTGCCCACTCATTATCCAGCACTTCGCCATCTCCTTCCTTCTCTGCTGTTTTTAAAGTCGCCCTGAGTCTCTCTGCTTCTGCCTTCTCCTGCTCCTCCTGAAGCTGGATTTCCTTCAAGGTTTCTAACATCGAATTCCTAATTTTCTCTTCCTCCTGCCAGTCCTCCTTCGTCCTGGCCTTTCTTGGTTCAGGTTCCCTTGATTCATCCTGGATAGGTAACAGTCCTGCTTTCAGCCTCTGGGCTCTGGTCATGGTAGCTACCCCCATTGACTCTTCAGGTTCCTCTATTAGCTCAATCTCCACATTGCTTACATGGTGATCCTGTTTCTTGTTGGTCTTCTCCTGGTCTGCCAAAAACTGGTCCCATTGTGCCTTCTTGGGGCAGTTCCAGCTTCTGTGGTCTGCTCCTCCACACAAGAAACAACATGGTGGTTGATCACCATAACTCCTTTGTTGACTGCTGCCTGCCCTGGGATTCGGTGGTCGCTGGTATCCTTGGTTGTAACTGTAAGTTCCTGCAGGTTTAGAAGCAGAAACTTCATTAACACAAACATGTTCTTCTCCTTCCTTCTTCGCACCTGACCCCCTCTGGTTGGCTGGGTTGTACCAACAGTTCTTATCATCATGGCCTAGCTTCTTACAAATACCACAGGCTTTCCTTGGAGCCTCTTGGTCTGGTTCCTTCCTGGTCACTGTGGCTGCCTTACTGCTGGTCTCCAATTTCTTCACCTCAATCTTAGTGGGTTTACCACTAGAGTCAGTGCAGTTCTCCTCGCATCTCAAGGCTGCATCCACCAACTCTGTCAAACTCCTTACTGGTGCCACACTAGTAGTAATTTTGATATACTCCAGCAGTCCTGCTTGAAAATTAGTGATTTTGAACCCCTCTCCTGGATCAGATTGTAGACATTTAATTAATGTCATAAACCGATCATAGTAGTCTTGAACCTTTTCTCTGTCCCCCTGTTTGAAGGACTTCAATTCCCTATATACTGCCTCATCAGTAGTCTGGTCTCTGTACCTTCTCCTAAAAGCAGCTTTAACATCCTCCCATGAGCAGTAGACATGATTCTCCAGGAAATTCTCATACCATGCATCAACCTTGTCCAGCAAAGTGGTACCCATCAGGTTGATTGTCACCTGCTCATCAGTTTCTCCGTTGTGCCATAGGGTCCTTTCAAACTGCCGTATATGAGCATCTGGATTCGTCCCTTCCTTGTACTTCGTGTAGGTCAGCGGCTTCCTCTGTGCCACAAGGACTGGTCCTGTCACTGGTGGTACTCTGGGTCTAGCAGTTGGTGGGTAGGCTGGTCGACCATGCCTCACTGGATAACTGCTGTCCGCTGTATCCCCTGGTACTCCTATTCCTGCAGGTGGCCTAGTATCATACGGCATCCCTCTCATTATCTCCGCTGGTCTTCTGTATCCTATTCCTGTGTCAGGAACTCCTGTTCCAGCTTCTGCTCCTCCGCTTGGCCAGTATGCTGTTCTGTTGACTTCTGGTCTGTACTCATCACCTGTGAGGTGATCCACATAGGTAGAATGTACCCCTCCTCCTCTTGTTGGGCTCACCCGAGTCCTCGAAGTTGGGAAATGGTCTGTCCCTGGCCTTCCTGGTATAGCAGATGTAGTGTAGGGTGCTCCCATCAATTCTGCTTCCCTCAGCTGATCTGGTCTGTCCCCCTGAACCATTGAATGGTCATATGCTGCCCACGGATCCGCCCTTGGTTTGGCCTGGAGTTTTTGGCTCTCTTCCCTCAATATCTCCTGCCATTTGTAAAGGGTCGCCTGCAGGGTAGCTTCTTTCATTTCTTCCTCCTTCTTCTTCTGGTCCTCCAATCTCTGTGCCTCTTGTAATAATCGCAGAGCCTCCTGTCTTAGCAAGTCCTGCTGCATTGCTTCTTTTCTCTCAGCTGCCTGCTTCATCTCCTCCCTCCTTTGAGTCTCCTGCCAGGTTCTGAGAGCCTCCTGTCTCTGCTTCTCCTGGTCCTGCTCTTCAAGTCTCTTTGTTTCCTGCCATAGCTTCATGGCTTCCTTCAGTTTGATCTCCTCCCGATTCTTTTCTTCCCAAGCCTCCATTGTCTCTCTGAACCTGGGTGCCTGGCCTAGCTCCTCCATCTGCCTCCTGTACAGGTCCTTTGTTGCCTGCTGGTTTCTTCGTTCTCTTTCTGCCTGCCTTCTAGCCTGCTGTCGAGCCTTTAACTCCTCTAGCTGTCTTCTGTCCTCCTCATCTTCCTCCAGCTCCATTCCTTGGAACTGCTCTTGTGCAAAATGTACCACTGGTCTCTTGGGATTCACCTGTGCTGGCTTACCCGTTTTGTACATCTCTGACAGTACTGCTGCTCCTGTCTAGACTCTGTCCCCAGTGTTAACTTCTTCCAACTTTTTCTTCAGCGTTTCCAATGTCTCCACCAAATCACCTGGTGTCTTCTCCCCTGGTTTTGGTGTGTCTGATCTGCTGCCTCCTTTCTTTTCCTCCTCCTGGTAATGGTCATATGCTGATGCCATTCTGGTCTGGGGGTTCCAGCAATGCTGTGTGTCTCCTTCACCTGGCCTTGGGAATTCCCTCCTGGTGGTCTTGGGTGATAGTGGATGTCCCTCATACTTCCGAATTTCTTCCTCATCCTCTTGCCAATTCTTGAAGCTTGGGCCAGGTTCTCCTCTTGCTGACCCTATCCTCCTGCTTACTCCAAGTATTGTCTCCTGGCTCGAATTTTGTCCTACCACGTCCATGTCAATCAGGTCCCTGGTTCTCCCTTTAGCTATACTTTCTTCTGAACTCAATTGTCCTCCCATTGCTTTTCCTACTTCTGCTGCTGCTCTTTGCTCCCTGAGTTCGTACCTTGCCAACCGTTCTGCTGCTTGTCTCCTGGCTATCTCCTCCTTGTCCCACCCTGGGTATTCTCTGTCCATTGCAGTACAGTTTGCTGCTCTTCCCTTGGTACTCTCTGGTCAGGTGCTCTTCTGGTTTGGCTGGTGCTTCCAGTAACTGAGTCTCTTCCTTCAAAACTCCTAGGTAGGTGCTGTCGGTTCCTTGTCCTTAGCCCTCCTCTGGTCCGTTGGATGCTAGTCCTCCTGTTTCCTGGTTCCTGTCTAGTCCATCCCTTTTTCACCCTTCCACTTTGGTTCCTTTGGGACCTGTCAGTCTTTACTATCCTAGTGTAGATAGTTTTCTGCCCTTAGTTTCGCAAGTTCTAGCATAGTCTCAGTTTTTCCAAGCTTCCATACATTATAGTTTGCAAGCTTCTCCCACAGATTTTTCCTGGTTCCCTACTGTCCATTCAGTTTTGTTTTTAACTTTTCAATTTTTTCCATTCCTCATTTTTTTCCTTAAGTTGCTTACTGTTTTTCTTAACTTCTTTTAACCGTTCGCATTTTTACCCTCAGTCTCCACTGTTACCTTTTACTGCTCCATTGTTTTTACTGACTGGTAACTTTTTAACTTTTTACCGTTACTTTTTACTGCTCGAGTATGTTTTTACTGACCGGTAACTTTTCCACTTTTTACCGCTACTTTTTACTGCTCGAATGGTTTTTACTGCCTAGTAACTTTTTGATTTTTACTACTACTTTTTACTGGTCGTTTTTCACGCAACCTACTGTTCCTTTCCTGACTGTCTGAATTCAACAGTGGTTTGGAACATATCTGATACCCGTGACTATCCTCCCTCTGCTTTGGAGCTGTCCTCAGCTCCTGTGCCGTTGACTGATTTGCATTGGCTCCTCTCCCACGAGATTCTAGAACCTGGCACCATCAGTTTCGAAATGCGCTCCAACTGCAGGATCTGTGGTCCTCCTGTAACGTTGATTGCTTGGACATTGGCTCCTCCTCACTGGATTCTGGAACCTGATCTCCTCAGCCTCGAACTGTCCTCCTACGGCAGCATCTATGGTACTTCTGCTGCTGGAATCCTGGGACTGTAATCCTATGACAGTAAATCTGTGACGGTAATCCTGTGACTGCGAATCTGTGACTGTAATCCTGTGACTGTAACCCTCTGCCTTGGCCAGTGTGCCTGTCCACCTGTTTCAGAACTGTTCTCGACTGTACAGATTCGCAGCAAGAGCCACCTGATCCGTTCTTAATGCATGGTCGCCAATGTTAAAGGGTGATTTAGCTTCACCCTTCAAAAGCTAATGTACTGTCTAGATCTAAGGAGAAACTCTCGAAATTTTAGTACCCACCTAACTAATCCTGCTCAACACCATTCTGCTCCTTAACAGTACCAGATTCCAACCATTCTGCCCTGATCTACTGCTCCATCAATGCAAGAACCCACAATGCAAGAACCCACAATGCCATTCCACCTTAAGCCCTAGCATTCAATGTACACAAATTCCAATGATCCAAGGCGGCTTTCTCATCATTACTCTTTTCATGTACAATCAGATCTGCCCCTAGATCCTGCTCCACAGTAGTAACATCCTCTCCTTACCTCCTAACCTCCTCTACCATACCACCATACCTCTGAAAACACTCACAAGACACAAGAGAGAGTGAGAGCCGCCATGCTCTCACTCCTCACTACCCCCCAAACCCTAGCCGTCGTCATCCGCTGTCCGTTATTCATCCAAGTTGATTTTTCATCCGACTGTCAAAACTTCATCCAAAACGCAGTAACTAAGAAATCCGCAGTAACTAACTGTTTTACTGCTCCTAACTGTTTTACTGCCCCTAGCAGTTTACTGTTCTGCTCCTAAATTACTGCTCCTAGGTTAAAAGGCAGAAAATCCCTTTAACATATTGTCAGATGGACTGTCTGAGAGATGTCCCCAATGATTTATTCCTTCACCATCCCACTCATTTGGTTGTTCATAAGGGTTAGTAAAATGTTGTATAGTTGGAAGGGTTTCTGGAAGAGAGAGTTGGTAACTAATTCCTCATCGTTCCATCCTCTTCTAATACCTTCAATTGAAACTTCCTGTACATAAGTACTAATAGGAGTACTTCTTCCTACTTCAGTAATATCTTCAATTTCATTAACCCAACTTTCTATTCCCGTAACAAAGGTTTGTACAGCTTCATCAAAATAGGTTATAGGTGTTTCAAAATTAATTTGATTATGTGTGGAGAATTCATGTAGCTTAGATGATTCTCCAACCTCGGTTATGGATAGACCTTTAAAAGGACTTCCTAAGTCTGACGAAGGAAGGGTAACTGGTTCTTCAACCTTCTTATCGTTTTCAGACTTTATTCTAATTGGAATAACTTTACTTGAAGATCCTCAAGTTAATCTTCTAAAAGCAAGTGACTGACAACAATTATAACGTGACTTTCCCTTTTCTTGTAAATCCTCGTCTTGTAATTCTAATTCCTCATTTAAAGAATCATTTTGTTGTTCCTTTAAAGAAGGTTCATTTAGAATTATTTCTTGACTTTCAACTGACTCAGTTGAATTATCAGGATTTAAATTTGATGGGTTAGGTTCGTCTTTGCTTATGGGAGAAGGAATTGAGTTATAAACAGGATTTTCAATCACCAAGGTTATGGTTTGTTTTTCCTTTCTTTCTAACCATCTTTTAAAACAATCATTTCTTGTAATGTTTTGTTGCTCTATTAATTCCTTCTTTCCTAGACATTGGTGAATGCCATTTAGACTTTAAGCATTGAAGCTTAAATCTCAATGAATTTTTATCCCCAATTTTAACAAAAGAAAAAGACTTAAAGTCTTACTATTTTTTTTATACACTCTACCTATTTCCTTTAACAATTACTTCCTTATTTCTCTTAAGAAAACTATTATGATCTTCCCAATTTTATTTTGTTTTGAGCAAACTTTAAATCGTCGAAAATAATTTAATCGCCCAAATTTGGCCATTTCCCTCAATATTTCCTTTTCCGATTTTACGATTTTTAAAGTTTCTTTATTCCATTAAAATAGAGTAAAGTCTAACTTTTATTGGTATCAAACCAAAAGATTATCCAAGTGTTCATGGTAAAAGGTTCTACCTCAAATATTTCTTCAACCTCTTCTTCTTGAAAGTTTCTAAGATAATTATACTTGCTAATCAATTGCTCTATTAAGAAATTATTCACAGAAGTAATTCACCCTTCTTACTAATTTGATATATTTCTTTAGCTAAGAGGTGAATTAAAGCTTCCTCCTTTTTTTGTACACCCTCGTATATTATTAATTGTCGTCTTAATTTCAAAAGTTGTTCAATAATAGTCTCATTAGGAATTACCATGTTCTAAAGACATAATAATCCAAATAAAACTACAATTGGACAATTGGAATCCTTAACTAGAAAGTCCGGGATCAAAACTTGACTATCTAATTTTTGAGGCCCATACTTAAAGACATAATTTTTTGTATCTATCTTCTATCCATTCCATGCTCCACATCCTCTAGAGATTAAAGGTGAAGTTATGTTTTTCAACCTCCCGTATTGGGCAAACAAAAAGTGTAAATTGCTTTGTAAATATAGTTCTCTTTTAAAAACTATCAAAGCATTAAATTTTTTGCCACTATTCCAATTTTTTGATAATATTATCCTTTTGATATCAATGGGTAATTAATCAAATTTGTTTTGTAGGTTTAAGTCAAATTTAGAATATGATGCACAAAATTGAAAACCTTGCCTAAAATACACACTTCTATAAACTCTATACAAGGCTACAAACAAATAGGATTCTTCAAAGAATAGATTTATGTTTTCTTGACTTACTTCCCATGGAAATATTGACATTTCCTGAGCATCATCTATTGATTGCTAATCTCAACATTCACAATCAATATTCTACTTCACTTCGCTTACTACTAGATAAGTTAGCTTTAGAAAGTTTCACATGTATGATGTTTCTTAAGTTTTTATTGACTTAAGAACTATATATGCTTAGGTTACAACACCAAGAATTCCCTATTAATACTTACAACATTATTTCTTAAAAGATTCTTACACTACTCTATAGACACCTTATGACGGAACCCTCTCCAGCATCATTCATTACTTATTCATTGATTCAATTGAATAAATAAAGCATTACTTACCTCAAGCAATTATTGAACTCCAATCTTCTCAATTCCAAGCAATTCCTCCTTGCACTTAGAAGGACGCTTAAGTTAGTAGATAATATTCTTATGATATAATTGATTTAAGGCTTTCTAATATAAATGCATTACATGAATACATTGTGCAAACATCAATTCCATATTCAATTTCTTTACATCCTTCAATTCTTACAATGCACTAATTCATTCAATTCTTCTTGTAAGTCTTAAATTCATTCACATACTAAGTACTTCTTTACTCTCACATAAAACTCAAGTATTTACAACCACTTCTCAACTTTCAATCTTATCGCAATTACAATCACTCTTAACACAATTAAGGTATTTCCTTAATTCTCAATGAAGTACTATTTAATTTTCACTTTAAATAATGCTAAACATTACTCCTCTCAAGTCAATGTTTGAAGCATTAAAACTACAAACACACACACAACAATTTCTACACAATTTCTTTATGCCAACTTGAAGAATCAACATATTCTTTATTGGAAAACTAGCTTTCAAGCTAGGACACACATTATACATCATGTGGTGATTTCCACCTCGAGGAAGAAGGAGATATAGTTGAATTTTTAAGAGGTGCACCCTTTCCCAAGGGGTGCGCCTTTAGGATAGCATCTATTCTTAAGGTCGTGACTCCCTATACAGTCGTACTCCTTAACATCTCTTAATAAGGGGTGTGTCTTTTATTATATTCAGATCTATCATATCTCCTTAAGTTTTATTCTTTAAACTATTTACTTATTCTAATGTGAGCTAAGTTTCTTTAAGCCCTCTTTATAATCTAAGGTTTTTACTCTACTTAAAGCACTTAGTTTCTAATTTTTTAAAGTTTTATTGCTATATTTTTTCTTATTTTTAATAATTAGGGCTTAAAACTAAAAATTAGCTCTACACTCATGTACTGGTCAATATGGCAGAGAATGGCTCTATCTTGAGTGGTCAATATGGCAGAGAGTGGAGAAGTCATGAATCTATCAATCACTTCCATTGATAGAGTTGTCAAGCGGCAAGAGCGTTCATATTAAACCAATAATGATGTTGGCGATGTGAAAGATAGTTAAAGCGGTAAGGGTAGCTAGTTATTACAAATGTTGCAACTACTCAACAGCTACCAAGGTTGGTGTTCGGGTGCTAATCATGGTGATATCGGCCCCTCCAAAATCTAAATACTTGAGGAGAAGGGCTTATTTGAATTAGTCGGTAGCAGTTGGTTTTAAAGAATCGGAAAGCAGATACTATTGTAATTTCATAGCTAATTCGATATTGTAGTACCTAATAATTAATTCAATTTGAATTTTTGAATTAGAAAAACCCAATATCATAGCAATTCTAATTTTTTGATGTATATTTATGACTTCTCTAGTTTTAGAAATTTTAAAGATTTTTGGCACCTCAAAAAGGACTTAATTTCTACAAAACCTGCCATGCAGATATGGTTGGCTACAATGCCAAAGATGAGTCATTAGTGTGGCAATTAGATGATTGTTGTTGTTGGCAGATAGATTTGTGCTCAAATTCTTCCAATGCACAATTAACTTTAATGCAATTTTTTTGTAAATTGTCACAATAGTCTTCCAAAGTAGAAGTAACTTAGGAGCATGTCCTAGATTTCAATCGAGTGCCACTAGATAAAATGTTCATTCTAGACGGCCCTAATCTTACTCAAGAGATTTTGCAACACCATACTACTTCTATTCCAATTACCAAACTATACCTTATATAAATCCTTTAAAGCATAAGCATTAATAAACAATTTTGCAAGCAAAGTGTGCTTGTATTTAAAGTAAAAACTTTGAATAATACCATATTGCCAAATGGATAGATGTTGTAGCTCTGTGGAATAGCACAGCCCGCAAGAGTACCAAATTTTTGTATAAAAATATTTTGATTCATTTTGGCTATCCTCTCCATTTTGTCAATGATCAAGGTGTACATTTCAACATGGTCATATACAATTTAATGGTGCATTTTCTACTCCTCAATACAACTACTATAACATATTATCGTGAGGAGAATGGACTAGCCAAATGGACTAACTAGGTTATTGTCCAACTTCTTCATAAACTCTCAGACAACAATCACAACAACTAGGATTGCCAACAACTGACTAAATTGTTTGCATACAACGTTGTATTTAAAATGAGCACATGATATACACCCTTCTAGCTCCCCCACGACATTTATCCACTGATGCCTACCAAGTACTTTGTACCGACCGAGTAGAACCTCTTGATCAACCTTCTTCCCCAAAATCTGTATTAATTACCCATACAGATGACTTCGATGACCTTGAACGTTCAGACAGAACATGTTACCAAGCCGTAGATATTCAAGGCATCAATTAATGGAATCAGGCGCAATAGACACACACCAACGCCACCTATCAATTTAGATGAGATGATTTGGTACTATGGTACCTTCAAGGATACAATATTTATCTCGTCTACAAAGAATATAGATGTGGACATCATCGTTTGGAAGGTTGTATAATTCTATTGAAGATATAAGTCAATTGGGAAGAGTTCTTGGAGTTTGCAAACTATCCAGATCAAATTGTCATCAAAGTTATTATTTAGCCTTTTAGCTGAAAAGACTAGTAGGATGAGTTGCACCAAGGGAATGTTCTAATTTTGAGAGTGGCGAGTTGACTTGATAGTGCGTATAGATGTGCATACATGGATCGGTCGAGGACATGTCAATGTGAAGAATAATGATGATAATTACTAAGGATACCGTTAGTATCTAGGGTAATTTTTATTGTATGGGGTTTAATTATCATGGTCTAGGAGTAAAAGGCATCAATATCTGGAGTATTACAACCACGGACCACGAATGTTAGAAAGGTATTTTTTGGATAGATAGATCTTTTCGAGATTTGCGACAAGGGTTGATAGACACAGGATTGGATTTGGTTGACAGTGGCATAGTTACTGGTAGGGTTTGATAACTATTGGACCATTCGTTGCCTATTTGACCACAATTGGTACACTTCAGAGTTTGTAGGGAAGTGTGCTATACTCACCGTGTTGGAAGTGAGACGACCTGGTCTTGGTGATTCTTCATTCGTGATGCAGGTGGAGACGACGGTGGAGGAAGTTTGTTTGTCGGGACTGACGGTAGCAACTTGAAGATACTCAAGTAACCATGCGCCGATGGTACTCAACATCAATATATTGTGAAGATGGCACCGTGAGATCTTCAGCCAAATACCGTTATCATTTGGTACAAACTGTTTGTTGAATTTTTGTACTCCAGTACAAAATTGGACGTCCGTTTGGTAATTTGTTTTGATGACATGGTACTATCGTTTGAATGCTGCAAAATCATTATGGAGAAAGTTTTCCAAGTGAATCCTCCGCTAGTAAGCAAATCAATTAGATTTTTTTGGGTAAAGGAACTACCCAATAACTCCAATTGTACAAAAGGTCGAGATTCACCAATAAGCGGAATAGCAGACTTAAATTCGCAACAGTGGTACTGGAAACACCTACTTTGTATTTTGAGTGTAGTACAGCTTTCCTTGAAGTGAGCGTAAAACGACTTGGTGGGGGCTTGGTAGGATAAAATAATCTTACATAAGGTTGAAACGGCAGGGTCGGAAATACTGGGTTGGATAGCCGCCGAAGGGGTGGTTGATTTAGACAACAAGCAATGCAGGGTTGGTTAGTATTTCCTAGAGTTACTATATCGCTTCAATCTGATCTTGCTAGAGCTGAGTCTGATCTGTTTAGAGCCGGCTTTCGACAAAGTTTACCATGTGGCTTGGGAGGGATGAGTGATTGTACCCTAGTTATGCCAGAGGGGTTTTTGGCATGAGAGGAGCTTGTCCTTGCCGAAAGGACCACTCTCTGTTTCTAGAATGCGCGTCTTCCATAGCACGGACTTGGCCAATGCTTGCACGCGATCAGCCATTTCGTTCGACTCCCGGATCAGCACCCAGCCGCCTGGTCGCAGAATGCGGTCCATCTCCAACACAATATGTGCGATGTTGCACCTGGATATCAAGAAAATCAATGCGCTACGTGAGCCTCTCAGCAATTGCTTCCAATCGTCTTTCCTTTGATAGCAATATGTGTGCACTCCAGCAGCGAACCCATCTGGAAAAAGTTCAATGAAAGACTGGAATTGATGAAAACAAGAGGACCTTGGTTGCTCGTGAGTGAAGAGCCCAACAGCATGCAGTAAATCATACGTTCTCGGGTAAGTGTCAAAAGGTTCACACCTGAATACGAAGCAACCAAAGCTCAGGGAAAGAATTACTTACCTTGCAAACTTCTGGAAGGAGTATTCAAAATACACAAATAACAAAATAAAATGAGAAGCGTACAAAATTTAAAATTTTGAACAACGAATAGTAGACAGTCTCACCAATCGTGTGAGACGCCAAGGAGTCCCCGGTCGTAAATAGCAGGTAGAGTATTCGGTCCACTGAGCGGTACAACGTTCATGACCCACCAGTCTACTTTCTGGCTCACCAACGCTGTTGCGAAACTGCAGAAGCGGTTACAGGAAAAAATCTTAGATCACAGAGATCACGAATGCTTTATTTGAAATGATTCTAAGAAAACAATAACTGTGTGAGTCATTTCTTTGAGTAAGTGGGATCCTTACCCTCCATACATAGCGCGCATGTCCATGATATTTCGGAACTCTTCTTGGTGAAGGCCTAGACCTCGAAGGTAGCTCTTCACTATAGCATGCCAATATCTATGATCTGATTTGAACACCTGTGGCTTTGCTATTCCAGCATCCATGACAACAGTCTCCAGCCGTCGAGGGGGAGTCGACAATCTTGTGGGCCATTCCAGAAGGTATCCACCAAGGCCATTTTCAGGGAGCAGTGTTATACATGGTTGCAGTGGAACATACCTACAGAATTTTAGCATGATCAGGACTTGGCGTTAATTTTGAGCATGAACACCTAAACTCCTCACAACATTGCAGATAATCGCTACTCTGCTTTAAAAAACGTAAAAAATCGCCAGAAAAACAGACTTACCAGGTTTTATCAGGATCAACGGTTGTATCACATAGTGGAGGGCCTATGTCCGAAGGTCGACTCTTTAAGCACACATTATTTACAGACTTACGCCAGATAGCAAAATGTCCATCATTCCCAACCTGTTCCCAACAAAGACGTTTTGCCAGCTCCTCCATATCTGCAGATTATGAAGACATTCCTGTAAATTATCATTTAAACACAAGGGGCATGGCACAAGATTGAGTACTTATGTAGAGAACAGCGAGCAAATTGTCCAAGGCCGGGTACCTGTCCGAACGATATCCTGATCGTCTTCGGGCGACCACACGAAGTATGCACCAGCTCTAAGTACACGATCCACCTCTACCAGCAAAATTCCATCTGGTTGCACCAGCACAAACAACTTCAGAATAAACAGCAAAACCTTTGAACTTATACAGGCTCCTCAAGCTCTGAAATAATATGCAAGAAAACCAGGAAACTCTTGTACACTAACTTGGTACGGTTGCCTCTAAAACTCACTCTGCGGAGAAATCAGAATCCACGGTGGCGATTATAACTGGAAAGGAAATGCTTTCTCACTATCAGCCCCTCTTACTCTAAGAAACATGACATGAGTAAAGAATGCCATACCATCGCGAGTCCAGGCAACCTGGCAGCGAGAGCAATGGATCAGATCAAAAGCTTGGCTGGGAAACAGAAGTCGGCGAGTTGCCAGAACAGCAACAAGAGCTGGTACACCTCGCTCGAGTGCAAATTGACTTTCATGGCCATCCTTTGGAGCTATAGAAAGGGTGATGACATCTCGATCGAACAAGTAGGCTCCAAAACTTGCTACACCACAGCCAATATCAAGTGCAACGCGTGTACGACTTCCATAGCCAATGCCGGGTAGCATCTGCAGCACAATGACCATTTTCGCTCAAGATACCAAAACAAAAAAGGAGAGAAGATAAAAACACTGATTCATGTGAATAAAAATTTGACAATCGTCTAGTTCTTACTTCACCAATATGGTCAAGGTATCGATGAGCACCAAGAGTTGATTGAATGTCGCCGCCAGGAAATTTCAGCGTGTCTTCCACTTGCTTGATCCAATTCTCTCCGCCCTTGTCTGCCAAAAATTGTATGTATGGGACATTGCTGTAATGAATCTGCACCAAAAGGTATCGACATTGTGAACCCAAAAGCTAAAAACTACCAAACCAACGGAAATAAATATGATAGTTATAGAATAAGGCTGACCTCATCACAGCTTTTCGGCCACCTGATTGGGAGTTTATAATTAAGCGGCGCAGCAATCAAACAGCACATGGTCCCTCTTCGAGGACAATGCCGTTCCCAGATTTCGCCCCGAGTACTTGCTCTTAGCTTGGCAAGTGCACCAGCGTTATCAAGACAAGGAATATGATCCTTCCACCTAGGAGCACACACTTCAATATTGTATTTCTTTAAGGTCTCGTTAGCTCCTGAGCTCCAAGATGAATAATAGTCTGACACATCTCTAACGTCCTGCAAAAGACAATCAGACACATCAAGAAATCTAAACTGCCTGGCAGCATCTAATTCCTTCAACACTCTCCTTCCGAATGCTCTAGCTAAACTACAAACCCTAATTAACAAGAAAGTGGCTGCGTGACTCACACAGGACTACGAAATTCATGAGCTGTCTTTTAACCTAAAATGAAATTATCTTTAAAACACTGTAAAACCCTGTTCCAAAAGCACAGCGTTATCAACCTTACAGAGAAACTATTCAAGGTTGACAAACAATCGTAAAGAAACTTGAAGGTGTCTTGGCACCAGAATTCTTTTCACGACACTAACAAACTCTATTGTAGGACGAGTATGAATTACCAGATCCAAGTCATTATCAGCTTCATCTCCGACTGCAACAATGTCACACAGAAATCCCCCATTGAAGTCTAAAACCCCCAGGGGTTCCAGGTTGGAACTATTAAAACCTGCAACGCAAGAAGCAAAGGAAGAGAGATCAGCATATAGAAATTTGAGGTCTCTCAAAGAGGGTTTAACCTAATACAATTGCCAAAGACGTGTAAAATGATGAAGAGCAACTGACCGAGCAGTCCATCCAAGAAGAAAAACTTCAACCGACAATTGATTGGCTACACCTACTAATTGACCGACTGCAGGCATGCCATTAAAACAGGGCGGACTTGACGCGACGACCACAACAGATATCAGATGCAGAAGTTGAGAAGCTCCAACTTTCGAATTCCTGTGTAACTCACCCGGAATCTGGACCTCTAATAGCCTCCTGCTGCTTCTTAATGTCTGCCCCAGCCGCTCGCCATTTTCAACGTGGTCACAAGGACGCAGAACCCTCTCAACATCTCCGCTTCCTGAATCAAATCGACTCCGACCCGCCGAGGACGATTCAATTTCAACCAGAAGCACAACCCAGAGCACCACACCCGCAACTGGCCGGCCGTGCAATGATCTTATCCGCGGCTCCATTCAAACTGCCCTCTTCAACAGCAGGAACTCCCAGTGCAGCCAAATTGCCACTCCTTCAAATTCTCAACCCGTCAAAATATATCGAAACCCTCAAAAAAAACGCCACAACTTCTTAAGGGTTGCCACCACTGTCACTATCGCTGCAAAGCTATCAAATTTTTCGGTGTATCTTAACAAGAAAATAGTTCTCGCATAAACCCATGTCAAATCCTCACATGGAAATACTTCACCCCGCGGGAAAAATTGGTCCTGTTCCGATGAGCCGGATTCAAACTTCCACAAGAAGTGTGATAAGCTTGTGCAAATGGCTCCCGTCTTGGCTGAGATCTGGCCATTCTCGAGATCAGAGGGCATCCTCACCGCCATGACTCATCAGGAAAAAAATCGGCAGTAGATGCAGAATTGAAATAATACTGCCGCTGGACGACAGCTGGCTCTGAGCAGTATAGGATTGCGGCAATATTGTATACTTAAATTCATCAATACGCGTAGACCAGTTTCAAATCAGTAGATAGATAGAAACACCAGCCAATACTGGCCGTTCGTAAGGCTACTGACCAGGTGCCCACATGACAGGGGGACAGTGAGACAAAACTACTCTCCTCTTTCGAGAATGGACGCTATAGTAACTAGAGAAAGAACAGAACAAGATAGGAAGGAGGTAGGAGAAAATGAAGAGGGGTCGGTAGGGGGCTGGGGTTGGTAAGGGTTGTGGCTGTATGTAAAGAGATGTGTATGTTTATATATATATATATATATATACTAGTGGGACCCGTGCCGTTGAGCACGTTGTCATTAGATTAATATTAAGGATTTTTAGAAACTCCAAAAAAGTTTATTAAAAAAAAATTTAAATTAAATTGAATAGTATATATTTTTGGAATAGTAAATGGAAATAAAGAAACAAAGAATTGAAATTTTGAAAAAAAAAAAATTGGAATTTTCATTGCAACAGAACTTCTGGGTAAACAACATTAACAGTGTTGGACACCGTACTATTTTGTGGAAGCAATGCTGAAATATGATTTGGAAAAGTTGCTCTTGAAAGCGCAACATATAACTGTCCATGACTAAAAACTGGGACTCTAATATCTAATCCTACATACTTTACAAATTGGCCTAGGGACTTGTTAATGGTCATGGCAAATGCCAATCGCACTGGAAACTGCCGCCTACTGAAATGGAATGGCAATGCAGTAGAAGAAGGAGTCAAAGAAATCCGTGGTATAAAAACATGCTCGCCTGCATGTGGACCGAAAAGTAAACGTGCTTCTAAAACACGGTGCGAAAACCGTGTGAGAATCATTCTAGCTCCATTGCAAAGTCGTTGTTTTGGAGCAAGGTTTCGCAATAAAATGATAGGACATCCAATTTTCAAATCAAGTTTTGACAATGGAATGCCAGACAAATCCAATGAGTTCAAATACTCAGATGGATATGCAGCATGATTGTCTGCACCAGCTTCAACAGTATTCGAATCAGCGCTCCTAAAAGTTTCGAGATTGCCAAGAAAAGATTGCAAAATCTCCTTGTTGATTAAATCAACATCTGTATTGCGAGCACTTAATATTGTTCGATCTCGAAAATATTGATCTTCATGTAAAGACATGTCGTCAATGTTGTTGTAGATGTTGTCGATAAGACATCGAATAGAGGAAACAATGTTAATCCAATTATGCAATTGAATCATATTGCTGCTTGCGTCATCAAAATTAGAGCCATCGCCTACTTGTAATAGCCATTGAGCAAATTTCCTATTTGCAAGAGATGCATTTTGCAAACGCATATTGATGGAAAGGTTCATGATTCTAACATGTTGCCATATTGTAGATCGGCAAAGACACGCTCCAACAATTTGAGGTCTGGAACCTCTTGGAATAACCGGCAGGATCTGTCAAAAGTCACCTCCAAACACAACGGTAACACCCCCAAAAGGAGAATTTGAATCACGAATGTCTCGCAGTGATCGATCCACTGCTTCTACACAATGTCGGTGTTGCATAGGAACTTCATCCCAAATAATCAAAGAAGCCTCACGAAACACATCCGCATATTCAGAGTTTTTGTTAATAGTGCACATGGAAAATTCATCAACTTCAAAAGGAATTTTGAAAGTTGAATGAGCAGTGTGGCCTCCATGAAGAAGGAGAGCAGCAATTCTAGAAGAAGCAACATATAAAACAATTTTTCCTTTGCTTCGTACATTTGCAATCACGATGTTGTAGAGGAATGTCTTCCCTGTACCAGCAGGACCATTAAGAAAAAAAACCACACCTAACCGGTCTTCAATGGAACTGAGTATGGTATCATAACAATACCGTTGCTCTCCATTGAGTTGTGGTTCATGCTCTTGAATATAAAGTTCGAGGTCCTCACGATTCCATTGTAGTTGTTCATTGATGAATCGATTACCACGATGATGGGACCAATTTAGAGTTGGTATTGGCATTGGGGGAAACAAAGAAAGGTTTTTGTTTGACTGCTCACGTAATATCTCATCAATGAGAAAAAGGCCAAAATCGTACAGTTCTTCTTCACTCGGTTCAGATAATCCATAGTGTTGGCAAAGACGATGACGCAAGTCATCACACAGATGAGGACAAAATCGCTGCCATAATAACTCAGGATGAGAAGGGTTGCATTCGGAGAGTATAACCACAAACAAATTGCGCAATGATGCACCGGTACGCATAATAGATGCTTCTTCTAAGCAATGAATCCACTCTCCATCGTCTTGTAATAAGCCTAGAACATTACAAGCATCTTTGAAGGTTCTATGTACTACTCCATTCACTGTTCGTAGATCTTCAAATGAGCGAGGCCCAGCAATAGTCGTTAGTAGAAGTCGCAGATAGAAACGTTCGCCTTCAGCTGGTCTTGCAAAATACAACCTACTGATAGCAAAGCCTCTTTCACGAATCTTCCATGTACTCTCCTATTGTTTCCAAACATAATGTTGGGGAAACTCTTGATATGTCAACCGACGGGCATTTTCATCTGTAGCACACATCCTAAAGAACTCTGTCAATCTGGTTCTTTGAACTTGGCCACGATCCAAGACAGTGAGAGGATCTTCGCGAGTATTAAAAATCACACGATGCATCCCTGGCAAATGTAAATGTAGCCTAACAACATTGGGATCTTCATCGTGCATCGTCATTTTGAGTAAACGTCGCACAGCCTCCGATGCTCCAATGTATCGTGCATCTAGGTATTGTTTGATCTCATCTTGTTCCTCCCCAATCCTCAAAGTAGCCCTATCATGACCTTTATAGATGTATTTATGGATATATTTAACTGCATGAACAGATGCACAAACTTCAATGTTAATATGGCAGTCATACTTTCGTGTCAAATCAGGGTTATAGGGAACAACATGGCTGTTTTTGAAGAAAAATCCGTGTTTTTCAAAACTGCGTCCATCATTGCGTCGACGATAAAGAGGGTAACCATCTTGGTCCATTGCAGTTTGATCTTGGAAAGATTTAGGAAAGCGTATTGTGCATTGTCCAGTCTCGTCGAGACACCGATCACGAGTACATGGTCCATGGACCATGTGCTTTAGGACCATACCAAAAAGTTCAGGGTCCTCTTGTTCATCAGGGAACTCTGCACATACTATTCTATCAACTTGGCAAGGTTCTCTTATCTTGTCTTCATTAGCAAGAAAGATCAGAAAGTGCATATGAGGCAAAGTCCGCTTTTGGAACTCAATGACAAAAACGTGGGCAACAGATTTTCCAAAAAAATGCATTTTTCTGATATCAGCCATGAGTGCATTGCGCTTAAGTTCAAATACGCGCGCTACGATATCAGGCCGATCTGCTGCAGTTTGTCCAGGCAAAAGTGCTTTTTGTATCTCACGCCAATTGGGATTTGCCGTCATGGTTCCAAAAACATCTGGATGTTGAAAAAATCTGGTTATGGCCATGGAATCCTGAAACAATTCAAACATGTTCCGAGCACTACCAATGTGACTTGATGGAAGAATAACACGACGCCCCAAGTTTTCAAGATTCATGTTTCTTTCTCCATCATCTTGTAGTGCATCAGCAAGGCCTTGATACAGATCGGCACGCAAATCCGATTGATTCATTCGGATATAGTTCAATCTATTTTGTTCGGTCGCAGCCCAAGCATCGACAATGAATTGCTGAAATAACTTCCCACCACAAAGAATGGTAGAAAACTCTGAATTCTGTGGGAATAACCGAAAAGCAAAGTATTCTCTTTGGGTCAGCCGACCTTCACCATTAGAATGGGTTAGACCTTCATGCCATCCAAGCTCCCCAAATGGAAATAACAGAACATAGTGCAATGGCAAGTAAGCAGGATGACACTCATTAATACGTTCCAAGAAATGACCTTCCCCTCTTAGTCGAAGCACAATATCTCGTGTTCCTTGTGGTCGATCTTCCTCTCCAGGTATTAAAACAGCTATCTCACTGCCTGCCGGAAGATTGTAGCGTCTTCGATCCATTTCACCTTCAAAATGCAAATGCACAACAACATTTGGAATTCTTCTACCACGTTGTTGTTGTTGTTGTTGTTGTTGTTGTTGTTGTTGTTGTTGTTGTTGTTGTTGTTGTTGTTGTTGTTGTTGTTGTTGTTGTTGTTGTTGTTGTTGTTGTTGTTGTTGTTGTTGTTGTTCGAACTCCATCATGATTTCATATGCTTGTTTGTAGTGTCTATGAAACGCATGATGAGTTTGTAATAATACTTGAATCTCCAGCATAGTAGTTTGAGTACACTCTGGATTACGCTCCATTCGAATGTTAGTTGCCTCAGTAGTATCAATAAAATAAAGTTGAGCATATTTGGGTGTTTCACCAACAGTAGGCAACAACGATCCACTCAGATGTTTTAATTCTCCTTGGAATTTAAATACATAGGGACCATTTCCTGCAACGTATGTATTGGAACTTGAAGTTCCAACAGAAGTAAACGCAAAGGCAGCATTGTATCTCCGGATATTTGTACGAAATTCTTTAGCCTGTTCGTTGTCACCTTCAAATAACTGGCGCAACCGTTGTGGAGGATCTCGCAATAAAGGAAGGCTCACCTTGCCTTTTAGACAACAAGATCCAAATTGTGGATTTAGAGTACTTGAGGTTGTCAATCTTTCATCACTCCAATGTAGTCCACGACAGTAAGTACAAACTCGATCCATGCGACCCAAATAATGAGGAGTCAAATCCATCCGCCCACGTCTTCCTAATCGTAACCTCTCCAAACGCACTTCATGTGCACCGCCATCTTCTCCGGCTCTGCTAGTTCTTCGTGCTGCACGTCGCCTCAATAACTGTTCATGCATACTTTGACTTTGCACCTCGGCAACACCTCCAGCTCTATGGGTGTAAGGTAAAGTATCTTCTTCTACCAATGAATTGTCCATTTTTCATGGACAAAATATATATATCTATATATATATCTATATATATATATATATATATATATATATATATATATATATATATATATATATATATATATATATATATATATATATATATATATATATATCACATAATCACCTGCATCATGTCAAATGTAATAATAAATAATATGAGCTAAAGGTATCTAATATATTTTTTTAATATTTGTTTATAATAAAAAATCTTAAAATACATCTAAACATTAGAAAAAAAATGAGGAATATGACATACAGATACTTTTCAAGATATTTGGGTAAATGTTATTGAATATCAAAATCTTTATTATCATTAATTCTTCAAGGTTATTTGAAGTTCAAAGAAAATGTGATGCTTATAATATGTATACATTGAACTCAAAAACAATAAAATTAAAGGCATACATAATTTTCACTTCTAACATTCAGAACAACAATTTCAAAAATGATTTTCATCATTGGGATTGAAAAGACACAAATTCCAAAAAACCTTGCAATAGAATATTAAGTTGATAGTCTAATAATTTATAGCAAAAAAGAACAATATTGTATTTAAAACAAACGCTATACTATATAATAAACAGATGGAAATAAACATGTAAAAGTCTTTTCAAACTACAACGTCAAACAGTAATATCTTCTTCATCAGATTCTGGAACTCGATTTGGCGATTGCGGCAACAAAGCTATAGGTTCTCGTAAAGCAAGGCGATCCAATGCTATATTTCTATTCTGCAACGACCTAGCACGTTGTTCATCTTCAAGCCTCTGTCTACGAATATTAAGAGCAATAGCCCTATTCCGTTCTGATCGAGCTTGTTGTCAACTCTGATTCTCTCCCTTGTTGCACGAATTGCCAATGCCGCATCTCTGTTTCGAATCATCCGTTGACGTTGAGAGTTTGCACGTCGAACCAAAGCCTCTTCTGTGTTCATTTCCGATCGTAACAAAGCAAAATTCGGAGTGGTCACCACATCACTCGAGGGAATTCCTTGATCCAACGGTGCAAGAAATGGCTCAATGGCGGAAAGATCTACATGATTTTAGGAGGGTTCAACTCCTCTACCAACATCTAAGGTTGTAGATGAAGGAATACAGTTTGGAATCTCTAGGAACTCTGAAGCTAACAATGAGCCTTGAGGTGACATAATCACGGACATTTGAGATGGTTGTTGTCGTTGTACTCGATCTCTAACCATAAAACGTAGAGCACGCACACTCAAAGCTTCACGACAAAATCGATTCATATTGGTAAATGATATGAAAAAATGTCTTGTAAATATTCTGTAATTCAGAATGAAATCAGATAAAAATATTTATCTCAAAATAAAATATTCAAAATCAAATCTCCAATAAATCTTTTACAATATTATATTAAAATGTGATGAATTATATGACAAGATATATGATATAAAATGTGATGGTAAATTATGAGTCTCCTCAAAAAGAATTTTATGAAGATAAAAGAAATAATTGGAATCCAAAATAAATAAATAGATTATGATTTAGTATATCATGATTTATGTCAATTTTAATTCTCAATTGAAAATCATTTGTGCACTATACATATTTAAGGTAAAACACCAATGATTGTTTGATGAATTTTTGTGAAACACCATAATTTTCTTCAAGTCAAAAAAATAAAAATAAAAAAAACTCCTATATTTCATAAATTATCATCGAATAATAGAAGCTATATTTAATTGTAGAAGATGTTATTCAAGTTTCATTACAGCATATATTTCTTTATTTGTGTTAAGTTGGGAGTTGTAATTAAATTTCAATATAGTACTATGTAAAGTAGATATTCAAAAAGTTGATGTTGAGTGTGTTGCTTATCTCAAAAAGTTCTAGGTATTTTAATTCTCAGAAAACCATGTCAGTTTTGTGTCTAACTCTTGGCCTTTGTTGTGTTCTTGTTACACATTCACACCATTAGCTAATTTAATTCAGAAAATCCTACCAAAAAAATTAAAATTAAAATTTAAAAATTATAACCAAATCACAAATTATTTTCATTCCTTTTCAAAATTAAAATTCCATCCGATTCCAAATAAACACTCCCCCTTCAAAAAAAATCACAAGGCATTCATTTTTTCACTCACCACCAAATGAAGAAATCGATGATATAAAATAAAGTAAAAGTCTCTAATATGGAATATCATGTTCTGTTCATGAAGTAAGGAGGATATGATCAACTAAGTCCCGAAGTTCATTGATATACGAGAAGCAATTTGATGCATACGAACTATAAGCGAACATTCCAGTCACTTCCGGTATCAAGCCAAGGACATACCCAAAATTATGCAGTGAAGTGTGAGAAATGGTAACTCCCCCCAAATCCACAGGCTGTACAAACAATCGGTGTTTTCAAAAGTCAGTCAAAAGTCGGACTGTAATTCAATTTCAGCCTTAAACATAATCTCACGTTGAAGACCGCAAATAACCAACCGCTGTACGGTCTTCCTTAATTGTATTGAGATCCTGATCAATCTTGAAGGAAAATATGCCATTAATAACAAAACAACATTCAATCTTGCGTTAGGAATAATAGCGCCAGATCGTCCAATTGTAAGTTCAATGCCCTCCAATACGGTCACAACCTCTGTTGCTGCAAACTGCAAGAACCAATGCACACATTTAATACCTTTTAGTCCCACATAAAAAAAACATGCAGAACACTACGATAACTCTCCTTTGGCTATTCAGCAGAATTCAAAGCACAAGTAACTCTTCTTTCCAATACCAGTATTCAGCAAAATTTGTAAGGACGCGGTGACTTTCTCTTCCATACACATCTGCTAGATTTCATAACAGCGCATGAGCCAAAAAGATAATCACTCCAAGTTCCGTTAGCCAAGTTCCTCCACTGACACGGATGCATTAAAATCTTTACTTGGTCGTTGAACATCCATTACTATAAACCAGTTTTACAGGATGAAGTTTAATGTTCCTTTAGAGAAAGAGATCAGTAAATGCGGCTACAGTACCTTCCAAGCGACAGCCCAACGTGGATCAGACCCAACTGCACCAAGTTTTGCTTGAACTGCTAAGTCGTTAACCTTGAATATCACACCATCTAACTCATACTTGAGGCTTGGCCTCGAATCCCGCCATCTGCCAAATTATTATATGCAGTGTTGTAAGATAAGCAACCAAAGACAACACCTGCTAGTATGTCAATCCCGTCGATAGTAGCCTCGCGTGGGTTGAGTACAACTAATTTGCAGGAAAAGAAAATTTCCATTGAGCATCTCTGTCGCTTCCAAAGCAAGAGCTATGAAATTTATTTTACAAGTAAAACCATGAAGAACAAGGGGGTCGGAAAGTACTATCAACGATCTTCATGTAAGAAAATTCAACCCGATCTACAAACCTCCAGAATAGCATGCTTGTAAAGAAAAATCTGCGAAGAACGAAGGGGTACCTTGTGGCTCTGTTTCAATGGGGCTAGCACCCAGCTTGCAGGTGATGAGGCAAGCTGCTCACCCCATGGCCAGCTGCTTCTCCATGATCTTGTTCAGCTTGTTCTCTTAGTGCCAGGATTGTAAAATTCTGCCCAAAGTACGCCCCACAGTACTGGGTCAATGTAGGCAGAGTGTGATAATAGGTTTAAGATCATAAGTGGGCCAACCCAGGGAGAACAATTAACAGAAGATATTACGAAACCTCAGCGCCTTTCACAGCAGAGGTTTGTTTCTTTAGACATACATTTACGCATCCTTAAAACCGCAGAAGCAGCAAGAAACTGAGATATGGCCCTTGGCATTACTGATTTCAACAGAGCGTGCTCAAATGACTGTACCCACCAAGCGAGAGCCACAGGCTCGTTCAAATCAAGACGAAGTGAAGAAGCTAACCTGTAACTCAAAATAATGTTACGGCAGCTCCCATCTGCGAGTTCGCATTCTGCACGCAGCTTGAGTTCTTCAACAGCAATGTCCTTGAGTGAAGACAGACACGGGGTTTTCGTCACGCTGCAACCATGAAAAACAACCTGCACGTGCTCGTCGCTGATAATGTGTCCACCTCCATTGCAAGCGTGCCCACCATGCTTGATAATTTCTTCCAGCTTAAACCTAGAGAAGCACTCTCCTGCGAAAAAAGAGCCCATCAAACATTGAATAGCCCTGTATGCAACATTAAAGAGAACGAGAATCAGCTCGCGTTTACGCGTCATTATTAGAGTCTACCCAAAAGTTCATGTGCACTACACGACACTAAGATAGAGAAGAATGTTCATAAATGAGTATGTGCAATAATGTGCAGGAAGAAAGAGGTTATGGCGTAGCTCTTCGACAAGATGATCCCATGCCAGCAGCTATTCGAGCTGGCAAGCTTCACCACGGCCGAGCATTGAGCAACAACCACCCTAATAAGATTCATCAAACCTCCTAATCAAACCTCCTGGTAGTTAAAATTACAATTCAAAATTCCGTAAGAGTAACCACTCGCACGAAACCCTAACCAGAACTAAAAAATTCACCACGCACCTAAATGTAGTGAATTCCGAACTGCCAAGCCGTAAAGACGCCTCCACTTCCCCGCAGCTACCAAAACCATAACGCTCCATCAGAGCTCCGAATTCTTGAGCCAGAATCACGTCACGAAACGAAAGGCAATCACCTCGCCCTGCACTCACTCAATCACCACAAGCGCACAGCCAAAAGCTATAAACATCCTCTCCAAAAATAAATCCCAGCTGTACTGCGAGATGCGTTGCTCCCCGAGCTCAAGAAACGCAGCAACGACTCAACAAAACAGTCGAGCTCAGCAAACCAGTCGATTGCGATCACTTCACTGGAGCCGCAAGCACAAGACCTCAAACCCTCAAGCTGACCAAATTACGATAAGCTTAGAATAAGTTTGAGGAAAGAAATGGATAGATCATGGGAAGGAGCTCCGAAAGATTGTGTATGGTGTGTGCATGGATCAGGTAGCACTGCAAGAATGTGTTGCCTTCTTTCTCCTTCAAACCGTTCGCAACTACACCCTCCGCGCCACCACTGCCCCCAAGGCACATGCTAAAGGTGTGAGTTGTCTCCTCGACGGATTCCACCACGGAACCCTCGAGTGAGACAACCATGCTCAATTGTATAATATATATATATATATATATATATATATATATATATATATATATATATATATATATATATATATATATATATATATATATATATATATGTAGTTTATATAGTATATATAGAGAGGTTTTTTAGAGGAGGGGAGTAGTTTAGGAATATATGTTGGTTTTGAAGAATGGTGTATTCTAGGGAGAGGGGTTGTTTGTTTTCAAGGCGACGTTTATGTAGAAGAATGGAACCGGCGTATTGGATGGCAATAGTATTGATTGCGCGAAATGTGCGTTTGATAGAGGTTTCACAAATTTTAAAGGTTTTTGCAATGTTTTGTATGGAGGGATGTGAGTAGTGCTACGGGCACCAACGATGATAATAAGGATGGGCTCGACTTTCCAACCAAGTTGGAAGATGTCATTGAGGAGAGGTTGGTATTTGAGGAGTTTGTTGCCAATTGCGTCAGGGGAGAATCTGTCATTTGTGTAAGCAAATTCTAGGAATTGAACAGAGAGGCTAGGGTCTGGGTGGAGGGGTGGTGGGCTATGGGGGGGAGGCCTTGGATGCAAAGTAAGTCGGGGCGAAATCTAGCATTGTAATGGCAGCGAGTTTGGGTACATGTACAGGGAAGGAGCTAGGATGGAACCGTGTTTTCTGGGGGGCGTTATTGAAAGTTCCGATGTTCATGAGTGTGTAGCAACGAGATTTCTGTGAGGAAAGGAGAAGTTTGCAAAGTTCCCAGACAGCTTTGTTATGACGTTTGGTACGAAGGGCATGAATATGATGGTGTTGGCAGAGGAGAAGAGTATGGAGCAAAGTGTCGGCGTCTTGGGTTGGGCAGATGGAGCAGGTTTTTGTGGGAAAGTGAGGAATGCTAAATATGAGTTGTTTGCGGGCATTGCCCATATATTGGCTAATGTCAAATTTGAGTATGCTAGTTTTTTGTGGTCAGAGATGGCAGGATTAGTCCAAAAGTCGTTTGAGAGTTCGTTATCGATGATCGAGTCTGTGGTCCATTTGTTGATGTTAGGGAAGTTGAGGGCAAGGGTGGCAATGTTGTTTTCACGGTCGTATTTTTCAATGTATTCTTCCAAATTGCGTACGGGGCCTTTGTGAGGTCGTTTGTTGGGACCAGGCCATGTATCTTTTTGATAGTAAAAGGGGGTGGTATGGGCAAATTCGTGAGGGCAGTGGGCAAATTGATAGTTGCGTTTCATGGTGCCGACCTTGGCGAGTTTATCTACGTGTTCATTGCCAGTGATGCGGGAGTGTGCCTTGACTTTATTGATTGTGGTGGGTTGGGAACGTTGTTTGAGCATGGCAATCATTTCTTATAAGATGGTTTTATCAGCGTGGTTGTTTTGTAGGGTAGGGTGGTTAAATTGTGTTGTGAGGACGTGGATGCAGTTGAGGCAGTCGGTAAACATATGTGCGGGTTCGTTTGCGTAGGTGGTGGTGAGGAGTAAGAGTGTGTTATAAATGGCCAAAAGTTCAGCCCGAAAGCAAGTTTGTAGCCCAAGAAAGCGTCTAGAGATTTGAATGTGAAATTTAGAGGGGCTGTAGATGCCATAACAAGCTTTTTCCTTTTTCCAACCCTACAAAACAACCACGCTGATAAAATTGAGAATAAAATTGGGTGAGGGATAAAGGACAGGTGAGGGGCGAGGAGAAGTAAGAGTGTGTGAAGTTGAAGGTGGTGGTGAGAGCATCAAGGAGTGGGGATGGAAGGGAATGATGGGGTGTGAGTTGAGGGTGTTTGTTGCTGGTTTTATGGGTGTAACGTTGGCATAGCTAGGCAATTTTGGTTTCGAAGGACTGGAGTGGAGGGAGAAGGTTATGAGTATGGTGTTTGTGGGTGTGATATTGGTTCCATAGCCAAGTTAGCCCCGGAATGGAGATGGTGGTGATATGTTGGCCGATGTTGTTGTAGATATGTGCGTTGGTATCGAGTGTGTAGATAGTGCTATGGGCTGTGGAGTTATCTTTGTCAGAATTGCATTCTAGTGTGGAGAGATGAAGGAGAGGGATAAGGGTGGGCGGAGGGATGAATCTTGTGTCTCGAGGTTGAGTAGGAGTGCAAAGGGTATTGGTGATGTGTTGGTAGTAGCGGTGACGATAGGTGTTGTAGTAGTGAGTAAGTAGGGTAAGGTTGGTTTGGATGACGGTGGGATGGTTGAGGGGAAAGAGTTGTCATTGGGGAAGCCATTTGTTATAGCTTATGTGGTTGGGACCTATCTATTCGCAGAGGTATGTGGTGGAAGTATTGGAGATTTTGTATTTATCTCTGGAGGTGGTAGTCAGGTGGTCGAGGATGCTGTGGATGGGGAATTAGAGGGGGTGTTGGAGCATGTGAGTCGGAGGTTTGGAAGTGGGGGGTTGAGGGATTGGCGGGAGGAGGGCTGGTGGGGCAGATTAACGTGGTGTGGGATGGTGAGGTTGGAGGATGTATTTGTGGCGTAATATGTAGGAGGAGGGGTGTGTAAGGCAAGGATTGGGGCAATATAGAGAGCAAGTGGTTTGGCAAAAGAGTTGTTTGGCGAGATGGAGGGCACTTTTTTCAAGTTTGGTGGGGTTGTGGTAATAAATTTGGAAGTCATCAAGGAACATTAGGTGTGTGCCATTGAGCAGAGTGAGCTGCTGGATGGAGTAGATATTGTGGGCTAGGAGTTTGGAAAGAAGTTTGAGAGAGAGTTCGGGGTTAAGCTGAGGAAGTTCAGATGTGGCTGTGGTTGTCCATTCAAGTTCTAAAGGTATCTGATGAAGGGGGAAGTTGGCGTTGGTGCTTTTGAGGTGGAAGCCACTAGCCATTTGGGTAAGGAAGAGTGTGCGTGTGGTGGGGGAGTGTAGGCAAGCATGGGACGTGAGCCGGGGGAGGTGTTTGGCTCCACCATCTTTGGCAAGGATGTGGTGTACTAAACCATTGTATATTTGTCCTAAGCGGCCTTTGTCATTAAGGGCATTGCGAAGTTGTTCACTGATACAGCGAAGGTAAGCATTTTCAAGAGAAAAGGCTGCAAGGCCGAAGAGTTTGTGAGAGAGTTGGGTGAGGACATTGGCAGTGCTTTTTGGAAGGCCACAAATTGTTTTTTGGATGGCAATGAGGTTTTTATCATGTATTTTAAAATTGGGGAGGGAGTAGGGGACTGCGAAGAAGCTGTAGGCAATGCCAACGCGTATGACAGTGTCAACCATACTTATCCGTTGCCTCATGGTAGCGGGGCATTTGGCGAGTTGTTTACACTGGTTTGTGATTTTAGTGGTGGTGATATGGATTTGGAGTTTCCATTTAAGCATGGGGACTAACTGAATATCGAGGTAGACATATGGTTCATTTTGGTGGAGGACTGGGAGTGGTTGCCCGCAATAAGAGATGTTGTGGCTGCGGAGGTGGTGGGTAAAGTTAGTGGGTTGTAGTTTGGTTTTGTTGGAACAGCCAGTGACCGCACATTTGGGGACGCCTAAGTCCATTCCTACCCATTGGCAGAATTTATCGATTTTGTTTAGTTGTAGTTGTAAGGAGTGTAGAGTTTTGGCAAGAGCGGCAAGGTCATCGGCATAAGCCGCAGAACTGATAGCTGTAGGGGAAGTTCCAAAAGTGTAACCATGGTTGCCTTGTTGGAGCCAACAGAGGAGTGGCTCTAGAAAGATGATAAAAAGGTAGGGGTTGAGTGTGTCACCTTGCATGGTGCCTCGTTGGATGGGTATGGGTTTGGTTTTATCAAAATATTGGCCAGTAAAGATAGTGTTGGAGTGGGAGTAGATATTGCCAATTAACATAACGGCATCGGTGGGGTAGCCAAGGTGTTTCATGATAGCAAGGAGACGGGCGTGATTGAGTGATCCAAAGGCGTTTTTGAAGTCAATGTAAAGGAGGTAAATGTCTTGGTTTGTGAATTTGGCATCTTCAAGTGCAGCAATGAGGAGTTGGAGTTGCCGAGCTGTGCTACGTTCTGCTCGAAATCCTTCTTGGCTATCATGGAGAATTTGGAGTTGTTCACCGTAGGGAGAGAGGATGTAGGTTAGAGTACTGGTAAAAAGTTTGTAGATTGTGTTTGTGAGGGCAATTGGTCTATGGTTGGGGAGTTGAGTAGGGCCTTCTTTTGTACAGAGGAGAATAGTGAGACTAGTTTTCCAAGAGGCGGGAATTTGTTAATGTTTGTAACAATGTGTAAAGAATAAGAAAAGAAGGTTGAGGAAGCTGGCGGGCATGTTTTTGAGGATGGAGTTGGGGATTTGGTTTGGTCCGGAGGTTTTATTGCTAGAAAGGTTTTTGAGGCAACTGTCAAAGATATCCTGAGTGAAGTATGTATGTAAGGGGATGTCAGGAGTTCCATGTTTTTCAAGGATAAAGCCATGCAGGTCATTCCAGGGGTATTGCCGAACGCCACAGGTACAGTGGGGAGGATGGTCAGGTTGGTAGTAGCATGTGGGGACTGTTGGACGATTGCTTAAGGATTGTTGAACGTGAATTTTGTTAGCCAAATCGTCGGGGTTGGTGAGGATGTTATTGGATCGATTGAGGAGGCAGTCAAGGGGTGGTGACTCATGGTTTTTAAATACGCGGTTCTTGATCTTTTTAGGGCTTCTGTCATACAATTGTCTGTATTTAGTGATGGCCTTTTTAACACAGATCTCGGAGTATGTTGTAGTGATTTTGCGAGCATTTGCTTTAGATTGTTTGGCGATGTCAGCTAAAGATTGGATCCATGTAGGGTGGAGATCAGATGTGAGGGGGAGTGGAGGAATGGGAGTGTGAGTGTGGTTACTGAGTTCGACAATGATGGGATGCATTTGCCAATTGGGAAGGTTTTTAGTGAGGTAGATGACTTTCCAGATGAGGTGGTAGGTGGAGAGATGTTCTTTCCAAGTTTTTTGGAGTTTTCTAGGGAGGAAGCCACCTTTGAGGGAGGTGCAGGATGTAAGAATTGGGATTGGTGGGGCGCTATAGGTGTTTTCGATTTTGGTGGAGATGTTGTGGACTAGAAGATCAAGCGCAGAGCAGGGTGTTTGCAATTGTTATGGGGTAGGGTTTGCAATGGAGAAGAGGGTTGTGAGGTCATTTATGGCGAGTGCATTTTCTTCGAAGTATTCAGTTTGAAATTTTTCTAAGTTGGCCGGGGGGAATGGGGTTGAGGATGCGAGGTGTTTGTGTAACTTTGGAAACAGGTTTGGCAATGAGGGTGTTGGGTGGGATATGTAGGGTGACTGAAGAGTGATCTGAATTGAGGTGGTGGTGAATATCGGTGGTAGAGGTATACAAGGAATTGTCGGGGGTGTTGAGATAGTATCCATCGATGAGGCTAGTTTGAGTATAGTTGTGGCTGCCTTGTCTTGTGAAAGGGTGGTTGGTTGGGATGTATTCTAGGTGAAGAGAGTCTGTGAATGTTCTCCAGGCAATGTCCTCAGGTTGGGGGGGGGGGTGGGGGGGGGGGATGATGACGTGGTCATCATGTCTACCGATAAGGGCTATGTCTCTGTTAAAATCGCCACAGAGGATATGGAGATGTGTGGGGTGCAGGTGTAGTTGTTGGGTGATGTGTTGTTGTATTAGGGGAATAAGGAGGAGGTCATCGGTGTGAGAGGGCATATAGAGGTTGATGAGTAGAAAAGAGTGGAGGGGTTGATTGATAATTTGTATGATTTGGAGGTAAGGGGAGAATTCTTTAGGGGTGGGGATTTTGGTAATGTTGCCCGGATATGCGTATGTTTGGTGTATTAAGGTGAGGGGGCCACCACGGGCTGGGTTGTAAGGCATTTGTTGTTGTACGCAGCGGGTAAGAGAGTGGGTGTTGTTAAAGATGAGTTTATATTGGGAAAAAAGTGCTTGGATATATTTGGTAGACTTCGTAGCAGTGAGTTTGGTTTCTTGGATAGTGATGATAGCAAGGGCATTGGGGGTATTGGTGATGAGTTCTAGGAGGGTGGGGAGGGCAGTGTTAAGGGAGGAGGCATTCCAAGTGATAAATTGTGTGGAGTGGTTAAGTGCGTGGGAAGGTTGGGGCGTTGGGTTGGGAATGGGGGGCGGGGGCGGGGGGTGGGTATATTCAGTGAGGAGTTCATGGATTCTGAGGGATTCTGCGAGTAAACTAGCAGGGAGGTATGGGAATTTGTCAGACAAGTGTTGGAGAGTGAGGGGAGGGGGATGTTGGTGGATAAATTGGTATAATTCGGTGTGATGGTATCAAGGGGGAAACGAGGTGATGGTGGTTTTCAAGAAAGGAGGTATAGGGATGTTGTATTAGGATGTGACGTTCTGGAGGATTTGGGAGGTGGGAGAGTCGGATGAGGATTGTATTAGTCTAGATATCGTTGAAATGGTAAGTGTGAGGGTGGCCAAAAGTATTGTCACAGATAATAATGGAGGGGTTGATAGTAACAATCAGGGCATAAATTATATGAGAGGGTGGAGAGTGGCGTTGAATTTGAATGTAGTGGTAAAGATGGGAGTGTGTAGTGGTTGTCTGGAGGTGCAGGGGTTGTGTGGGGGTGAAGAGGGGGGAAAATGTTTGTGCAAGGTGTTGGTATTCGGGGTGGAGTTTGATGGAGCTAGAGATAAAGTATGTTCTGGCTCGTTTCCAGTGGATGGCGGGGTGGGTGTGTAGGATGTTAGGCATGGGACTGGGGTTGGTTTCAATATCACCACTGAGGAGGAGAAGGTGGGGGGCGTGTATGAGATGGTAGTAAAGTATGCGGGGTTTTTGGCGGCGGTGGTGTGTGTGGGAGTATATGCGGAAAGAAATGTAGAAAGAGTAGAAGGGGGGGAATAACAAGGGTTGGGAGAGGGGAGGTGGGCAATGATAGAGAAGGATGAGAAGAAGGGGGGAAGGGGACTAAGAGAGTCAGTACGGGAATGAGGGATGTCTGGTCCATGGTGCCAAGTCCAGGAAGGAATGTAGAGGAAGAGGGAGGGGAGTATTTCTTGGACAAGGCCGGTAGGCCGAGTCCACGGAGGGAAAGAGGAGGGTATGAGCAAGGAAGCAAGTGTGGTGGAGGAAGTGCAGGTGAAGGATGACAGGGAAGGTAGTAGGGAGTAGAAGGGAGGGAGTGCGGAGGGGCAAAAGAGGGGCGGAGTGTAGGGGTGGGGGGTGTAAGAATATGTGGGGAAGGGCGGGAGGGGTAGGGGGATGGAGATACCCAGGTGAGGAGAGTTGGGGTGGGGACGGCGTCCGGGGTATCCAGCCGGGTGGGAGTGCGGGTATTGGGGCAGGTGTCGAGGCAGGGTATGGGCCGGGTATGGGGGTGGGTATGGGGCCATGGTCAGGGATGGGGTGTGGGGATGTGTTGGTGTTTGGATGAGGCAGTGTTGGGAAGCAGATCGGGGAGGTGTCGGAGGGAAGTGTGGTGGCAGAGCGGGAGGGAGGTGGAACAAGACTTCGGGGAGTGGCGATCAAGGTGTGTGAGGGAAGGGCTGCAGGAAGGGAAAGGTGGACGGGGAGCCGGCGGCAGATTGGGGGGGGCGGGGTGATGAGCAGGAGAAGGTAATCGAATAGATGAGGAAGAAGCTGTCGGTGGCGATGAGAGCAGAGGGGGAAGGGCGGCGGGGGTGGACTTATGCCACTGTGGGGGTGAAAGGGGGTTAAGTGTAGTGGAAGAGGTAGGGGTGGCAGGGAGGGAGGCTAGGGGAAGTGATCGTAAGGAGTGAAAACAAGGATATGGAGGAGGGGGGAGATGTAGGGGTTTTGGGGAGACGGCCGGGGTGAGGAAGGTTCTCTGAGGGGCGGGGGGTGTGCATGGGGTGCGGAGGAGGGGGAAAGTAGGGCGGGGAAGGTGAGGGGCAGTAGGAGCGTTGAGGAGGTGGAAGGGAGACAATGGGGATGTGTGAGGTGGGAATGGTTTGGCAGTGGTGAAGAGGGACAGAGGGGTGGGGGAATGGGTGCGAAGATGAGGGCTTGGGGGGGGCGGGGAGGAATAGGTTGGGGGGAGCAGGGCCAAATAGAGTTGGAGCGGAGAGGGACCTAGGGAAGTCCGGGATGGAGAGGGCGGGGTGGTGTATGGGGGAGAGGGAAGGTATGGGGGGGCTGGTGTACAGGGGCTGAGGAGGGGCGGGGAAGTGGCAGCTAGTAGACGGAGTGGGGTGGCGGTGAGGAGCATGTGGGGTGAGTGGAGTGTGGTTGGGGGGGGGGGGTGGAGATGGGTGGTGTGGGTGGATGGTGGGAAGCAGGTGTACAAAGTGGAGCAAAGGAGGAGGGCAAAGAGTGCGGCAATGAAGAGACGACAATTGAGAGGTAAGAGGAGTTGTTTTATTTTATGTGGAGGCTCCATGCAAGGAGCCTCAGAGTTGTAAACAAAGCTAGGATTGTGAGTCGCAAAGAGCTTTGGCGGGGGCAACCCGAGTGATGAGGGGGGACTAATCATGGGAGGGTGGGGGGGGGGGGGAGGCCAATGGGGTGTGCAGGGATTTGAGGGGGCTGGAGAGGAGGCTATTAGAGATGCCATTCATGTGCTTGGAGTAATCGCTGGACGCGGTGGTGAGCAGCTGGAGTTGCTGTAGTAAGTAGTGCTGCTGAAGTTGCTGAGCAGCGGCGGTGGCCCCGACCGTGAGTAAGGTGTGTTGGTTAATTTCCGAGCTGAGGGAGTTAAGGCGAACCTGAAGATTGGAGACTCCGGCATGAATGGTGTCCCAAAATTGGGAGAGGGTAGGGCCTTGAGGGGTCTCATTCTTGAGGGTTGTGATGGCATTGAGGAGGAGTTCTCTGGTGAGCTTGGAGTCCAGCGCTCGAGAGTTGTCTAGAGGAGAAGAGCCAGCAATGCTATGATGGTGTGGGGTGAAGTAGATTAGCTTGCCAAGTAGGGGAACGGCACGACAGGAGCACTAGGCGGTGTAAACCGCGATGTTGAGGCAGCTCAAGGTAGCAACTCGGTCATGTCGGCTCAGGGAGTCTGACTGGGCTCGATTATAGGAAATGGTGGTGATATTGAGGGCGCCAAGAAGTTGGTGGAGGGCGCTTGAAACCTGTGTTTGTGAGTACTGGATGTTGAGGCCCCTGACGAGATTGGCGGTGTTGAGGGGGTCGGGTGCCGGGCTGCGTACAGGACCACAGGTGCCTCAGCAGAGGAGATGTTGGTGATGCAGATGGGCTGTTCAGCAAGGAGACATGGCATTTGCACGAGGAGTTGCTTCAAGAGAAGGCTCGTGACGGTGAGGTCAGCAACCTGGGTGTCTTGAAATTTCTTAGCCACCCCTACGACTTCGGCATGAGCAGAGTGGCGATCAGCGAGGAGCTAAAGCGAGGTATAGTTGGAAAGCAGTGGTTCGCTAATTTGGAGTCTACAGTTGTTAGCTATAGAGAGAAATTCATATCCCTTTTCTACTTTCCCTACGACTACTTCGGAATTTTAGAGAGTGAGGGTGAAGATGCGCTGGCCTCGGAGGAGAGCAATGGCGTCTAGTTCCGGGTTCAAGAGGTCGACGCGGATGAAGCCGAGCCAGTCATGCGTTCTCCGATTGACAATGGCGGATATAGGTTCCCCAAACCTATTGGCCAGGGGAATCTGCATGAGGGCGAAGCGGGCCGTGGCTGCTCCCTAAACTTCCTGTTTAGTCATACGGTGGTAATCTGCGTCAAAGCGGATAATAATCTGATAGATCTGGGAAAGTCTAGTAGACGGGACTATGTTGGTATCTATTGGGATTTGGGTCAGGTGGAGGTACTGGCCAAGGAGACCATCAGGACGTGTGGAGGGGTAAAGAACCTGCGGGACATGGGGGAAGGAGTGTCGGCAGCAGTGGAACTCTAAGACTTCGGTGTCCGGCATAATGCCAGAAGCCAGGGCGTCATGGGCGGTATTGCGGCACTCAGGGAGTCATAACTTGGTGTTTAGATATTCATGAACACTGAACGAAAGCCAGAGGAGGGGAACAAAGGCAACATTACTAAATTAAGGAGGGGAGTTTAGAGCTGTGCCTGGCGGTTGGATGAGGGGCGGGGCCGATGTAAGTTGGGCGGGTGCAGCAGAGGCAAGGGCGTGCGGCGGTGTAGGCGCAGGTAGGTGGGTGGCGGCTTGGCTGCTACTAAGAGTGCTCTGGCGAGTGCTTGGAACGGAGTCCCGGGAGGAGGAAGAGCGGGCCTGGCGAGGAGGGGAATCGGAGTCATCACTGACTTCATCAGTAGCAAGCAGCTTCCGTTGTGTGCGGTTGCGTTTGGTGGAGCCGGGTTGCGGGGCCAAAGAGGCAGGGGAGGACGTCGAGGGGCCAGGGCGACAGCCGGGAAGGTAGTCTTGAACCCCAAGGCGGCTCTTTGGGCAGTTGGAAGGGGTGAGAGGAAGGAGAGTGTGGAGGGGAGGAGTGAGGGAAAGGGCAGTGGGAGTGAAGTGGAGTGATGAAGATTCGTAGGAGGGGAAGCAGGGATTTTGCAGTTTTGTCGGGGAAAGGGAGAGTGAGGATGGTGCGGAGGAAGGTGGGGGAGGGGGTAGTAGGGCTGGCAGGGGAGTGTGTAGATAGGGACGGGGGGGGTGTAGAGTGTAGGATGCATGGGCGGGGGGCGCGGGAGGTAGGATGGGAAAGGGAGCGGTTGGGGGGGAGGGGTGTGTGTGGGGGGGGGGGGGGGGGGGCAGAGCAGCTGAAAAAGCAGCAGGGATAGCGGGATCAAAGGAGGGATGAGTCGGGGGAATGGAGGAGGCAGCTTGTCTGAGGAAGAAAGGAGTCGAGGGTGACGACGAGGAGCGGCGGTGCGATGTTGGAAGAGGGACCAGGGTGAATAGAATACGGAGGCAAGGAGAGGGGTAGGGCTAGGTGAATGTGTAGTAGCACGAGTTGAAACATGTGTGAGGTTTGGATAAATAAAACGTGGTTTGTGCAATTGAAGAAGAGGTGTGGTCGGAATGAATGCGGGTGTAATGGGATTGTTGGGTCGAAGGCTAGGTGGGGGTGGGGGAATGTGGGGAATGGCAGAGCGGGGGTGTTTGTTGTATGAAGGTGGGAGTGGGGTGTATGTGCTGTGCAGGAGGGGGTGGACGGTAGGATGTATTGGAGATTGGAGGAATGGGGGCGGGGGGGGGGGGGGGTAGGGGTGGGAATGCATAGTGGAGGAGTGAATGTGCTTGGGGTGGGTTGTAAATCAAGGCGGGGGAGACGTGTAAGTAGAGGGGGGGAGTCAAGCAGAGATGTGTTGGAATGTGAGGGGGGGAACCATGAGGAGAGGGGGGGTGGCACCAAAATGATGGCCATGCTGAAGGAGGCGGCCATCGTTAGGTAGGAGCACAAAGCAGGGACAGCCGAGGAAGTCGTGAGGAATACGCAGGCCAGGGGCAGGGGACGATTTGGTGTTCAAAAACACGGCAAAGAATGTGGGAACCTTGGGGGTTGGAGTCGTCAATCTTGTACAGAGCATAGGTCTGGCGATGGCCGGAAAGCGTCCTGAGGAGAAGCGGCAGTTGGACAAGGAGGAGGCGCAGCAGGCGTTGGAGGAGACGGCATGGCGATGTGCGAGACATGGCTGCGGCGGCGGGGTTCTGGAGTGCACGGAGCTCCACTGGTGCTCCTCTCTTCAATTTCAAATCAGTACTAACGCAATAATTCCGTCATGATAGGAATACAGGCAGTCTTTCACCATTGCCCTCCAGCAAGTGCTGCTATAAAACTTTCGGACATCATAGAAGAGAAACCTTGCATGAGTAAAAAAGATAGATAGATAGATAGATAGATAGATAGAAACACCAGTCCTTTCGTAGGGCCGACATGAATAAAGTGTCCGTTCGTAGTACCGATGACCCAATGCCCAGAGGACAAGAGGACATTGAGACAAAACTACTCTCCTCTTGCGAAGATAGACACTACAGTAACGGCTGAATAATAAAAATAAAAACAATGAAGAAAATATCTGTGGGGAAAAAGAGTGGTGGTTGTAGGGAGGTAGATGGATGGATGTGGATATAGTTGTTTGTATGTAAATGGAAATTGTAGATGTGTGTTTACATGTACATGTAGATATATATATGTTAATATCTAGATAGTATGTGTGTAGAGACATGGTGACTTGGTGGATATGTTTAATGGTCTGGTTTTTTGTTTGGATAGGGAAGTGGATGGGTGGGGATACTGATTGTAATTATTCAAGATAGGGAAGGGTGCTGAGTGTTTGGGGGCAAGGACGCCTGGTATAGGGGAAGGTAATTAAGTTTTAACTGTAGAGAGTTAAGTGGGACAAGGTTGTGAGGCAGTATGTCACAGGTTAGTCTTGACTACAAGATTGGGAGGATTTGGCACCCAATACTGGAGCTTCAGTAGCCGGTGGTAGAGTAGGGAGTTTGGGGGTTGTGAGGAAGATCATGAGAAGATGTGATTGTGTGTTAGGGAAGGTGATTAATGATTTGGGGGAGGTGATTTTTGGATTTGATCATGGAGTGTGGCAAGCTGGAGAATTAGGGGAGTGTGGATGGTATAAGATGGAGGGGAGGGATGAGGGGGTGTGTTGTGGTATGGTAAGGTTGTGGAGATCAGGAGATTGTTGGGGAAGGTATGGCTTCAGAAATGGTGCAAGTGAAAAGATTTATTAGATGGTCGGGAAATGTTCAAGAGGTGGAAGGAGCAATGCTTGGGTGGTTGTCTACAATTTTTTAGCACTAGTTGGATTGCGGTGGTGTGTATCCCGAAATGCCAGTGTTAAGGAGGATTTTGGCAAGCGCAAAAAAACCGTATTGGTCGGAGGCATGTAGCGTGGAGGTTTTAAAGTTGGGGTAGGCGGCTGGATTGTTGTTCCGGGACTATGCTCGGCGGGTGAAGGTTAAATTCTGGTTGGCTGGGTGTAGTGTCGCGTTGCCAATTGACATTGAGGATGAGTTGGAGGAGGAGGCAGCTAGGACGGTCATGCAGTCGGGGAGTAAATCTTGGGAGTCGCATGGGGGAATTGTGTTTGAGTCTGCGCCTGAGGTGAGCGAGACCACTTCCCAAGAAACGAAGTCGTCATTGGAATATCTATTGTTCTTGGGACGCAATATGCCTCCGTGGTGAGGAGCTGGGCGCGGGTGTGGTAGGAGGCAAGCAGGTAAGAGTGTGTGGTATTTGGAGGAAAATGTAGGGTGCAAGGAGTAAGGGGTGTAGTGGGCAGGTGAAGATATAGGGATTTTGGAGTTCAGAGGGGAGCAAAGGGTCAGTTTGATATGTGTGTGCGGAAATAGTGATGGTGATTTGTGTGTTTTGGGGGTGCAGATTTGGACTCTAGAGTGGACGGTGTGGATTCAGGTGGAGTGTAAGTAGGGGCGGGGTTTGTGTGGAGAATGTGAGTAGGGGAGGCTTGTAGTAGGATCCGAAGTGGCAAATGAGCGAAGGCATGGCTGTGGGCAATTTAGTTTTGGCGGTAAGGGATCGGAGGGGCGGGGGATAGTGGGCGCCGAGGTGTTGGTGTCGGCAAGAGTTTAGTGGTGAGGGAGGGTGGACAGAAGAGTTTGAGGAGGGTGGGATTATATGGGAGAGTGTTTGTGCGGAGGGTGATGGTAGAGGAGGGGGATGGAATGGAGAGGCTAGGGGGGGAATGAGGGTGATGTGCAAGTTTTGGAGGGTGGGTGTTTATGTGGTCGTGGGGAGAGATTGGGGGGGTGGTGTGGATTAATGTGAGGCATCTGGTGTGTGCGGAGCTGAATCCTCCGAAGGGGGGTGTATAGGAGCGGGGTGACGGGGGGAGGGGAGCTTATGCATTGCGGGTGTAAGGCGGGAGAGATGTGGAGATGGACATTGAGAGAGGGGCTTTGTTGTCCTGGATTGGGTATGTGTTCATGCGGCGTGAAGAACGGGATGTGGGGGTACCAAAGCCGTGGTTGCCGGACCTTCCACATTTAAGTTGGGTGGTGCTCGACTCCGATGTTCTGGTGTGAGATGAGCAGTGCGATCAGGAGGTGCAAACATTGGGAGATTCCGCAAAATTGTCCTTCATCGAGTATCTAGCTTGGTATCATGTGCCATTGAAGAAGTGTGAAAGTTCAGCAGCGGATCCAATCCAAGTGGACGATGAGGGCAGCTTAAGTTTGGTTAGTGAGGCAGAGTTGACTTTGGGGAAGATGCCAAGTGCGAGGAGCGTGGGTTGTGCCGAAGGAGTGGCTAAGTGTGTCAATTGGTGGAGCAGCACAAGGGGCAAAGGAGCTGGTCATGGCCGGGGAAGCTGGGTCGGACTGAGATATGTAATTGCCCCCATCCCCCGTTGTGGATGAGGGTGAAGATGAGCTTGGGGGGGGGGGGGGGGGGGGGGGGGAGGAGAGAGTGGGGAAGCGTGGGGGGCGGGGCACCAGAGGGTTTTGCTAGGGCCGAGGAAGGGGAAGGTGGTCGGTTTGTAGGCATCGGATGAGGCGGCGAGTGGTCTTCCTGTGTCGAGGGTGGCAGACTCGTAGCTATATATGGATTCTCTGCTGCGCCATAGCAGAAGGGATCAGCAAGTGTAGGGGGTGTTGTATGTTAGTTTTTGGAGGTATGGGGGCAGGTGGATGTTGTACATAGGTACGGGGCTTGTAATGTGGATATTTCCTGAGTTGGTTAGGGGGCTGACTAGTGGCTGAGGCGGGCTTGTTATTAAGGAGATGTGTGAGGGAGAAACAAATGACATGTGATCAAATTCTAAATTGTGGACCATTTGATGTCTTGTAAATTTGTTTTTTGGAGGCAAGTAGGAGATGGAGAATGGTGTATGTGTGCATGGTGTATTGGATGGAGGTGCGTGTCTAGTGGTCGATAGGGTTAGTTAAAGGTGCATGTTGTGTGTAGCAGGGGTTGTGAGTGTAAGGGGAATGTATGGAATGTGGGTGGTTAGTAGGGAGGGGGAAGGAGGTTCGTGGGGTACTGGCAATGGCAGTGTGGGTAGACGGCAAGGGGATTGTTTGTGGAAGGATAGGAGGGTGGAAAGCAGTAAGTGATAGCATGTGGAGTTGTTAATAATTGAGGAGTATCGAGTGATATGGCACACTTATGTTTGATGCGGCGCTTATGTAACAGTATTGATCCTGCAATTTGGATAGCAATAGTATTGATTGTTTTAAATGTGGATTTGATGGATGTTTTGCTCAATTTGAATATTTTGTCAAGTTGCTGCATTGAGGAGATGTTTGTGGTTTCCCTGGCTCCGGCCGTGAGAATAGTATTAAAGTTAACTTTCCATCCAAGTTGGAGGATATTATTAATTAGGGGCTGGTAGTTGAGTATTTTTTGGCCAATTGTGTCCAGGAAAACTCTATCATTAGTGTAGGTAAATTCTATGAATTGTATGGAAAGGTAATTGGCGGGGTGGAGGAGAGGTGGGCTTTGGTAAGGGAGGCCTTGCACGCAGAGCAGATCAGGTTTTAGACGGGCGTTACAATGGCATTGGCGGTGGGAACATGTGCATGGTAGGAGCTAGGGGGAAACACTGTGCTCTTGTGGGGAGTTGTTAAATGTCCAAGCATTCATAAGGGTGTAACATCTAGATTTTTGGGAAGATATAATGAGTTTTCTTATCTCCCACACTACTTTGTTGTACCGTTTTGTTTGGAGTGCATCGAGATGGTGTTGTTGACATTATAAGAGTACGTTGAGCCACGTATCAATGTCTTGCAAGGGACAGATGGGGCAAGTTATTTAAGGGAAATGTTGTATGCCTAAAAATAGTTGTTTACGAGCGTTGCCCATGTATTGGCCAATTCAAAATTTGAGTATGCTAGTTTTTTGGGCGTCAGTGATTGCTAGGTTTTCCAAAAGCCGTTGGATAATTTGTTATCGATGCTAGAGTTTGTAGTCCATTTGTTGATGTTGTAGAAGTCTAATGCTAGTGTAGCAGGATTATTTTCACGATCATACTTTTTGATATATACGTCTAAGCAGCGGACGAGGCCTTCGTCGAGACTTTTATGTGGTGGCCTTTTGAAAGTAATAAGGTGTAGTATGTGCAAATTCATGTGATTTAGCGGCAATTTCATAATTTCTTTTCATGGTTCCTGCTTTGGCAAGTTAATTTGCTTGTTCCTTGCCATTGATTTGATAGTGGGCTTTGACTTTGTAGATTTTGGTGGGCTATGTTTTCTTATTTAACATGTCCACCATTTCTTATAAGATGGTTTTATCGGCGTGGTTATGATGTTGGGTGGGGTGGTTGAATTGGGTGTTGAGAACGTGGATACAGTTGAGGCAGTCCGCAAAGATATAGGCGTGTTCATTTATGTAGGTAGTCGTTAGTAGAGAAAGTGTTTCATGGATGGCCATGAGTTCTGCGCGGTAGATAGTTTGAAGTCCAGGAGTCGTCTAGAAATTTGTACTTCTGGTTTAAGAAGGTTGTATATTCCATAACCAACTTTTTCTTTTTTCCAGTGCCCATCTACGGCGTGTTCTGGGAAGAAGAAGGAGCTGTCCGTGTAGTAGCTATATTGGGGTTAGATTTATTGTGTAGGAAGGTTTGTAAAGGGTGGGATGGATGGGGGGATGGTGGTTGAGAGGTTGGTGTAGGGTGGGTAGAGGAGGGAGGTCCATTTTTTGTTTTTGTTGACAGGTGTGTGTGGTGGTGTGAGTGGAGCGGGTTGTGGGTGGTAGTGTGGAATTTTGAAGGTGTTCAGAGTAGATGTTATAGAGGCAAGTTGAGAAGTGGTGCCGATGGTGTTGTATTGGTGGTGAATACACCCGATGTAGATGGCTAGAGGTTCGGGTTGGGGAGAGTGGGGTTTGGAAGGTATGGTGGGTTTGACATATTTAAAGGTATCTGCGGAAAAGCAGAGTAGTGTGTGTGTATCTAGGAAGGGTCTGATATGGGGGGTGAAGTTTTGATACCAGTTGGGGTCAGAGATGGCTAGAAAGGTGATGTTAGCAACGTTGTGTATGGCAGCTAATCTGGCCTAGCGAATGGCTTGTTGGGCAGAGGCTGCGTCATTAAGGTGGGCATATCCAATGCGGGTCCATTTGAAGTCAAAGATGGCCCCGAGTGAACCGACAATTTTGTCTCGTGGGAAGTGGCAGTAGTATTGAGTGAGTTGAAGGGGGCAGGAAATTTGGGAGGAGAAGTAGAACTATGTAATATTAAAGGTTGTGAGGAGTGTGTCTAGGATAGTAGTGGGATTGGAGTGGTGTGGTGTGATTTTGGGTTTGTTTGTACTGGTTTTGTGTTCATAGCGTTGGTATAACCAAATGATCTCTACTTCATAGGGTTGAAGAGGAAAGGTGGTGGGTGGTGTGTTTATGGGTGTTATATTGTTGCCAAAGCCAAGTTAAGCGGGTTCTGGGGATAGTGGTGATATATTTTCCGGTAGCGTCATGTAAGTGGAATATATCTTGTTGGGTGTGTATAGTACATTTGCTGGCACTGGCGATGCCTTTATCAAGGTTGCATTTGATGAGGGAGGTTTGGATGAAGGGGGTGGATGTACGGGGTGGGATTTATCGTGTGTCTCGGGTTTGTGGGGGTGTAAAAGGATTGTGACGATATGCTAGGAGTGACTGTGTTTGTAGGCGGTGTAATAGGTTTTAGAAGGTTGACGTTGTGGTGGGTGACCGTGGGTTGGTTTAGTGGAAATAGCTTACGTTGGGCGAGCCATTTAGTGTATATTATGTGGTTGGAAGTGGTCCATTGGCAAAGGTGAGTGTTGTATGTTTTAGGGATCTTATATGTGTCTCTGGACATGATTGTCTTGTGGTGGAGTATGGTGGAAATAGAGAAGGTGTGGGAAGTTTTTAGTATATTCGGAGGGGGTGGGGGGTTGCGGGCCAGGGGAGGGCAGGGGTAGGGCGGAGGAGTGGGGGAAGAGGTTGGTGGGGGAGTATGGGGTGGTCGTAGAGGACATATTTATCTTTTTGTGTGTGGGGAGCAGAGTGTTGGAGGCAAGGAGTTGGACAAATGGAAGAGCATTTGGATTTGCAGAAGAGTTGCACGGCGATGTTGAGAGCACTTTTCTTGAGTTTAGTGGGGTTGTGGTAGTAGATTTTGAAGATGTCGCGGGACATAAGGTGTGTGCCATTGGAAAGAGTGAGGTATTTGATAGGATAGATGTTCTAGGCTAGCAGTTTCTAGAGGAGTTTTAGGGAAAGGTACAGGTTGAGGTGAGGGAGTTCAAGCGCTACATTAGAAATTCATTCTTCTCATAACTCGGTTTGGTGGAGAGGGAAATTAGCTTTTCTGCTTTTGAGGTGTATTCCATCGGCAGTTTTTGTCAGATATAAGGTGCGGGTTGTGGGAGAGTGTTCGCAGTTGTGGGGTTTGATTTGGGGAATTTCTTTGGCTCCGACGACTTTAGGAAGGATGTGTGTGACAAGGCCTTTATAAATTGATGCCTAGTCGTCCTTTATTGTTCAGGGCATTGCTAAGTTGTTTGCTAATGCATCGGAGGTAGGCATTTTTTAAAGAGAAGGCTTTAAGACCAAAAAGAATATGAAGAAGTTGTATGATTATGTTGGCAGTGCATTTAGAGAGGCCACATATGGTTTATTGAATGGCGATAATTTTTCTGTCAAGTTTTTTAATGGTGGGGAGGGAGTATGGTACCGCAAAAAAGCTGTAAGCAATGCCAGCGCGGATGACGGTGTCAACCAAACTAATTTGTTGTTTGATTGTAGCGGGGCATTTCGATAGTTGTTTACATTGGTTGAGGATTTTAATGGTAGTAATATGGGTTTGTATTTTCCATTTAAGGAAGAGGACTTGTTGTATGCCTTGATAGACGTAGGGTTCATTTTGATGAAGGACTAGAAGAGGTTGGTTTCTATAGCTGATTTGTTGATGAAGGATGCAGAGGTTTTAAAATTTGGTTGGGTGCATAGTGGATTTGTTAGGGCAACATGTGATGGCACACTTAGTGACTCCTAAGTCCATGCCTGCCCAGTGGCAGAATTTGTCAATTTTGTTCAGTTGTATTTGTAGAGATGTGAGTTTATTGGTTAAGGCGGCACGGTCATCGGCGTAGGCTGCGGAGCTTACAGTGAGTTTTGGAGGTGCCAAAGGTGTAGCCATGGTTTCCTTTTTGAAGCCATCGTAAGAAGGATTCTAAATAACCAAAAAAAGATATGGACTAATAGTGTCTCCTTGGATGGTGTCTTGTCTTGTTGGAATTGGTTTGGTTTTGTTAAAGTGTTCATCGGTGAAGATTGTGTGTGAGTGAGAGTAGATGTTTCCAATTAACATAATTGCAACTAGGAGGTATCCAAGGTCTTTCATTATAGCTAGGAGTTGGACGTAATCAAGAGACCCAAAGGCGTTTTTGAAATCAATATAAAGGAGATATATATCTTGGTTTGTGAATTTGGAGTCTTTGAGTGCAGCAATTTGAAGTTGAAGTTGGCGTGCGATATTGCGTTCGGCTCGGAAGCCCTCTCGACTGTCAAGTAGAATTTGATGTTTTTCACCATATGCTAACAATATGTATGTTAGTGTACTTGTAAAAGATTTGTAGATGGTGTTGGCAAGGGCAATTGGCAAGGTCTCCTTTCTTATGAAAGAGGATGGTAAGACTAGTTTTCCATGAGCTGGTTGGGATTTGTTTTTGTTTGTAGCAGTGAATAAAAAATAGAAAGAGTAGAGTATGGAAGTTGAAAGGCCTGTTTTTAAGGATGGGGTTAGGTATTTTGTGTGGCCCGAGTGCTTTGCGGCAAGAAAGGTGTTTGAGGCAAGTTTCAAACCTTTTCTGGTTGAAGTGTTTGTAGAGTGGAATATGGGGATTTCTTCTATTTTCTAAGACAAAGCCATCCAGGTTGTGCCAAAGTTATTGTGTAACCCCGCGGGTACAATGGGGTGGATGATCGGGTTTAGATTATATCAAGGAGGTACAGTAGTCTGTAGCACAGGTACTGTCGAATCCGAGAAAGTAAAAATAAACCGGATAATTCCCAACCGGAGTTAGGATTCAATTAATTTTTCATTTTTTTTAGTTAATTAGGTAAAAATAGGCCAGACACTATCCGGATTAGGAGTTAACGAGAACCGAATACTCAAGGATCATTAAAACGGTTAACTCACGGGGTACTCTCGGATCCAGATTCGAGAACTTGGAAGAGGAATCGGGATGGAGAAGTTGGACCGAGAGTTCGTTCCGGGAGTTGACCGTTACAGTAACCGCGTGCAGGATACGATCCGACGCGGGAGTCATCATGACCGGATGACGCTTGGCTCGGTACGGTGGTGGCTGCAATTACACGCCGCCTTGGCATTAACGAGTGGTGAGGTGTTTTGTCTTTTCCGATTCACATGCAGTTGGATTGCCGGGTTTCTTGCTGTTGGGTCGTAAAGGGAGAGAAGTGAGACTTAGCCATGGCGCCAATACAGCTCAGGGTCCTCAGTCCCGCAGTTCCAAAGACAGAGAGAGAGATGAACGGATAAGTACATCCAGGATAGGTTTCACGAAAAAATTCATAGGAACAATGGATTCGTGATAGACGCGTGCAAGGATAGGAGAGAGAAACAGGTCTTAGCGTTTCCCATTCCGATTCTGTATTAGTCGAAACCGGATCAAGTCACCATCACGATCAAGGACACAATCTTTGGAGCCTTTATTGGTGAGCGGCCCGTGAACTGGGCCCAAATCGTATTGGATGTTGTGCAGAAGCTTCTGTCCGGAGTCGGAAAGAAGCCGACTCCAATTACCTCGTTCTTGTTCCACCTCTACCAGGCGAAGGACCTGCTGATGGACGAGGATGAGTGTAAAGATCGCAAAGGATCTCTTGAAGTTCAAGGAGGCACAGGAAGGATAGGAGGAGCAACACAAGGAGGAATCCAATACGGCGTCCACAGAAGATCAGGAACCGGATGTGGAGGCGTTCTCAGAAATTGCCCCAGCAAAGTCTGACTCCAAGTCCCAGTCATAACGAGCTACGTCTCAACACGCGGAATCCTCCACGGCCCGGGACGACACAGCGAGGAAGGCAGCCAGTTACGAGCAAGGTTTTCCGGATGATCCATTCCGGGCACTTCGGGAGGGAACCCGGGATGTTAAGGCTACTTACGAACAGATTGAGTCCATGTTCTCGAGGGTGTATACGTCATTGGGAGGCTGTAAGCTGCAGAAAGTCTTACGGGAGATCGAGTTTTTGAAGGATGCACCCAAGTTGCGGGCCCGGAAGCAGCAGCTGCAGCTCCAGATCAAGGAACTCACTGTCGATCTGGCAACGAAGAGCGAGGAGTTCCGTAAGTTCCACGCTCAGCCGGAGCAGATCCTGAATGAGATCCGGAAGTTGGTGGGAGTTCCGGGAGACGAGGTCAACAAGGCCCGGATGTTTGATGAGAACATGATGACTGCGGCCAACGAAACCGATAAGGAGAAGATTATTACAATCCTGGCCAGGTATAAGTTCTCGACGGGCAAGACCCTGAAGTTGATGAAGAAGTTGCTCTCCCGCAAATTGGAAGTCAGGGGGTCGATTCGAGATTTCCTGGATCTCCCTCTCAAACAATGGTAGGGGAATCTCGTGGAGCAGTGTTCACGGCCTCGTAGGAGCAGATTTGTTCGCCTCAGACTAGGAACAATCGGGGGATGGTTCCGGCCTGAGTTTAATCTCCGAGTATTTTTGGTCCGCCTCGGACGATTGCGGATCTGATAGCGCTAGTGGAAGCTAGACCGGCATCTCCCGGAGCCAGTGTCGCTTAGCAGAGATGCACGACCCCCCTTGCCCAGACAGAAATCATAGGGATGACAGTCACTAGGAGGCGATTCGAGGAGCAGACGATCACGGAAGAGGTCACTCGGACCGTGCAGCCGGTCGCTGCCTTGACAGGTGGAGACGTAGTGATTCCAATCCATCAAGGAGAGCTGGCCCTGAAGTCAGTGGAGAAGATCCATGTCTCCACACCGGTGTATCCGAGTATTTCAAGAAGGAGCTCTCACTCCTTCGTCCACGGCTCGGACTGTTATTGTCACCCCTACCCCCCCCCCCCCCCCCCCGGTACACATGTGGAGAACTCTCCGGCAGATTCCTCCGGAACCCGGCGAATGTTGCGGAAGAGGAAGGATCCGGTCAAGCCCGGCACAATTGAACTTATCGAGTCTGAGTCAGATTCTTACGCGAGTTCCTCATCCGGGTCGACCAGAACGCATACCCGTACCCCGACGTCGGGCACTCCTACCCCAATGGGTACTCCGACGAAGTCCCCCAAGTCACCCGGATCGTCACCCGATCATTGGATGTCAAGTCCAAGGAGATGAAGGCCAAGGCAAAGGCGAAGCGACAGGCGGTACGAGCCGCGAAGGCAGGAGGATCAAAGCCGAGGACGATGTGGTCGAAGGAAAATAAGAAGAGGACGAAGACGAAGACCGATTTATAGGAGTAGATATTGAACCGGTGATCCGGATTAATTGTAAAGTAGGATTCTAGGTTGATGATTAGGAATTAGGGTTTTTCTTCAACCTTTCAGCGTCACTGCTTTTGTGAAAGCCCCTGCTTACTTAAGTGGGGTAGGCGAGGTAGGCCGGGTCCTTGTTTTGCAAAATTCTTTCCTTTATTCCTTATCAGTAAAGTATTTGTGTTTTTTATACACTGTGGGTGATTTCCATCTAAGTGTGAATGATCCAAAAGGATGGTGAGACTTCTACTGTAGATCGGATAGGAAGGTGACGGAAGTTGTTGACAGGACCGAATCGGAACGGTTCTGAGATTGAGCGGAAAGATTGAGCAAGTTGTCGTAGGAGTTGAAGCCTCACTGTTCCGTCGTCAATCTAAGTCTCAGGCGGAATAGCGGTCGCTAAGGTTGTAGCGGGTCGAAGGGTACTTGATCGGGCTCCTTGAACTTCCGAAGAGGTTCCGCAGGACGTGAGCAGGGGTTCGGATAGTGGTACAGGTCGCCTAGGGATAACCGGATCTTGGTTCTCTTGGATCCGGATCGGTTTGTCGTTGTTGTCTCACGGATCGGAAGGAGCTGCTTGTGTGACCTGCTGACTAGAATTCTCTAAGTCAGTTGTGAAGTTGTATCCGGCCCGGTACGTTGGGGTTGGTTCGACAAAAACACTAAGTGACGGAGAGAAGAGAAGAAAGAGAAGGAGAGAGTATTCCGGTCCGAAAATACCATTTAGGCAGTAAGGAGAATTGGAACTATTGTGAGTAGCTACTTGACAAAGCACTATTGAATCCCTGGACAATACTTGCAACCACACGGACAAGATGGGAGTTTCTGCTTGTTTTGAGTGTTAATCGGATGCAAAGTGAGTTTCCGTGTTCCGATAGTTACTGAGTGATTGTTGAATGTGGATTTTGTTTGCTATGTCTGCAGGGCTAGTGAGGATGTTGTTATTGCGATCAAGGATGCAGTCTAAAGGGGGTGTTTCCTGAATTTTGAAGACATTGTTGTGTATTTTTTTGAGGCTTTTGTCATATAGTTGTCTATACTTGAGGATTGCTTTTCTGACAGAATTTTGAGTATATTTGGTGGTGATTTTGCGAGTTTGTGTTTTTGCATTTTTAGATATATCAACCTGGGTTTGGATACAGTCTTGGTGGTGAAGGTCATCAATGGGAAGTGGTGGAATAACCGTGTGGGTGTGGTTGTTCAATTCTGCTATAATAGGGTGTGTTTGCGAGTTTGGTTTGGTTTTGGTGATGTAGATGGTTTTGAAGATGAGATGGTAAGTAGATAAATGTTGTTTCCAAGCTTTTTGTTGTTTTCTAGGTAAAAAACCTCCTTGTTGAGAGGTGTGGGTTGTAAATGTTGGGAGTGGAGGTGCGGTGCAAGTGTCTTGGATTTTGGTGGAAATGATGTGGATTAGGTGGTCTAATTGAGAGCAGGTAGAGTGCCATTGGGTGCCGGTGAGTTGGTCATTGGAGAGTGTTGTAATGAGATCATTTATGAGTAAAGAGTTCTCTTCAAAGTAGGCGATTCAGATTGTGTCCAGATTTGTTTGGGGATGGGGTTAAGAAGTCTAGGTGTTTTGGTTGGTTTGGGAATTGGTTTGGCTAGCAGGGTGTTGGGTGGGATATGTAGTGTTATGATGGAGTGGTTTGAATTAAGCATGTGGTTAGTGTCTTTGGTGGATGTATATAAGTTGTTTTCTGAGGTTTTTAATATGGTAGCCATCAATTAAGCTGGTTTGAGTATAGTTGGGTCCTCCTTGGCGGGTGAAGGGGCAGTCTGTAGGGATGTATGTAAGACGGAGGGAAGTGGTAAATGTGTGCTAGGCTATGTCCTTGGGTTGGGGTGGGGTGGATTGACAGTCATGTTGTCTGCGAATGAGGGCAATATTGCATTTGAAATCGCCACAAAGGATATGGTTGAAAGCGGGGTAAGTGGTAAGTTGTTGGGTGATGTGTCTTTGAATTCAAGGGATGAGGAGGATGTCTTCTTCGCGGGATGGCATGGAAAGGTGTAAGATGAGAAAGAATTGGAGGGGTTTGTTATCAATTTTGATTATTTGTAGGTAATGGGAAAATTGAGAAGAAAGGGGAATTTATTTGTGAGGTGTTGGAGAGTGGTATTGGGGTGGTGGCGGATGTAATCGTAGAGTTCTATGTGAATGGTGTTCGGCCAGTGAGTGAGGGTGGGATGAGTTTCTAAGAATTCTATGTAAGGGTGTATGGTAGAAATGTGTCGTTTGGGTGGGTTAGTTAAGAGGGACATTTTGTCGAGTAAGATTGATTTCAAGTCAGAGTGAGGGAGATGGTCTAGTAGGTGGTTACAGAGGGCCAGTGATGGACTGAGAGTGGTGATGAGGGCGTAGAGTATTCTAGAGGGTGGGTAATGGCGTTCGTGTAGAAGGTAGTGCGAGAGGTGGGGGTAGTTTGAACTATATGTGGCAGAGCTAGGGTGTGTGAGTTTGTGAATTGCTGAGAAGGTGACGGCAAGGTGCTGGTATTCAGGGTGGAATTTGATTGTGGAAGGTAAAAGATACATTTTACAACGTTTTTTATGTGTAGGTGGATGGGTTTGATAAGTTAGGTGTAGGTCCACGGATAGATTCAATATCACCGCTTCGGAGTAAATGTTGTCTGGTGGTGTGGCGGATGAGGGGGATTTTAAGGTTTAAATGTGGGAGGGGAAAGAGTGGAAATAGTGTGAGTGGGTGGAATAGGCTAGGAGTGGGGGGGGAGGATTTGGGGGATGGATGGAAGAGTCGGCAGTGTCGGTGGGGGGGTTTGCGTGGAGGGAGAACGCTATATCCTATGTAGGAAAGGATAGGCTCGCGGGCCCCGCCCCTCGGCGGTCACCGTCAACAGCCATGTCGGATCCGCTGTTTTCCCCGCGCTTAGGCGGCCACAGTAACTACGCCCCCCCCCCGTAACTTCTACATCTCGTAACACTGTAACACAGTCCCCCTCGCGGAGACACTGCACGCATCTTGTAACACTGGAATATCGTGACACTGCGTCCCTTGATCTGACCATGACTGAAAGAAAAAACATTGTCGACGAGAAGTTGCAGAACGGATGCAATGTCACATTGTCGTTTTGAATTTCGATCTAGGGTTACGGAGTGCTTGTTTTTGTCCAGGTTTCCTTTCGATGTTTGTGTTTCGTGTTGTTGTGTCCATTTCCTCGATGCATGCTCGAGTAGGCCATTTCCCCACCATCAGAAGCCATGGATGGCGTAGGTTTAGGGTGTGAAGAGAAGAACTGCTGCAATGATGTTGGAATGGACGCGGACGTTGACTTGAGTCAGTTCGATATACACAAGCTTCAGCTCGAGGGAATAGAGGCTTGCGTTCAACACCCACCTTCGGGCACTTTCAGTCCCAGGGATTTGCGATGGGATCTGCTGAACCGCCCTCCTCGTGGGGTTCACAAGAAATCACATGTTGTTCAGCAGTGTTACATACCCACGATTAGGGTTCACGACTTCATCGATGGGATGCAGTGTAGGAGGGAGGGAGCGCAATGCAAGTTCCGCCAGAACAAGGAAAATAGAGGACCTAACCAGTTCCGAGATGGACACCGCACTCGCTCAACTTCGTCAGGTACGTTTGCCACTCTCACAGCAATTCCTTTCGATTATCGGCTTAAATTCTCACTGTCACAGTCTTCCGCACATCTGTTTGTACCGATCTTGGGCCGCCTGTGATGGATACAAATGTAAATGTCGGTCGTGCATGTCATGCCAATTAGGGTTACCGTTCTCGGGAAGATTGTGCTTGGCCTACATTGCAGGTTTAGGGTGCTCGTAGAGGAAACACATGTTCCAATGACACAGACGTAAAGGACAATCTCCATTTTATGTAATGTAAGATACAAGTGCGAGTATGGTCCACAAGATTACAGTGGCATCGTGAAGCCCATTTCCGAGGACCTCCTGCCGAAGCCAAAGAAGAAAGCGCGTATCCCTGACTCGTAACCGGAGGGTAACGCATTGGCTCCCACAAGGAAGGCTCGGGCGAAGCGTTCAAAGCCCGGTGAGGGACGCAAACCACCACGTAAGTTCAGGTCGAAGACTGTCGCAAATGTCGATGCTATGGATTGGATGGTACATGAAGTTGAGGTAATACCTCCAAAGGGTCGAACACGAAAGAAGAAGGTGGTTCCTAAAGACTCTGAGAGTCCAATGCCCACACAAACGGCGGGAACGAATTCCGGTTTGCCGGATTTGAACAAGGTTCTGACTATTGAGAACGTTCTGCCTGACGCATCGAAGGTTGTCAAGAAGCGTGCTCCCCGGAAGAAGGCTGTGCTGAAGGATGTCAGCGGCTGTGAAAACCTCGTGAATGTCGTGGATAAGGAGGCACCATTAAAGCAGACGAGGCCGCGTCAGCAGAGAAAGAAACGTGACACTACAAAAGAGACATCACTTGCATCTGACGGAAGCGAGGTTGTCGATCCTATTCCTCCTAACCCTCGTAAGCCGCGTAGACCAAGGAAGAAGAAGGCGGATAGAGCCATACCGGTGATGTTCTCCAATCCACCCATGGAAAGAAATATTGATCAGTCGATGACACCTCCAGTGGCATCAACAGCTTCGTCGAGCTGCGACAGTGGACAAGGGATACCGCATAGTACATGTACTGAAGGCAGTGGGGATATTGGTGGGCAAGGAATTGATATCCTCTTGACTGCACTCTGTGACACTGCTACATGCATTGGCGGTACAAACTGTCATGAGACAATGGAGAATTCGCAGGTTCAACCTCCGGCGTTGGTGAGGTCCTAGATCCCTCCGGTACAAAACCAACTGAGAATCACTTTCCCGGATCCGTTTCAAAACAGGAGACCAAGCCTACGATAAAGCTACGTAGAGACTCGAAGAAGAAGTGGGGGGGTCTATAAAGCGAGGTTGTCTAGCACAGTTCACCATCAAAACTCTGCTCTACCTCCCTCACGTCTCGGAGATTACCATAATTCAGGAGAAACACGTCAGTTCTGACGGATTAGTCGTCCATGGCGGTATGAAGGTAGGGGATAGAAGCGCCTCCTCTGCTCATCTTTCTCCGGAGATCAGGTCATTCATAGAAGACTCTCTGCGTAGGAAGGACAACGTCAATCAAATCATGAGGAAGCATCTTGACTTGTTGGAAAAATATCAGGCCGAAGGTAGGGACATTACTAGGGATCTGTTACTGACTACAAAGGACATCCGAAATATTTCTTGTAAGTTGGCACAAGAGACATATATGCTCCACAAAAATGATGCGCAAAGTGTTTGCATGTGGGTACAGAGGAATCCTGAAAAGGTGTTTTACTACAGCGAATCAAACGCTACTAAACCAGTCCCCGTTCCAGGGGAATTAACAGGTGAGAACATGCTATTCACAATTGGAATTCAGACGAAGTGGCAGAAGGAAATGATGTTAAAATACGGACATCAAGGTGGCATATCCGTAGATGCCACATTCGGGACAAATGACAAAAAGGTTAGCTGCTCTCTTCATATTCCTGCAATCCTACAAAGTTGTGACACTATCTACTTACCCTGTCGTAGAACGTTTCACATTACTGACACTGTGCTGACTTTTCGTGACATTGATTATATCGCCTTCTTGTCTTACAGTTCCCTCTTTACACACTCATGGTGTTCAATGAATGGCATAACGGCATACCAGTTGCATGGATACTTACCTCAAGGTGTAAAGAGACGGATCTCACCTCTTGGATGTCGGTATTGAACGAAAAAATGAAGGCAGAGAACCCCGATTGGAGACCTTCGGCGTTCATTGTTGATTGCACACCTAGGAAAATTAATGCGATCAAGTTAGTCCTCCCCTGACTATGTGCGACTCAGATCGTAACTCTAAAATCCCTCCATTACTAAATTTTATAATAACGCCGCTAATGTTGTTATTTTAATTTCGCAGTGTCACATGGCCTAAGACAACCGTATTCTTGTGCCGCTGGCACGTACGCCGAGCTTGGCAGAAAAACGGCTGTTATAAAATACCAAATCTGGAACGTCGTGCTGCCATTCTGAAGGAGCTAGGGATGATGATGTATGACAGACAGTCACCTCCAGGGGACGACGGAAGGGCATGGGCCGATAAAAAGATTAAGGACCTGGAGAAAAAATACCCCCAAGAATCCGAGTTCTGTGAGTACATGAAATTTCAGTGATTAGATAAAGTGCACATGTGGGTTGTAGCGTACCGGAATATGGACTATTGTGGACAGGATACAAACGCTGCCATTGAGGGATACCACGGCTTCACGAAGTCCATTCTTAAATCCGAGAGGAGTAGAATGACTGGCAGACGAGTTGACTAGTGTAATACTGCGCTTACGGAAGACGTCCATGACCACTACTAGTATAAGGACCTCGGAAACAGAAGGGATTTGTAGACAACAAAAAAATGCAAGACACCGTCGTTTCGTCTATTCTAAAAGCCAGAGCTATCCCTGACGAAGACGTGACACTGCCATTGCATGATGGTGACACTGCACTTGTTACTTCCACTGACCATCGGCATTTGAGATATACAGTGCACAATCCAGGTACAAAATGGGGCGTTTGTAATTGCGTATGGGCACAGCACGGCAACATGTGCAAGCATCATGTAAAAGTGGTCATGATGATGCACCTTGAAATTGCAGAGGGAACAATCGCTAGGTACTGCGGAAGATTAGCAGGCAACATTAACAGTGGGCTTTCGCAACTTCTGACTCCTTGACGTGTAGATCCTCCTGCTCCTCCGAGAGAACCAACAACTCCATACTTGGCTACGAGGGCAACTCTCCAAAGGAGAGTACAGACTGACCTTCCTGAGATTCTGCAACGACAGATTGATCAAATCCGTGAGGAGGTCGACGGCGATGTCGTACTTATGGAGCATTTGGTAGCAGAGTTTAATATGACATTGGGACGGATGCGGACATTGAAGGCTAAACTTCAAACCAGGACTCAGCACCCTATGGCCGCATCTCCGAAATTTGTCTCGGTCAACGACGGAAAGGGTTTCAAGCTTGGTCGTTTAAGAGATTTCCTGGAAGGGCCCAAAAGGACTGTAGCTCGTCGCCTTTGACGACACTGACTATCAGGATCATGTTATTTAGATACCCTGATTTAGGGTTTCGGGTTCATGGTAATAAAAAGGGAAACCGCTTGAGACACTGCTCTCATTATCTCGTACACTTCCTGTTATCACTTTCTCTGAGGTTCTTTGTTTTTTTAGCGCGGTCGTTGCTATGGCTTCCTTATTGCTCTTCTTCGCCCTTGACGCTAGCAATATACTCTTCTGTTTTGTCGTCGCAGTTTTTGCTATGGCGTTTCTTGCTGTGTTAGTTATCGTTTCCAGATACGAGGTGGACGTCACTCGGCGTAATGTAGACGCGGAGCGTACCGTGGGTCCTTCGGTATGTAAGGGCATTTCACGGGGCGGAGGAAAACCGAAGGCACATTTGAGGAAACGGGGTGGTCTACGTTACGACGCAGCTACGATGGATCATGTCGGATCTGTGGGACTACCCAGCAGGCGTGTACAGGAGGTGGAGGAACCTTGCAATTTGGAAAATGCGGCATTCATATGGAGAGAGTACTATGCAGGTGTAGGCGAGGAAGAGTTACATAACTTAAGCTCCTACAGTGCTAAGTAGTGTCAAGCATCCAGATTTGTGTGACAGTGCAGTAGGACTTCATAGTGGTCTCACATGCCAGTGTAAGTTTTTAATTTTGGATGTATACAAAGAGGGAGATATCATTTTGAAGTATACGCTTAGGATTCTATTTGATGCAAATCCTTTATAGTGTGACACTATGTCATGGCGTAACACTTGATGGATGCTGTCGTAACCTAAGATGTATATGTAACTGCAACAATATTTGTGTTAAAACATATAACTAGTTCCCTACAGTTCTAAATTATGAACTGCTGTGAGTACATGATACTATGGAAGTGCAACCACACTCCAACATCTTAGTGTCACGTGACGTTTTCTTCCACTTAGATTGCCCTTGCAGTAGTGAGATGTAAGTAGGCAAACACTGTACTCGCTTGAACTGTTCAGTCGTGGGGAAGAGAACGACCTTCTTTCTCTCTGGAGCATTCTTGTTAACACCCAAAGGAATTGTCCTTCTGCGGTCCAGATGGCGAGGCCCAATACACGTGGCCGGAGGATATACTCGGTCATCTTGCAGAGGCACTCCACTATGATTGGAGGACGAAGAGGAGCGTTCCGTTCTCGGGACAGGTATCTCGACAATGTCGGCCATTGTTGCTAAGAACTCCAGGACTTCTGATTCTAGACCTTCCATCCCTGCGTTGGACTCCGAATACCAAAACAGAGCTGACGTAAATCACAACCTAAGAAATGTAAGTACGGAAGAGAGGCTGCAAGAGAGGATCCGAAACTAAGAAGTCCTCCCTTATATACAAACGTTTTGCGTTGATGTGTTGAATAGGTCGACGTTCTTCTACTGTGGGAACTCGCTCACGTTTGGAACTCTGAATACACCATATATAATTCTGACACAGTAGTTGTGACACTATCCTAAATTATAGCAGAGTCCTAGTGTCACATCAGTTGTGACAGTGTCCTCTGATCATAATAGCGAGAGTACCATAAGGTCCATCCACATTGCTATTTAGCAACTTCTTATCATATCCGTAGTACAGCCTACTCCATATGAACACATACTTAGACCTAGCATTAGAATAAATTTCAATTAATTTGAAACACACATGTTGTAGACCCTAGGAAAATTCCGGATTTAATAAACATACTCCTCTATAAGATATCAAGACGTAGGCCCTTCCTCTCGCCTAATTTTTAAAGAAATCATTATAGAACTATCGTAGAAATTAATTAATGTGTTCAATACAATTAAAATGAATAGTATGGTTCTTTTCAAAAAATCGTTACGCTATACATAGTAGAAATCTAAATACTTTGTTACTAAATTCATTAAAAAATATTTATGTTCTTTAATGATACATAAATTTTTATAATAAAATACGTAATTCCCTTATTATGTGGTTTTTTTAAAAATAAAATAAAAAAATAAAAAAATAAAAATAAAAATAAAGATAAAACCAATGGCACCCAAATTAAAAAATAATTTGAGTTCTTCGATGAAGATATGAACGTTATCGAATAGACATATGAAGGTGCTAGTACTAAACCATAAATTATGATACTATATAACTCCAAAAAAAATATAAAATAGCTACTAATTATTTCATGTAAATTTTAATATGGTGTTAGGTGTTTATTTTTTTAACTAAATAACATAGATGAATAAATTGAAATTACGATCATAAGTCCTTTGCTTCTATGAATTTTATATCTCCTATCTTCTTGTATGTGATATACTAAATGTTATTATGCACTTACTACCTCATTCTCAGGATCCGTTGCTAAAGTCTATGTTAAATGAAAATATCCTTCATTATGAATATGTAATTCACAGCCGTCTTTGGTTTGGATAGATGAGGCATTCATACCTTTGTTTTACTATAATAGTATCAGATGCGAAATATTAGAGTTAACAGTCCAATCTCCTTTCACATTACTGCATCGACGTTGCTATAGACACTCCCTCATGTTTTGTGGTGAGGGCACACTTAATCATTTTTGCTTACAGGATAGAATGCAATTAATAAAGGAAGGCCAGTTCCAGTACTTTTAGACCCCAACAATGTACAACAAATACGACAATAGATTATGTCAAACATGTCTCTAGTATACCTCCCGGTTTCCAGAAAGGTTTAGAGAGTGTCATATGTCCAAAATGCCTTTAAGTCTTCATGTATTCTAAATGACTATTACAATGTCCATTCAGACGCCATGTATTGGCCCTTTCTTATTGATCACGGGGCATTCTCTACCGGCCGCTGTACACATTCTACAGCAACGATGACCTACATCTAATCGCTGTCCACCTCCGGTAACTCTTCCTCACCGTCGTCACTGCCCGCAGCTTTCTCCTCCGTGATAGCGAAAGGCGCCTTGTAGCGATTATCCCGTCGGACCGGGTGGAGTTCTTTTGCCATCAGTATCAGAATCTCCATGTTCATGTCCTTTGACCTGAACCCTTCCAACATCTTCCTGTTCATCATCGCCAGACTGTTATTTACCTGCATAGAACGAAACTGACGAGTATTTCATGGGTTACGTAGGTTTAAATTCCATCTACAACACGGTTGCTAAATACCTAGGCGACATATACGAATTTTTCACAGTGTTTCCAACAGTGAACTGCTCCACTTATCCTACAGAAGTCGACGACAGTGACACTTCTTATACGATATGGGAGAGTCACGGTCACAGTGTCACAATATAGTCACAATTAAATAATGGAATGTTGATAAAGATAAAATACATTCAGATATAGTAATGCATTACGAACGATGTTGTGGCCGCATTCATAATTCCCAGACTGCTGGTTTACTTCTTGGTGGACGACCTTCACTTTGTAATTCTGAACACCCCTGAGTGTTTGCCATGCATAACTTATCCACTTAACAATATCAGCGTCCGTGCTAACGGGATGATGACGCTGATCTACAGCGGAGTCTAGATGCAATACCTTGTCATACTGGAATATGAGTAGTGACCAATGCCCCTTACTGACCCAGGGCAACAATATCTCTTTAACCTGGTGGATCTGTACAGGTGGAGAAGGTTGCAAGAACCTCGAGGCCCACTTCAGCAAAGACGTCTTCCCCTGCACCAGTCCTTGTAGACAAGAACTTGCTCTGGATAACAAGAACTGAATCTCATTTCGGGTACTGGAGGGATACTGAAAATACAATCTGGACATCACAAAGTCCACGACATCATTACCTAACCTTGTCCGCACTTTCGTAAGACCTCAAATGGCCCCGAACTGAACCTCAAGTTCCTTCCCCTTCTCGTTGAAGAAGACGACCTCCTTTGCTCCATCTTTCTTCCCCAGTGGTCCAGGAAGCCCTAGAAGAAGGTCCTCGACTCGCAGATGTTTGTACGCTTGTGCAAGTGTCATCTCCGAAACTTCCCCGATCTGTACGAGGCTAGCACCAGGCCATGGATCAGAAGCAACAGCTGCAGCAATATCCGCGTCTGAAGGTTCTTCATGGGGCTGCGGGTTACGGGAAGTCTCGGAAGCTTCTACATGTTCGACACCCGTAGATAAAGAAACCAGGTGCGACACCTCTTCCAGCTCCTCCGCCTCTTCAAAGTTGTCGTTGAGGTTACGGCAAGTCGGAAGTTCGTCAGGAATACCCTCCGCACCTGAAGTCTGCAATGTTACAATGGAAACCCCTCAATAAGGAGTCTAAACCCTAGCTACTTCATGCCCTTTTTCCCACTGTCCAAAACTGGGGACTTGTGAGAACGCCGGCACGCCGATGTTCATGTCAGGCCCAGAGTGTGCGGTGTTCTGAAACTGACTAAGTGTTATGATATCGGTGGACGCATGCAAAAAAATTTCTTCTGTAAGGATAGCTTGGATCTCTGGGAATACGGCTGTGGTTGAAGCAGGAACCGCCGTCGGATCTTCATTTACCGCAACATTGTCTACAGGAGCATAGCATGATCCCTCCTAAATAAATCGACTGCTCTCTATTCTTCAGCTAAGCGCTGAATCTTCATCCTTTCCTTATACTCCGCCAGTGAAACTTTGTAGTCGGCGTTGTCGATAGTCCATTGGAGGTACTCTTTCAAGCTTCCTAGGTCTTCGTACGGTGTTCCCTCCTCCACGCTTCGAACGAGCATATTAATGGATGCGGTAACGTCTGCAACTATGTAGCCCGGCAACGGTGCCTTCTTATCTCCCTGCGTAAAGGACCATCATAGACGTCAGTGTCACGCATCTCCATGAAAACATATTACTTAACACTACACACATTATAGGAAACACGGTCAGTACGGTGGGAGTCTTGCCTTTCTCCATGCCCACCAGTAAGCACATCGCATTAGCTTGTCACGGAATTCGTCTGTCTTAACAGAAGTCTCCCAATTACGCACGAATTTTTCTCCACTTGAACAATCCCACGTCCACGCAGTGTCACGTCCGCACCAAACTGTCGTAGGTGATATAGCGGTGGCATACGCGGCTGATGTGGCGCAACAGGCGCTCCGTTATCCTCCCGCTCAGATTCGGCTACTGAACAGGTCCGCAACAAGTAATTCTTTTCTAACTCCTTAAATGCCGCAGCCCTGGCCTTGAACCTTCTCTCTGTTTGCAAACAGAATGCAAATGGTTTTGGAGACCCCCTTCCCTCCGCCCAGTAAAGCCTCAATTCATTGCTGTTCTCCCATGTCCCCTTCCAAACCACCATCTCTGAAATATCCGTCGTCGTAAAGGTCGGCGAGTTGACCTGAAACTTGTTCAGTTCGCATGGGGGCATATCCTGAATGTCACAGCCGGGATCGGCACTGTGACACTGAGCGTCAGGGGTGAGAATGTCACAGAACTCTGTCACGTAAAGGTCATCTTCGGAGCCGAGATTGAATTTTGGACCACCTTTATGGACCTGCTTCACAGGTATATGAGGACCACCATGACTAGGGTCAAGTAGCATGGGCAATTTACTCTGAATGTACTTCCTTGCTGGAAACACGTTTCCCTGCAAAAGAAATTTATCACGCAGAATTCGTATCGCCCAGTCCCTATCGCTTTCAACGTCAAAGAGAACCGAATTTACCTCTGGAGATCCAACTATTTTTCGTCGAGATGTTTTTCGGTCTTGACCACCCGCCTCGTCCCGGACCGAAACGTGAAATTCTTCGAAATCGTCGTCGAGGTCGGCTTTTCGTTTATTGCTCTCACATTTACCACCTTTGTCGTCTTTTCCCGCCAAACAAGACACGAGAACAGTGTCACCTACATCGAAATGTACACCTTTTCTCTTCCGCGCCTGTTCTTCTTCGTGGTGAGGATTGCCGACTAAACCCCTAGCAGTATCCCCTCTCGCAATATGATGTGCCGACTTACCCGCATTCTGGCACTCCTTCAGATTGTTCCTGTCGTCACTGCCTTCCTCCTGAGCATTCACTCCAGAAGGCCCGCACCCAACCACGATCTCAGGTATGCTGTTCTTCTCCAACTCCATGCCCTGTCGCCTAGTAACCCTCGTCGATTTCTCCGTTTGAGTTTTCGAAGCTGTACGTGGAGAGATTTTACGTTTCTTGGCCGGAGTTTTGGGACTCCCTACAATTGGTTGTTTTGCTACCTTCTTCCTCTTCGTAGGAGTACAATTCTTCCCACCATTTGCCGGTTTCTAAGGCGCGTGCCCTACGAACATGTCCTCCTGTGGTGTCACTCGAGCTCCAATTTTCCACGTACCCTGTGCAACGCCACCTTCAATGAGTGGATCTTCTCCCCCATCCCCTAACCCCCCTTCTTCCCCTGGTTCATCTCCTCCCCCATCTTCCGCATCCGCTCCTTGCATAGAGTCCACTCCTGTCGACCCCACTGTCCTACGGCTGATAACCTCGACCTTCTTCCCCTCCTCTTTCTTAAAGTCAGGATATGGTAGGAGGAGAGCCTTTGATCCGTCAGGGTAGACTGCCTCTGGACAACCCTCGACATACCGATGCCTATTGAGCATCATCTTATTCGAAAATTCACTCGCCCCGCAGTGTATGCAGACGACGAACTTCCTCGTACTACCCAGCTTCCGTACTCCTTTGGCCATGGTCGCGAACTCAAAAATCAGGTCCTGAACCCGCTGCTGACTAGGGTACACAACATTATAGGTAGAGGTGTAAATCTGTACTCGCAGTGTCACAGGTTCAGGCGCCATATCGGCTGCCTTCGGCGATTGAATATGCACCCCGCAACACGGACACCCTCCTTTGCTGAATAGGAGAAACCTGAATTTATTCCTTAACCCTACCGGTGAACCGCAGCTTGCTTCGCAATGTACATTCCTGTAAATCCAATCTTCCTTCCGATGGTCCATAGCGTCCGTGCACAGTAATCCAGTTTGAGTAATTTATTCTAAGCCTAAAACCATGAAGATAATTCCGGAAGCCTAGAACCTGAAGCGGAATCTGTAACCCTAGAACCTCTAACCGACTTCTCACACCAGATAGAAACAAAACACATGTCGAGGTGTAAACATTTCTAGATATTGAGAGCGTAGGTAATACATGGACAGAGATTCCACCGGGGTATCCTCCAGAACTGGGGGATTTTGCTCTGTGGAGATTCTACATCACTCCGCTTGACAACGCGGAAGCCCGAGAAGAGAATAGAGTTATCCTCCATTTCTAACGACCTAAACCGCTCATACCAAACGACGGAATGCAATCAAAAAGAGAATGGAAGTGTACCCACCTGCAACGACGCTAGAGAAGTGGAGGCAATGAACCGCAGAATTGAATAACGCAGCGCCAATAGATAGAAGACCATCACCTCCAGCGCGTAGTTGGTAGTAATTGCGCAATGATGACGACAAGTCATTGGCCGGTAGATGTGACATTGTGGGAGGGAAGCCATGGCTGCGCAAAATCTCCCTGAATCTCCCTGCGAAATCTGAAACAGCGACAAAGAACACACCACGATTTCCAAAGCGAAGAAGAGGAGCGACGACCCATGCGGATCCGAACCCGTTTCCCACAAAACACTAAACCCTAAACTGTCGACAATAGCGAGACATAGAGTGCTTCACTGACGTGGTAGTGACGTCAATGTTTTTTCTTTCGGTCAAGGTCAGATCAAGGGACGCAGTGTCACGATATTCCAGTGTTATTAGATACGTGCAGTGTCTCCGCGAGGGGGACTGTGTTACAGTGTTACGAGATGTAGAAGTTACGGGGGGGGCGTAGTTATAGTGGCCGCCTACGCCCGAGGAAAACAGCCGATCCGACGTGGCGGTCGACGGTGACCGCCGAGGGTCGGGGCCCACGAGCCTATCCTTTCCTACATGGAATATAGCGTTCTCCTGCGTGGAGTGGGGGAGAATGGTGAGAGTTGGAGGGGTGGGGCACGAGTTATGAGGGGGAGGGGGCTGGGGAAGTGCGGGTTTGACGGTAGTAGGGGAGGGGAAGGAGCCAGTTTGAGATTGGCGTCGGGGTGAGGGGGAGTTGACAGAGGACTGGGGGCCATGTGGTATGGGTGTGAGAGCGGGGGTGAGGGCGCGTCTGAGAGTGATGAGGGCTGGGGGGGGGAGGGGGGGGGGGGGGGGTGGAGCAGTTAGGAGATGGTAGGGCGGAGGAAGAAGCAGCGATGGGGTGGCAGTGTTGCGGGCGGGGGTGGAAAGTAGACAGATGGAAAATCTAATGTGTGGGTGAGGGGGGTTTAAGGTGCAGTGGAAGGCAGGAGGGAGCCAATGCGGGGAGAGCAAGGGAGGAGATGAAGAAGGAAGAAGATTTACTGAAATGTGGGGAACATTGTCCGGAAGTACATTGTAGGCTGTGGAGCCAGCAAATGACTGTGGAGAGAGCCACCCCAATCTAGAAGGTGTGCTGATCATGGGAGGGCGGGGGAGGAAATCCAGGGGGGCTGGCGAGATGTTGCAAGGGGCCGGAGAGGAGGGCGTGGGAGATACCACTCATATGCTTTGAGTAGTCGCTAGAGGCGGTAGTCAGCAGTTGTAATTGATGAAGTAGGTGTTGGTGTTGAAGGTGTTGCGTAGAGGTGGCGGTGTCCACGGTGACGGTGGTGTGTTGGTTGACTTCTGAACTGAGGGTGTTGAGGCGGGCTTGGAGGCAGGAGACGTCGCCATGTATGGAGTCTGAGAGTTGGGCGAGGGTGGGGCTCTAGGGTCTCTTGTTCTTCAGCGCGGTGATGGCGTTGTGCAAGAGTTTGCGGGTGGGTTTGGAGTCCAGCGCTCTAGAGTTGTTGAGGGGGAAAGAGTAGGCTAAGCTTCGGTGATGCGGGGTAAAGCCGATCAATTTTCCGAGAAGAGGGACTGCAAAAGGGAGCACCAAGCGGTGTATACAATGCTGTTGAGGCAGCTGAGCGTGGCCGCTCCATCATGTCGGCCAAGAGAGTCTTTGTAGGCTCGATTGTAGGAGATGATGACGATATTGCGAGCTCCATGGAGTTGGTGGAACGCTGCCTAAACCTAAGTTTGGGAATATTGGGTATTGAGGCCGCGGTCTAGGATAGTGGTGCTGAGAGGGTCAGGTGCGGGGCTGCGGGCGGGTGCTTTGGCGAAGGAGATGTCAGAGATGCAGATTGGCTGCTCAGCATGGAGCTGCAGCATCTTGTGGAGCAGTTGCTTGGAGAGGAGGCTGGTGACGATGATGTCAGCCGTGAGGGTGTCCTAAAATTTCTTGGCAACCCCCACAACTTCGGCGTATGGAGAGTGGTGGTAGGAGAGGAGGATGAGGTCCGCGAGCAGTTGGCGGGAAATGTAATTACAAAGACTAGGCCGATGATTTGAAGTCTGCAATTGTTAGCAGTAGAAAGAAATTTGTAACCCTTTTCGACCTTGCCATCATGGCGGGTGGAGGGATAGAGAACCTGCAGGACATGAGGGAAGGAATCGGTACCGGGCATAGATTCGGAGGCAAGGGCTTCATGGGCGGAGTCTCAACATTCAGGAAGACCTACTTTACTATTCAGATATTTGTGTATAGTAAATGAAAGCCATAGGAGTGGAAAATAGTCTAAATTTGCAAATTGAGCAGGAGAGGGAAGAATTGTGCCTTGAAGGGGGGGGGGGGGGTGCGAGAATCGGGGTCAGCGTGGGGTAGGCATGGTCAGGATGTCCGTTGGTGGCCAGTGGCGATGAGATGGTAGAGTGTGTTGTGGCGTGGCTGTTGTTGGGGGTGCTGTGTCGGCTACTAGGGACTGAGTCGCAGGAGGAGGCCGTGGAGCAGGATTGGCGCGGAGGAGAGTCAGGTCCGTCGGTGTCGTCTTCTGCAGCAAGTATTCTCCGTTGACTCCGAGTGCGCTTGATGGAATTGGGCTCGGAAGTCAGGGGATGGTAGGAAGTTGTGGGAAGACTAGGGCCGCGTCTTTGGGGGGTAGTGGCGGTTGGCAATTGGACCTGAAGGATCAGGCTCGGGGATGGGGGCACTTTAGGTACTGTCCAAAATTTTTATGACGAGCTTGCGGCGAGTGAGGCTTGTAGAGAGGATAGGTTTAGAAGGCACTCGCACCGTGCCCAAAGGTTTGGAGGAAGTGGAGGAGCAAGCTTTAATCATGGTGACGATGGAAGACAAAGGAAAGAGGGCGGGGGTGAGAGGGAGTGAGGGGCGGGGAGTGTGGAGAAGTGCTAAGGGAGGGGGTTGGAAACTAATAGGCCGAGGGAAGGTGCTCGGGGAGAGATTGGGGAGAGGGTGTTGCGGGGGGTGGGCGGCGCTTGGGCCGTGCGGGGGGTAACGAGGGAGGGAGTGGTTTGATAAAGGGGCAGAGAAGTATGCGGGGGAGGGGAGTGGGGGGGAGGGAAGTGGGAGTGAAGTGTAGTTGGGAAGATTTGTAGGAGGGGAAGGAGGGATTACAGCAAATTGTCGTGCGAAGGTATAGTTGGGGCGGTGTAGTGGGAGCAGTAGAGGGTGGTGATTAGGGGGATGGGTGGGTAAGTGGCAGTGGGGGTGGAGGTGTAGAGTCAGGGGCGATAGGTGGGATTTAGGGTTTGATGGAGGGGAGAGTGCTGGGGTGGCAAGTAGGGACTATGAAGGGAGGTGGAGGAAGACATTGTGTGCAGGGAGGAGGATGCAATCGAGGAGGAGGCCGATTGGGAGGCGGGTCAAAGCTAGCGAGAGAAGGCGGAGGAGAACCAGTGGGAGTGAAGAGGAGTATCCGTGACGAACGCAATAGAGGGCAGGAGATTGTAGGATGGGTTAGAGGGGTTAGTGTGTCGTAGACAGGTGTTGGAGGAGAGAATTGGGAAATGTATGGAATGTGTATGAATAAAGAAAGGTTTGGCTGATATATGGTGGTATGAAATTTGTTTGGATTGATGTTTGGGAATGCCATTTGGTGTTGGTCGGCGTGTAAGTGTGGGGTGGGAGGAGGGGTATTGGCTATGGGGGGAGTGACGGGAGGTGTGTGTAAGGAGACAAGTGCGTGGAAATGGATGCGAAGTGGGATGTTTGGGAAATTATATAGGGGGGGCAGGTGTGGTGTACATGAGGATGGGAGGTGAATGTTTGAAGGGGGAGGGAAAGCTTCTATATTCTGTATATTGGTGAGGGGCGTGGGGATCTGAGGGGATATGCGCGAGGTGTGCAGGAGAAGAGATGTATGGATGTATGAGGAGCTTGTGGAAACAAAATAGGAGGGGAGCGGGCCAAATGAGATCTTGGATGGGGGCGGCCATCGTTGGTGAGGAACGGACGTCGAGGAAAGTAGGCGAGTGGAAGGCGAGGGCGCTGGTCTTGTAAACTCGGTGAAGTGGTGTTCAAAAACACTGCGAAGAAGGTGCGAGCATTGGGGGTGGAAATTCTCAAGCTAGTACAAAGATGGAGGCAAGGAGGATCCTTGGAGTATTGTAAGGAGAGGCAGCAGTAGGGCGAGGAGGAGGCGCAGCAACAGTTGTAGAGAGCGGCATGGCACGGTGCGAGACATGGCGGCGGCGGGATTCCAGAGCGCACGGAGCTCATATTCAAGGGCCCCCCCTCAGCTATGATTCCAAGAGTCAAAAACTAGTGTTTGTCACTCAGCTTAAGATATCATCTATGTGGGTGTTCATACACGAAAACCAGAAACGACATATACAATACAATAATATCGATCGTAGGATACTAAAGCTACCTTCCCACCTGGCAATTCGTAAACGGGGTTTTAGCATTGAAAGAGCCGTTGTTGGATAATCGAGCTCTGCACTCACACGGGGGATGATCATGCGATGTGGTTCCAATAAATTACGGCGTATAATGATGGGTAATACTGTATTATGGTATGAAGCGTTTCCACCTACGCCAGTCTTATCTATATCGTGGGCCACGTCACTCTGTAATGATGCTAGCTTTAGTGGCCCTTCACACCAGAGTACAGTGATTTAACGTAATGAGTCCTTGTGGGGCCCTCCAGGTCGTCTCTCTCCCCTTCAATTTTTTTGCGCTCTGTGGTGTCAATCTTCTCTTGAACTAGTGTCTGTGCAATGTGTTCCTTTAGGAGAGAGTGCGCCGTCGTTGCAAGCGGCAGTCTTGTGTTTGTTGTTCTCGTTTACATGGGACTAGAGCGTTCATAGCATTCGGATTGTTCTATTCATTTGTTTTTAGCACTGCGATTTCTTGGATCAGAACATGTAGAAGGGCGGATGCGCTGCAGTGTTCCCGTGCGCTCAATCACTCTCTCGATGCGCTGTTGCATCCGGTCTGTCCCTCAGAGTCCAGTTCTTGTGCGCCTCCTATATCTTTTGCTTCATTTTATATTCCTTTGTCGCCCCTCCTTCTTCCCTGTCGAGAGGATACCATGTTTTTCTGACTACAATCCTTTTTTTTTTTTTTTCTCTCTCCTATCTGTAACGCGTTAGTTTCTGTCTATGTTCGTTGCGGCCTGACGGAGTTTCGATCATACGGAAGCCACCCGTCTGCAATTGTAAGTATATCTCTCCCTTCGTTTCAATTTTTGGACTTAGATCATGCGAGTGATGATTTTCGATACACAGTCCAGTTTTGTTAGGGTTTTATGGCACCGTATGCCACAAGCGTCGCTGTGCTCATAGAATTGGAATGTATGTAGGGTCGGTAGAGAGGGGAGGACCCTAATTTTGCAAGCTGTAAGTATTTATTCGGTGATTAAGTTAAGACTTCATGTGATTTTTTTTTCCCCGTTTGAACTGCAGATCATTATGCGTATCTCAATTTCACTTCTTTAGGGTTTCGGTGCGGTTCGCTTGTAGAATACAACCTTCATTTACTAACGTTATGTTTTTGTCTCGTAACTCCGTGCGGGAGCCCCTGATTTCATAGCCATGGATCCCTTTCTCTCTTCTCTCAACACGATTGCGTTTACCACCTGGCTGTTGACGATAGTTTTGCACTTGAACGAAGTGCACCATGTTCCAGCGCCTCTGGAATCGGAGGAAGAGTTAGAGGACCCGCTTCTGTCGATTGTGCTGGGGAAGCACGGCGAGGAACAGAATAGTGAGTCCTACTTTCGGAATAGCCTTTCCACCTACAGATTGTGTACCATGTACTCATTCTTCGAAGATGAAGTTGGATATTGGGTGAAGCCACGTTCCACTACGTGGTTTTCACAGTTTCTCCTCACGCAGTATGATAATAGCCGCTGGGTTTCGATGTTTCGCATGACGAAGCCCTGTGTACTGGAATTAGCTTAGCTACTGAGGCCTCACATTGCGAAGCAAGACACGAAATACAGAATTGCCATTCCAGTTCTGGTACGTGTAGCATGCGCTTTGTTTAAACTTACACATGGAGCTAATCTAACCATCTGCAGCGAAATGTTCGCAGTAGGTCGGAGTACAGTATCAAAAATACTCCGGGAGGTTGTTCATGCGATCAATGAAACATTGCGATCTGAAATCATGTGGCCTACTGGGCAACGGCTACGGGAAACTCAAGCGAACTTCTCTAACCTCTGCGGTTTACCTGGAGTCGTTGGTGCCATAGACAGTACACATATTCCTATTTCTAAACCGCAGTTTGGTGCCCCTGACTATTCCTACTTCAAGTCTGGAGGATATACCATCAATTGTCAGGCTGTAGTCAACAGTGACAAACGTTTCCTTGACCTCTACTTGGGTATGCCAGGTAGCACAAATGACAGTCGCATTTTGAGACGATCATCGTTGTTTTCCTTGGTCATGCACGGTAACCTCTTTGATGCAAATTACGTTGTTGCCGGCCATACACCTTACCTCATTGGGGATCTAGGCTACCCACTGTTACCGTGGCTTATGGTCCCCCACAAGGTGACAGGGAATTTGTCGATTTCGGAGTCACTCTTCAATAAGAAGCTTCGGAAAGGTCGCTGCGTTGTAGAGAACACTTTCGGGATACTCAAGCAGTCTTTTCGAGAGCTTCTGGAGAAATCGGACCTTCACGTGACATTTATGCCGGACGTCATTCTATGTTGTGCTATTTTGCATAATGTTTTGTTGCGACAGTCGCATGAGGAAGTGCAGGAGCTACTTCAAATATTGCGGCAGGAAGGGCTAGACGGTGAGGTGATCGACGAAGACGGACCACAGGAGGGAGGGGCAAATGATGCAGGCGACCCAATCCCGGACAATGTGGCAACAGTTCTTGGTTCGGAGAAGAGAGCTCAAATAGGGGTTTACTTAACCACACAACGGAGGCCACAAGCATAGCTCATCCGGTTTAGCTCTCCCCTTGTGCATTTTATTAGTACTGGTTGGATCGGGTAATGCTAGAATTGCAGGCAGTTGTATCCACATATGCTTTACAGTACTCCTCGTTTTCTCTAACCAACGGCATTGTCGTCGATCATTTGTTTGTTTAGGGATTGAAGAGCAGGCTCGATGGTGGGTGGTGTGGGGGCCTGCTCGGCCAAAGGAATTTCCAAAGTCACGGTATGCTTTCATCATGCCAAACTCTGTTCCAATACATAGAAAGGATCCTCTCTGTTTTTTATTCATAACGTAAGAATTTGACTCGTACTGTTTGCATCGAAGTCTCTTACATAACATAAAGTAAAAAAAAACATGAAATCAAATCCAAATACTAACTTCTTCAATGTGCTAAAAATAACAAACACCGTCTCCCGTATCGCAGGTACAGCAATAGGGAAGCAATGCATGGAGCACGGTCGACGCCATCAAGGTTAGATGCTAAGTTAAATAACGTAGGTCTGTTTAGTTAGTGCCAGGTCTAGACAGGTCGTTTGCGGTAGAAGTATCACTGGCTGTAGCAGGAGAGTCCTCTGTCGATGCAGCATTGTATGTTGAGTCCATGTACTGCTGTGCTTCGATTGGAGGGTCAGTTAGGTTTGCTGTAGTTCCGTTGTTAGATTGTGGTCCACGATGTATGGGGTGCGCTGGAGCTGCGAAGCTCTGCCCATGTGGGCCTTGGAATCTCTCAGCCCTCGGAGTGGCCAACCTATGCCCAGATGTACCAAACTGTTGAGGGCCCCTTGGGCCTATGGTATCAAAAGACTGCGAATTTGCCATTGTTAACCCTTGGCCGAAAACTGTGGACAACTGCAATAGGCACGCCACCATCTCTCCTTGTTTAAGGATGGCCATTCTAGCGTTGTCATTCCCTATACTGGCATTTTTGTACATACGACGATCCTTCTACCTCTGATATGCCATCTGTTCGGTGAACAGTTTGAGTTGAACTTCAATTTTCGGCCGCTCTAACTCCCTAGTTGCATCCGCAATTTCTTGCATCTGTGAGGCCATCACTGCGGTAGTGGCTTTTGTTGCCTCCGCTATTACTGAATGCCCACTCACATTTTTACGTCTCACACCAGTGTTGCCCGGGCGCCTTTGGGCCGTGTAACTTGTATTCTCAGAGGAACTGATTACATGGGGGGCAACCCCCGGGGGTAGTCCTGTAAACGGCCTAGTCCTTGGGCTGGATACCGGCGGTGGAGTTCTGGCCGCTTGGGCAGCAGTGGACGTGCTACGCCTAGGAGACCTGGGCTGGGAGGATGCGTCAGTGGATTCGAACGCCTCCTCGACCGGGTTGTCGTAAGCCTCCTCCTGCTCTGCATCTCTATACTCCTCTCCTTCATGCTGATGAACTTGCGTCCGTGACTGGTAATTACTATCATTCGTTGCCAATAAATCACGCACATGGGGGGGCTGGATTTGGGGACGGTTGCTGTACCATTCGTGAATGGCAGTGTAGAATTCTTTTGCAAACATTCGAGGAAGCCCATAAGCTTTCCTCTCAGCCGCCGAGATTTTCCAGTAATCCTCCCTATTCCTCCCTGTCCTGCATAAATAATCAGCAATACGTTTGTAATCAGGGATCAATTGATTCCACTTGGCTTTGCAAGCTGGCCCATCTCGCAAGCATGGTGAGAAAACAGCACGCATAATGTCTTGCGAAATTCTCATCCATTTTGTATGATCTGGAGTCATCAGATCTCGTCCATCTACAGTGTCCAACTCTTTGAGGTACATCTCTCTCTTGGCACGAATGAGCACCAGAATCTCCTGGGGGAGCCAGTTCGGCCCACGGTCCTTCCTCGCGCGCTTGGCTGCGCTAGCTCCAGGTGGTGTGCTCACTGGCGGAGGCCGTCCTAATCCGCTCATTCCTCCCGGACGCTGAAATGGCCGGTTCAACCCATACAGTGCTGGATAATTAGACCGTGCCATTCCTACATGAATTTACATAACACTTCAGTTGATCGCATGATTGTACAGTGCAATGCATATGTTAGTAGTGAACAGTTGGAACCTCGATTACAGGCGTACAAGTCTATTGTCTGCATTATTACCATTGCATTATGAAGAAGCTGTTCAATTCTGAACTAGTACTTATTGTGGCATCGGAGTGTGTTCTTTCTGTGTGCAGGTACGGTGCGTTTTATAGGCCACTGTGATTTAAATTGCAGCTATTCCCTGCCATGATGGCAATGAGAGAGCGTCCAAGTGGATAGCTTCGTACTAAATACAACACATGACAATCTTTTATGTAGATGGCTTTGCGCAGTATTGTTTTTTACAAGAGTAAATAAAAATCCTCAACCTCGGAATCAAGTACGTGAAGAACAATGACAAAGGAACTAACCGTCAACGGGGATCGAACTTGGTTGACTAGTTGCTGAAAGATGATCCACTTCAGGTGCGTTGTCCATTGCTCAAACTCTTATATGCTACAAGTCATTACCACATACCGTAAGATTATATGTTTGTCTTGACAGCAAAATTGTAAAAAAAATTAAACATCTGTACTCTTTCAAATTTCCAGTTCGCTTGGGAGACACATTAGAGAAGCTAACAGTGTTTGTCTCCAATTCTGATTATGGCGGAGGGAAGCAGGTTCTCCGAAGCCATGCAAGGTAGCGCAGGTGTCCAAACAACAAATAGAGTACTGCAAGGATAAATCATGATCGACAGAGATCAAAGTCTGAGGTGAGTTCCGATAAAAAGACTCCAATACTCTGATTTCATTCTTTCGTTACAAGAACTTCTTATATTTCTATTCCAAAAATGCGGTTCCGTACGTAATTGACTGCGTACCGAAATATGTTTTCTGAAATGAACTGTACTCTAAACTGCAGAAACCACAGGTTTCGACCACACAGTAAAATCATTCAACGACAATGAAAGTGAACAGAGAAACAGAAGCCGCGAACATGAAGAGCAGGGAGAGAAGTATCTGCAAGGGGAGCCGCAGTGAAGAATCGGAGTTCATTTCACGTCCCCGCCCCTTGCCTTTTGTAACGACTCCCCGCTGCTGAACCTCCCCGACTACCATGCATGCTTTTTCTACAACCTCGCCATGAAAAACAAAACCGCTATTACGTAATGGCCCATCGCCATCCATTATAGAAAAGACCGCAAAAATATCTCTTGCATCTTCATTTTCTCTAGATTTATAATAACTACTTCACGTGAAGTTATCTTCTGGTGGGCCAGGAAAATTAGCAATAACTTTCTCTAAAAGCGCTCTTACACCATACCTTCACATGTGCCACGCAGGCTCGGCATTTACGAACTCACGCAAGTGAGACAGCACTGACTTTACTGACCCTTAATACCGGTATTACCGGTTACAAATTGCCAGGTGGGAATGTAGCTTAAGCCATCAAGGCCTTTAATATATATATTTTGGGTTTACCTTCATCCATTTCGAGAACCCACACGCAAGTGCGGCATTGGCTTGCTGTGAACCAACCACCAGTTACCAAGGAAGACCTCAGATGCTTTCTTATTTTGCAAAAAATACTACATAACATTGGACGGCTATAAAAATCCATGATAGTACAAACGTATATGATGCTTTATAGAAGGTTGAGCTCTTCAATATAAAAGGAAGTCATCAATTGAACATAGTGACGTTCGCTACTCTATGCCCTAATACGCGGTCCGGGTTTGTAGACATATACTTACCTTTCATATATCTATGCTTAGTTTTGCCTCGTGGAACTATAAGAGCTGACGAGTTGCAAACTTAAATCCTTAGATATGTGAGATCTGCCAAATTTTTAACACATTCCACACCACGTTCTACGCGGGAGTTGTATTCTATTAAGCTGTTGAAATAGAGGTGCCTAATGCAGCTGCATTAGCACAAATGGTAACTAAATCATCAAGATTGTGATCGAACCAAAATTTACCAATTGCTAGAAACCAAGTGCGGCAAAAACTCAACAAGTACTTGCACTAGCAAATCAGATGCTCAAGCAACCCACTATGATGATTTTAGCTCGGAATCAACTCGTGCCTTACATCTCCGTGCCCTTGTGGATTGGTTCTAATGGCCACCATTGAACTAGAGCTACGTAAGCGCTCCGCAAGCCTTGGTTATGCGGCTTGGAATGGTACTTCCTTGCGTAGTGATGAATTAAATCTAAATTTGAAGTGCGCATTGTCTGAGATAGGAAGTGTCGTTTTGTATGGGCCATAATAAATTCCATTGATTTAAGTCTGCAGCTGATGGTGCTAGCACCGCATTAGATGGATCAGCTACGGTTTTGATGAGATGCACTTTTTATATTAGGTATTTATATGTGCAAGTATGTATTGTGTATCCGTATAGTATTCTTATGATATACCTTAGATGAATATAAGATCACATTGTGGAGACATGCGAACTTTGGTCCTTTCTTGCTGCAAGTATTGTGCAATTACAATTCATCACTGCAAGTTGAGCCATGCTCTTTATTTGAGATTCATTCCTTCTTGTGTTGCGTTCTAGTGATTTCTCATTTCATATTTTATACTTCTTGGTTCCCTACATATGCCTTAAAGTTACCAAACACAGGCATGGATGCTGTAGCATTGCCATATGTGAACGAGCCTTGATACAGAATTTTGGATGCAGATGGCAAAAACGTAACATAGAGTACAATATCAACTGAAATCACCAACTACCTGTGTCGAATTAACTTCATAGCAGTGATAGGAAGTACAATGCTTACTTGTTTTAGCAAACAATGTTGAAACTATTTAAGAGTAGACAAATATGACTCCCGATGTATTCAAAGGAGATTTGAAATATTCAATTGAAACTAATCTAAGTTGTTATACTTGCCGTTCCAAAAGATGTTCCACTCATCGCTGCCATTACTTGAGAGTTTGGTTCCTCAGTTTGTCAAGATGTTGTTGGAGACAGAGTAGTATGTTATTGTTGATGGAACTAATTTCATATGCCTCCACTTTGAGGCGCTATAGGAACACATGGAATGCAACTTCATCAGCTTCGATGGCAAGGATATGTCAGCCACTCGCCTCGCGAGCAGACACGGATATTGCATGCAGAAGGAAGGAGGTGCAAATTACTCTCTTACTGCTTTAGAAAGAATGGTGCTATAATGTGATGAGTTCTTCTTGATCCTTAACTCATCAACGCCAGCAGTCAAGTCAAGAACAACATTTCCTTTTGTTGTGGATACTTCAATCAATGTTTCCATAAACAGAGGAGATTTTTGCTTCGACCTGTGGTAAGAGCCAGTACCCGTGCATCAGAGAAGGTTTGTGTCCGTAACGACATTCTCCAGCACGGCTTACTACTCTAGGTTCTAGTCCATTACCTTGCTCAAGATTTTATTAAATTGAATTTTCTAAAGGCTCATAGACCTATGTCTTATAAGCTTTGCTTTAAAGAGTTTTTTCTGCACTAGAACGAGGAAACAAGTTCATGATATAGAAACCCTGGAGACATCGTCAATTGCTAAAAACTAGTAGAATAAAGAAAAAAGGTGGCTATATAGTCATAGGTAGGATAAATGGAACCGTCTGTGGTTGACTACGTAGAAAGTCCTAATACATTCCTAGTCCATAGCCTAGGGGCCAAACATCAACGCCAATTGCTCCATCGCTGACATAAATAGAAGGCAAAATCCAAAATTGACAATTAAAGCATCCACCACGTGAAATATCGAGCATATGTACCTTTCTTTACCATATTCGACTCCAACAAAAACATATCCCTATGAATCACTCTTGCGACCAAGCTGATGTCCGGAATGTGACAAATAATGAGGTCAACCCAATACGGGGTAGCAATCTTGTAAAGCTGCCTCAAATTACCTCCATTAATCTGCATATCCAATCCCACATGAATATTTGGCCACGCATATGCATATGAAGTAACACTTGCGCCAACACTTCAAGATCATATGTAACTTGGAAAAGCACTTCTACTAAACTATAGCATTTCTAGCCCATGTGACACTCATGTTCATACTAATTTTTATGACGAAACTAAAGTACCCTACATAAGAAGAATGCCAAGGAGCGGTCCAGATTTATATATTTAAAGTAATACCGATAATATGAGTCCAGTAACCGATAAAAATTTGCTCACAAGATCAGGAAGGAGACTCCAAACATCATATATATTCATATCATGCCTCTAGCCTTTGAATACTACAAAGTAAAGCCCGCACATGATAGGCAGACCAAAGCAAAACTCTATCGAAAACCCTAGATTATACTATGTACAAAAAATAAATAACTAAATCCTCTACAACAAACATCCTCATGGCACTAGCGCCATCGCCCAATGTTCGAAATTGCAAAGTACTAGAAGAATAGAAATTTAGCCAAGGATTAGGAAAAGACATTATATATTGCGGAAAAAATCATAGCATATTGAGTGTCCAGTGTCCTCAATGTGACCACTGTCATGGCGCCAGCGCCATCGTTGACAATCAAATATATGATTTCCAACAAGGCCTACTGTAGAATTAGTATTTTGACTTAATTGAAATAATTCAAATAAATCTAAGTTCTTTCACTGTGGAGGCTATTGGCAAGTTCATTGTTAGGTTGTCAACATTAATACTTGATTGCCCAATGGAAAATGGTGAAATTTCTTTGTACTTTCTACATACAACCAGTCATGACTCTAAACTCATTGAGAAACTCATCTCTTTTTATTTGACTTCCAATTGGCATCTTTGATTTGTCAAGAGCTCTTTTACTCCATCGATATTACTCCATCAATTTCTCCTCTGCGTACTAATTGAACGCTGCTCCGCCAATTGGTAATAATTTATAGATAATCTCCTTTCCACTACAACAAAACTCCTCTCATAAACAATAAATACTCTGAATTAAATCCCTTTTGTGTTAACTCCATTTCACAATAATCTTATTTTCTCCTCATTAATCATTCAATTTCCAATTGGAGTTTTCTACTCACAACTCATACATCGTTCTCCAATTACTCACAATTCCTTCTATTCTTTCTTCCTCTTTGATTACAGATTAAACAATAGGCTATTCACAATTTAATTAATCAATTACATTCCTCACACTCATCCTTACATCAACATTTTACTCAACTCCAAATTGGCACCAAATTAATATTTAATATTATATTATAATATTTTCAATTCTCCGCAATACATTTAGTCTTCACACTCTTCAACTCTCTTTCACTATTAATTTAACATTGTCCTAATCCGCTAAATTTGAATCAGCTAAGATACACAAAACTTCCACCAAAGGAAGGAGCCTTCTTCACAAGGATTGCCAGTTGTCTCTAGTGTTTGCCCCTTTGTAGCAAGAGAAAGGACACTCAGTTATAATCAATTGTCCTATAGACCATTCTTATTCCCTTTAAAACCTATTGGAATCTAACTTGCAAATAGTCCTTTTTACACTGCTTTGTCCATTCCAATAAGCTAACTAATTCTACAAGTTACAGAATTTAGCCAATTGGTTTTATAAGATTAAAATTGATGTCTACAGCTACAAGGGACTTTGATAGATCCTAAATATTCAAATGAATAGTATCGAAAAGAGTGTAAGAAACCTATTGAGACTAACATATTCAAACAAAGATGAAGGAATTCACGATAAATATCCAAACGCTTGTTAAAGGTTATACATTCTTATCATCCTCTCCTTAGACTCCGAGACAAGCTAAACTTTAACCTTCTGAAAACAAAGAGCAACATCTTTGACCTCGTTATCCAAAGTGACTTGCAACCAATTCAAGAAAGACTACTGAGAGTGCGTCTTGACACGCAAAATGGAATGCAACGTGGCCAGCAACATGCAGCGTTAAAACACAATTTACTCAATGCTCCAATTATTAAGTGTAAAGCCAAAGAGCTAACCTCTATAATTGCATTTATAAACGTTTGAAATGTTGATCCGTCTATGTCCTTTGCAAAGCTCTTCAATGAGAGCTTCAGAGCTCGCTTCACGGATGACTTCACGCCATCAATATTCAAGGCATTACCTTGACTAGCCACCAAACGAACTTCATTACGCATCTTTCGACGACCTCCTCCTCTAAATCATGCGTAAGCTGCTCTGACCAGCTATTGTGCCTCAAAGCCACCATCAGAAATGAAGATCTATGAAAAGAACTATCAAATCCAAAAACCATAATCCTGTCAAAATACAACTTCAGCAAGGATGACATATTACTATCGCGCATTGGGCCAATAAACTTTCTAGTCTTTGGCTTCTTAATCACCTCATACATGACTTCGTGGACCCTCGTAATCATCTATGTGTAGGAAAAGAGTGATGACTATATTTGAGTACAGCTTACACATTCACATCAAAGATACCAACATTGTATCACTTTCACCAGCAAATTGCACCAGCCATGCCTGTCCATAACCAGTTCACTCACAGTCCATGAAAGACGCGCACCAATATAGCATCAGATATTGCAAAAGCTGTAGACCACAGTACCTTGCCATGATACGACTCTCCATGATCACTTGATTTACAAGGGGTCTCAATCAAATCGTCAATCATTTCATTATGATGTAACAGGAAAGTGCTTGTTCCCATCATGCACGTTTGTTCAACCATTTTTTAAAGGCAGCTTGGGTGAAATTCTCGTCTAGCAAGGTGTATTTTGCTTTTTTTTCTGGATGAACAATTCTGAAATTTTGAAACCCAATGAATGTTTACATCCTACGCTTCAACTAATATCCCTAGATTATCAATTGTCATGGCTTCCCTCTTCTGTGAAGCTTTCGTCATAGCATATGTCTCAATATCTAGTTCGTCAATTAAATGAGGATGGTATTTTGAGTTGGAATACTGGAATATCTTTTTCATGTAGTCTATCTTATCCTTCCTGATTTTCTAAGCACCTAAGTGCTTGGCTTCTTCACATTCAATAGCAGAAGATTTAACAACTCTCTCTTTCAGCTCTTTCACCGCCTCCCTTTCTACCAAAAGGATCTTGCGTTGAAAGAGGAAGATCCGTGCACAATATAGAGAGGAGAGCCAACGACTAGAAAAGGGATCGTGTTAAAAGCAAGAGCTATAGAGAAATACCTTGAAGTACACTTTGCAAAGAGCATCACAAGTCATATGATACTAACAACCCTTACATACATCTCGGATACGATCAATTTTAGTATCCAAAAAGTAAGGTTGATACTCCTCTAGGTCTTGTTGAGCAATTTGTATAACTTCAAATAGAACGTGCGCTAGCTGTTTCTTCACCAATGAGTTTATGGTATTGATGCAAAATTAAAAGGATTAGAATTGAAAATCACTTTAAGAAACCTGCGTCAATTCCGAGATTGGAATGTCATGAACAAAACGAGATACTTGTTTCCGATACAATGTTTGCCAATAGGTAGTTTTGGATTTGGAAATGCTAACAATCAATACGGAAGGTTAAAATTAGAAAACAAAAACCAAATGGAAGGAACATCTATAACTGATCAATGTCAAGTAAATGAAAAAACTACAAATACTGCAATTAGGCTAGAAAAGCGCTCCTCAGCAGGATTAACAATTATCCAATATTCGAGCAGTTATCAGTTTCAATAAATTTTCTAACTAGGTAAAGATTAAAATTGGTTCAATATTAAACTTTGCTCTACTAATAATAATTTTTGAAAATTCTTATCCTAGCAGCCTGCAGGTATGAGCTAATATGAATACTCATACGGCAGCAATGTATTGAGTAAACATGTTTGAAGACCTAGTGAGCGTAAACCATAACCAATACAATGTGGTATTACTATTTTAATCAGTTTTATCAACTAATAACAATTGACAAGGCCGACGTCCATGTTCTAACTTAACACAACGAGGATTCACTAAAAATTCTTCAATACATGACAAAGAATTTTGATTCACTTACCATTTTAGTAAAAAAGAAAAGAAGCTGTCAGGATAAGTATTTGTTAATATTGTGCGTGAAGTTCAAAATCCAGCCCCTATCTACTTCCGAGTCATTCAAGACATAGTAAGTAACCTTGATCGCATTACCATTGTTGTCTTGAATATGAGGCATCTATGCGATGGCCCTATGGTTTCTATCCCAAACATATACGTACTTCCCAATTATCTTCTGATACGCTTCTCTATTCTCTAGAACTCTCTGACACAACGACTTGAGCTCTACGTCGAAGTGGTCCGACAAAGCCGCCCATCTACCAGCATCAGGGAAATCGTTACTATGGAACAATCAAATTACTCACTCAAAGACAGATAGTGGAGCAGAGTGCTCACCGATTGCCCTATTGCGATCCGACAACTTAGCTAATTCCGAAGTGAGTGACTACACCAGCGTCAATCTTATTGATGTCTCTAAAGTCCTTTCTCTTACTAGAGATCTGATACGGTTTCGAACTAACAACTTGGCATGATCTAAAAATAGATACTTAGTAATCAACTCCTTTTCCTTGGTTTGTTCCATAGGTTACCTAGGTCCTGCTACAACTTCAAAAATTAAAACAAGCTCTATTTCTTTTATCTCTCTAAAAACCTTTGTTATGGGCAGTTGAGGCATTACCAAAACTATCATCCGCATCGGTGCTTTGGCTAACGGAAGTAGCTTTTAAATCTTCTTCATCAGACCTTCCACCGCCCTTGAGTACTTGACCAAGGTCTATAGGATTTTTTGGCCAAGGAAGGCTCCTCCTTTATGCAAGTGGGCCTTGCTGACTACGTCGCTAAGGTTTCCAACTAAGTGCTGGGTTTGGTTGAGTACTACGGATTGCCTTGCATGATATTAAGGGATCTCCTCTCTATTGTCCGCCAACTCCCAAGTTGTTGCCGCCAACTTGGCCTTTTTAGTCTGCAAGCCTTCACTTGCGACCGATTCATCTTCTTTGCTAATGAAGAATATTTCTTTGTGTAGGATAGTTGTCACCATCTCCATCGTAGATCATACAAATGTTACGAAGTTTAATGGTTATTTTAATGGTCAATACCCAATCCAATTCAGCTAGTCTATTCAAAATAGATTCCGATTACAACTATATAGAAGGTTCTTGATTAAATGCTATATTACTCTAGATGGATGCACAACAATCTGTTTTCTAAAGCCGCTAACTTGCTTCTATCTTAACCAAAAAAAGATAACTCTTATCTATTCAAGATCTAGTATAGCCTCTAATTCAAATTTATTCAAACTTAGATGTTCTTACAATTGCTACTTGCATTGTACAAGCTTGCAAGTATTCGTGCAACAGTTTTTGTATTGTGTTCGGCTTGTAGTGATGTTGGCATTGGTGCTTCTAATTATTGATCTTGTAAGAGATCTGAGGCACAGGCATTTCATTGTGAAGTCACAAGTTGAGCCAATAGAGTATCCGCGGGCAACAATACCAAAGGCTATCAAGCACCAACCGTGCTATCTAATCCCCTACCACGATTCATGGATGCCACGATTGGACAATACACCATGCACCTTAAACTTTTTGGAGTCCATCCTCTCCGTTCCCCCCACCCCACCAAGGACCCTCTTATACTGTACATCCATGCGAAGCAACCATGGGAAATCTTACCTTTTACTTACATGCCTAACCTCGGGGCTATCGGCTCCACGGTGGGGCGCCGACGCCCCACCTGCCCGAGCCCTTGGAATTTCGGCCAGCGGCCCGCGTGGAGCCCGGTGCGAGGCCCGTGCCCAACCTTGGACCTCGGAGCCCAGGCCCGGGCGAGGCTGAGCAGTCCGACCCTCTGCGACCCCCTGCGAGCAGTCCCGACCCCCCTCTCTCTCTGCCTCTCTCTCACTCTGTGTCTGATCGGATTGGCAGGCCCACCAGTGACAATTTATTTACACACATTCGTGTTCAGAAGCTTAGAGGATTCCAAAACATTAATTCAATATGCGTGAATTTTTGCATGTCTTGTGCGCTCACCTTGACCGAAATTGTTTTCTTCTTTCCAAGATGGCAAGTGTGCAGCTACAAGTGTTTCAACCAGATGGAACCTGCATCAATCGAATTTTCACCTTGATCATTCCATTTATGAAAAGGCTTACAATCCTGTTTCCGGTATGGGGGTTTTTGTTAGGCTGGAGACAACAGTGTTCAGCATTCTGAGAAGCTCTTTCGATCGATTACAACCAATTGATCAGTGTTTCACCTGAAAGGAAAATACATTGAGGTTTACGTGCATCATGTTGTGGGCTTGATTATAGGTCATGCTTGCCTCGATCCCCCTCCGAGACTGGTTTGGCTTGATGTCAAAATGATGTTATGACTTCCTGCTTCAAGTTGTCTTTTCAGGTTCTGGTTATGAAGAGATGGGCTAGAATTCTGATCATGATTTGTAAGGCTTGTCACTTGTGTTTCTAAGTCTTCTTGAGTACTGCTAATCGTCTTTTGAAAATACAGATACAATACCCTTGTTACGTAAAGTAAACCAGGAGAAGTGTGTCATTATTGACAACCTCATAGCGAAACTTGTGTTGTATCTAGTGGAGAAATTGCTCAACTTCTCGTCCGACCTAAACTCCACAACTGACCAAGGTAGTTTCTTGCACTTTGAAAAGTCCTGCCAATTCCACAGTGACACTTCAATAATCAGGCTGACAATCCTGTTTCCATTTCAGACTCTGCAGACGGTGATTTTGATGTCCGAGATATTCTTGCCATCATGCTGAGCCTCGCGGAATATGGATACATTGGGCACCGCATACTTTTAACATCATCACACCAAATTGCGATGGTGCTAAAGAGACTCCAATGCATGGATCCATTTGACGAGGGTTTCTCACAAATAAACGAGAACCTGTTCTTCATGTAAGAAATAACAAGGCAGCTTCATACCCAAACACCAACTGCCTTCGTGTGCGTCGGACGACAACTAAGACTAATTCGTACACTCTCTTGCCAAGATCCCTGTATTCGAGAAACCTCTTAACTTTCTACAGACCTGCATCTTCTCCAAATAAACTAAGCCTTTTCATAAATGGAATGATCAAGATGAAAATTCGATTGATGCAGGTTCCATCTGGTTGAAACACTTGTAGCTGCACACTTGCCATCTTGGAAAGAAGAAAACCATTTCGGTCAAGGTGAGCGCACAAGACATGCAAAAATTCACGCATATTGAATTAATGTTTTGGAATCCTCTAAGCTTCTGAACACGAATGTGTGTAAATAAATTGTCACTGGTGGGCCTGCCAATCCGATCAGACACAGAGTGAGAGAGAGGCAGAGAGAGAGGGGGGGTCGGGACTGCTCGCAGGGGGTCGCAGAGGGGTCGGGACTGCCGGGCCTGGGCTCCGAGGTCCAAGGTTGGGCACGGGCCTCGCACCGGGCTCCACGCGGGCCGCTGGCCGAAATTCCAAGGGCTCGGGCAGGTGGGGCGTCGGCGCCCCCGTGGAGCCGATAGCCCCGAGGCATGCCCGATCTTGAGCAGGGACATGGAGTACCATAGGTAAAGGGCAGCTTTGGCAAAAAATAATCATAAAACGGAAAGCCGATTTTTTTTGAAAATTCATAGTCGAGCCTATTGAAAAGAGGCAATATTAAGTCCCATTACGCCGAACATCATGATATTTTTGACACATACCAGTAGTGCATAGGTAAAAGTGGAGAAAACAGCTCACACAAAGGAAATACAAGTTACACGAGTTGCATGAAGTTGCTAAAACCAGAGCTGATACCAAGCATGACCGCTTTACAAAACTGAAGTCACATAACACCTCACGGTGCCGAGCGAGCGCATGGGTCGCATGGGAGCAAACGTTTTTCGTTGCATAAGAAGCGCAACCTAAAGCTTAGAGTTCCACAGACCTCAAAGCTTGATTCGGCAGCAGCAAAGGGCGTGGAACTCATGTTCCTTCTCGCGTTAGTCTCCCCGATCTCGTCCACCTCGTTGTCATGGTCAAAGGCGCCACTTCCGGCATTGGCCTTGACATTGCCAAGTAAGTTATTAATTCTACCAATACATCGCTTTCTTAACCCGCCCCACTCTCCCCTCATGAAACCCATCTAGGTCCCGCTTGTGTCAATGCCGTTGTGTTAATGCTTGTGAAACAGCTCCACTCTCTGCTTGTGTGACGGTGCTCTTACTTTTGCTTCTATGCATGCAGACTGATTTGGGCTTCGCAGATTTATTCTCTCTTGGAGTCGAGCTTCTCAGGGTGTAGAAGCCAATTTGTCTCAACAGTAGCTCCAGCAGGTAACAGCTCCACCCTACGTTAATCTCTACTATTGTGTCAATGCTATTGTGTCCCACTTGTGTCAATGCCCTTGAGCCAATGCTTATGCTAACTTTTTTGGGCTTTGCAGATTTGTCCTCACTCTTGGAGAGGAGCTGGTCAGGGCGTGGAGTCTCCAAGCTAACTTGGAGCGGAGGGAGCAAAAGCAGATTGGGTGCTCCAAATCATTGGGTGGCGGATACAAACCCGATGTCAAGCTCTGATCGCAGGCTAATACAAACAAGGTATTAGCTCCCCTTTTTCAAAATTTAATCTTGGTGTAATCCACTGTGTGGTATTGGTAGCTATTGAACACACATGTATTGTTATAGATATTAGAGAACCTTGAGCAGGAGAAAGATGATCATGACAAATTTTAGATCAGTTCAGATGGTAAACTAGGATTTTATTGGATTATTGGCACAGTTCAATGCCTAGACACTAGACTCACTATCATCATGTAAACAAACTTAGCAATGATTTCGACAAACTTGGAGAGCGGTTATATTTGTTCTGTTTTGGAGTCATTTCGTGAGAACAAGTTGTGCCAAACTGAAAAAATCATATATAGGATTCATTTCCCATCTTTAGAAGGGTTCACTGTGAGACTTACTCACGGAATCTCCTGATTCATTACCGGTAGTCCATGACCTTGTCTGATCCGAGGCTCTTCAAAAAGTCTATCTTGCATTTTCTGTTATTGCTACATGTGCAGCTTTGAACACTTGCTTGGCTACATGTACAAGCTTTGACTGTGCATGCTGATCTGACTCGGTGTGTTGTCATTGCAGGTTTGTGGATGATTTGGAGGCAAGGAATGCACAAGAAGATTAAAATATTAGGTGAGTTAACTTGTCTTCAACTCCAAAAAAAATCTAATTCTTTAATTCTTCATTGAATATATCATATGGACACTAACTAAAATCATTGTTTGCAATGTGGCACGAATTTATCTTTTTCAAGCTAGAGATCTCAGTGCTGAAATGGTCGGATTTTTGTTGGTTGTGATGATTTTAGCAACTTCCACTAAACCATCTTCCATTATACCCTCCACAATGTCATCAAGATATTGCTGTAGACTTTGAGGATGGTGTTACAGAGTTGGACAACCACAGCAATGGCATTCCTTTGGTCTTTAATTATAGTAGTTTTGTTGGTATGTAGGGGGTGTACAGTGGAAGGGCGCCACAAGATTGCAGACTTTTAGATTTAATGTAATCAATACAAGAATACAAGTACACAATCTAAGTGATATAAAAAAAAGAGGTGAATGATGAAACCGAATGGTTGTTTTATGGTTGTTGTTGTGTAAGCGATGGATGTGCTTGTGCTATTGTTTCTGATGTGGTGAATACTTTTGTCGGTATTGATGAGGCGAGTCAAGGTTGCTACAAGCTTGAAGTTGCCGGATATAGGTTAAGATCCATGCAAATGCTTCGTTTGTTCTTATCCTAACTACACTCCAAGATAATTTCCTTGAGCCGCAACACTCTTGTGGCTATGATGTCAACTTACTTTTGATGAAGTCTACATAATATCAAGTTTAAAACAAAGCAACACTTTGCATTGAGATTAAAAAGCTTCAAAGGAAAGTCCTACAATTAGGCTATTCACTCCTTTTACGAATTTATTTGAAACTTATATGTACGTACAGCTCTCACTCGTGCATCCCCTCCTTGCCAAATCCTCCTTGGCAATAATTCCGCTCTCTCTATCTAGATCGGCTCTAATATCAAATAAGTTTATGATAGGACAACTGGGTACACAAAATTTATGAATAGCTTCCAAATTATTCATGAGATGCTCTTTGTGTTGATTGAAGGGTGTATATCTTAAGTGGACCAAGAGCTAATTTGGCCCAAGCTTGTAAGTTTGCATTAGACTTGCTTTCAAAGAGAGAGAAAAACTTTAGTCTCCGAAGGCAATCATTTGATACAATTTTGTATTGTTTCAGGTTCTTTTAAAACAAAAGCAATTCATATATATATGTGATATACATAGATAACACAAGGAACAACCTTTCTCAAAATGATTCTAAGCAACATTTATTAAAAAATTGATATTTTGACCTAAAACAAAACAACCTAATTATTTTATGCAATTTCAAAGTATCATTGTATTGTCAAATATACTTAATTCAATTTTCGAATGTTAAAAAAATTATTGCGTTTATAATTCAAGTGTGATGTGTCAAAAATTAACGCAATGATAAACAAGGCAGAAAGTCTTCCAACTTCTAAGTTTCATTTGTCTCTTAAGAATCAAAGCTTCAAAATTGTTTCTAAGTTCAAAAACCTAATATGAATAAAACTTAAACTTTTAAGGCTAAAAACAATATGAGCCAACATACATCTACACTGTTCAATTTTGTAGAACACACTTACTTTTTCTAAAACTACATGCAACACATCTACCACATAGAAATATTCATGTTTTATTTAAATTGTAAACAAGGTGGACAATTAATAGGTATTAGATATAATGTCATTTTTTGGTTGAATTTTCTTCAAATTCTTATCAAACATGATTACAATATATATCTTGAATTTTTTTGATCAAATAATGATCAAATTTTTATTAATTACTAATTACTTAATTTGAATAATTTTTTTTTAAATATCACATTGATTTTCTATTTCATAAATTAAGCTATATAAAATGTGATATTTTTGAAGAAATCTTGGAAAATTGTAATTAGATTAAGAAAAGTTTTGCAAAATTTAATATGACCATGACAATTATAATCAAATTTTGTCTAATTTAATTTTGACATTTGAAATTTCATTTCTTTGAATTTCAAAATTTTAACTGATATTTTTTTAGCATAAGATATATTATATTGATATGTTATGATGAATACTTAACAATCAAAGATGATAATGAGCTTACGGATTCTTTTGATGAATGTAAAAACACAATGATTAAATACATTGTTGGTTTAACAATACGGTGCAGGTTTAAATACTAATAGAATAGATTATCAAGCTAAAATGAATAAATTGAACATTTATATTGGTAAAAACTTCCAATCCTCTTCCTTCACAATGTATTTTATAAATCTGTAGATTTCAAAACTTTGCAATAGATAATTGTGATTGATAATATAAATTAAATAACTTATTTTTTATATTGCATTTATTAGCAACCGCAACTTCAATTTCATTTTAATAACTACATTTCATAAAGAAATTTTGAGTTGAATTATATATTATTCTTCAATATAAAATCAGATTTCCCATGATTTGATTTTAATATAACTAGATTAATATTGCTAACAATTTTAAATATATGTATATGGCTAAATTTGCATTGAAAAGTCAAAACTTTATTTAATTAATAAACCAAGGTGAAATTTTACATTATAGTGATAAAGACATTGTCCAACATTCAATTTCTAATTAGTAGTTTCAAACTATTAATAAATTTGGTACTAACCTCATCATAATCTTTTTCTAAAGCAGCCAAATCATTACGGGCCTCAACAAACTCACTTTCTTCCATGCCTTCACCCACATACCAAAAAACAAAAGCACGTTTGGCAAACAAACAATCGAACTTTTGATTGATGCGTTTAAAAACATCAACAACACTTGTATTATTGCTAATCATGCACACTGCCCGTAGAACTTTTGCTAAATCACCACAAGGTACCTACACAAATATCAGCTATAAATTCGTTTTCACCTCATTTTAAACAAATTTTCAATAGAGTATATTTCCGAATAGTGAATGATTGTATAAGAAAGCACTATTCAATATTATAGTGAAGGAATATTTGTTCTTTAGGTTTGTATGTATCGTGAAATTTGCATTTAATTTTAAGTAACACTGTAATCGCACATATCAAATATAAGCTTACCAAAGCTGGTTGTTGATAGTTAATTCCACATTTAAAACCAGTTGGACACCTACGTGCGTGTAAATTCATTATTATGTTGATATCATTTATATGTATAAAATATAAATACAACATATAAAACTAACAATACAAGTACAAACCATAATTAAAAATAATATACTATGTAAATTAATGAAGAGTTTTCAAATTAGGTAAATTATGAGGCACCTAAATAACTTACCAATCAACAAACTCTATAATTTGTTTGGTTTTAATAGATGCAAGAGCAACATTGACATCATTAGGTGAAACATCACCTCTATACATAAGGCAACAAGCCATATACATTCCACGATGAAGATCACACTTTACCATCATACTTGATGGCTCAAAAACCATTTTAGTAATCTCTTGAACTGATGAATTTTCATGATAAGCCTTTTCTACTGAAATTAAGGGGGCATAACTTGAAAGCATGAAATGAATTCGAGGATATGGGACTAAATTGGTTTGAAAGTCTTTGATATCTACATTTAGAGCACCATCAAATCGCAAACTGGTTGTAAGACTAGATATGATTTGTGCAATGAGCCTATTTAAATTGAAATATGTAGGACATTCAATGTCCAAATACATATGACAAATTTTGTAAATGGCTTCATTGTCCAATAGCACTACAACATCTGTGTTTTCCAACAAGCTATGGGTAGCGAGCACACTATTGTATGGCTCCACAATTGAGTTTGAAAGCTGTGAAATTAAAACAAAAGGAACTCTTAGCTATAACTGCTAATTTTTGGAATGTTGATGCTATAAATTAAAAAGATGTCATCTAAACAGCTTCATCACAAAAGTACCAATAACTTTACCTTAGGAGATGGATAGATAGTAAAGCCTAACTTTGTCTTTTTTCTGTAATCAATTGAAATCCTCTCCAACAAAAGGGCGCTAAGACCAGATCCAGTACCACCTCCCACAGAGTGAAATATTAAAAATCCTTGTAAACTACTACAGCTATCTGCAAGTTTCCTTATTCGGTCAAGACAAAGATCTAAAAATTCATTTTCCACTGCAAAAGGATAAGAAGAATGTTAACATATATGAAATATTTCTTATTAAGAAAATTCATTTCATAAGTCATTGTACAGTAGTTGTTAATGTTCATACGATGACACTATCAATTCTAAGGCATAAATAAGTAAGCTACGTAAAAAATATTGCATATTCAAAGATAAAAAGTAGGAACATTCTGCCCACATACCAGTATAATGGCCACGAGCAAAATTGTTTGCTGCGTCTTCTTTTCCTGAAATAAGTTGCTCAGGGTGGAAGAGTTGGCGATATGATCCTGTACGAACTTCATCTATCACAGTGGGCTCTAAATCCAAGTATAGACAACGGGGTACATATTTGTCTACCCTTACCTCATTAAAGAATGTGCTAAAAGCGCCATTTCTACCTCTATTGTTTGAAAGATCACTGAAATAATTTCATTTAATCTATGAGCCGTTGGTTGAAATAAATAAATAAACACAACTATTATCTTTTGTAAAAAATAAAAGTCAATGGCAAACATGGATTATATGAGATCATGAATTTAAATTGATGTTGCTAGTATTTTCTATCCTTAAAAATGATAATTAAATAATCAAATTAATTGCAATTCAATTTTGCTAAAGAACCTCTTTTGCTTAGAATCAATAATAGTTGACAACTTCTATTGTTTCATTTTTACAATTTACGCTACTAAGATTTAGACGTGCATCTTCCAAGATTTATATATCATTCACAAACAAGAAAACACATCATATAATAGCAAGTTCCAAAGGCCTTAAAAATCCAAGAGCTTACTTATATCTCATTGGTAAACACTTACCATGCTAGTTTGCCATCATGTTGAATGTTATGTTCTATGCAATATAGCTCCCAACATGCATTTCCAACCTGGATACCAGCTTGACCTATGTGTAGACTAATCACTTCTCTCATCTTTTATTTATTTATTCTTTTATACAAAAACGTAATATAATTGTAAATTTAGCTATATGACGTATCTTAAATCAATGATTTAAGTCAAACAACCCTATGTATCTTCTATACTTGATATAATGGTTCTATTGCAATAAACATCATTTTGTTTGTTGTTATTTGTTACAAATTAATAAACATTTATACTTTTTATTTATCATAATTTTGGTTACAATATAGTTTTGTACTTTGTTAGCCACTTGTAATTAAAATTTTGTATCAATTCTACAATAAGCGTGTATATCATCTATATAGCATCTATTTTGAGTAATCATAGTTGTTCCAACATCAAAAGGTATTAAGTTTATAAATTTTTTATCAAGTTATTGAAAAACATAATAGAAGGTTCAAATATATATATATATATATATATATATTTAATAACGTTTGAAAATTTAAATATCTACACTTGCCTTAATAGAAAAATAATTTTTTGAAATTGATCTTCTTCTAATATTATAATTTTTTTCAAGATCATCTTTTAAAATGCATAAAACAAGGTTTGCTTCATTTGTTTTAAAATTTAATTTTCTTTAAATCTCATAGTTATAAAGATAATCAATGTCTCGAAAACTTAAAGACTTTTTTTAAACATACAAATTACTGGATAGATGTTATTAAAATATCATTGAAACTTGTATATCTTGAATTGACATATTGAAGACCACATGTAAGTAATTTTTTTTGAAGGAGATTTTGAATCCATACAAACATCAAAATAAAGAATAAAATTTTCTTTACATAAAAGATTGATACTGAATTCAATTTAATATCCTTGTCATAAAAATTATAAAATTCTACGTCATTACAGTCATACACCTAATGATGTTTGAAGCTTAATTTTGAATAAATGATTATTGATTATTTAATCGAACATAAGTATATCTGGTATATTAGTCAACCAGTTTTAATATATGCATTTTATGAAAATTATATACAATCATAAAAAATGAATCTGAATGTATCTATATTTCACTCTATTTTCAGAAATATATATATTTTTAAAGTGAATATTCAAAATCTGAAAAGACACAAGGACGATAAAGGCGAAGAGACACACAACTAGTTAGACATAATAATAAAATTAGAATAATACGTTATGGTAATTAGATTTCTAATCGGCATTACAGAAGAAAGAGTGAATAAAGTAATCTTATTTTTTTATTTTTTTATTTTTTTTTGCATATCCAATCGTAGGATATGACACAAGACTTTTAGAAGATTATGCACAAAAGATTTCAATAGATTTGACTGCGCAGATTAGAATATAATAGAATTTAAAGTAAAAAACACTATTTTGATTTATCCTTTCAAAACAGGAATAGTAGACTTTGACTTCTCTTTGTGTAAATGTTTTGCACTATATAAGTTGAGGGTTTTTTTACTGAAATGATGCACGTGACGTTAGTTACTTTAACACTAAATTTTAGATATAATAAAAAAGGTCTAGCATTGTAAAAAAGGTTGTATGAGGAACATGGGTTCATGTTATTGCTAATACTCATTCCATTTTTTTGATAAACCATTTTTTGTTAGGATAAAAATCCATGCGGTAAAAAGAAAGGCTCATATCTATTCTTGGAAAAAAAATGAACAAATAAAAAATAAAAAATAAAAATTCTCTATCTTTTATGATATATAAGAATTTTCTTTTTGATAATTTTGAATCAAGTTATGTTGGTTACTTGCATAAAAAATCCCAAAGTTGATCGAAGGATGTATCAAAATTTTGGAACTGCCCAAGAAGTAGAAACTACCGCTTTGGGCTCCATAAATAGTCTTTCCAGTTTCTAGTACAAAACAAACTATGCTCTCGCATAGTTGACTCTTGCAATTCCATACGTCTACCAAAAAGTTCAGAAACTCACATCCAAAATTGACATCAAAGGAACTTGCCCAAAATTTCAAGAAGCCCATTCTAGGACTTTGGCCCTTTAAGGGTCAATATGTTGCCAACATCATCTAAAACTTTGAAAATAAGCAAAATTGAAAGTATTTGTAATTTGCCTTCGTGATTGCATTATAACTACAAAAATGTACTGTACTTGTCTTAACCAAAAACATGGCTCGTGACTCTTTTTTTCAAAATTTGAAAACAATATAAATTTGTCTTCACGTACTCATTGTGTTGGAAGATATTGTACAATCGGGTACAACATGCTTACGAATTTTCCTTTTAAAAGAGTTTTTCCAAAAAGTTTGAAAATTCATTGTGAACTCAAAAATGATCCGATTTGAAAACCGTAAAGTGTTTAGAAATCACATCAAAGTGTACTACAAGATTATGATAAAATAATGATTCCTTTTTGTAATATCATTCAACATGTTACGATTAATGGATACACTATCTACCATTGACTATTCCTACCTTTTGCTTCAACTACGATGAACATTTCAATTGAAAATTTGAAATGAGCTACCAAAGTTGTTCTTGGGATACTTGAGCACATATTTATGGTATAATTGATATATGTCTTGCTTAATTCTTGGCTTGGAGGGATTTCTTAATAAGTCATTATGACAATAAACTTTTCCTGAAACATTTGAAAGACTTTCACACTACTAATTTTGTCATCCAAGGAATTCAAAAGGATGATTAAAAGGATGGTTGGAGGCTATTAAAGTGATAACTCTAATTCCTAGCTTAAATTCTTATAAAATTCTTGCAAATTTTAAAAGAAATTTTATTGTCCACCTTAAGTTTTGATTAGAAACTCATAAAAGACCACTCTTAACCAAAAAATTCAACGTAGGAAATTCTTTTATCATTCAAGTATGTGCTCAAGTATCCCAAGAACAACTTTCAAAGCTCATTTCAAATTTGCAATTGAAATGTTCATCGTAGTTGAAGCAAAAGGTAGGAATAGTCAATGGTAGATGGTGTATCCATTAATCGTAACATGTTGAATGATATTACAAAAAAGAATCATTATTTTATCATAATCTTGTAGTACACTTTGATGTGATTTCTAAACACTTTACGGTTTTCAAATCGGATCATTTTTGAGTTCACAATGAATTTTCAAACTTTTTGGAAAAACTCTTTTTAAAAGGAAAATTTGTAAGCATGCTATACCCAAGTGTACAATGTTGTACACAACAATTAGCTCGCTTAGCAAAAAAGAAAAGTGATGAATTTAATGGAACAAACTCAGAAAATAAAATTAAAAAGGGTTAATGAATGTCAAATACCTTAAAGAGACAAGGAAGGAAATCAAGAATATGTGGAAGGAGCTCCTTAGAGAAGCCCCTTTCTTTTCCGAGATTAGGAAGGTAATTAGGTCTTACTCACATCACTTTTTAGAAAAAGCTAAAAAATTCAAGAAGAAAGAGGCTGAGCTAAACGAAGAGTTGGAGATAGCACAAGCTTAACTCCAAAATGATCTGTTCTCAAGATCCAAGCAGCTACAAGTGGCAAGCCTCATGGAGAGACTCACAGCCTTTGATTGCTCTAAGGCTGAGGGAGCAAGAATAAGAGCCACGTAAAGATAGAAAAACAAAGGTGATGACTGCACTAAGGAATTTTTCAACTAGATTAGAGAGAAGCCAAGAGCCACTATGATCACTCATCTGAAAGGAGAAAATGGCATTTTGCACACTCAAGGACCTGAATTGGAGGATGTTGTCCATAACTTCTACAAAAGCTATATGCAGCCCCTACTCCATCCGATCAAGATCTTGTGGATCGATGGTACCTGCTAAAATGAACAGAGCAATTTGCAGAGAACTCACACTGACGAGTTACGTAGAGCTGCTAAATAAATTGCCAAGGTGAAAGCACCAGGCCCAAATGGCATCAATATAGAATTCTACATTCACCACTGGGAGACAATTGGACAAGAATTCTTGAGAATGATGAATTTGAACCTTCAACAAGAACATCTCGCACAAGGTATGAAAAAAGGCCTAATCTCCCTTATTTACAAATTAGGTCCAAGAGAAGATTTATCAAACTAGAGACCTATGACCTTACTAAACACCTCTCACAAAATATTGGCTAAAGCTCTCCAACTTAGGCTTAAGCCAATTCTAGGTGATTTTGTAGACTCTAATCAGACAACATTTGTCACAATGAGATCCATATTAGATAATGTACTAGTCACGAATGAGACCATGAACATAGCAGAAAGATCCAAGCAACCTCTATTGTTCTTCAAAATAGCTTTAAGAAAGGCCTTTGACAAAGTTGACTTGGATTTTCTTTTCAAATGCCTTTCTAAGTTTGGCTTTGGTGATTATCATACAAAATTAGTGAGTTTAATCTTTGAAGGAGTCTCTGCAGCTGTTCTTATCAACAACAACAGCACAAGAGCCTTCAAAATTCAAAGAGGGGTTAGGCAAGGATGCCCCCTCACCTCCTCTCTCTTTATCATAGTGGCAGTAATCATGAACATAATAGTTAAAGATGGAGAGCTAGCAGGGAAAATCAAAGGTATCTTCCTTCCCTACTCTAATAGGATTCAAATCATCTCTCAATTTGCAGATGATATGTAAGGTAAATTAAGATGATAGATGGATGGATGAAATCTTCTAATTACATGTGGCAATGTATAAGCAGAGGATGAAAGGAGTTAGTCAACTCCTAGTTGAGAATGGATGAACTGGAGTTGGAAAACTCGAGATTGAAAATATGTGCACTTGAGTTAGACAGCTCCATATTTGATGCACTAGAGTTAGACTGCTCCAAATTGAAAACATGTGCACAACAATTAGACAACTCAAGATGAGTTGTACTAGAATTAGACTACTATATTGTATTTAGCTGGTAATAAATTATCTTTACTCTAGATATAGGAGTAAAGTGATAGAAGGATCTAGAAAGATCTATTAAAGGATAGACTTTGAAATAGACGCTGAGACATACTCTGAGATAGACTCTAGTTTCTTTGAGAAGGAACTAGTATATAAAGGCTTGTGGGTGAGAAGGTGAGACACTTTTTCAGTGATCTCTTCTCTATGGTTGGATGGTGAGCATCAAACGATATATTTTGGTCTTTGTAGTTTATATGATTATATTATAAATATATTGAGTTTTTATCTCTCCTTACCTTTATTATTTTGAGGTTATTTGAGAGTTGGTGGCAAAACTATGGGAGGTTTGTTACATGATACCTTTGTGACCTTAAATGTTGGTAATTTAGATTACATTAGGAAATTAGTCTGAATATTAGACACTTTCAAAAGTGTCACACGGTTGGAAATCAATTGGTACAAGAGCCATGTTTAGTGGCTCAGCCCTCTAGATAGGCCTTGAAAGTTAGATGACTATGGTTGGTATTGGGCCAATGACACTGATTTACTCAAATTACTAGGTTCTCTATTTAAAGTTGATCCATCTAATGAGAGTTTAGAAAAATTTCTACTAGATAGAATCAATTTAAAATTAGCCTACTCGACATCTTTGAGGCTCTCATTGGTAAGGAGAGCCATCATCACATCCATTCGGCAAGGATCACTTAAACTTCTAGACAAGATAAGGGAATTACTCAAGAATTATCTTTGGTCCACTAAGGTGTATGCGTCAAGAGCAAGAGTAAGCCGGAGTGGCTATTGTGTGAAGAGGAAAGCATGAGGCCTTAGCTTACTTGATCCTCAAGAAGCCACTACTACCTTGCTATGTAAGTGGATCCTCACTGCCTATGACCTAAGTGAAGCAAACCTTCAAAGCATAGTGAGATCCAAGTTATGGAGTTGCAGCCCTTGTAAAGAAGGTAAATGGTCCATTAAACCTCAATTGGGATTAGTAGATGGCCATACCTCTATCTCAAGCTCCAAGGCTTGGAAGAAATTTCATCTAGTTTGGAAGAAACTAAACAAAAGAGTAAACACCAACCCCCCAACTCTTCTAGCTGAGACTCTAAAGATGTCCCTATGGTGGGACATTTGATACAAAGCTGGTCTTCTAAGTCCCAAGCTAGCAAACTGTATAACAAAGGTTTGAAGCAGGTGAAGGACATATTGAATAATGCCCAAGGTCACCCCAAATTAGCTCAAATTAAGCAAGGAATTCAATTGCAATCATGACAAAACAACCTGACTCATTAACTTGGTAAGTAAAACAAAATCTACATTAGGCCATGTCCTTCAATCATCAAAGACTGTATTAAGACTATGGGTCTAGGTAGGAGCTATCGACAATGATCTGAGTCAGGACCCCATTTTTATCATAAGGACATCTACAACACGGAACCCATGTGCCCTTACCAACATTCCATGCCTTAGAGAGACCCCACTATTTTCACAGAAATTTATGCAGTATACTCTAGATCACGTCTATGTCACATTAGGAAGAAGTTTGAAAGGGTGGAAGATCCAAGAAGGAGGCTGCCTTTAGGTAGCACCAAGAATGGCAACAAATTCCTGTAGAGGTAAATTTAGTTCTGATATAGATCAATCTTGCATAATTTGTTCTAACAGACTAGTCAAAACCTACACAAATTATATTTATGGCTCTAAAAATGGAAAAGAGGTAAGGAACTAATGCTTCCACCTCATGCATATTTTGCAAAGAGACGGAAACAACTTGTGTTACCTGTCCAAGGCACGGGCTCCATGGCAGACAGGGAGCAATGAATTACTACCATGGCAAATTAGGAGTTAGAGGAAGTATCAGCACAACAAACAAGGAGTTGAAGAGCAACACCGTGGCAAACAGGGAGTTAGACGCATAGTCATTGCCAAAAATAGCAAGATCGAACTAGTATAAGAAGTAGATGTAACACAGTAGTAAGGATCTCTAGTTTTCCCACGGCCTTCGAGTCAGTCGTGTAAGAACAGTACACACTACTGAGGACCTTAGGTCATTTTCCCTAGACGATCATCCGCTCCTTTACTGCTTCAGAGCATTGGGCTTGTTGTTACCAAAGTATCACGTAAAGACAATCAATATACCAATCTCATTTTGTCTTGCTAAACTATCATACCTTAGGTTCTACGGTCTAAATGCTTGCTTGCTACGCATTGCTTGCTCTGTCTTGATTGCCTCTACAGTCTTCAAAACCTGAATCCCCTTCCTGATACTCTTTATAATTCCCAACCACCCCTTGACTTACTTGATCTTCTTGGAGGTCTCGGCAGATGGGTGGTTGCCCGGAGTAAGGAAACTTAACCGTTACTCTTCCGTGGCCTCGGGAGTCCGAGCGCAACCTCTAAGTACAGTTCTAAACCGTGACTCCTTTAAAGCCCCTCTTGGCAAGACTAACCAGCAAGTCTCTCTCTCTCTAACCTTCGCCCCCTTTGTCTTCTAAGACTTGGTCTCAGAATATTCCATCAGCAACCCAGACTAGAATTTTGGCGACCATGCTAGGGATGGAAAGTTGAGATCAGTAAAACACTTCCACGACCAGGGACGCCAAGTCCTAGGCCACCACCATGCCTCCACGAAAACTAACCCTTGACCGAATCAATGACGCCAAAGAAACTATCCATTACGACGATCCTGACCCCACTAAAGAACTATAACAATTTTTGAAAGACCAGATGACGGCCTTGGCTGCCAATCACGAAGCCACGAATGCCAAACTGGAGCTGCTAAGCCTCCGGTACCAAAACCTCCACAAATCAGCAACCAATGAGGCGGTTCATGCTACGCCTCACGACTTGGAAGCATCACTGGATCCTCTTAGATCAACTACCCTTCCTAGAGAGAATCGCACTGCCATGACATCCCAGAGCGGGCTTGACCAAGACCGAGTCACCAAGTTTCCAAAAAATATTGTACCCCGTATTTGATGAGTCAGGAGATCCTTACTGGCACATTCGCAGGTTCAAAGTCATTGCACGCACCAATGGTATCCTTAGCTCCTTGGATGTGCAAAACATCTTTGGCACCGCGCTCCAAGGAAATCACATCAATCGGTACATTGATTTTGAAACCGAGCACCCCCATACCAAAAGGGACGACATGGAATGCAGTTTTTTACACAAATTCCAAAAGTTAAAAACCAATTCAAAGATACTCCGAGCCTTGGGCAATATTACTCAGGACCACGGTTTTCTATGCCGTCGGGTCGTGACTTTTCCGTCGCGACGTCCGAATGGGTCGTGACGGGGGTCCTCCGACGTCACAATAGGGGTCAGCGTAGGGTCCTTTAGGTCCTGCGAGTAGCGTGGGTAAAAGAGTTACTCGGCCCCGTTACGTGCCGTCCTACTTGGAATTGCGGTGGCCCCGGACGGTGACGTGGATGTCCGGAGGAGTTCTGACGGCGGAGTCAAGCGGACAGAGACGAGCAACCGATTTAGGGTTCAGGGGCGGACGTGTTTAGGCCTGGCGGACGATTGAGGAGGAACACGACCGTTGAATGCCGGGGAAGTCCGCGAGTGGGCCGGACTGGTAGGCGGACATGGCTCGGACGGGCCTGTAGGCGGGCATAATGCGTATCCGGGTGGGCGGACTTGATGCCGATCGTATTGCGGATGGAGGTTGTCGGACCGGGCGGACGCGATGTGGACGAACACATACAGGGTGGTCCGCGATGCAGTGGGGTGTTGGGAACATGGCTCGGACGGGCCTGTAGGCGGGATAATGCGTATCCGGGTGGGCGGACTTCATGCCGATCGTATTGCGGACGGAGGCTTTCGGACCGGGCGGACGCGATGTGGATGAACACATACAGGGTGGTCCGCGATGCTGTGATTGGGAACATATTGTCTTCAATTTTCATACAGCTCAACTGCTTCACGAGCAAATATGAAATTCGAACCATCCGACACTAGTGAAGTGACACACTGACCAACTACTTCTCAAACCGACATTGAATTCCATCAGATTATATATTGTAATCGAGATGAATCCATTAAAACATGGCTGTCTAGCTAGAAGTTTAGTCAGTGAAAGAGTATAGCTCTGAAGGTTCCTTATAAAAAACAGGACTTCCGTGATAGTAGCTTAGTTATCAAACGAGTATAGGTCCGAAAATTCCTTACAAACAGTCTTTGATCAAAGTTTTCCTGGTTCGGATGCACAGTTGGGAGTTTAAAAAAAGGTAAAGTGTCTAAGCTACTGTAAGAAAATTCACTGCGTAGTCACAATGCAATCCATTCCGTCGCTGAGATACAGTCGCAGTCTTCCAAGAAATCGGAGGTGGAAAACACTATTTTGATTTCCGGCGGCATGTAGAGGTCGACTTGTCCTTGCGCGCATAATTCCACCCTCCAATGTCCGAGTTCAAATGCTTGCGCCTCTTTTCTCCCTCTCCGGTATCCGGCGCACTGCTAATCCCCACTCGCGCTGTTGTAGCAAAACTCAGATATCAGTTCCGGACCAGCGCAATGGACACTCTAATGCACAGTATCATGTCAAAAACGAATTTCAAAAAAAAATTGCTTATCAGATGCAAGATACAGACTCATAAGTCGGAAGTTTTTCATATTCGGTTCCGCAACGGATTCAGCAATACTGGAAATCAATGCACATGCGCGACATTGACGTACCTTCGCACTTGAAAAAGCCAAAGCTGTTCAACCAGTTCTCTGCGAAATGCTCCCCGCATCTTGCGCAGTTCTGACTAAGCGACGTCCGCGCTGCAGCGCACCACGGGTGGTATGGGCAAGCGCACGACGCAGTCACGAGGTCCATCGCCGGAAACCCTTGGTTACAAAGGGAGCAACCTTGCACTGTAAGGGTAATTGAGTCGATGTTCAACGTGGGCGCTGCAATTCGAGGACTGGGGGCACGGAACATTGATGTAGACGACCATATCTGAAGCTGGCGGAGATTTTCTTTCAAGCCCCTCACCTTGTCCCTTGCATCCTGCTTTGCAGAAGACAGGCGTTTCTCAACCTCGATGGCCACCGCGAGATCCCTCGCCGACGTTTCAGTTAAATCCTCCTTCATACGTTGCACTTCCTCCCCAGCCTCCAAGATTCTCTGTTCTTCGCCGAAAATTTCGTCCTCGAAGAACCTCAGGAATGTTTCATCAGCAGAGCCTTCGACGACGGACTTCATCGCCCCCCACTTCTGCAGCTTTGCCTCGGAGGAGTCCATAGTCTCCTCAATGCACCTCAGCTTGATCTGAAGCTTGTACCTGTCCATATCCGTGAGCGGTGGCTTGGCCGTCTGCCTCAGAAGCGCAGCCCGTTCGTGTGCAACACTATGGGCTGCCACGGCCGTCTCGAAGTCCTTCTCAGCGTCCGCAATCTCGGCGTCCAGGCCCTTGTAGAGGATTTCGACGTAGGTGGCATTCCGGTCAGGGGTGCGATACAGGACTGTGAGTTCGTCTCCGCTCTCGATTTTCTTACCCCTCCAGCGATCCTCCGCATACTTTGCCCAGTTCATTGGGTAGCGATGGAAAACCTCCGAAACGACCGCTCTCGCGAAGCTCTCCGGGAGGAACAAACCAGCAGGAAGCTCGGGAATTTGAGAGATTGCTGGGTACAGCTCCAACACTCTCGCCTTGACCTCTCCTGAATTCGCTCCGTTGACGAGATATCCCTTCCCAGGAACCCTCTCTCCGAATATGGACCTTAGCTCCTCATTGCTGACATGGTTGCAGTCGAAGGCGGGGTCCAAACCTGCATTTGGCAACCCAACCTTCACGTGAAAGTAATTCTCCTTCCCAACTTCTCCCATTCTAACCCCTCTCACTCGCAACAGGTATATCCCTCCTCTTCGATCGGACCCTTGCAACCTAATTCTAGCGAACTACAAATCGAAACCAGAATGCAATGGCGACTCCAACCAAAACTCTCAGCGATGGCGTGGATTGAATGGAACTGCCCTGGCCATGGCTATCCCTACAGGCAGCCGCCATATTTAACGCCAAGGTGGTCATCTCATTATGGTGATTTGAGGGGTTGAGTTCGGATTGGCGACTGTGACTTGACAACATACCTTTCAGGACTTCCTGTCTTCGTACTCCTCCTTCAACACTCAGTGTATCCAAATAGGCTCCATCATTGCAACATGAATATGGTGTTTCAAATGTCCTGTAGGCTGTGGGTAATAGACGGTTTAATAGATGGATCAACACGAAATTCATTGCATTCAAAAAAATCTATGCACCTTGTAATTCTACTGAAGTGTCACACCGATGAAATCTCGTGTTCGTAAGTTCTATTGGGAATTTTCGTTCATGAGTTGGTCAGAGTTTGAATTTCACGTTGTTGAAGAGGATTTGTGACATTGTCTCTGCCTAAGCACGGGACACGAGCCGTATTTCTCGGCCAGTCGTCCGGTCTTTCCGACATTCCTCGTCGCCAGGTTTGAAGACCGAAGTGGTTTAATGTAGCGGACGATTGAGGCCGGACAGGCGGATGCGGATCGGGGTTTAGAGTCGGAAGGCAATGATATGCGGACGCGGCTGGGGCGGACTGGTAAGCGGGCATGATTCGGACGCCAGTAAGACGGATCGGAGAGCGGGCACAACGAGTACGCGGAGTGGGCGGACTAGATGTCGGACAGTGGTCACTGTAGGAGGGTGTCGGATCGCACGGATTCGAGGTGAACGGGCACCATCCGCGGGTGCAGTGGGCAAGGGGGTGGTCCGCGTCGCCGGACCATTTTCAGAGGGTCCGGCGTGGAATAAACGTTGGGTGTTTAGGGCTCTGGTCCCAATATTGTGGAATTACAATCACTCTATCATGGCTTCGGGGTCAGGAATTCGACAAACAAACTCTATTTACAAATTGATCTGTTCAGAGATGGTACATGACCTCCTACGCGCCTAACCTTGGCGAATGCAAACTCGGACCCTGGTGTTCAGAATGATATAGTTATATTCAAATTGTCAGACCACTAAGAAGGGGTACTTGCGCGTTGGACAAAACGTTTCTTAGGAGTTTTGCATACTCACATGTGATTTATGAATGGGTGTCCCGGAAACACATATTCGGTGTTTGCAGATTGTAAGGTGGCAACTTCAACGTCCTCACAACGTGTGTGACGGTTTGTCTAGCAGCCGGGTTGATCTGGGTCATTTCGTCTAAACCCTGCTCAAAGCGCATCTTAACCCCGTTAGGATCGCGGTTCTGCTGAAATAGAACTCATGTCGAGTCGGAGTTGTAAATCTGCCTTGCGAGTACTCCAACGCTATAGGACTCTGATTTGTACGTGTGAGGGTGCTGCTTTGCCATGCGACGTGGGGATTGGGATGAGCCTCTAGAGCCATGCACATGGAACAACTCCGGAGCGGCACAACTGTACATTTCCATGTGCTTCTTTATCGCGTCTTCGCTCTGTACTCCGTAGTACGAAGGGGCCGATTCGGGCATGAAAGAAGCCATTCCCCAGTCACATATACCTATGAAAATAGCTCCGTCGCGGTCTGTTGGAAAGTGGAGCATGACATTCTTAGGGTGCAGGTCGCAGTGTAGCACTTCCTTGCCGTCTACCACATCCACAATGCACATGAGAGCCCAGGCCAAGTGAGCTCGATTTTTTCGGTAAACGACCAGCTTCTTCCGGGCCTCGAAGTCCAGACCTACGTCTTTGAGGAGTTCCATTTCATGGGTTTCCCCATATTTCAAATCGAACGCACGCATGTTCTTCAACGAGCCTCCGTTCAACCATAGCGAGTACGACTCTAGCGTCTTCCGGTTTAGGTATTGCAGCTTAATCACACCAGGGTGATCAACTGGACATGACATTGCCTCGATAGAGCGTTGATCGCGACTTGTCTTGAAGTCAGTCACCTTCATGGTCTTCCCTGCAAAATGAAGCCACCCCGGGATGAAACATGCCTCTGCAATTCGCACCCTTCGCACGATTCCAAACAAACCCTGAAAACTATTTTCGTCTACGGGGATGGCGTAAGAACCCTTCTGTAGCCACTTTAGACCGTTTCTGTCCCGAGAAGCGATGTCGTCGGCCAGAGCTCTCTCGACAAACTTCGGCAGTGTAGTCCTGCCCTTCCCCTTCGCGAGGATAGCACCTCTTTTCCAATTCTCCAGCTTCTGTAGGAGCTCGGAGTTTCCCCCACTACATCCCGAACGAGGTCCACACAACATGTTAAATGGCACTGTCGAATTGAACAATGCCTCCTGCACCTGTTCCTCGATCCACTGTCCCCAATTGCTCTTCCCTCTATCCTCCTGGAACTCATCCCCCGCCATGCCCTCCTGCAGTAGTAACCTCAGAGCATTCGAAGCTTTCTCAAGTCCCGCCGGACCATCATTCAAGAATGTACTCTCCAAGTATGGCATGTCGTGGCTTGCAAACCAGTCCAGGATTATCTTTCTACAGCAAAGCCTAGCCTCCGTGGAATGCTGGTCACACGTGGCTACCTTCTTCCGATGCTTGTGCTTCCTAACCTCAGAACGGGACGCGGTCGACCTAGACTCCGTTCCTTGCGACCCCCCTGCCCGCTTTCTTCCCCTACGCTCTTCAGTAGACGGCGGACAATGGTCGGACGGTGCCGATGTCCACAATACCCTAGGTAGTGGTTTAGGTGGCGGGACGATTTCCATGGCGGGTGCTTGTACTCCGCTAGAACTTCCCGAGCTCGCTGGACCAGACCTAGTGCCTTGGCTGCCGATGTTTTCCGCGGCGTGGCTCCCTATCGCACCGTGTCGCCCCCCAGATCCATGGGTTGCACGAGAGCCGTGACTCCGGGAACCATGGCCACCCCGCGTTCCCCGCGCTCGCGGCAAGTGGCCTCCTCCGAGGTTTTCCATCGGGGTGAATTCCTGATTAAACCTGGTTCTCTCTCTGCCACGCCCCCCGCCCACCCCGAGTGCTCCGACGGGGCTCCCGTCGGATCGCCATTCCTGATGTATTCTTCCACTCTCGTTTGCCATGGTACCCTGGAAAGGAAGAAAACAGAACAATCAGCAATTGGTTTTTCGGTAGGCGAGTCAGTTCAGAACCCTGATATAAATTAGCAAGGGTTTGTCTCTGAAATCGGTCCCGTGCTCTACTGACCCTCCGGACCCGCGCACTGCCGCTGTCCCGACGGACGCAACAGAGTCTCGGATCCCAACGAGAGGCCTAGAGAGGATGGGAAAGTGAGCGGAAAATAAAGGGACACCTTTATATAGGAGACGAGGAAGATCATTGATCTGGGACGATAACTGATTGCTTGGCGATCACCCTTGGAAGGGATCGGTCGGGTGGCAGACGTAGGATCTAGGCCTGTGAGCGAATTAGGGTTAGCGGGTTGGTCGGATCGCACAGTCGGACTTGGCGGACTGTGAATGCGGACGAGGCGGGTCGTCGGACGGGGGGGTTGCTATGTCCGCATGGGCTCGCGATCTTATGATGCGAATGGATGGGTCGATCGATGATTGCACCACGCATACTCGGACGCATGGGCGGACTCGGACCCGGACGCACGGGCGGATTCGGACTCGGATGCATGGGCGGACTCGGACTCGGTCGCATGCGCGGACTGAAGGGATGATACTCTTTTTATGGCATATATCCAGACTTAGGCGTTGGTGACTCTAGGTGAGTCTTCGGGAAAGGAAAAAGCCAAATGAAGTTATGTTTATGCAATGGTTACTATAGTTATGAAAGAAAATAAAACATTGTTAATGGTTATCACTCTATACAGTTCTAGGAGTTCATCCCACTCCGAAGCGTCTAATTGCAATGTATCACCTGATCCGGACGCTGCACTATTGTGGCCAGGTTGCGTTGGGCCCTCGGACGGCGGAATCGGCGGTGTCGGGACTCTGGAGGGAGGTGCCGACTGGCTTGGGTTCAAACGGGTTCGTGACGCGTTCCTCGTGGAATTCCACGGCGGTGTCGCGCTCCTTGGTGTGGCCCCTGAAGTTCCTGAAGTCGAAGCACCACTCAATAGCAAGCGTTGACGACATGATGGCTCCTTCGGCTTGGGCCACGGTCCTTTCTTATCCAGCCACTTCTTGGTAGCGGGGAGAATTTTGCATAACAATTCTTCTAAAGCGAGAATCTCTAGCCGCATCGTGTGGTAACCCTGTTCGTAAACCATCTCGTCCCTACTGTTAGCATCCCTATTCCTGTTCGGAAATCCTGCCAATACGTCGGAAGGTGTCGCAGGCAATCCTTGTGAATTCACTGGATTTGGATTCTCCCCTGGAACCAGCTGGCCCTTTCTACTGTCCGAGTAGTGTTTGCACATCTGGTAAAAGTATTGCCTGATTCCATCATCAACAGGCTTCCCTGGGTACAACAAATCGGCCGCTTGCATAATGGTCTTCGATCTCTTTAGCAAGTCCGTAGGCTGAAATTGGTACCACATCTCGAGCTGCGACATGTGTAGTTGCCAGACCCACTCCATTGGTTTTCCCTCGAAAGTCCCGAGCGGATAGTTAAGTGCGAACTCCCTTGGATCGTACGCCCAGCCCCTGGGCATGAAATCCCTCAATCCGAATGTCAAATACAGGCGAGGATGGAGAGGGGCTGCGCAGATTGGACACGCACGTCTTCTTCTCATCATCGGGATTAAACAATATGGGTGAAATCCATGTTTGCACGTCCCCAGTTGGTAGCACCCCTCCGGGCCAAAAGGATTAAAGCACACGATGCAATTGGTTCCGTCCTTTGTCATTTCGTGCGGGACGGGCCAAGTTAGCGCCTCCCGCAGCTCTTTGGTCTTGCCCATCCCCCATTGCTGATCCCGCTTCCAGTGATGATCAATCACAACAACATTCTTCCACTGAATGCTGCCCGTGCCGGACCGCATCCCCGGACTGTCCTCCCATTTTGGAGGGTACATCGTCTGTAAAGGCGGCCAGGAGGTGAGGAGCAAGTGTCGCAATCGTCCATTCTCCGTCCACTCTTTCTGAATTGCCTCGAATTCCTTCTCGTACTGAAGTCGCCCCGCTAATGCAAGTATAGCGATCATGTACATATCCTCCGTTTTTTGGAGCGCACCCACGAGTAATGCCTTCTGCTCCTGAGTTAATGACTCCGACCAGCCTTGGATTGGATCATCGTTGGCATTACCTTCATTCACAGCGCCAGTGGCCTTCCCAAGCCGTGTTACCTCCTCTAGTAGTCGTAGGTTCTCTGTCTCCAATTCCACCACCTTGGCATTGTTTGCTTCTTTCTCCGCCTCTGCCTCCGCACGTATCAAGTTGTCGCTCGTCGTAGCGACTTCCCGGAGCTCGTTTAGTTCTTCCTGTGTTTTCTTTGCCAAAGCTATTGCGTCCGAAGCCTTATTCTTATGATCTTCCATTTTGGACTCCATTCGCAGGATTATCTCTCCTTGCTTCGATGTGTTCTTCTTCTCCTCCTCCAGTTGGTGAGACAGTCTCCGACATTCGTCTTCCATTGCCTTCGCACGTATCTCGGATTCCTCTAGTCGGACAGCCCGCTCCGTGGATCTGGCTTCCGCCGCTATTGCTCGCTTTTCCGCATCTTCGAGTCGGACGCTCATCTCCCTCATTTCCGTTTCCAACGCAATTATGCGTTCCTCAGCGTCCGTGAGTTGGCCATTTAACTGCGTGGTCAGGTCCTCGGCCGTTTTCGCTGCGTACATGGAGGCTTTCGTATCCTTTTCCCATGCATTAGCCCGTGCTTCCGCTCTCTCAGCGGATCTCAGCGCCTCGTCCCTTTCTCGCATCAACTCTGTGTCCGATGTTCCTGCCATCTGGTCCCCGCTGTCGGACACGCGAAGAGCCTCTATCTTCAGTTCCAAACCACCTATTGTTGCTTTTAACTCCCGAACGTCCGCGTCATGTTTGGCAAAAACTTCCTCTAGCAGACGCCGCATTACCGGGTCTGCTCCCAATACAACGTTTGCTGCACCTCTCGGCTGAGGAGGATCGTGATGGGCAGTGCTAGTTGTCGCACCTCGTCCGAATAACCCGTGTTCCGAGCCGGGCATCGGCCAATGCCGTGAGGTCGTCGGAGCGATTCTCCCATCGAATATGTGGTCGAACCCACCTAAACCCTCGTCCGACGCACCCAGACCCTCGTCCGACCTACCTAAACCCGGATTCGCGTTCTCGATCCCACCGTGCGCCATGTCAAGGTCTATGTCAGCTCCAGAAAAGGAGGCTACTGTCGCGTTGACGACTTCTTCCAATCCGACCATAGCCACATCTGGCCCGGAACTCTCCTCACCTGCCTCGGATGGTCCCCATGCCGATCCCGTCCGATCGTCCCCCCCGTCCCTCGCATAAGATGCAGTCGCCGCGCCCGACCCGTCTCCCGCACTCCCGCCAATGATGGGGTCCGACCCACTTCCCTGCCAATCGGATCCGAGCATGCCAGCCATCTGATCCTCGTACGTGGCATTCTGTATTGTGCGTTGCCGTGGTCTCCCGGCCCTCGACGGTTCCCTGTCTGTCGGTATCGGATCCCCTGGATCTTCAACGAGGGAAGGATTACGCTTGAACCATTCGGGCACATCTATATAAGGTATGTGCACCGGCTTCTTCGCTGTCAATTTCTCTCCTAGACCTCCGAAAGTGGAGCCTGGAGTCTTTAAGGTAGACCAGTCGACCTTCTTCTTCAACACATGCTCGGCATACATCAGGGAAAGAATAGCCTTCGGGATCTCGTTCTTGGGCCACTTCGATTCATTGGAAATTGCCCGAAGAATGCAGAGGAATCTCCACTTCACGTCCACGTCTGTCAAGGATGCATATTTCGCGTTCTACGACTTAGAGTGTTGTGCGTGCGAACTATCTGGCCAAAGCCGATCGAAATGAGGAAAGTCGACAAAATGCATAGCCGTCGCAGCGTCCCAAGGCTCTGGCACTTCCTCCCAGCCATTAGCAGCCAGTATCGCTCTATTGTGGAAAACGTCCAGCTGCAAATCCAGTTCTTTGCGGGCTCTCTTCCCGGAACCACTGGCGGACTGCGATCCGCCGGCGGACTCATCTCCGCCCGGTCTGCTCGGCCTCCTCCTAGAGGGAGTGCCCGATCCGGTGGACATCCTCGTGCTGCGAACTTCGGACCTGCTCACAGTATCTTGGTTAGATCCTGATACGATTACTCTTAAACCCTAAACGGACACTTCGCATATGCTGGGTTCAGGGGAAAAAATTAACATTAAGTATATAATGTGACAGAGCACACGAATAGGGTCAATTTAGTACTTACAGAATATTCAGGTCGTACAAGGACCCCACGCTCACCCCGCACCCCGCGCGCCCGCACACTCAGAGAGAGGCAAGCGGTCTGGGCGCAAAAGTTGAGAAGTGTGGAGAACGAATGTGCGTCCGAACTTGCATTTATACGAGTCCGCCTCTCCGTTCCGCACCCGCCCGACCCACTGCCCATCCTGCTCTTGCCCCTTTGCATTCCTCGCTCCCTTCCACATCCCCCGCTCCCTGTCAAGTGCACAACGTTCCCTTTCAGGTCGAGGGCGGTTCGAACCAGGAATCCGACGTACAGTCCGACTACTGATCCGCATTCCGATTCGTAATTGTCAGTCCGGCTTGCAGTCGCAGTCCGCGCTACAATCCGGATTGTAGTCCGCTGCATCGCGGACACGTGCCAACGTTCCAGAGTGACCTCGTCCGACCTCGTCCGTCGTATCGCTCTTCCAAGCTTTGGTGCTCCCCAATTATCACGCCATCCGGGACAGGGTTCCGCTGCGTCCATCCGGCTTGGTTTTTTATCGATTAAAGTTTTCCTTATTATTTTTTCATTATCTTTCTCGGATGTTTTTTGTGCCAAAGAGCAAACTTCATCTCAAAGAGGGGGTTGAGGTCCTCGTCGGACGACTTTTCACATAAAAGATAGGATACTGCAGCATTGTACATGTACAAAACTATCACTAGTTCGGAGGTATTCCTGAAGTTTGTAGTTACGGATCACGATGAGGATGAGTTCGAATTGCAAGGACGTGTCCGACCGGATGTTGGATTAATCGTTACACAAGTTCTCTGTGATGATCGGCTCTACAGTGAGTTCTTACTGAACAGTTGCACATTCAGAATCGTGTTCGAGAAAAAAAGGAAGGAACCATACAGGTGGAGGTTGCATGCAAGATTTTTTTTTTTTTTGTGACGCAAAGGAAATCCATTGCAAAAGATAGATTACAAGCTCGCATGCAAGAGTCTATCACGCATTGCCCTGGCTAGAACACCAGTATCGTACATGAAGAGGATACACAACATACGCAAAAACTAATTAGGGGTAAGGCAGACACATGACAGCCGTCAGAGCCAGATTTCCATAACGCAACGCGGACTCCATATCACGACAATGAATGATCCGAGATTTAATGCACGCCACCAACTCCATTGGACGAGAATCTTACGAAATTGGGACTTTATTGGACGTTGCCAGAGCACTGTTCTATACATAGTAAAAAGGCACATAAACTGATAGTAACAACATGTCTAGCAAAGGTTCGTGCAGGATTAGAAAAGCCAAGTAATCCAACCCAGGATCACTTTCTGTAAATCAAAAATAGGAACTGCAAAAAAGGGATCTGTGAGACGTAAGTTACAGTGAAGAAAAGTTCTCAAAATGGAGCTTAAAAACTGCAAAGCTCATTATGCACCGCAGCTCCAGCAGACCCTCAAAAGAGGCGGGTTCAAAGGAAGTTGCATTGCATTGCTGGCGGATTCATACTTCAACAAAATTGTTCGTTCGAATGCAGAACCACCCCTTCCATTGCGCAAATACCCGCTCCATTCTAATAAGCCCGTAAACTGTTCCACTTCATATGGCTCCGTAGTGTCCAGTTACAAATGGATTAATAGTTACATGTACATTCCGGCTCCGACAGAAGATCCACGAAATCGGTCTGCGTTCCCTGGTCGCGAGTGAGGCGCCGGGGCGTCGTGGATCCGCGAAAAGCAGGGGGTTGAGGACGCATACCTTCGTAATCGCGACTAAGCCGGCGTTCCCGACTTCTGCGATGCCGTGCGACTCGGCCACCCCCGGCGAGAGTCCGAGAAGATATGGCCGGTCGGATTGGAGCGGGGATGTCCGTCTCGCGAAACGCGCTTCTGGGTGATCCGGTCTGCGAGTTCGTGGGAGTTCCGCTCTGCGCGTGAGCCGAGCCGTGTGCAGTTTGATCTCCCGAGTTCGCAGCTCCGGCTGCGAGTAAACTCCGTCGCACCCAAGTGTAGTTCAACACATTGTTGACGTTGGTGAACTGCTCCTGCATAATGGGCGTCCACTGGAAATCTCGAGAAGTATTCAACAAAGACCTCACAATATCCTGGTGATCTGGTAAATACCGGAAATCTCTAATCTCGTGCATCACGCGGGTTACAAGCAGCCACTGCAAAACATCCGTGGCGGTCTCAGGGTGCGGGGAGGACTGTGTCGGACTAGGCATTCTAAACGAGGAGCTTCCGGCCATGCTACGAGACGATGCGGAAATCAAGAGAGTCAAGTGGGAGTCTCAAATGACAGTCTCAAAAATACGCACCCTGTTCATTCTAAAACGAGAGTCTCAAGAATAACCAAAATTACTATACGCATATCGTGGAAGAGCATAGGTAATCTACCCTGTAGACAGTAGACTGCCGTTGTAGAAGAATGAGTGAATAATGACTGAACAATGCATTTGACATGATATCCGAGAGCAGGGAAAGAGTGACAATGATTAGATCAAGCATGTTAATCATAAGTACTGATGTTTTGGTGGGAGTGGAGACATGTTAGTGCATGACTTAAAGAAGAACGTCCACTCAAATCCGACATTGCCATCCGTCGTCCGACCTTCGTATCCGCGCTCTCCGCATCCCGTCCGCATGAACCCGGGTGCATTTGGATCCGACGAGAGCACGCTCCCGACCCGTCCGACCCACTGACCGCGTAATTCCCAGTGTTGAACGCAGGTTCCAATGGCTCAATCGCTCCGATTCTCCGATCACAGCGACTGTCACGGACCACGCAGCCAAGAATAAACAAAAATACAAAATTCATGGAGAAAAGAAAACGCTATGAATGAAGAAGGATGAATAAGCGTTTAGTAAGAAATAAAAATAAGGGAAAGTTATAGAGAAGTTATGAAATAATGTTTAAATAAGTATGATATAGAAACAAATTCGTGAATGATAAAGGAATGAGGTGGGAGTACATAATAGAATACTGAGCGGCTAAAGAATATATTAAGCCCTAAAGTTCTGAGGGTATTTTTCATCAAAACTGCCTGAAAGCAGCTCCTCTTCGAAGCAAGGTTGATTCTGAAAACTTGGGGGTTTTTTTTTTAACATCTAACCAAAATATCTTATAGCTAACTTCAATAAATTGCATACATACGTACATGCCCAAATTCAAAAAAAGCCCAAATGTGGCAGATTGTCCTTTAGGTTTTAAAAACGATAAATACAGAGTGATTACTAACAGGAGTATTGCAACGATATTAAAATTAAAATTAATTGGTGGCAATGATCAATTAGATGGCATAAGAGCGAAAGTAGACTAAAAAGTAATATAGAAGTCCAACTACAATTCCGATGAGGACAATTAAATTTCCTTAAAAAATATAACGACCGTATAAATTATACTACGATTTAACTAGGTGTGACAAAGTTGGTTGGCGTGTAGGCAAAAGGTTTAACATATGTAGGTAAAAAGTTTTGGATATGAAAGGCGTTTGAATTAAATCTTAACCGCAACTTACCGCAACGTACCGCAACTTACCGCAACTTACCGCAACGTACCGCAACTTACCGCAACTTAACTGCAACTTACCGCAACTTACCGCAACGTAACGTAATGTAACTTGCTTTAAACAGTAAGTTGCCACATTCCTTGACGAGTATAGTGGTACAACAACGTCCAATCCAGTGGTAGTAAAAAAGCCCAACCTCTCTATACTATAATTATTTGCTAAAGTTACAAGTTTTTAGCGTCATTATTGTTCTTGGATGACGATTAAATATTTTGTGTATTCAAAGAATGATTCACAAACAATTTACGACTTTTAACAAATTGAGTTCTTTAGCAATGTTAAATTTGATGTTTATTATACGTTTCTCTTTACCTTTTTAATTCATATTTGACCAAATACATGTATCTTTTGTTAAACTTTATGTTAAACTTTGATGTGTTTAACGTCGGGACCAGCAGGGCTTGCAATTGGCTATATCATACTAAAGCTAATATACTAAAGCCAGCAAATCTTCAGGTCGACCCTAAGTCACCTGAAGATCCTCTAAGCGCTTGAGTTCAGCTGATGATTCGTCAATATCCATTGTTTCAAACGTAGCAGAAGCCAGACCATCATTAAAAGGACGTTCGTTGTAAATGGAACGGCAATGACAAATTCCCTTCGTCGAACCTCGCAACTAAGCGGAGCTATGTGCACACGGATAACATGAAGAAATGAAGTAGAGAGACAACTGCACGTGCATTGTGAGGTAGCACTAGCCCATCGCCCCCCCCCCCCCCCCACCTTCCCCAATCTATCGATAAATACAGAGTGATTACTAACGGGAGTATTGCAACGATATTAAAATTAAAATTAATTGGTGGCAATGATCAATTAGATGGCATAAGAGCGAAAGTAGACTAAAAAATAATATAGAAGTCCAACTACAATTCCGATGAGGACAATTAAATTTCCTTAAAAAATATAACGATCGTATAAATTATACTACGATTTAACTAGGTATGACAAAGTTGGTTGGCGTGTAGGCAAAAGGTTTAACATATGTAGGCAAAAAGTTTTGGATATGAAAGGCGTTTCAATTAAATCTTAACCGCAACTTACCGCAACGTACTGCAACTTACCGCATTGTGAAATAGCACTACCCCACCGCTGCCCCACCCCCCCCCCCCCCCCCCCTTCTGTAACAATGAGGATAATGGGATTTGGGTTTAGAGAGCACGTATGCACATGTTTCTTATATGCACATGTTTCTTCTATGCACATGTTTGTTATATCAATGTAATTACTATACTCATGTGTTGGTTGCATAAACAAACATTTAAAAAAAAAAATATAAAAATATATCTCCAAAGATTAGAGATTTTACAGGAATCTTGGAATGTAAATGCCGAAATTAGTAAATGATTGTCACACACGCTTTATTAACTTGTTCTTTGGGCTTTTATAAAACGGATGCCAAAAAATTCCAATGTTTTCCTTATTCCATTTGTTTTTTATAATACAGATTCTCACTCTGTTTGTAAATCACGTACAATTACATCCACATGTGGAATACTATACCAAATGGGACTTCTTACGATGCATGCTCTACGAAATAATGATATTTTTATTATTCGGAACAGGATAAAATAGACAAAATTGAGGGACCGCGGAGGGTGCACTCTAATACGCACGGAAGGGAAGTGAACTGTAACGCAAACGGGGAAGAAGATTACAATGCAACCCGTCCGACCTGCAGCGGACCATCCGGCAACGGGATCGGACGAGTAGCCTCCGAGATCATCCAATCAGTATAGGCGGCGGACAGTGAGTCGGACAGTGCCATATCCGGGGTAGCGAAGAGTGCATGTCTGACACAGAAGTGAGGATGGCGCGAGGAGGGGAGTGCGAGGAGGGAGAGTGGGAGGGGCAAGACACAGAACACTAAAGGATCCACGGCGGACGAGGTCGGAGAGCCACCAAAAGGGGATATTAATCGTGGGCGGACAGAGGTCGCACATCTGTCGCGGAGCAGACCGATTCATGCGCGGACGGGTGACAAGGTTGTCGGACACGGCTCGGATAAGTACAGAATGGAGGTCTCCTCATATCGTAGTATGAAGACTAGGCGAGCGTTCACTCTCGGATCCGAACAGTTGGGTCGTTGGCTTCGTCGCAACGTCGGTCCTCCTCGGATTCATCTGTGCTCATGTCGTCATCAGACCGCGGACTTCTAGTGCTTAGCCGCAACTCATCGTCTCTGGTGATAACTAGCTTCTTCGTTGGACGGGATCCTTGAGGGTCGCGTATTCCATTTTCATCGAGTTCTGGTCTACCTTCGGAGTTGTCAGGTTTGTACGGGGCGAAACGCGACGCAGTCCCCTGGAACCTTTTCTTTTGCTTTACACCTCTTGTTGCTCGTTGGATAACACTTCCCCTTGCAGGACCACTGGACACTCTTTCCCCAATCGTGCAACTTGATGCACGTGCCGCAGGGTCCCGGATCGACGTAGATGGAACCCCTCAACGCACGGGCCGGCTGCGTGAAAGAAGACGCGGTCAGAACAACGGACTGGCTACCGTTGGTTACAGCAGATCCTACTGCTCGGCGTCTGCGTCCCAGCCGGAGGTCTGCTGCGAAGGATGTGACCCCTACCAACGGGGGTGGAGAGCAGGGCAAGAAGCTGGCTGTTGCTGTTTACAGCCATACTTCCGGACGTACTAGCAAGGCTTCGAGTTATGGGACGGCATATTTCCCTCAGACGGGGTCTGAACTTCCTGGTCGGCCATCCTCCTTCTCGAATCTTCCTCCGTCATTTCATCTCTCCGGCGATTGATAGGTGGTAATCCTCCTGAAAAACTGTTCGAATCTCTCCCTCCATGTTCGCCAGGTTCTCGTCGAAATCCCTCTCGCCGAATGACAAAGAATCACTCCAAGGCTGCGAGAAGTCCGTGTCGACGATAGGTATCCTCCGGGCCGGACAACCATCTCCTCTGTCCGACTGTATTTCTGCTTCATTGATCGAACTCTGAGCTCGACGCTCACCTCCTGAATACGCCTGCCTGTCCGACGCGACTATCCTGGCAGAGGATATCTTCAACCCGCATCTCGGCGATGTCCTGCGTCGAACATATTGTGGAAGAGCTCGGCAATCCGGACATCGCCACCGTCGTCACCGTCAGATCCTGCGTCGTTCGATCCGGATTCCTCAAAGTCGCTCTCCGGCGGATCGTCGTCCGCAAGTCCGACACCCCCCCATGCCCAATCCGCCCTGTCCGACACCATCCATGCGGGCATCGTCCGCCACATCGTCCGCTACATGGTCTCCTCCCGTCCGACGTCTTCCTCCTCGTCGTCCTCGTCCGGATCCTCGCCATCGAGGTCATCGTCGGAATGAACCTCCTCTAAGCCATACCACTGTGCCGGACGCGGGGCCCGGCGGTGACGAACGAGTCTACTGTTTCGTGTAGATTACACGAGGTCCTCCGCTCGTACATGTTTCAATCTATTGCGCACCTTGCTGTGCACGTAAGGAGTACATGCTCACTTGCGCTCACCACGCAGACACGGAGCAAACCTGTCCAAGTATACGTCTAGCTATTGTTTGGAGAGCCCGGGCTCCACCTCCCATTGCGTCCCACCATTCGTGTGATAGCAGTGCCGTGCGCCGGGGGATCGGTTGAATCAGGCAAATGCCTCCCGATTCTCGAGGAAATCCTGATACTGGACAAGGATCTGGACGTATTCTCCTCGTTATAGGATAACTTGCGAAAAAACCCGGTTTAAAATGATCCTCGACTTCCTCGTGGTTATGAAGTGGCGCCCATCCACGTAGGGTCGGGTTGAAGCATCGCACCTGCCATGAAGATTTGTCAACATCATAGCCCATCTGTGGTCGAATGCGACCATGGCGTCTGCTGCCAGGTCCGCGTTCAATCTAAACGGATGGGAGGAAAAACTGCGGACGTGGTTCTTCAAATCGTACATCGCCCTCCAAGCTAGGCCCATTGCAGGTGCCTTCCCATCAAAAAGGCGTAATGCCTTCACCACTGGGATGACCATGTATAAGAAGTTATGGCACGTGTTCCAGAAACCGTCCGCACGCACGTACTTCCGAAATAGGCGGACCCTCTTCCCTGCTGAGCTGTTCACATCAGGATAGGTTGCTAAAATACCTGCAAACGCCGGATCGATGACCATTCTCTCAAATGCATTCCGAAGTTCCACAAGACGCTCGATCATAATGAAATTCGTCGCGAACCGCGTCTCAACGGGCAAACGGATGGTAAGATTGGGACACATCCTGCGAAACAAAGCCATTGATGAATGATGATTTCTAACCCATAGACAAATAAGTCTCGCCTTTCTGACTATGTGCTTCACCCAATCCTGCTTCCCCCTCTTCGAGCAACAGATCCAAGCAATGTGCGGCACACCCTTGAACATAAATGTGAGGATATCGTGTCTCGAGCATCCGACTGGATCCAAGCATGTTCGGAGCATTGTCAGTGCAAACTTGGACCACATGTTGCGGTCCGGCCCGTTCCACA